>CM062818.1:442197584-443397584 GCA_031772625.1 Pinus tabuliformis | reverse complement strand
CTGCCTGCGTTGCAGTGCACCCCAGTACACTAGCTGGATGCGTTGCAATGCACCTAAAAGCACTACCAGGGTGCGCGGAGCGGGAAATGACAAATGGCAAGCTCATTCAACGAGGTGAAAAGACCATGGAAGCTTCCAGAATCTTCTCCAATGACACTTGCCTCAATGAATTCGACTAGTGATGAGTAAGAGGCTCTCAACCACCAAGTGGAAGCAAGAACTGACAGAGAGAAGCCACAAGTCAAAACATAAGCTGACTCATCCTCTCTGCTTACATCTATATATGGATCCCTCATCCCAGAGATCCAGAGGCTGCAATTTTTTACTTTGCAGAGAATTGCTGTTGGTTTGAGATTGAGATTAGTACATTGGGTGATTTATGCTTTGTTGGAGGAGAGGAAGGGATTCCTTTGCTGGGAGGTAGATGCTGGATCGAAACTCACTTGGTTGTATCTCCTCTTGGACTTTCTTATTTTATCAATAAACTATTTGAGTTTCTCCTACATGCTGTGTATCAATGGTGTTTTGTTATATTTGCATGTTTAGCTTAATCTGATCTTGAGCTTTTTATGAATGTATATCTATATCTTCGTGTAGTTTCTCTCTCTAGTGATCTTGCAGGAATTCGGTGAAGCTAGGCCGGTAAGGGAACTAGGAGCTGGGAGCTACTGAAGAGAGGAGCGATTGGATCAACAAACTAGCGAAAGACACAGGTTAGTTAGATCCTTTCTCCTCATTTACATTTCATAAAGAAGAATACTCAAGTAAGTTACCTTGTTTGTTGCTAAGGCACTATCACACCTTAGAGTGGGATAGGGGCATTCTGAATGGATACTTTTCCCAACAACAAATTGGCGACTCCACAAGGGAACGTATCTATTTATTTTATTTGTGTTTCTATTGTTGTTCTTCTCATAAACTCAGGAGTGACGAATCGAACTGCATTTGCCATTTTCAAATGCAAAGTAGAGATCTTCTACTCTAGTCCATTCGCTGGGCCTGTTTATGATCTGAACAGCTAATCCACAAATGCTCTAACAGCACTTTGTGATAGATCTTAGTCCTCCTTTAAATCATCCCTCTAATTGTACCTCATTGATAGCTTTTATCCGGCCAAAAACCGTAGATTAAACTGCAAACCGTGACCCAGAACCCAGAGACAATTCTCGTTTCTGCTTCAGCGCAGGCTCTGTGAAGAGGTTCTGCATTTCAACGTAGGTCCTGAGAGGGCTACCTGCGCTGAAGTTCAGTTTCTCTGTGCTGGGGGTGCACTGATCAGCCTTTGCCTTGTGCAGCTGTGGTTCCCTGCTTCCTTTTGCTCAGTTTTATCTCTGTTTTTTTGCAACCTGTTATCAGTGTGTGTACCTATCTGAAACCCTTTTTCTTTGCCTCAATTCCACTTCAGTTGTATAAAGAAACTGTATTTGTTCTTTGTGTATTTGTTACATCATTTGCAGTTTCCCATTACAAAAGTAAACTAGTCATACTGTCGCCCTTAGATCTAGACCTGTCGTAAGTGTCGTTTTGATCTTAGGAGTAAGTTTGGTTGCTGTTGACAGTTGATTGCGTTTTTACTTTTGTCTTTTGGTTTGAATTTGTGAATTTCTAGTGTCGAAACAAGTGTTTACTTCAAAAGTGTCGTAATCGTCTTTTTGTTTTCAAAAAGAAACTTGTTTGTGTTTTCACTTGAAATCGAATTCAAATTTGTACAATAGCTTTCTTTTTAGGCATCAATATTAAGAAAGTGAAAACAAATACATGCATTTGTGCATTTGCATTTTGACAGTTTGTATGTTGATTTAGGAAAAGTGCATTTACAGTGTGCTCTTTTCTCTTTGAGAAAAGATTGTGTCTTTCTTTTCCCCTTGTAGCTAGGATTTTCATTGTTGAGAAGAGATAAATGCTTGCTTATCATCTTTAGACTGCATTTAGGAATTGTATCATACATCTCGTGGTGATCCAAAAAGGAAAACTTCTAAGAAAGATCAACCTAAAATAAATTGAATGAACTTAACAATGCTTTGTAACTTAACGCACAACATAGAGGTCTAGGCTAGAGACGTGTTCCGGCGTCGTAAGACCTGGTGACTGTCGATCTCGCTGATGGTTGGGTGATTCCTCCTAAGAGACGATAAGCGCCAATACGGATTGTGCTCCCACGTACCGTCGAGTATATATTTGGAGACCCCTATAGGCATAAAACCTTTATCCATAGGAAGCCGTGTCGGCCGGCCTACTAATCGCAATGCACTGAACACAGCATTCGGGAAGATTGACCGCCCGTACCTTAAAAAGTATTTTGCGGTTTTGCGAAAAGTTTGGCACACCCTCTACCTAGAACTCCATAGCAGTGCCTTTTGGCCTTTTTCAAACTCTATAACAGAAAAAGTCCATCCGAGCATTTGTCACTTCGGGCTCGTTAAAACATCGAAGGAGACTAGAGTCATCTTTTGCTTTTTCTCGACTCTTTAAAATTGAAAAAGCAAGTTGTGTCCAAGCGTCGTTAAAATTTATTTTAAACGGAATATTCATACCCTTTTTCCTGCGTTGATCTTTAGGTTGAGAAAATGGAGCCTACCAACCAAGGAATTCCCCTTGGTGGAAATCCTAGTCCCTTCTCCTCTTAGGGAGATGTTGGTGCGCCCCATATGGCCACATTATCGCTTCCAGGACTGACAATTGGCTTGCCGGTCTGGCTCTTCTCAACCAATGTCGTTCAGAACACCACTATTCCTGAACAGTCGAATCAGCAGTTAGACCAGTCCAGAGTTACCCACCAGCCTTCTACTTCCTCTAATTCTTCCTCTCTCCCTTCCTCTTCGCTTGACGGAACTGGTAAAACTAAAAACCAAGTTCCTAAGGAGAAGAAGGAAAAGAAGAAGAAAGAGAAGAAGAAGAAGGAGCCAAAAGCGACTGGGGGCAAACGAGTGTCGTCTAACGAAAATCCACACACAGCACTGACTAGGCCTAAATCGCCATGTGTCATATGCAAGGGAGACCACTTTCACAGAGATTGTCCCTGCATCCCTCGGATACTAAGGGACTGGTCTCCCCGTTTGCACAATCCGGTGGCGTCAACCTCTAATAGCCATGTTGAAAGCACACCGTCAACTAGCGAAAGTGAAGTCCCAGGACAAAAAGGGAGAGCTAGATCTCTCTGTAAACTGTGCGAAGGCAATCACGCCATCCACCGTTGTCCCTTCTTAGACAAAGCTAAAAGAGTTTTGGATGATCGTCCGGTTTCACCGTTACGACTTCCTCCTAGATATAAAAAACTCTTGCCGAGTCCTTCGTTAGTTGAAAATCCAGCTGGCCCGCTCAAGTGGTCAGCTGAAGCGCCGGTCATTGAAGATGAACCAGCTGAATCCATACCTGACGAAAGTCAAAAGGTCGAGGCGGCAGTTGACCCAGTCTTGCCTTCAGAGGTTTTATCTTCGAATGATACAGTCACTGAAGAGGATAAGGATGACACCATCCAAATTCTCTTCATCAACACAGACTCCAACGAACACGGGGGCAATCCACCCATTCCTTTATCGCAGGAAGGAAGTTCGTCAGAGCGATACCCGGCCGTTTACTCGATCCCACCACCAAGCAACCTAGTTGTATCCTTCGATTGGAATCAACTAGGCAGACCCCATTTGCCAGCAAGCATACCATTCCGAATTATCGTCCAAATATACAGAATGGTCATGGCTGGCACCATCATTGATGAGGGGGCATCTGTGAGTATCCTTTCCTCTATTTCTTGGAAAGCGCTTGGTTCGCCATCGCTTTTGCCTGAGATGAGAAATCTGACAGGCTTTGATAAAGGAACCATTCGACCTTTAGGGATCCTCCCCAATGTGCCTATAACATTGAAAGGGAAGACCGTTCAAATGAACGTGATGGTCATTCAAGGACCCTTGGATTATAACCTACTCCTTGGACAAGACTATATTTATTGCATGGGAGCCATCATCTCCTCACTCTTTAGAGTAATGTGTTTTCCGCACAAAGGAAGAGTGGTCAAGCTCGTAGACCAGCTTTCATTTCCTGGATCACACATCGCAAATAGTCATATATCGTCCCTAAATGGTCTCTTCACGCAAGAAATGTCTCAACCCATGGTCCATCCTCCCGATGAGCGCGAGTAATTCGGAGGGATATGACTGGAACCCAGGGGGCATGCGTCCTAGTCTGCTTCGGCAGGAAAACTTTGGGTATAAGGTAGGTTTCCGCGGGAGAATATGACTAGTCCGTACCCCGTCCGTGATTGGAAGAGGGGTTGTTCTAGAATAAGATTCTTTTGTCAAAGTTATGTGAAAGGGCGGGTGTCGTCATTCACCTTTGTTTATCTCGGTAGACATCGCCGAAGAAGTGTTTTGTTTGAAAGATTAATGGAACAATCTTTGGGTAACCTGAAAGAGGTAGGCCTCTCTCGGTAAAACAATTGTTTTGGCGGAAATGAAGTAGGGGTAACCTTGAAATTGTACTTTATACCTAGGGGCATGCAAACCTTTTGGAGTGCAAGCAAAGAGTGGTTATTTATCTGTTTTTTGGGTTAGTCGTTTCCTAACTTGCATAAAGAAAGGATGCGGAGCAAAGCTTTGTAAGGCGCAAGCTCCATAAAAAATGGAATCTTAAATGAGACATTCTTATCATATGACTGGATAATCGAGCAGTTTTAGCGCATAGTTCATGCTCATTAAAAAATAAACATAAGATCGAGCAAGTGTTTCAATCCGCGTTTAAGCTCGTTAAAAAATGAACTATCCTCCGGTAAATAACCACTGTGAATGTAAATTTATCAGCCATTAAAGCCTTGGTCGTGTTTGCACTGTCACCTCCACTTTTCCATTGGCTGATCATTCACCTCCATTTGATTGTTTACCCATTTTGAGGAACAGCTGCGAAGAGTGATTTCACTAGCCATCCTTGTGACACTGCCGTGCTTGGAAAATTCCAACCCTTACCTGGAATCAGCTGCTACCCATTTTATCACTCATTCCTCAAAAGACGAGTCTTCTTTAAGCTCTTTTCATTTGACTCATAAAATATGAAAAGATTGCCGAGTTTTGGCCTCCCAGCTCATTAAAGCGACCAGAAGAGCTATCCCTCCTCTAGATTTTAATCTTTTTGGACCTGAGGGATTATTGCACAAAAAGATCAAGCGCTTGTTTTGTTCAGCTCGTTAAAACTATCGAAAATTCATCCCTTCTGTATTGTTTTATACCTTTTCGGACTTAAGGGATTAGATGACGAAAAAGGAACTTTGGAGTTATCTTTACGTACCTTTTCAAACTCTCTAAAAATGAAAAGGACCGAGTTATCTTTGTCGTTAGACTCGTTAAAAAGATTAATAGCGACAAACTTGTCTTTAAACAAGAACGAGTTTCACTATCGCTAAGCTCGTTAAAACATAGCGATGGGTTTGCCCGAAGGGAAAATTATAGAACAAGCATATGTTATCCTCCTCAAGCTTGACAAAAATAAAGAGGTACTGGTCAGCAATGACTGGGGAAAAATTGGGAAGAAACTCAAAGAACTTATTGGTAGCAAGTCGCTCTTGAACATGACACTTCCACTCCGTGCCTGAGTCGGGTTGGGTTGCTTCATTCACCGGTCACATCGCCATGGTCTCGCCATACCATCCACTTTTGGGGTAAATGCTACCAATCCATCACACAAGTGTCGCCGATATGTTCAAGAGAAGTCATCCAGAGAAGTCAACCGTGTCCCATCCACTACCATACATTATCCTTCATGTTTTCATGACCGCCACCCTGAACCATATATCATCAGATCATTTTCACCTCCATAAAAATCATTTGCTCCGTTCCATGTCACTGATGTGGGATACATTAAGGCCCTCCTTTGATGGATCACTTCTTGTCGACATCAGCTCATTATCCAAGAAGTTGATCTAGGAACACCCCCTTTCAGTACTTTGAAGCTTGCATGCCTCAATGGCAAGTTTCTCACTTACGGCGACAGGTATACATCAATGACCTTCGACCGAAAGATTTTGTGTGGTGTTCGACGCCAAGTCCTTTATTCACACCACGTGAATTGTACTGCAGTACCTTGAGGTTCATTATCATTATCGGTGATTCCTCTCGCGCTTGTTAACAGTTTACATCATTGACTGGTAATCAAGCGATGTCTTTCCATGTTCGACTTCAAAACATTTCTCACATGGATCGACTTGTACTTAGAGTGAAGATCGGACGAGATTGAAGACCCCAGATCTAGTTTCATCCATCCAGGCTGCGATATATATTCAGGAAAAATAAAGACATTGACATGTACAGCACTGCAGAACAGATAATCATCCTACCAAAAGGATGATGATTTCATCAGAATCATCAGTCTACCATCAGACGATTGTCTGTCCTATGTACATAAAAATGAATTTATAAAGCTGAGCATGGGAATGCCGCCTCAGCTAGATCATGAAAACAGTATGAAAAATAATGTATTGTATTGTATCTTATTACAGGTCTCCTCCCAGCATTGAATGAACTTCAGATCCTCCTAATAAAGCATTTCATCCAATAAACAGCCTCACACTTTAGGGGGCAACTGTTATAGACATTTTTGTGCCTTACAGCATTGAGCATGAAATGTCCATAATCCAAGGGATCCAAAGTCCCTAAAAGAGTTGTTCCTTCCCCTAAAGGAACAAGGTCAACCAATGACAGCTTCTCCCAGAAGTTCTCCACCAAAAACCACTCAGAAACAGTCAATTCAGGATCAATTCAGATGCTCTACTAGCTGCGTGCGTTGCAGTGCACCCTAGTACACTAGCTGGATGCGTTGCAACGCACCTAAAAGCACTACCAGGGTGCGCTGAGCGGGAAATGACAAATGGAAAGCTCATTTAACGAGGTGGAAAGACCATGGAAGCTTCCAGAATCTTCTCCAATGACACTTGCCTCAATGAATTCGACTAGTGATGAGTAAGAGGCTCTCAACCGCCAAGTGGAAGCAAGAACTGACAGAGAGAAGCCACAAGTCAAAACATAAGCTGACTCATCCTCTCTGCTTACATCTATATATGGATCCCTCATCCCAGAGATCCAGAGGCTGGAATTTTGTACTTTGCAGAGAATTGTTGTTGGTTTGAGATTGAGATTAGTACATTGGGTGATTTATGCTTTGTTGGAGGAGAGGAAGGGATTCCTTTGCTGGAAGGTAGATGCTGGATCGGAACTCACTTGGTTTTATCTCCTCTTGGACTTTCTTATTCTATCAATAAACTATTTGAGTTTCTCCTACATGCTGTGTATCAATGGTGTTTTGTTATATTTGCATGTTTAGCTTAATCTGATCTTGAGCTTTTTATGAATGTATATCTATATCTTCGTGTAGTTTCTCTCTCTAGTGATCTTGCAGGAATTCGGTGAAGCTGGGCCGGTAAGGGAACTGGGAGCTGGGAGCTATTGAAGAGAGGAGCGATTGGATCAACAAACTAGAGAAAGACACAGGTTAGTTAGATCCTTTCTCCTCATTTACATTTCATAAAGAAGAATAGTCAAGTAAGTTTCCTTGTTTGTTGCTAAGGCACTATCACACCTTAGAGTGGGATAGGGGCATTCTGAATGGATACTTTTCCCAACAACACCTGGTCAGGATTAAGTCCTGATATTCGTAGAGTAATTCAGCGACCTTATCCATCGTCGCATTGTCCCAGTAGTCTCCAATATTTGCAAATTTGGGTTCTTCCTCCGTATCAATGTTCACCTGTTTAGTTTTGCTAGCGCAGTTATATCAAGGTTCTCAATCTATGGTCCTTGAACCTCGCAGTGGCCTTCTGTTTTTGGAATGTTAATATTCCGTGGATCCTCATCCTCCTCTTTAGCTATTACATTATAACATTCCAGCGCGCGACTCAGCTGAGTAGCCCATTTAGGCAGAATTATGCCTAAAGGCTCCTGTGGTATCCTAAATATGGCTACTTTTACCTCTTGTAGCACTTCGTCAATACTATCCCACCCATCCTCAAAAATGAAGGTCATCATGAATCCTTCGCGCAGGATATCCCATTCACCTGTCCCATGGCGGAGCTCTCTTTCTATATACCAGTTCATTAGGATAACATCTACGGTATGATATAATAGGTGCACCCAGTAAGGTTGTGGCTTTTCTCCATAGGCTTTCATCCACTTGGCCAAATGCACACGTGGATCATCCTGTCCATCATACTTATCTGTTAGTCGCATCTTAGGCTTCCCAAATCATTCTCGCATCATTCTCCTACATTCGTGCCAATCATCCAAGCTTCCTTTATGCGTACCCCAACATCTTACAGGAGTAGTGTAAAGTACCCAGTCCAAGGTCTGGAAGCATTGCATGTCTACAACCTCCCTTCAAATGCATCCAAAAAGGTATCTACCTCATTTAGGCCATCATAAGTAGGCAGATTTATTTCTTCTAATGACACATAGCACAACAACTGGGTCATCATATTGGAATTTAGTGTAGTTACATTGTGTAACTGATTCTTCCATCATTCTACTTTCGTCGGAATCTGAAGTGCAGGAACTCTCGCGCTCACATGTAATCTGCCCATCCATGGTGGGATTCACCTAGTTTTGGTTTCACATTGTTATATTGTAGATGTAGTCTAGATCATCATCACTCTCATAGTTTCAGACCGGTTCTGTATATCGAGATCCCTCAGTAGGATCTAGGGGTATTATTACATGCAATGATTTCTTCTCAAAGATCATCTTTCGCTTCTTCAAATTAATTACCCCGTTCATATTAGTAACCCAGTCAATTTCCAGGAGTGTAGGGTAGGGATTGTTGTCATCAACAATCTCTCCCCTGTCTGTTTTGGTAACACATTCACATCTGATCCCAAATCTAAAATGACTTGATCCATATCGTATTCTATGATCTGTGCGGTTAGTCTCATGTCACACCCCATCCTTGTTTTATGTTTTTTTATCTTCCAGACTATGCATGGTTCTCCTGGCATGGTCCCAGCACATCTGTTAATGAGTTCCTGTAACCCTTTCACAGCCTTACTATCGAATAGTAACTTCATACAAGCTTACAGGAATGTCGTGAGCATAGAAGGGTCCATCTATAGCTCGGGATTATCTTTGCTTCCTGACGTGGATGCCTCAGTGAAGCTCTTCCTAGCTTCCATGAAGGTTTCCTGAGCGCACTCCTAATCAAGCTCAGCTTCTTTCACCGAGGCTTTGCGAACCTAGGTGTTGTCCTCCACTGTTTTCCCTTGTCATCTCCTGTCATGATTCCAATTCGAAGCACAATATTTACATTCGAATCTTCCTCGCATGGATCGAACCTCATCATCTCTAGGTTCTGAGTCAAGGGAGGTGGTAGCACTCCTTTGTCATGTGTCATAGCTATCAGTGTAGGACAACCTTCTAACTCATGATAAAACAGCATGCAATACTTGCATGATGGGTGCGTTAGATTAGTGAAATCGTGGGCATAGTGTCCTGGCCCTTCGTAATTGTAGAAAATCAATTGTCCACGACCTCTACCAGGTCCTCCTCCGCTTCGGCCTCTTCTGTGCCCCTGAAATCCTGTCCACAACATTCCTGCATTCTAGTCAAGGGGTCGCATTTCAGCCTGAACTCTGTAGGTAAGAATTCTATCCATCATCAATTCATAGCTCATGCAAGTACACTCATCATGTCCCACCATCCTACAAAACTTACAGAATAATTGTTGCAAATTTTGCATATACTTTTGTAACAAGTGGCAGTTATCTGTGGCATGATTTCTGACTACTTGACAGATAATGCACCAAAAAGTAGGCACCATGCTAGATCTTGCTTGAGCTTCCAACCTTAGAGGCATCGGTCCTCCTCCTGCAAGGTAATTCATAAATACCGAGGAGTGGTCTTTGTCATGACCCTGACTTTTGCATTTCACGCACCACACTTCTTCGCGCACTTCTGGTCAAACTGTCCTATCCTTCTTCAAGCTTTGCATCTCAAGGCACAGATTCTTCAGCTGTGTGTGGATCTGGTTATCTCCTATATTAGGATCTTGTATTGGGGTCTCATGTAGTCTCATGGCAATCTCTAAGAATTCTGCCTAATATTTTATCTTCTGCTATGACAACGCACTCCTTATGTGTGGTAGTAGCGAAGCCATAAACCACTCGCGATACTTTCCATCTGTCAAATTCATGTTGGCTTCGTGGATCATACATTTCAGCCTTTGATCTAACTCCCAAGGCATCTTTCTTGGTAGCATCATGATCTCTTTGAATCCAATAATTAAATTTGCTTCAAATTTAGGCTTGCTAAATTCCCTATTCAGTGCTGCTTCGATGTATACTACTCTTGCATTCGGTTATTGTTGGAGTACTTAATATACCAGGTCAACGCGTAATCCTATAGGGCACTAACCAATGTTTCTTTCTTTATATAGTCATCTATAACACCTTGAGCTTCCTATAGAGCCTTCACTATGAACCAGAATTGGTTTGGATCCTCATTTCCCAGCCCTTTGAGCAAAGGCAACTTCATTGTGTTCACCATACTGAATCTTGGTGGTGGTGGAGGTGGTATGGGTGAGGTTGGAAGTGATGGAGGTGAAGCCAGTGGTGGTGTGGGTAGAGGTGGTATTCACAGAATTCCTTGTCTTATCAGATGAATAGCACTTCACAGAGAGACCTTCGTGATCCCTTCCTCGTCCCCTAGGGGAGGTGAAATCAAGGGGCTATGCTCTGGACCCTTATTTCCTTTGTTTCTGTAAATTCTTCTGCTTCGCGTAGACCTAAACATTAAGGTAATTTCATAACCCACCTTTCGCACAACAACATTTTAATCCAAGTATTCAAATATTTTATGTACTTACCTTGCGGTCCTTTGAAAAAGCTTCGCTCTTCCTCACTATAGTTGATTGAGGTGTGAACTGTGAACTCAGTAACAAATCCTCCTCTAACGTGATCGATCCAATGATCGACGGTGTGTGCTATCTTATCATCCGATGCTTCTAACCTTTACACTAGATTTGGGGTCCACACAATAGGACCATCAAGTTTCCACCTTCCTTGGCTATCTACTAGATTCCCGATCCACTCGTATAGCTCAGTAGGGAAGGAGGCGAAAAATATTTCGTGGATCTTTGTATACAGGTAGCTATCTAGCCACTGTTCTTTTGACAGTCGCAGGTTTATGTTTTCCTGTGCCACGAACTCGTGAATTCTTCTGTCCAACCAGTCTTTGATTTATTTCTTAGCTGGATTCCAATGATATGACATCACACATCTCTTATGCAGATTCTTCTCCCAACAATAAATCATTTGTTGGCTTGAGGGGGCCTGACCCAGTTTCAACGTTAGTTAGCCAAACAAATCCCTACACTACTATCCCTTTTGGCATTAGCTCATGGAGCGTGGACTGAAGTCTCACCCAAAGCAGTATGGGGTGATGCTGGAACCAACTTTCCGCACCCTTGGGATGGTTGTGATGTCAGTTTATTCCAACTATTCCTACCTTCACGTAGGTTGCCCCATGATCTGTTCTACCCTTAAGTACCTTCGCGAAATGTTACACTTGGCTTCCGCACAACCCTACCCAAGGGCTGATGTCCTTTTGTGCTGCTAGGGCAATGAACTGTGCTATTTTCCAGCCTCGCTTAAGTATCTTACTTATCTTATTAGCAGATCTTAGTTAGCTTCATGTAAACAGATGTTCTTACTTGCGTTCACTTAACCAATATAGTTATACATATTCATGCATCATATAAGCATTAGAAGTGAAATTCATACCCAATATAACAGATGCATAAACATGAAATAAATATGCAAGAATGATAGAAAACTTCTCTTTATTAATACTTCAAGATGATTACAAACTCGACTTGCCCTGCGCACTCAGCTACAGGGGTCCATGCACTCAGCTGCAGAGTCTCTACCTACGCTACGACCCAAAACTTAGACTTACACTTCAAAGCTATCTCGCATACATCTTCATTATTTAGACATTGTGTCTCTAACTACTTAGAACTTAACTCTATTTATACAATCCCATGGTCTGTGGACCATGGGTAGATCTTCTACAGCCAACATTACATTATCAAAATAAGGGCAGACAACCTTATGACTCTTTAACAAATACTCACTCCGTGCTCACAAAATGTGGAGTCTTTACATTGGAATTACAAAATGGACCAAAATCTGGGCTCTAATCCCCAAAAATTCCCTTGGGGGTCCCACACCCAACACCGCCACCAAACTTAGCAGACTTAACTGGAGTCTCTCTAGATTTAGTGGAGGTTTTGTAGGAAAAATTGGTTTTTCCATAACTGAGGCAATTCTCTACTAAATTTCGAAAATGAATAGTCATTTTTAGCTAATTGGCATGCTAGGAACTCATTGGAGTAGGTTGTAGAGGTAGAAGAGGTCATCTATAGGTTTTTTTGGTCACTTGACTATTTTTGAATCCCAGGGACACTAGGTGTTGGAGGCCATTTCCAGAGTAGCTGGTAACCAAATTGAGTAAAAAAATAGTCATTTTTGATAGAATTAAAAGTTTAAAACTCATTGAAATAGTTTACAACAACATTGGATTCATGTAACAACAATTCTAGCACTATTTAAGCTAATACAAAGGTCGACACTATGAAACTAGACCAAGGACATGTAGCCCAAGAGGGGTGAACTCCTTCAACAAAAATTTGTGTATTGAGCTCTGTTATTTGTGCTTGCTACGGTTTTATATGTTGTTGTTCAAACATTTAAATTCATGGTTTTAAGTTCATGCAAAACACTAAATTTCACCAAGTTAGATGAATTGACAATCACATTCTCAAGGATAAACTCTTTATGGATAAGAAAACCAAAGCAAAGAAAACTTTATATTTGGAAATGATACTTGCACAAAATTAACTAGAAATCATTTCAGATCAATACCTTACCCATGGGATGAAGTAGCCTATAACATCTTAAAATACATATCTTGTGAGGGGAGACTCAGTGTTGTTTATTCCTATCAGTTTAGGATAATTTATGATTTGAGGTTCTAGATATAATTTCCTTTCCCAAGTAGGCTTAGTATTCCCCATTGCCTTATTCAGTCCATAGTGGAAATGAGTCAAAGAGTGAGAGAAGGGAAGCATAAATTCATTGCACAGCAGAGGCTCATACGGCTCACTGTCATGGATGCTTTGAGTCATATACAACACCTTGTGTCATGGACAGGGAGTCCTTTATTGAAACTTAATCACAAACTTTGCTAGAACATGAGGAGAATACAAAAGAAAACCCTACTAAAGGAGACACTCGAGATCAAGAGAAGGAGGAGTAAAAGTAGGAGGAATTTGAAGAAGAGAAAGAAGAGGAAAAACTAGAGACAAAGAAGGAAACCCTTGCAGATCCTACTAGGCCTCAAAATAGGAGAAGATAAGAACAAAAAGTAATCCTCTTAGAAGGAAACAATAAACAAGAGGTAGCTACCACCTTAGAATCCCTTAGCACACTTATCAAGATCAAAGGGAGGAAACCCAAGAAAGGTCACTTGTATTTCAAAAGGAGGAGTACTAGACTCAAATAGGGGAAGCCTCAGCCTCCCACAACTACCACAATCACCATTAAAGGATTAGACAGTCACCAAGAGGGTGATCTAGAGAAGGCTAAATGGAAAATTGAAGAGGTGACCTCCCTCATAGCTAAAGGAAATCAACCCCAAACCTCACCATGAAGGCCAAACACCAAGGGATCTGAGATGAGACAAATACAAGAAGAAACTACCATGCTTCAGGAAGGAAATATAGTGCTATAGGAAGAAGAGAAGTTGTTACATGATGGAAAACCAATGCTACAAGAAAGTACAAGAACACGTCAACAAGGAGGATAAGGACCACAAAAGCTACAAGAGCCTGATCCTCAACTAGATCTTGGGTCCTACTATAAATTTTATAAATGAGGACAAATAAGACCCACCAAATTCGCATTCCCCCTCCTACTTAGGCTAAATAGAGAAATAAGCTAAACCTACCGATGGATGTAGATTTCTAAATCTAAAGCAGTCGAGGATGTGGGCCTCATGGAAGAGAAAATGAAGAAGGTGGGTGAATAGATGACTTATTTGAGGTTGAAGGATTCAACAATGAGGGACCAATTGCAAATGGAAGAAAATATATCAAAGAGAATTTGCAGGAGAAAGGAGTACAACTTGACACCATGGAAAGCTTGGCGATGGAGACCACCCAATACATACATCCCTAAAAAATGTATGCCCTATTCCTCAAAGATTAGTGGCTTCAATTTGAAATCAAAACTCTAGCACAATATGATTCACTGCCCTTCCAACACTCAATCAGTTTATTGATTTTTGTCACAAGGCTAGCATTGAATAATGAGGTAAGATGGTTGAGTTTTACATCCATAACCTCATGTTGATTGACATGAACTTCGAGGATCCAAATTTTAGGATGGAGGATGTGCAGCTGATGGAATTATCATCTTGGTTGACCCATGAGGAGGCAAGGTTGAATAAAAAAAGGGATGAAATCCAAGGAGACTAATGAGCCCCTATGGATCAAACTATATTTGAAGGATCCCCACCTTGTCATCAACAACCACAAGCTCATAAATGAGGATCCAAAATTGGAACCATTTAACATAGGGAAATAGGAGCAATCCATTTAGGACTTCAAGGACTTTTTTAGGTTGTGTTTTCACTACTACAACATTCTCCAAATTTCAGTACATTTGAAGTTTGGAGCCTAATACAATCGTCGTACCTAGTGTCGCTTTGATCATAAAATGTCATTTCATGTTATTATATGTGTTTCGAGTGTCCCTAAATGGTATGAAGTGTTGTTGAATTGATTAGAACATCTTTAAGTGTATTTCATGAGAATAACATATTTATTGGCATACAATGATATTTTTTTGTCACAGTCACACAGACTTCCCATGTTATACTTGAGGAATGTATAGAAAGTGGAATTTTTATGTGTATTCCTTATTCTTAAGTTTTTCTAAGTTTTCTTGATGATTCGGTATGCATCGCACAAAGTTTTATCTTTAAACCCATTCTATTGACCCCTTGCCCTATGTCTCAGAATTATACAATTTTTTTGTTTAAAAGTTAACCCATTAAGGCAAAGAGCACATGAGAACACTGTGAAGCCTTAATGGGAAATTATTCATTGTCAAGAAGTGCACCATGCACCCTCCAATGGTGCAAGACACACTCCTCAAGCCTGTTTCCCCTTCGTTACTCCAAGCTACCCCCTCCTAGAGACCAATTCTTCCTTGAGCACATTCCTTCCACTCGAAGAAGTGCACCATTGTTGAGTGCATAGGTGCACCTTGAAGGCCTTAAGATCAAACCTTCATCCTTCCCCATTTCACCATGCACCCTCCAGGCCCTTTGAGTGCATGAGCACACTCTGAAGGCATGGAGCATCAACCTTCAGCCTTCAAGAGTGTGCCTTGCACCCTCTTGTGCCTCGTGAGAGCATGAGAATACCCTGAGTGCATGAAGCCTTCATCCTTAAGCATTCAAGAGTGAACCCTATTCCCTTCATATTTCCCTTGAGCACACAATGCAATTGGGAAGGCCAAAGCATTCCCCTTCATCCTTCAAACTTGTGCCCTACAGCTTGCCTTGACTATCTTCCTCTTTGAGTGCATGAGCACATGTCGAAGCCCTGAAGCATCCACTATTCTACCCTTTAGCCTTTCAAAGTGTGCCCATGCACCCTGATGCTCCTTTTACCCCTTTTAAGTGTAGTGAAAAGGCATGAAAAAAAAATATGCATAAAACATGGTAGAATAGGAGAATTCTGAGCTGATGGTTTCTTGTCATGAGTGAGTGAAGATACAGGTATTTCAGAGACATCATGGCAAGCACACATGAGGAATATCAAGAATATCAAACAAAGAGAATAAACAAAGCAAGCATGGAAAGAATAAAGAACACAATCTAATCTTGATGATGAAAGCACCTAAAGACTCCATTCGATCAAAGCTTCTCAAAGAATGAAGATACAAGTGGCATCCATGTCACCACTAGAGAAAGTCCATGTCATCGGTCACAATTAGTCACAGTCATCAAAGATAATGGCATGTCAAGTCTCATCACATGATGATGTGGAATTCATGATGTACTATTGTAATCATTGTAAAGAAAAATAAGTGGAAGTCCAAGAGTCATGTAAGAACTAAAGAGTCATGGAAGTCCAGAAGACATGTAATATCAAAAGTCATATGTAATTCAAAATTCAATTGGAATTCCAAAGGTTGTAGAAGTCCAAAGACCATTAGAAGTTGGAAATTCAAGATTCATGAGGATGTGAAAGTTCATTCCTCAAGTTATAAATAGATTTCCATTTCTCATTTAAAGGACTTTTAACCTTGGCTTCTCCCACAAGGAATTAGAGAGACAGAGTTAGTATTTTTGGGGAGAAAGTAGTGGCTTTAATGCTCCACTATTGGAGCTAGTGATGTTCATTGTATTTATCTACCTTGGAACTTTTGGTTAATATCAAAGCCTTCTAGGACAACACATTTTCACACATGGATTGTGAATATTTGCAAGACTACTCTTTGAATTTTTATGGTTCATGTTTGGTTTCATCTGTAGTGGGGTAATTGAACTATTTCAGTGACTTTGATGCTTCTTGTTGGAAATGTGTTGTAATTTTATAATGATCATCGCATCCTTCTAGACTATTTTGCTTGATGTCAAATGAGTCTTTCTCATTGATGTGTGTCTCCATTATGGTAGTACTATTACTTCTCTCTTAAAGGCTCACTTTTCTTTTTCCCTCTGCAATAAAAGAACCATGATACATCTACAATCAGGCATTCATAAGGCACACTAGCTTGCTCATTCAAAAGGAAATTCACACTTCTCTCTTATGGTAATATCTAAAGCCAAGTCATATCTTTAAGTGAAGGACAGCTAGGTTGTATTTTAGATGGGACTCCTACACTAGATAGTGTGAGGTATAGTTGGGACCTTATATCGAGGAGATTCCTTGTATGTTGGCAGTTTCCAGTGTTGTCAATGGGATGCTAGGGACAGAGGGCTTGTAGGTTTGTAAAAGGAGGCGGCATTAATTATCTCATAGCTTACAAATCAGAGAGTACTACTCTCAAGAGAGATTGAGGAATGCCTTGGGGAAGACATCCTTATATAAGAGGATAGTTCAAATACTAAGGGCCAACTAGATTGGGGTCAATTTCAACCCTCCTTTGTTGCTAGGGATAACTTGGGATGTTAGGGTAGCCACCAGGGTTATTCATGAGGTGGAACTAAATGTATAAGTTTCTTAGAGGGTGAGTAACACCTTTAGTAGGGGGTGATGATGGGCCTCAATAATATGTATATAATAATGCCCATCTAGCAATGCTTCAACTTATATTTACCTCTTTCCACATATTTAATAACATATTTTTGAGTATAATGTATTTATTATGTAGACTAAATGATGTTTGTCATATATCATGGCCTAATATGTTTAATGTGTAGGAAAGAGTGCATTTGAAGTGAATTTACTATGCATAGATACATTGGAGGAAGCTAGAGCAGATGTAGGAGGCTTATCCCCTACATTTACTCACCTATATAAGCTCAAATTTCTCCCTGTATTTACTCACCCTAGTTCAAAGATCCACTAATGTCTGATGCACTCAAGTATTGCGAGAATCTCAAGGAGTTAGATCCACCTTTTTAGATATTTTTGACGGGATCAACCCTCTTTCCAAGGATGCTACCCCTTAGTCATTTTTTTATAAATAAGGAAGCCTAAGGGCTCAATATGATTTGAATTTATGGGTGAAGATAAAGCCTCCTAAGAGCTAGGATCTTAAACTTGTAATTTTCATTCCTTTTGTCATGTCCATGAACACTATTTTATATTAATGAGAAGCTTGTTATTGTATTCAATCTTAGTTTTCTTTAGAGGGTTGTCCCCTTGGGTTAGGGCCCAACCCAAAGGTTCTAGGACCTTTGTTTGTATATTTTATTCATACATTGTCTTTCATAGCAGTATTTTCTTCCCTTTCTAGTAGACTTCATTTATGAAACATTGCTTTTGTATGTCTATTTACCACCTCTCTTGTGGGAAGTGTGGTTGAGGATATTGTATTGGTAAGCCAAAAATTTATAGTTACTTTCTTTTGTAGTTGTTAGATCTCAGATTAGTCTTCCTTTTGCATCTTTGTTTTCTACAAATTAGTGATTGTTTTAGTAGTTTTCTTTAAGCATAAGAATAATAGTCTCTTGTGGATATATATATTATGTATATTTCAATATAGGTTTTCTTTCAATGCAATAGTTAAATTTCAAATAAAATTCAACTCATCCTTTCTTTGTTATTTCAACTTTTCTGCAATTTGCATTATTAACATGCTCTAGATGATTGGAAAGATTGAGTAACTTTCTATGGTGTTCAGGTGATACTTTCAATTTCAAGTGTTAGTATTGTCATTTACAGTCCTTATCCTACCACCAATACCTTCCTTTATACCACAACAACTCCTCCAAAACACTCTTCACTGAGAGTACATTTCTGGGTTGTTGAGGACCACTATGTGCATTGGTCCTTGTGTAAGATTGGTGCCTAAGGGCACTGTGGTCAAGTAAAATTATAAGTGCGGACACAAACAAATTCCTCTAGCCCGATAATGGGTCTAGCCACAACAGATACATTTTGTGAAAGATTTCCTTATGTTAGAACCAGTTAAGAGGGCCTATCTCTTAGTTTTCTTATCTTGTTTGATGATGTCCTTGCTTGCTCGCTCCAGTTATTCCTTGTTTCCTTCTTCAAGCACCTGAAACAAGTAAACAACAACAGACAAAAAATGTGATAATAAACAAATTGTAATTCAACCTACTTAACAAGTCAAGAAACATTAAGCCATGAATATGTAATATGAAAAATCATGTAGGAAATCAATCAATAGTTGCATATATTAATATCAAAGAAAGATTACAACCATTTGTCTCGACATTGCAGTCCTCCTCTGACAAGACCAGGTTCCCACACACTTCTGCTAGCATTCCATGATGGCCTCAATCAACAATAGTTTTAAGGCTATTCCCTTTAGGCTTCACTCCAAACCAAATCACCTTCTCCCTCACACAACTAGATAGCTACAACTAGTAATAGCTTGTTGTCTACTCCAAACCAAAATAGTATTAGCAAACCAATATCAAAACTAGCTTGTGCTTGGGAAAAAGGGAGGTTTATATAGGATGAATGGATGGGAGATGGATCCTCTTCTCATGGGAGAAGGGCTTATCTCTTGAGGTAGTTCCACCATTATAGGGGAAAGGAGCCCAAACTAGCATCCTCAACCCCATCCGGCCAAACTATTTACCAAACTTCTGTTATGAAGCTTCTAGAGCTGGAAGATTCGGCTCCTAATTTAAAAAACTTTCCATAACAGGACTGGTATGACTAGAACACAACTTAGTCACTCCAGTTAGCGCTAGGGATAGTGCTAATCTCTGTACATCGGCACGGGGGAGACAAAGGTCATTAGCACCGGTCTTATAAATTGGGCAAAACAAGAGTTTCAGGGGAAATGGTGCAAAAGGGAATTGATCTTCTCATGAAAATGGGAATTTCTTCATGAAGGAAAAGCATGTGGGGTTCACTGTAGAGGTCCTCCAAGATCAAGGAATGGGGAGTACATGGATAGTGACAAAATGTTGTGTAACAGATGCCCCCTAAAGCATGAAGGCCAAGCTTGAGTGAGGGATGAAATGATTTATAAATCAGTGCTGCGAACTGGTCTGCCATTGGAAAACCTACAAGCAAGTACATATACATATACATAAGCTGAGATCTCTATCAAATGATACATGAATTATGGCATGGACGCAGCCATCCAGAGAATGATCATGTAAATGGATCCAGGTATGGGCACAACCATTCGTCAAAGAGGATCATAACGAAAACAAGGTATGGTTGCAACCATCCGATAATGAGAAGGATCACATATGATAACTCATGGTCTAGTCATAGCAAGCCATATGAAAGGGACATGCATATCATCATAACCATGTCAAACCACTTCGTAACCTGGACTTTTGTGATTTGAGCCCATGGTCTTGCGCTCCAACACAACCCGATCAAAGTACAGATTCTAACATGTGAATATATGTGTTGACATTGAACATGCTATAAAGTCGCTTGACTTCCAGTCGATAATGTAAACTATTAACAGGTGCGAGAGAAACCACCAATAATGACAATGGTCCTCAAGGTAATATCAGCACAATCAATGGAATGTGAATAGAGTAACTGAAGTCGAACACCCATGAAATCACTTGATCGAAAGACAATTATGTGAGCTTGTCATCGAGTGTGAAGAACTTGCCATTAGGGCATGCAAGCTCTAAGGTACCGGAAAGGAGTCTCTCGATCAACTTCTTGGATAATGAGTTGAAGTCGATAGAAATCAACTGTGTTGAAGGAGGGCCATAGTGAATCCCACATCGTCGACTTGAGATGAAATGATGATTCAGAGAATCAGAGGTAAGTGTAACTGCAAAAGGACAACTCTTGAACATATCGGCGACACAACTGGAAGTTTGGAAACTTTTGGATCCATGGGATCGATGGTCATGACGACATGGTAGAGATCAACTGGGAGTTAAAAATAAGTGGCCCAAACCCAAGAAGGTCAACGATACAAAGGAGGATGTCCCAACCCGACATGAAGCAAAGAGTGTCATGTTCAAGAGTGAGCTGTCGACACAACTGATAGAGTTCCAAATTTCCCCCCTCCATTTCTGGTAGGTACCCCAATTATTTTTTAATCGCAAGCTTGAAGGGGATATCATATGCTTGCACTGTAAGTTCATCCTTCAGATGAATCCAACCTAGTAAGTTTAATGAGCCCTAGGAAGGAGAATCTCATGTTCGCCATGGTGAGGAATCTAATGTCGTTTAATAGTTTAATGAGTCTGACAAAGGTGTAACTCGGTATCTTTTTCATGTTTAGAGATTTTGAAGAAGACATGTAAAAGAAAACTCCACATGGTCCCTTTTCGTACGTTTGTGTCTCTTGAGCCCAAAAAGGTAGAAAACAATACTTGAGAGAACCTCTTGACCATTTCAGTTAAGGAGTACCTTTTTCATAAATTAAAAAAGGGGTAAAATTATACTGGGTGCATGACGTTTCACATCCGTTAACTTGTTCGAAATGACAAGGGCTCGACCATCTTCTCACTTTTAAAGGGTCAGAAAAGAGCTTGAAAGTAGACCCCCCATTTTATTCTCTTTAGCGAGTCAAAAAAGGAAAAATACTCAGTAATCTTTTCATGTTTTACGAGTCAGAAAAGAGCTTAAAGGTGACTTGTCCTCGAGGAGCAAGTGGTATAAAGGGTAGAAATTGGTTTCGACAATGGAGGAACTACTAAAAACATGTAATGGTCAAGAGGATGGATAACGAAACCACTCATCGCTGTGGTTCCTCAGGAAAGGAAAAACAACCAAGTGAAAGCATATGATCGGCCAAAAATATGGTAATGATGGAATGAAACAACTAAGGTTCATCAGAAATTAGCCGATAAAAAGGGCAATCACGCGATGTAAATCGAACATGGGTTCATTTTTACACAAGCATGAACCATGGAGAAGTCTAGTTGGATTAAGTTTGCATGCCCCCAACATAGTGACTCAATCGAGGTACATGCCCCCCAAGCTTCATTTTAGTCAACTAGGTGGATGGAATGAAGGTTCACTTTCGAGATCTTGGAAAGACTCGACTGGGATTTTACAAGATCTTAATGAAAGACTTGATTTGGAAAAGGGAGTTGCTTCATTTTTTAAAGAGGTCGACACAGTAAAAGAACTATCCTCAAACATTTGTTTCATTTTTTAGCAAGGTAGAAATAGGAAGAAACTAGCCTTGGACCCTTGTTTCATTTTTTAATGAGCTTGACACAAGACAACAAACTATACTCATACCCTTTTTTTCATTTTTTAACAAGGTTGACACAAGAGTAGGAACTATCCTCATACCCTTTGTTTCATTTTTTAAAGAGGCTGACACAATATTAGGAACTATCCTCATACCCTTTGTTTCATTTTTTAATGAGTTTGACACAAGACCAGGAACTATCCTCATAATATGATCATGGTCCATACGAGAACATGGCTCCTGAGAGGTCTTCACTACATGGAAGAATCACACTCTGGGAAGAACACATGTCATTTGATACCAAAGACAGATTGGGTTCCAATGCCCCCAGTACATAATGCACTATACCATTTGAGTGATCATCAGTAGATGCGGAGACGAAACAGGCAGCCACATAATTAACATGTGGTGGGGAAGGTACTGCTTGCAAACAAAAGTGGATAGGGGATGATGGTTGCAAAGGAGGCACTTGGGGACCAATGAATGATAATTGATTGATAGTCACTATTATGCCTTCATGCGGAAAACAAACCACATGGAAAAGTGAAGAAATAAGAGCTCCCATGACATAAACATAGTCATGTCCAAGGAGAATATTGAAATATAAAGGAACTTGGACTACCATCATATCTATATATATGGTCTTCCCTTCCAAAGTAATAGGGAACTTCAGAAGGACCCCTAAGGGCTGACTCGTTCCTCTGTTGAAGGCCAAAAGTTTCTGAGTGACAGACACAAGTTGTGGGGAACCCAAAGCTTGCCAAGTAGTAGAAGACATGATGCTAACAAATGCACCTTCATCTAATATAGTGCCAGGTACTACCATATTATAGGCTTGTACTGTGATCTAGAAAGGCACATAAGATGGGAGGTGGAAAGCAGACAATGGACTCCAATCGAAAGAAACGACATAACTACTTAGTGGGGGCATCATATGATTGCCCCCATGCTGTACAAGAATAGGAGGACTCTCCTAAACAACTGAGACAGGAGGGTCACTCTTTGATTCATGAGAATCTGAGGAGATGAGAAGAACATGAGTAGGTGTATCACTACTCTCTCTCAGAACAGACTGAGCAACTGGTGGTGGAACCAAGTCGACACTCTTTTCGACTAATGGTTAGTTGGGAATAGACACAAGAGAGTCACGCTCAGGAAGAGTAGGATGGGCAAGAGATGAATCCAAGTCAATCTCTTTACTAACCAGGACAGGGTTAGAGGAAAGCCTCTGATAACCAACAAGAAGTTGGGGTTAAGGAGCTGCAAGGTTTTCCAAAATTTTGGAAGCTTTATCCATAAGAGGACAAAGGTGAATAACATGCTCTCCTTCACATAACCTATAGGGGAATGTAATCTTTCCCTTATTCTTACCATCATTAGTTGAAGGCGTAACATCAACATGATCTACAGAGATCGATGGGGTTGGTCGGTTCAGGTTTTGAGACCATACCTCTAAAACTTTGGGAATGCCAGGACAGTCTCGAAGGATATGGTCACCCTTACATAGCTTGCAAGGGAATCTGACTTTCTGTGGGGGATCAAAAGGTTTGTCTACAGGAGGTGCATTTAGAGTAGAATCTATATGGTTTTTGTCTCTCTTATCTGACTTCTTCTTCTTCATCTTCTTCTTCTTCTTCTTAGCCTCCTGGTTACTAGATTTGAAACTCTCATCAGGCAAGGTAGAAGAGGAAGGTGAAGAAATAGGGGAAGAAGGTGAGAGGTCAACCTTAGAATCAACGTGATGTGATTTGAATGAAGGAGACGTTTGGACAGGAGTTGGGATGCTTGGGACCACCAAGGTTAAAAAAAACCAGACAGGTAGACCAATGGTTAACCTAGGAAGGGACAATGTTGCCATATAAGGAGCACTAGCGTTTCCAAAAGAAGGAAAAGGACTAGGATTCCCATCTGAGCGGAACCATTGATTGTTAGAATCTGGGAATGTTTCCATTGGAATTGAGTTTTAAAGAAACACTAAGGAAGATAACTTTAACCAAGAATATTTCGTGGGCAGTTAATTTTAAGACACTGAAACAAAACTTTTCCTTTTCATATTTTAAGAGTCGAGAAAAGGACGAAAGGTGACTCTATCACTTTCAGTTGGAAACGAGCACGAAAGGACCAATGCCCGGAT
Organism: Pinus tabuliformis; assembly: GCA_031772625.1. NCBI lineage: Eukaryota > Viridiplantae > Streptophyta > Pinopsida > Pinales > Pinaceae > Pinus > Pinus tabuliformis. Next base: position 443,373,585 of record CM062818.1, on the reverse strand, counting down.
GATCTTTTAAGGCTAAATAGTCAAAAATATCAAATGACCACTCATAAAAGTATTACCAGGTGACCGTGAACTACATAATACCTCTCGATGAACCGAAAAGTATAGGCAGACAATCTCCCCAAATGATGTGTTTGGTGTGTCACATTCACAGGGCAGCAGACTCGACTTCCTATGGATAAAGGATTGTAGACCTAGTGGGGTCTCCCTTCATATACACGATGGTATGGGGAGCACAATTCCATACTAGCGTTGTCTAGTGCCGAAGCGAATGAAAACTGCTAGGTTTAAAGATGCCGGAGCACGTCTCTAGCCTGGACCACTAAATGTGAACATTAAGCTTCAATGCTTCCTTAGGTTAATTCAAAAAAAATTAATTGTTGATTTTGAATTAGGTCTCAATTTCAGGGCTCTACCAATGTCATCTAACAAAACTCTTACATGAAGCAATGTGAGAAAAGATATCTTTGTCTTCGATGAAAGTTAACACTAATTGAGGGATAGAGGGCACACAATCAATGCAACAATCAAAGAATGAAAACTTTCACTAATACATATCCTAAATGCACTTAATCTTCCCATAACAACATAAGAAGTTTCATTTCATTTCCAATGCTTATGATGATGCAATTCTAGCTTCTCAATAATGCTACTAATGCAATATTTTTGCTTAAGTAAACTAGAATGATGTTCTCCTTTTCATAAAATGCAAAATGAATCTTTCACATAGAGCACTTTAATGAAATTTTCAAAATTCCAAACAAACAAGCATCAATAAAATCCAAAGCATGAGGAATGAAACTTAAAAACAATTTCTTCCCTGAATCAAACCAACCAGACACATGAATGCTTCAATCGAAAAACCAAGCAATGTAATATATGCTTGGAAAGAGAAAAGAGACCCTCGAAATAAGAGAACAAACAAGGCTCTTTCACTCATTCAATTGAAAATAAAGCATCCTAGTCACTTCTGGGTGGAAGAAGAGAGTCTGAGGGTCAAGACACATTGGCACTAGAATGGGAGAAATTCTATTTTTTCTTAACTCAGAGACCGGAGCAAATTTTGGGCCAAAAGTAGCACTGATCGGCATGACCAACACGAATTTCAAGCTAAAACTAACGCTAATAAACCTGGTTGGTGTGATTGTTTGGCCAAAAATAATGCTAATCGAGGGATTCAAAGAAAAATAAAAAATAAAAAATAACTTCACATAGGGCTAGACTTAACATGTCAAAGGGTGGGCTAAACCAAGCAAGCACACCAACCAAGCTAAATGAAGCTCTCTTGTTAGGGAGAAGACAGTCTAAAAGGCTTACAGGGTCGAAATCAAGAGAGAAAACACACTGGCCAAGATTTGGGGAAACCCTAATCTTCACTTACAGGCATCGGCGCAACTGCCTAATTGACAAGCACCAGAAGGGGGTCGACGTGACTATTTGTCAGCATGTCGTACTGATCGGTGCGACTGTGAGCGAATTAAGCATGCTAAGTGAGAAAGCCAAGAAAAAAAATTGAAATGGGGACTAGATCTACTACAATGAATTTCAAACTTAGACCAGTAAGTAGAAGAAAACAAATAGAACCAAAGGGAAAAAGTGGAACTAGAAAAGCTCACATGAAATCATGAAATCTCAAACAAGACAAACAAAAGGATTGGCTCCCTAGTGGAGTCACCAATTTGTGGTGAAGTAAAATTGTAAGTGTGGACACAAACGAATTCCTCTAGCCCGATAATGGGTCTAGCCACAACAGATACATTCTATGGAAGATTTCCTTAGGTTAGAACCAATTAAGAGGGCTTACCTCTTAGTCTGTTTATCCTGTTTGATGATGTCCTTGCTTGCTCACTCTAGCTATTCCTACCTTCTTCAAGCACCTGATAGAAGTAAACAACAACAGACAAAAAATGTGATAATATACAAATTTGTAATTAAACCTACTTAACAAGTCAAGAAACATTAACCCATGAATATGTAAGATGACAAATCATGTAGGAAATCAATCGATAGTTGCATATATTAATATCAAAGAGATATTACAACCATTTGTCTTGACATTGCAGTCCTCCTCTGACAAGACCAGGTTTCCACACACTTCTGCTAGCATTCCATGATGGCCTCAATCAATAATAGTTTTAAGGCTCTTCCCTTTAGGCTTCACTCCAAACCAAATCACACTTCTCCCTCACACAACTAGATGGCTACAACTAGTAATAGCTTGATGTCTATATAGGATGAATGGATGGGAGATGGGTCCTCTTCTCATGGGAGAAGGGCTTATCCCTTGAGGTAGTTCCATCATTATAGGGCAAAGGAGCCAAAACTGACATCCTCGACCCCAACTGGCCAAACCATTTACCAGACTTCCATTACAAAGCTTTAAGAGCTGGAAGGTTCAGCTACTACTTTAAAAAACTTTCCATAACAGGACCGACATGACTGGAACATAGCTCAGTCGCTCTAGTCAACGCTAGGGATAATTCTATTCTCTACACATCAGCGTGGGGGAGACAAAGGTCATTACCATTAGTCTTGTAAGCTGGGAAAAACAAGATTTTCAAGGGAAATGTTGCAAAAGGGAATTGATCTACTCATGAAGAGGGACACAATGGGATTTTCTTTATGAAAGCAAAGCATGCGGGGTTCACTGTAGAGGTCCTCTAGGATCAAGGAATGGAAGTATAGGGACAATGAAAAAATGTTGTGTAATAGGTACTAAGCTTGGAAAGGGCCTCATATTACCCTAATATACATGCCATTACCCTCTCCTACCTCAATATCACCTTTATCACCCTCAAAATGCTCACAGATTCAATCCTATAGTAATCTCGTAGCATCCAATAACACCATGTAAAAACCCTCCAAAATTAACCAAAATTGTCCTTGAAGATTTTTCTTGATTCCTAGCCTTGAATAATGTCACTTAGTCTATGAAACCATGATTGAGGAATACAAAATATCACTTAGGACTTGCCTTTCTACCACTGCAACACATTTTAGCAATTAGTGTTAGTAGACATGTTCATGAATTGAATGACATAGTGATGATTTTCATGATTAATTTATGAAGCACCTAAACAACTCTATTGATATATTATCCCTTGAATGAAGTGATTAAAGGATAATTTAATGCTCTTTACTTTATGCAAGGTATATTAGCTTTTCTTTCTTTGTTTCATGCTTCTTAAGCTAGGGTTTCTATTTCAAGCATTTTTATTTCCAATGTATAGACTAAGTTTCCTTTTAATGCAAAATTCATCTTCTGCAAATAGATTAATGTTTACATTCTAAAAGTAGTATAGAATTTATATTCCTACAAGTAGTGTAGCCTTTACATTTGATAAAGTAGGTCATCGTTTACATTTCTATAAACTAGAGTAGAATTTCTGGTTTCCAAAATAGATTAACATATCCATTTCTGCAAGTAGATTAGAACTTCCCTTTTCTACAATCTATTTTCTTACAAATATAAATTCAATTGATAAAGTGGTCAGGGTATTTTGATAGCCCCACCCAAAGTCATCGTATAAGTTGCATTGTAAATTTATTGTAAATATTTTTTAATATTTGAAATAAAAAAGGGGACTGAGTCAAGGGACACAAATTCCAAAGATGGGGAGGAGCACATTTTCTTGGGATGTTATGGTTTCCTATGCAAAGGAGAAACCTAAAATGTAGAACAACCACTAAAGGTTGGATGGTGCATGAATTGATGAATGAGCTCTTGAAATTAAATGAGTTTCATGCGAAAGTATGTAGGCACATGTTGCTTGAGAAGAAACCACAAGAAAAAAAAGAGAAGAATTTTATGGAGGGACTATGCACTGTAAGATAGGAAGGACACAACAATAATGGTGGTTGAGGGAGAGGCTAAAAAATATAGAGACATAGGATCAAAGAGGATATCGATAAGAGTAAGAGACATAGGGAGAGGAGAGAACAAGATACATAGATGGACAAAGAGCGGTAATGAGAGGAGGATTCAACACAAGCTTCTAGCAGGAAATGTTGAAGAGAAGAGAAGGGGATTGGCTCTTGATCCCTAGAGGATGTCGATTGAGTTGCTAGTCTCTAGAGCCCCATAAAAACTTGGGGTTACTAGAGGAAGTGGATTGAGAAAGGATCCTTGGAGCCTTATAACAGCTTGGGTCCCTGTAGGTTTTGGGTTGAGACAAAGGTCTCTAGAGCCCTGTAATAGCTTGGGTCCCTGGAGACTGTGGGTTGGGATGGAATCTCTAGAGCCCTATAACAACTTGGGTCCCCTAGAGGTTGTGAGTTGAGATAGAAGAATCTAGAGCCCTATAACATCTTCGAAAGAGACCATCCTAGAGAAATAACAGAGGAAGACCATAATGAAGACTTGTGGTCACTGCCTGGATGGCACAGTGGATTCTAGACTCCCTACAAGGGGGTGAATCATTGTATGTGGACTTGGAGGTGATGTCGGGAGCATCTAGAATATTGATTTCAACTAAGCAAGTAGATTTCAATTAGTTGGGTTGAGGAAGGAAGTCCTCTAGAGTCCCAAAATCAGTGGCAGTTGGTGTACTACTCCCAGAAGCAAGCAGTCCCTCCATACTCTGGAATCTAGCTTGGGGATGGCAGCTGCATGTAAGTGTGGGTTGTGGTTGTCTACATTTGGGTGGAGAGTCCTTGTCCCATGCTCATATTCCATTCACATTCAAAGATAAATATTTGTGTATGTTATTTTGTCTTCTAATGAATCATATCACGTTGTTGTAGATAATGGTTCTGGATTTGGGGACTTCATTATGTTGATTATGCTTGCATATGTGGTGCATCCCTATGGGGATATGGTAATGTGATATGTATATATGTGTGTGTGTGTTGAATATATGGATGCATGTGTGTAAATATTGAAGGCTGAAAATTGTGTAATGATTGGTAAGGGTAGACACATAACATATGATGTATAAGAGGCATAAAAAATTGCCTGGTAATAAATATTAAGCCATAATCCTATGTTGATTCTAGATCTACATACATGTTTAATCATGTGAGAAGCAATGCATAAATAACTTATTAATAAAGAGACAAGACTTGTTTATTTCATGGCTGGGCCATGAAAGCTTGGAGTAAAATTGAGAAGGAATAATAGGTTCTGAAAATTATTAATATGAAGATAACATGGATGACCCACAACATAGTAGGGTGTGTAGTCACTTATATGTCATTTATTGTCAAGATACAATTTGTTGTGTTGCATTCATGACCAACAGTGTATTGATTTCATGGGGAGTTTTCCCCTAAGACCAGTAGAGCTGCCAGATTTTCCTGAATATCCTTCAGCCTTGCATTCTTATCAGTATGGATACATATTGTTGGTGTGTTAGGGTGGCTGCCAAGACACCTAAAGGATCCATGTAGCACCATGGAGCTACTTGCATGCACGACACAAGGTTTGGTACCATCAATGTGTGGAAGGAGAGGTAGTAACATCTTAGAAGTTTGCACCAAGCCCATGGTAGGTAGACCATGCTAGAGCACCTATGATGCCTTGGGTGGCATTCCCTCCCCGTGGGAAGGGAAGATTCACTTTCCCAAAGCTCATTGAAGAATCTATCACTCAAGCTAAAGAGGGATACTAAAGAGGGATAAGGCTGTAGATTTCCTTAAGAAACCAAGGGAATCATTATGAAACTATGAAGCACATCTGGGAGTCTACTAGATTCCTATGAAAGAGCCATAGTTAGCAAGACTAGCTCGAGGGAACCTATGCGGTATTAGAGCTTGTAGCTAGGGAGTCTGCATAGATCTCCATCTAAAAAACTTCATAATTCATAGTTGAGATCCTTTGACCGAGTCATGGAACAAATGAGGAGGAAGGCCCTTGATGTAGCGTAATGGAGTGAGGCATGGAACTTATAGGAAAAGTTGGGCTAACGTTATTCTTTGGATGGTCAAAACCTTGTCAAGGGAGGATTTCAATTGATGGAACCAGATTCCCTTCATGTGATTGGTCAAAATGATGGGGTAAAAAGGTCATAGAGCATGGATCTTAGAAGTTAATTTTAATTTGAGCGAAGTACTCAAAAACAAAGGGTTTTGGGGTGTTGTAGAGAGATGATGATGGAGAATTATTTTGTCACTTGAATCCATCAGGTGGAGAAGCTGCTGTAGGTGGCCACCCTTGAACCCTAGAAGGTGAGAACCCCATAGCATTGTGTTAATGATTCTTAAAAGGTTTCAAGTTTAAGGGTTCCCATTTACTAAGTAAAACCAAGCACGAACCCAATCATAAATGAATCCCTCACTCTCCTTCAACCAAATAGGTGGTGAATTATCATAAGGTAGAAATGACATCAGCATTATGTCACTCGAGAAATGGTTGGACCTCGGAATTTGGAACCCCATAAACAAGAATGGAGGAATGTACTAAGGAATCCCATGCACCAGGGATCGTCAATTGATGGCACACTGGTTAATAGAGAACTTACTCATCACTTGGGTCATTAACTCAGATAATGTTCTAAGGTCCCTGGAGTCATGACATGTTAGTCTGACGCTCATATTCCAAGGGGATGTATCAAGTGAGAGTTGATATGTCGTGAGGGTCTCGGATTTGTGGCACGCTGTCTGAAAGATAGGGATTACATAGGGGGAACTCTGAATTGCATATTCAAGGTCTAATGGGCTCCTGGAGCAGCACTCATCTACTTAAATCTCTCTCTCTCTCTCTCTCTCTCTATATATATATATATATATATATATCTATATATATATATATATATATATATATATATATATATATATAACTCCATTCCTCGAATGTGAAATGGAGGGGTTAGGTATGTTACAAAGGGGTACCAGATCATCCAGGTTCAATACTTAGATTGGATGGGTTTCATCATGGGAAAGTGAGGAAATTTATTCAGTAATTATAAGGTATTGAGTCAATCTAGAATGTGCTTACATTTTGTTAAAGAAATTGTACCAAACACATCACAAGCAACATAACATAAAATAGATACAGTGATGAGGACTAGAATGGTTGAATATAGTTCCCATCAATCCCAACAAGGAAGTGATGGAATAAAAACCAATGAAGAAAATAGATCAGTTGGGTAAGGGGAAGGGAATTGCTCCTCGGATTGGATGAACACCTCTAGAAGCCTTCAAGATGAGGTGAGGAGCTTTAAGGATAATAATGAGAAGATGGTAAGAGCCCAAGAAAGGCAGGTTGAGATTGATGCAATCATCCTGCAAAATCTCCCATATTGAAAAAGACAAAGGCAATATGAAATGAGGACTAGTCATAGAGACAAAGAAAGCCTTCATGAGTCAAAACAAAACACCATTGGAGCATATGGTGGAATGTCTAGAAAGAGGCCCAGGCATGGAAGTGAGGACACTATTTCGGTGGGAGAACCTTTAAGTACTCCAGGAGGAAGGGCTAGAATGTAGGTGCTTCACTCAAGTAAACCATGTAGTTATACTACCTGAAGACACCATCGCTTAGAGAGAAGGGATAGGGAGAATATGGTTGAAGAACTGAAAAAGGAAAAAAATCCCACACTCGATGGAGATATGAAGAAGGAAGAGGACAATGAAGAATGTCCTCTAGGTATAAATAATTTCTTTAGAATACATGATTATTCCAAGAATATGAAATCCATATTTTTCTCTTACAACTTAAAAGGAAAAGACGACATTTGGTGGGAGGACTTGAAGAATACTAGAGCCATTCCCAAGAAGGAGTTAACATGGGAGGAATTTGAGAAACTCTTCAGAGAGAAATACCTATCTGAACACTACTATGACAATAAGGAAAAAGAGTTATATGAACTCAAAATGGGTCAAATGACCAACGATGAATATGTCACCAAGTTTTGGGGACTATTAAGGTATGTACCATATCTCAAGGACGAGAAGGTTAAAATTCATAGTTTCATCTGTTAGATTCGGTTTGGTCCGCCCTCCATCAGAGATCAAAGCTCTTTGTGCATTTCAAATTTAGGTGTCCCACTCCATCCATGCACCTGCATTTTGCTAGGGACATGCCATGATCTGACGGAGAAAGTCATGCTACTCATTTCCCCTCATGTCTGGCCTCTGCTGGTTCGTGAATTGGTCCGTAATCAATGAAATTCACGATAGTCAAGGACTGGTCATATTGTAGGACAGAGTCATTTTTTATTGTTAGGGTCTAGAAATTCGTCAGTTTGGTCTTTGAAACACATGTCAAGAACAAGCCATGCAGGCCAGAGGGAGACCTTATACGGCTACGGTTCCGAAAGCTTCATCATCACCTGAAAAGACAACGACTCTTCTTCAAAACTCTGTTTTGAGGAAAATTCAAACAAGGTCAACTATGACAAAATTTTCCAAAAAATCGACAGTTGAAATTTTCAGACACATTCATGGATTTCAAAGCCAAAGGCCCAATCACACAGTCCCCGCAAAGAAATGCTGAAAATTTTATCATGAGAGCCAAAATTTCAAAGAAAAAGGAAAAAAGCAGAGTGTTTTAAAGTCAACAAAAAGTGCAAAACATAAACATTATAAAGTGGGTTTGCAAAGAAGAAAAAATCAAACTCACCTCTCCCTAGCCTATATATACATGTTATGGCCCAAAACAATAATCATTTGTGCTTTGGCAAGATTGGAGAGAAATTAGAAAAGTGAGAAAGCAAATTCATGAGCGTTTGAGTGGAGGAGAGCCGGTTTCCAAAGGACGCGGTGCATACACCAGGGTGTGCGACGCACACGGAGGGCGCGACGCACCGGCAACCAACCCACAGTGAAAAACAAACAAGGGCACAACACACTCAGGGTGCACGGCGCACTGGGCTTGGTGCGCGACGCACACAGCCAGGGGCATAAAAACAGTGCCAAACTGTTTCAAATCTTTATGAAAGCTATCAAATCACGAGGTAGGCCTTATGACACCTCTTCTCCATCAATTTGGTCAATTTTTATCTGTTTTTAAGATGTTTGAAAGGTATCCAAAAGCACAATGGCCTTCCATGGAAAAAACAACAAGAAAAATGGTTGATGGGGTTACCAGATGGTAATGATTAGCACCAAGTTCACTTTCCTCCCCTTGTCCCCTCACTCCTCATCATTTTCACCTCCATTCCTCCTTGTCTCCCAAGAAAACCCCCTAGAAAACTCCACTAAGCCCCTACCCTTGTTTCTCAAGAAAATTCGGGTGAAATTCATAGTGTGCGGCGCACACCTAAGGTGGCACGGTGCAATCAGGGCACGCAGCGCACTGGGAGCCTGGCCACAGTGTTAACACTGCACTGGCGTAGAGCATACCTGAGGCGTGGTGCACTGGGAAAAGCACGCAGCGCACAGGCCTATGAGCCTAGAAAAGTAGCGAAGTCACCCAAATTTTTGTAATTGGCTCTCATTGTTGCAAAAGTGGCCCTAGATCTTTTAATCATTGATCCTTAACTCAAGGAAAAATATATTTTGGTGGCCATGAAATCAAAGGAAATTTTTTATTAAGAAAACACAAAAATGACACAAAGTGGGACAAAGAGCTAGGTTTTTGCTACAGTAACATGATAGCTTGATATGCTCCTATCCTATCTCTATCTGCTAAATTCTGCTCGAGCAAGTTTTCCTAATAGTTACCCTAGCTACATTGTAAACATATCCCTTTGTCCCCTTTACTCCTATAGATAAAAATGTCCTTAATCCTACCCCATCAAAACCATACTCCTAACACTCCCCTGTTTTATTGTCCCCTTGGTAACAGATTTTCAGAGCATTCATCAGTGCCATTGGATTCAAAGGGCAGCACTAAACTCAGGGTACAAGCAGCAGTGATGGCGTCAGAAAATTCATCAGATTATGAGGGGGATACACACAGTGACACATCTTCAGGAGAGACGGCCCATAGGAGACATCACCGGAGTGGCAGACATGTCAGAGATGAGCCCAACACCTTCACAGAGCTATAGGCATGCCCACTTGCCATGTCTTGTTTCCAGCACTTGGCATGTTATGGATTTTGCCAAAGGGTGGCAAGTGTCAGAGTACATCATGAGCTAGCCTGCCTTTTCGCACTTCATCTATAGGGAGGCCAATTTTTCCTAGATGGGGTCACTTTCACCTTGACATCGGAGGCTATATCAGTGGCAACAGGGATACCTAACTTTGGGGAGCAGTGGCAAAAGAAAAACAAGGTGGAGAGGCATCACTATGAGCCTTACATCAAGAACAGCTGCTTGAGCTAGCTCACCAGGGTTTTTCCATTCAGATTTTTGAGGGATGAGTATGCCCCACTCATGATATTGATCATGAAATATTTCAGTTGCGAGGTGAGTTTTTCTCACCTTTATGCCTACCACATCCACCTGCTTGTGCTCTTCACAAGGGTGAAGATGATGAGCCTCCCATTTTTCATCTTCAACAACATTGAGAAGATGAAAAAATTCATGCAGCGCAAGACCCCATGACAGCAGCTAAACAGTGTCTATCATTTTTCTCTCATCTGGATTTTAGTGGACCATCAGTTGGGATTGCAGGGTATTTCTTGGGAGGACTTCATTTCCCGTGATTTCTTCAGCGCTCCACCGGTGATATCAGAGGCAGAACATGAGGTGGGAGATCCTTCACATCAGGTTGAGCATGAGGTGGGAGGTCCTTCACATCAGTTTGAGCCTGAGATGGGAAGTCCTGCACATCAGTTTGAGAGCCATGAGACTACCACCATGCTAGTTTTCATCACATATCATAGAGGCTATCCGAAAGGCACCAGACCGTTGTTTGCAGCAGCAAAGTGAGTGTTATCTCCACCCGCAGTGGAAGGGGCCTCGCTTCCGCCGCCCGCATCACAGGAGCAGGGCAAGGGCAAGGAGCTAGTGCTGGAGGAGTGGCCATTAGGTGAGCAAGAGACCGAGTTTTTTCTCCTCTAGGATGATGAGCCAGATGCAGAACCTACTAATGAGGAGCTTATAGAGATCATCAAGGAGCAGCAATCAGAGATTGAAGACTTGACCATTGATCTAGAAAGGGCCAAGTGCAAACATGAACTACCTGGAGTGGAGAAAAAAATAGGTTGAGGACCAACAAACGACCATGGAGCTGCAGAACATCCGTGAGCAGCGCCAAGTTGCTCAAAGAAGAAGGGTTCTGCTCACATCTTTGGAGCAAGAAATCAATGAAGACCGGGAGTCCAAACTTGAGAGGGTCAACATGCATTTGGAGAGGCTGTTGGACAAAGCAAACAGGGAGAAAGAAATGCTGAGGTGCATGACTTATCACTACCAGGCCTGCAACATGAGTTCCAAGGAAAGAATCAGGAGCCTAAAGACAAAATTGAGCAAAGCGAGAAAAGAGGCAAAAGAGGCAAAGGAGGCAAAGGAGCAAGATCGGCTTTGAATCTTGGCTGAGGATTCCTTGGCACAACAAAGCACTTCATAGGGAACCTCCAGCCCAAATTCCAAAAAATTTGGGCAAATTTTGGTCACAGGCAAAAATTTTGGGCACAAAACAGGAAATTCCTCCCTATGCGCCGCGCCACTGGCACGACGCTAAAATTCTAGCACTCTAATCGAGGAATGGCTTGCATATTCAGATTTAGCATCGAAAAATACATCTACTGGTGTCTGGGCAAGAAATTTTGACAAGTTTTGGGTCTCCTAAAGGTCAAAAAACACTCAAAAATGGCCTCTCTGCCACTTTTTGGACACACAGAAAGCAATCTTGGGAGAATGAAGTTTTGGAGGGGAAAATGAGCTTCAAATTTAGAAATTCCAGTTGGGTTGGAAAGTAGACAGGATAGGCCTTCCAACAAGACCACTTGGGCACATTTTGGACACTTGAAATTACCCCAAAATAGGCTCCAAAGTGGCACGACACGCAGGGAATTTGGCGCGGCGCACAGGGGAAAAAACTGCCAAATTGCTCCCGTTTCGTGAAATTTCGGGTCGCGATTTCTCCTAGTGGGCCCAGTAATCTACTCTTCAGTTTTTTGGCACCAAGGGCACCTTTTAAAGAATTTTCTCTCCAGGTGGGCATCTATCCAAGTGGCAAAAGAATGCAAAGGGTCACCCCAGCCAAATGTCATGCTTGAGAGCGCTGCACCTGTAGCTGATGGTTGGCTATCCATCTCCTTTTCGAAATGATTTGAGTAAATTCCCAACCCCTAGGCATTCCATCTCTTCTCTACAATTTCTATATATTGTAAGCAAGTTATTTGCAAAGGGTTGGTTGGCTTGTAACGTCTGGGAGACTGTGGGAAATACACTCTGTTTCTGCACTGTGTATTTTTGACAGAGAATTAATGAAAGGTAGCAGCTCTGTTTCATGAGATTCTTGTGGTTGTGAGTGTAGAAAATGTGTTCTTATGTTCCATATGTATCTTGTTATGTTCCATAATTCATTTCATGTTTCATTTCAGTGAAATTTTCTAAGTGAGATTAGGTAGAATTCGATTTATATTGCTCTGCCTGTGGGAAAATTTCATGTGCAGTGTTCTTCTTCTCTTGAAAAGGATTCATGCGACCATGCCCTTTTCACTATATTCGGCAATCTTTCCATTCCGTGTCACCTTAAGTTGAAATTGCTGCGCTTCCCGCCTACCTTGCCTCACAGAATAATCTATGCCTTCATTCTCAATTCTCTGTTCTTTGCTAAGCACCAGTCCCATATACATCCCAGAAGCTCGGTCACTTTCAAAAATCTTTTCCAAAATCCTTTTTCACTTACTAGCCTAAGGTAAATATTGCATTGCAAGTCATCTCAGACCATTTTTCCTATCCATTCGCTGAGTGTGACTCGGAGAGAGCCCTCTCCTGCTCTCGTAGGGCTAGCTACCAGACTGAGCATGGTTTGTGGTTACCCTAATTTCTGCCTTCCTTCAACCTAAGGCAGATTTAGGTGCTAACATAGTGGCAACCATACTGGGGAATTAAGTTCAAAATCAAATCCCCTTGTTTCATAAGAATTTTAGGCTCCCAGATGATGAGCTTAGGATTGGAAAGGCTGAGTAAGTTGGTTGTGTCCCGTAATTCCTCTCAATAGCACATTGGCTTCAAGATAATACACCAGAGCGAATCCGGACTCGGACCCTCCTCACATTTATGAAAATCCAAATTTGATCCCAAGACTCCTTCGTTAAGAAAGCACCATAACCCCCGTATTCAAATCCCCTTCATGTCCCGGTATTTTTGAGTATCTTGAAGAGCTTGAGTTTGACGAACGATTTGAGATATCACTGTTTGAATCTAAATCCGAAAAGGCTGTTGATTACACCGTCCCCGATTCGTAATTTCTTATAGACCTTGAGACAGAAAGAGCTAATAGATTAATTGATAACTACATTGCCACACAACCCCAAACTCCAAGTGCAAGCCCCTTACAAACTGTGCACACTCCTCCAACACCTCCAAGGCCAAATCCACCAAGAATGATGGCTACCCGTTTTTCTCCTCTTGTTTTTCCCCAAGTCCTAGATGACATGCCAAATGACTATCAAAGTAAAATCCCGTTCTTTGATGGAACTCCTAACAGTATTACAGCTCAACAACATGTGGATAAAATGGCAGATTTCTATGAACTTCATGATATCGATGCGGATAACGTGGCAATGAGGCTCTTTGTACAAACATTTGCAGGTGATGTGAGGAAATGGTTCAAAGGTTTGATGGCTGCAAGCATCACCACCTTAGCTAAGCTACAAAGGTAATTTTTAAACAAGCGGGAAGTAAAAAAGAATTCCCTTCAAATTCTGGCCGAGTATGAACAAATCGAGTGGAATGCCGGTGAGTCGGTCCAAGATTATTGTGTTAGATTTAATTCAGTCTACAATGATATCCCAGACCATCTAAAACCACCGGTGGGACTAGCGATGTTGAAGTTTCCGGATGGTTTTGATGCTGACATGGCGTACCAATTACGAGAGAGAGAACCGGCTACAATGGAGGATATGCAGAAAATTGCAGTCAGCGTTGAGGCTAACCTGCTATCCAAAAGAGAAAGAGCGAAAGCAAAGAAGAAAACCACGGTAAAAGAAGAATCTTCTTCAATGGATCAGCTGCTCAAGAAGGTAGAACAGATGCTCGAAAGGGTAAAACTTGACAAGCTAGAGCCACAAGTTAGGAATCCTAACTTTCGTGGCCAACAACAACTACAATATAGGATAAGACAAAGAGATCAGCGAACTCAAGAGCAGATAGCACAACAGCCGATACAAACACCTTTGCAGCATAATTTTGTACATGGGCCGAAATCAGATGAGGACGAGAATGTAATAGGCGAAGAGAACCATCTCTTTACTCCAGATGAGCTGCCTACTTACATCATCGAAGAAGAAGAATGTGTAGTGAAATCAGCTACATACCAAGACACCGATTTTATCCTAGCTAACGAAACCGTGTTGGAAGAAGAGTCAGAAGAATATCAGAGGGGGTATATGAATGCTTTGTCCACACAACAACAATGATATTCCCTTTGAAACAAATATGTACCGACTAAACAAGTTCAAAAAAAGAAGGAGGATGAAACAACAAAGAAAGATCTATCAGCTACACAAAGAAAGGGAAAGGAGGCGGTTGTTTCGAAGAGTAGCAAATCGAAATCAGTAGAACAATCACAGCAACCGGCCACCTAAAAAGACAAGGAAAGGAAAGAGATCCCAGTCAAAGAGGTAGAAAGAACTCCCGCTTTCAGCATAGAGAATGAGATTTCTAAGCTAAAGGTATCCATCCCTTTGACTGAAATCATGAAGAACAACAGCTATAGAGGACAGATTTCTAAAATGTTGAATTTGGACCCAATGTCCGACATGGTAAACGTGGAAGATGATCAGCCTAAAATGATTTTTGGGCCAACGACAAATGGTAAGTATCCTGAGAACGAGGTGCCACCCTTCTATATCAGTTTACGATTGCATGACTTTGTGCTACACAATGTCATGTTCCATTCTGGAGCATCTCATAATCTCATGCCCAAGGCTATCATGGATAAGCTTGGTCTGGACATCACCTACCAATATCATGATCTCTATTCATTCGATTCTAGTAGAGTAAGATGCATAAGGCTCATCAAAGACTTAGTTGTGAGTTTGGATCAGCTCCCTATGAAAAATGTTCTGATGGATGTAGTGGTAGCAGACATTCCTCCAAGGTTTGGCATGCTTCTTTCCAAGTCTTGGGTAGCGAAATTGAAGGGGACACTACAGCTCGATTTCTCCTATGCAACAATCCTGGTGTTTGGAAAAATGAGGAAGCTATATTAGGAACTGTTACACTAAAATTTGTCACCGTGACTATTTGCAGTCAGTATGGCTCCATCAATAACCATACTGTCCTCCTTGGCAAGTCTTATACCTCTGCTCCCCATGTCAAACTCCAAAAAAGAGAGAAAGCCTTTAAAAATCAATATAACTCTGGTTCCGCACTTTCTCTTACTCTTACCTGTGTGCACGCACCTCAAGTATATAATACCTGTGTACTTTTACGCTCTGTCTGTAAAGGGGTGGGTGCGTACCCCTGTAAAAGTCAAAAGGCGCAAGTTTTACTTCAAAAAACTTACTTGCGGTCGATTCTAGAGCATTCTAGAAGATGGTTTGACGTGGATTGAGTGCCTCCAGATGGTTCATGCATCCCAATGAAAGAGGAACTCATCCCATGAAGAGGGGAGCTATCCCTTTGAAAGAGGAGCTTATCCCATTGATGGTGGACCTGTTTAACTTCCTCCAAAGCATTATAAATACAGGCATTAGGCCAGAGGGAGGAGAGGTTGAAAGCTGAACATTCCTAAGGGTAGATGCTGCTGAAATTAGGACTCCCTTATAGAGCTTGAGAGGAGAGATTCCAATCCTTTCTTAGCTTCATTTGGAAGTGGGTGAGCTGATCAAAGTAGAGGAGAACTCTTGCTGGACCCTGGGAGGGACCTGCACAACACCAAGGCACTGGTTGTAAGGTTTCTTTTGTTTCCAATTAATACAATTAAGTTCATTTTTCTCAACAAGTTGTTATATATAATTTGTTTCATAAACTCCTTGGTCTTTATGATGAATATGTTTTATTATATGAGTTATTCAGGTGTTATGTAATCGTTTGCTTGTTAGTGAATGCAGGCTTCAAGGAGAAGGAGCTCATCTGGATCGGAGAGGCTTGGCTGCTACAAACAACGTTGGACTAAAGGTAAGACTTGAACACCTGGTTGCTTTTATTTTAAATGCATATTTAGGGAAAGATAGTGCTTGATTGTTTTGTTTGTCACTAGAAAAGCCTTGTTTTCTAGGGAGGTCAATTTTGTCTGCAAAATTGACTCTTTCCGCATGACAAAATGGCGACCATACTGGGGAATCCATGGATTTGATTGATTTCTCTTTTGATTGATACTTTGATTTGAGAAACATTGATTTGTTTTTGTTTTTGACTCAATGATTGTGGGATTGGGTGAATTTAGTTAATTTTGAGTTAGTTTTCATTTTTCATAGTTTTGGGAGAGGTATGCACCCTCTGAGTTAAGCACAGTGCGTACTTGTACGCACTTTTGCTTTGTGCACAGAGCGTGGACACACCTGTGTAAACAGGTTGCTTGCGTACCCTGTCAAAAATTTGAAAAATTTTAAATTTTTCTCTTTTTTATCAGTTTAGAATTTGTTTATAGGTTTTAGCCATTGCCCAGACCTACTTGTTCCCTGTCAAAAACTTTCCTTGGTTAATTTCATTGGCATTCCTGCTTTAAGCTTTTATCAATTGGGTGTTTTGAGTCTCTTTTTTGAGAAATTCTTAATTTGATTTCCTTTGGTCATTACTTGGAGGTTTGTCTCAGTCTTTTCACAATTTTGCATCTTTTTGCTTTTGTTTTTGCAAAAAAATTTCCCCCTCATTCGCCGGGGGGGGGGGCTAAATTGTGTATGAGTGTTAATCGCCTTTGAGTGTTTTTATTTTTTGATCTTTGGAACTCTCACCCAATTTTCTCGACTTGCACTTGATTGGTTCTTAGATTACATTAGAATCATCTTGTGTTTGAGAATTCTCTTGCATAGATCACATTTGCATAATTAGAATTCTCATTTTCAGAATATTATTGAAAAATGTGCATAGATTACATTTGCATACTTTTCAAGTGAATTGTGCATAGATTACAATTGCATAGTTTACATTCTGAAAAATCAATCATAGATTTAGATCATTTTTCTTTGATTTGAATTTACACAAAAATAAAAAATAAAAAATAAAAACTATTTTGGAATTGATTTGCATTAGTTTTTCTTGATGAAATTAGTGCATTAGAGAATTTGTTATATTTTCTCTTAGTGATCAATTTTTTGCATTGTTGGAAGTGAATGGAAACTCTCTCCTTACTTTAGTTAGGATTCATCGAATTGAAAGGATTACATTATCATATTCGATTGCATTCAGTTTTGAGTCGGGTCATAACACCATTGGTTTTGTATCCATTTACCCCTTTGAGTAATAATAGCCTAAATAACACAGCGCTTAATTAAAATTCATCTAGTAATTTTTACATTTCTAGGGCTCTGATACACCAACATAGCTTAGGCTAGTGTCTTGGAATAGGTTTTAGCTAACTCTCGAAGACAGTAAAACAAACAAGTAGCTGTATCTTTTGGTAGGAAGAAATCCAATTGTTGCATTTATGCTCTGGGAAAGCTCCTCTTTAAGGAGAAGCACGAGATCGTGTCCAAACCAGTGTGGGAATCAATCCTTCCTCATTGGGAACAACGCCAGATTTTCACGTATTAAAAACGGTAAACCTCAGATTAACCATTGTCGAGGAGCCTGGGGTCACTTGTTGGTAAACCTTGGATTATGTCAAGGAGCCTTCAAGGGGATTGAGCTTTCTACTCTGCCCTTGCATGCGTATCGGATCGTAGACTGTTCCCCCAGGTATATTTGTTTCGGTTGGTAACCTTAGTGACCATATTCTTTAGGATTCTTCCTAAGGTGACAGTGGTGGGAAGATCCCACTGTACCTGGAGCAGACGTCGGCTAGACTCACTTGGATTTTCTGGGGGGTTCTCTTCACTCGAGACGGTTTAGTGGAGAAACTTGTGCCAGTCTATTCATTAAGCAGGTTGCCGGGGTAACTGTTCCAACCACCATTTCTGTATTGAATTCTGCGAGGTTGGATTTCATCACCAACTAGTGTTTTCGGTACGGAAAGTTACTGTTTGTGTGTGGTTTGACTCCTAGATTTGATAGCACGTGTTAATTTGTTTGTTTTTACTTTTAGAGACCATAGGTGTGAATTGTGAATTTTAATTGTTAGGTGTGAATTGTGAATTGTTAATTTTAGTTTTAAAATTGTTAATAAAATTCACTGAAGTTGAATATAATGGAAAATGTTCCAGAATTTACTAACCAAGGAATTCCTCTTGACAAGAATCCTAGTACTTTTCCTTTCTTTGGAAATGTTGGTCCTCCTTATATGGCTACTTTTTCATTACCTGGATTTACAATAGGTTTACCGATATGGTTATTTTCAACTTCGTTGGCCCCAAATACTCCAATTGTTCCACCTCAACTGAATGCTTCACCTCAACAGAGTTCACCATCTCAACATCACCAACCTTCTATTGGCCCTTTACCTTCTTCACCTAATTTATCTTCCTCCATTTCTTCCTCTTCGCTTGGTAAAAACCTTGATGCTAGTAACCAGGTGGCTAAGAAGAAGAAGAAAGGGAAGAAGAAGAAGAAGAAGAAGAAGCAAGATAAGAAAGAGGTCAACCAACCAACCATGACTGTAAGTGTTAGTTGTGTTGAGGAAAACTCTGACATGCATCGTAAACCCAAATAACCTTGCAGGCTTTGTAAGGGTGACCACTTCCTTATCAATTGTCCTGGTATTCCAAAGGTCTTGGAAGTATGGTCAGAAAAATCTCATCAACTTTCCATTGAACCATCAACCAGTGATAGTCAGGTTCCTGGGAAAAAGGGTAAAGTTAGGTTTCCTTGTAAGTTATGCAAAGGGAGTCATCAAACTCACATTTTCCCTCACATGGATGAAGCCTCAAAATTGTTGGAAAACCTTACTATTCCACAGCAAGAATTTCCAACTAGTTACCGTAAACTTTCTCCCAACCTACCGTCAACTGACGGAGTGGTCGATTCAATTTCACATTCGGTCGATCACACTCTTCCATTGGAGAGTCAAACTCATGTCACTCAGGTTGATGATCCATTAGTTGATCAAGTGGTCGATTGAATTTCACATTCGATCGATCACACTTTCCCTTTGGAGAGTGAACTTCATACCGCTCGGGTTCTTTTTGTTACATCATATTCTTCTACGCCGGGGGGCACTTCAACTGTTTCTACAGAACCCCCTCCAAGTACTGAGGTCTTTTCCTTTGATTGGAATAGACTGACAGAACCTCGTCTTCCTTCCTCCATCCCTTTCCAAATCATTGTCAAGGTTGGTGGTAGGGACATACATCGTACTCAGGTAGATGAAGGTGCTTCTGTTAGTATCTTATCCTCAAATGCTTGGAAAGCTTTGGGTTCCCCTCAGCTTGCGCCTATTACGCAGAATCTAAAAGCTTTTAACAGAACCATTAGTGAACCTTTAGGGATCCTTCCTAATTTTTCCATTACCTTGGAAGGTAAAACTGTCTGTATTGATCTTATGGTAGTTCGAAGTCCCTTGGATTTAAATTTACTCCTTGGGCGAGACTATGTTTATGCAATGAAAGCTGTCGTATCGACACTCTTTCGCGTGATGTCTTTCCCTCACAATGGAAATATTGTGACTGTAGACCAGATTTCGTTCCCTAGTCTTGCTTCAACTACCAATAATATGACACCCCTAAACGTTCTTGATTCTAAAGTGGTATCTACCCCGCCACGGGTTAATTATGTAGCAACTGGTCCCATGTTTTCAGTTACCAATGTACGTGAGCCTCTCACTATTTGCTCATCTTCCTTTGATTTAGATCCGGTAATTGGCATGGAAAACTCTATGGGATTATTTGAACGCGATGTTCTTATCCCTTTGGAGTCCCTTGATATGTGTTCCTTCCAAATAACTATTCTTCCTTCTGATGAAGACCTCTTGGAAGCCATGATCAAGGTGTGTCCATTGACATGTCTTTCTTCTAGTTGAAAGCCATGATCAATGTTGTGAGGAAAGTTCCTTTTACTGTGTCAACCTCATTAAAAAATGAATCAGTGTGTGTGAGGATAATTTGTTCCCGTCTCAACCTCATTAAAAAATGAAACTGGATGTAGCGAGGACAGTTCCAGTTACTGAGTCAACCTCGTTAAAAAATGAATTAGGTTAGAGGATAGTTCCTGTTACTGAGTCCACCTCGTTAAAAAATGAATCAGGTTAGAGGATAGTTCCTGTTACTGAGTCAACCTCGTTAAAAAATGAATTAGGTTCAAGGATAGTTCCTTGTCTTGTGTCAACCTCGTTAAAAAATGAAACAAGGATAGGTTATATAGGTAGATTGTAGAGAGTAGTCATGAGCATAGTTCCTTGTCTTGTGTCAAGCTCATTAAAAAATGAAACAAGGATTTTAGAGCATAGTAACTAGTTCCTTGTCTTGTGTCAAGCTTGTTAAAAAAAAGAAACAAGGAGTCATGAGCATAATTCCTTGTCTTGTGTCAAGCTCGTTAAAAAATGAATCAAGGTTTTTAGAGTAAAGTTTTTTGTTAGGTAGATTGTAGAGAGTAGTTATGAGCATAGTTCCTTGTCTTGTGTCAAGCTCGTTAAAAGATGAATCAAGGATTTTATGAGCATAGTTCCTTGTCTTGTGTCAAGCTCATTAAAAAATGAATCAAGGATTTTATGAGCATAGTTCTTTGTCTTATGTCAAGCTCGTTAAAAAATGAATCAAGGATTTTATGAGCATAGTTCCTTGTCTTGTGTTAAGCTCGTTAGAAAATGAATCAAGGATTTTATGAGCATAGTTCTTTGTCTTGTGTCAAGCTCGTTAAAAAATGAATCAAGGATTTTATGAGCATAGTTCCTTGTCTTGTGTCAAGCTCGTTAAAAAATGAATCAAGGATTTTATGAGCATAGTTCTTTGTCTTGTGTCAAGCTCGTTAAAAAATGAATCAAGGATTTTAGAGCATAGTTCCTTGTCTTGTGTCAAGCTCGTTAAAAAATGAATCAAGGTTATTAGAGCATAGTTCCTTGTCTTGTGTCAAGCTCGTTAAAAAATGAATCAAGGTTATTAGAGTAGAGTTCCTTGTTAGGTAGATTGTAGAAAGTAGTTATGAGCATAGTTCCTTATCCTGTGTCAAGCTCGTTTAAAAAATGAAACAAGGGTTTTGAGGATAGTTCTTTTCTTGTGTCAACCTCACTAAAAAATGACACAACTCCCACGAAGTCTTTCCAAGATTTCGAAAGTAAGCCTTCATTTCATCCACCTGGTTGAATGCAATGAAGCTTGGGGGGCATGTACCTTGATTTGCGTCATTATGCTCGGGGCATGTGAACTTATGACAAGCATAGTTTTTCGTTTCAAGCTTGCATAAACATGAAACTGAATCCGAGCATAGTTCTTTTCATGTGTCAAGCTCATTAAAAAATGAAACAAATCCTCCTTCAGTTTTCAGTCGAGTGTTTGGCTAGATCTCATAAATGTCAAGTTGTATATTTAGGTTAGTTATTTCAGTTTTTTGCATAATTTTCTTACAGTTTTAGGTTGAGTCTTTCAAATGATCTCGTAACTGAACCTTCATTTCATCCACCTAGTTGAATGAAATAAAGCTAGGGGGCATGCGCTCTAGCAGTTATGCTTAGGGGGCATCAAGCACAGTTTTCTCTCTGTTTCAAGCTTGTGTAAAAATGAAACTACTTTGAAGCATAGTTTTCCTCTATTTCAAGCTTTTGTAAAAATGAAACGTATCTCGAGTCAATTTCAGTTATTTTCAAGACTCGTTAAACTCATGAAAATCTCGAGATTATTTTGCTATCTTTCATTCTCGTAAAACAAATGAAAATGCTGAGTTCTTTCCGTCTTTTCCTGCTCATAAATTAAATTGAAAGTCGGCCACATGAGTACATTTTTATCATTTTTTCAAACTCGTTAAAACTTACGAAAAAGTGAAACCTTAGAGTCACCTTTAAGCTCTTTTTTGACTCCTAAAAACATGAAAAGATCATCGATTTTTTCTTTTAAACTCGTTAAAACGGAATTAAAAGACAGTCCACTTATAGCTCTTTTCCGACTGTAAAAACATGAAAAGATTGCCGGATTTTTGTCGTTTTGAATTCGATATTGGTTATAAAACGACGTGTTGTTGATCGCTTTTTTACTTTTTCGGATCAGTGACACTAATAACGAAAAGTACTCCTTGGTCGTAAAAGATCAAGTGGTTCTCTCAAGTATTATTTTATACTTTTTTGGGCATGGGAGACACAAATTTACGAAAAAGGTCAACCGTGGAGTCTTCTTAAGTTTTTCAGACTCTCTAAAATTGAAAAACGCCGAGTTTCTCCTATACTGGACTCGTTAAAATTTCACAGTAAAGGACTTATTCGATTACAAACAGGAACGGACCACTCCTTCTTAGGGTTCGAATCTAAACTAAGTTGGACTCATCCGAAGGATGAGCTTATAATCAAGCAAATGTTATCCTCCTCAAGCTTGTAAAAAATAAAGAGGTACTTGCCAGAAATGGTGGGGGAAAAGAGAGAAAAATGAGCCTATTTGTTATACTCTGTCTCGGAAAAACCTTATCACCACTCTTGAACACGACACTTTTCATTCACCTGGGTTGGGAAATCCTTTGCCTAATAGGTGATCAAACCACATTGAAAGCCTTCAGCCAGTTTCCGGGTATTAACTTTGGGTCAATTGTCACCAAGCCATCTGTTGTGTCGTTATGTGTTCAAGAGGTCACTGCAAATAAACCATTCATCTGCAAAATATCTGTCATCCATCTTGACCATCCCTGAGTCAGTCCTTACAGCTACATTTCTTCAACTTGATTTATGATTTCGTGTTGTGGGCTTGCCTGCAACGGATCGCTTTCTATCGACATCAGCACATTATCTAGAAAGATGATCTAGAAATCATCAGTACCTTGAGATCTGCATGCCTCAATGGCAGGTTTCTCGCCTTTGACGACAGTTTACATCATTGACTTTCGATCGAAGGATTCCGTGACATGTTCGACATCAACACATTCATTCACATCTCATGGATTGTACTGGGTACTTTGAGAGCCATTGACATCACTGGTGGTTTCTCTCACACTTGTTAACAGTTTACATCATTGACTGGTAATCAAGTGGTTTCTACCATGTTCGACATCAACTCATTTATTCGCATGGATATAATCGTACTATTTCGGGAAGCAGAAATGAAGACCCTGGATCTAGTTTCCGCCATCCAAGCTGCAAGGAGTTTTGTATTCATTATACAGTAGACTAATTATAAACAGATGGCTGCGTCCATACTGTGTCTACATGAGTCTATGATTATGATGTATTGCAAAATCATTCCTACATCAGAGCAGTAGTTAGTTTGTTAGTTAAGTTTTCAATCTGAGTATGGGAATGCCTACCTCAGTGATGATATGATCTCATATATGTATTTTGTGTTGAATATTTGCAGGTTCCGACTGGGCTCTCCACAAGATAATCCTCGAAATGATAAAGTGCTTCACCCTTCCTAGATGATATAAAACCCTAATCTACTACAGACCTTGCACTTTAGGGGGCAATATGTTACACTAAAATTTGTCACCATGACTATTTGCAGTTAGTATGGCTCCATCAATAACCATATTGTCCTCCTTGGCAAGTCTTATACCTCTGCTCCCCATGTCAAACTCCAAAAAAGAGAGAAAGCCTTTAAAAATCAATATAACTCTGGTTCCGCACTTTCTCTTACTCTTACCTGCGTGCACGCACCTCAAGTATATAATACCTTCGTACTTGTACGCTCTTTCTGTAAAGGGGTGGGTGCGTACCCCTGTAAAAGTCAAAAGGCGCAAGTTTTACCTCAAAAAACTTACTTAGGGTCGATTCTAGAGCATTCTAAAAGATGGTTTGACGTGGATTGAGCACCTACAGATGGTTCATGCATCCCAATGAAAGAGGAACTTATCCCATGAAGAGGGGAGCTATCCCTTTGAAAGAGGAGCTTATCCCATTGATGGTGGACCTGTTTAACTTCCTCCAAAGCATTATAAATATAGGCATTGGGCCAGAGGGAGGAGAGGTTGAAAGCTGAACATTCCTAAGGGTAGATGCTGCTGAAATTAGGACTCCCTTATAGAGCTTGAGAGGAGAGATTCCAATCCTTTCTTAGCTTCATTTGGAAGTGGGTGAGCTGATCAAAGTAGAGGAGAACTCTTGCTGGACCCTGGGAGGGACCTGCACAACACCAAGGCACTAGTTGTAAGGTTTCTTTTGTTTCCAATTAATACAATTAAGTTCATTTTTTTCAACAAGTTGTTATATATAATTTGTTTCATAAACTCCTTGGTCTTTATGATGAATATGTTTTATTATATGAGTTATTCAGGTGTTATGTAATCGTTTGCTTGTTAGTGAATGCAGGCTTCAAGGAGAAGGAGCTCATCTGGATTGGAGAGGCTTGGCTGCTACAAACAGCGTTGGACTAAAGGTAAGACTTGAACACCTGGTTGCTTTTATTTTAAATGCATATTTAGGGAAAGATAATGCTTCATTGTTTTGTTTGTCACTAGAAAAGCCTTGTTTTCTAGGGAGGTCGGTTTTGTCCACAAAATTGACTCTTTCCGCATGACAGGAACAAAAGATGAAATATATGATCACAAGCAAGGAGAAACCAATAAATCATCCTATAAACTATGTACATACAGATTTAGAGTCTTTTGTTTTGTTTTTAGATAGTTTAAATGAAATAGATAGTTAGATAGTAGAAGCAGACGGCATTCCAGAGATAACAGAAAAATTTAGAGAGATTTTGAAGAAAGAAAGACAAGAAAAGCAACAAAAGATTGGGCAATTAGTTGGAAACAATGGACAACAAACGAACAATGGACAGCAAACAAACAATGGACAACAAACTAACAATGGACAACAAAAATATTTTCAGCACTTGTAAGAGGAAGAAGAAGGCTTATGGACCATGGATTTTGATGGAGCAGTAGGGAATGATGGAGCTGATATTAGTATTTGGGTACGCAGTCCTTTCTCCGCCCCAAACAAAGTACCTAGTAGCGTGATAGTTTTCTCCTACAAGCTAGCCTTCGAATGCTCCAATAATGAAGCTGAATATGAAGCTCTGATTGCTGGCCTAAAGATTCTTAGAAATATGAATTCGAAGAGGATTTCAGTGTATGGCGAATCCAAGTTCGTGATAAAACAGGTCAGAGGTGAGTATCAAGCAAAACATCCTAGGATGCTGGCCTATTGTAATGCAGTTTTGGACATCTTGAAGCTATTTTCCACATGTGTGCCACGAATACAAAATAGTATTACTGATGCTCTTGCCAAGGCAACGAGCAGCTTGAAGATCCCAATGAACTCCAGCAACAAATTTGAAATCCATGTCAAGCACCGTCCAACCATTCCAAACAATCAGCGACATTGGCAAGTGTTCCAAGATGATGAGGAGATTAAGGATTTTCTCCTCAACAAAGGCAAGTTCAAAGAAACCTTAATTGATGTGGAAAACGATGAGAACAAAGGGAATGGTATAGAAGAAGTACAAATCAATCAAATGGATGTAATATAGCTGAAAAATAACATCACTCCTAAAGGCTTGATACCCCTAGAAGAACTTTTCGATTGGGATGATGTAGCCCGCAAGCCAACTTTGCAGCCCATGGAGAAAGGTGTAGAAGAAATCAACATCGGTACAACAACAAATCCAAAATTGGTAAAATTGTCCAAGACACTACCGCCAAAAATCAAGGACAAATATATCAGTTTGATGGCTTCATTTGCAGATGTATTTGCTTGGGATTATTCTGATTTAAAGACCTATGATACGAATATCATTCAGCACACAATACCTATCAAGCCCAATCAAAAACCATTTAGAAAAAAGCTGAGAAGGATCAATCTGAAGTTGCTGCCATCCATCAAAAAAGAGGGAAATAGGTTATACAAGTCAGGTATCATTGTGCCTATCAGATTTTCATATTGGATATCTAACTTAATGCCTGTACGAAAGAATACCGGTTAGATCCGCCTATGCATTGATTTCATAAATCTAAACAAGGTTTCATTGAAGGTCAAATACCCGCTGCCCAAGATGGACCATATACTTCAGAGAGTAGTGGGGGAATCTCGTATGTCGCTACTCGATGGTTATTCTAGATATAACCAAATTTCAGTCCATAAAGATGATAGGGATAAGACAACATTCACAACTCCATGGGGGACATTTCACTATGCCAAAATTCCATTCGGTTTGAAGAACGCAGGTACCACATTTTAGTGTGCAATGGACTTGGTGTTTGCAAATGAGAAGGATGTGTTTTTGGTGGTGTACTTGGATGACTTGACAGTGTTTTCAAAATCTGATGAAGAGCACATGCATCACCTAAAAATTGTCTTTCGAAAGTGCAAGAAATATGGCCTATCTCTGAATCCTAGGAAGAGCTTGTTCGCCATGGAGGAAGGAAAATTACTTGGGCATATCATTTCAAAAGATGGAATCTGCATAGACCCAGCACGTGTCCAAGCAATTTAGCAAATCGATCTGCCTAGGAACAAAAAGGAGATACAGTCATTCAATTGTAAG
This sequence comes from Pinus tabuliformis, assembly GCA_031772625.1. NCBI lineage: Eukaryota > Viridiplantae > Streptophyta > Pinopsida > Pinales > Pinaceae > Pinus > Pinus tabuliformis. The sequence goes on along the minus strand of CM062818.1, from coordinate 443,346,938 downwards.
ATGAATTTTCTATGTCGCTTTGTGCCTAATCTTGCGGAACACTTGAAAGAAATGACCAACATGCTTAAGAAGGACAGTTAGGTGAAATGGACAGATGAGGCTATAAAATCTTTCAACTTGGTCAAACTGGCCCTCTCTTCAGCTCCAGTTCTAGTCAGCCCGGATTACACTCAAGATTTCATATTGTTTTCATTTGCTTCTGAGCACACTATGGCAGCGGTATTGTTGTAGAAAAGGGATCATCATGAAAGACCCATTGCATTCTTCAGCAGGGCTATAAGGGATGCAGCTTTGAAGTACAACATCATTGAGAAGCAAGCCCTGGCATTGGTGAAGGCACTGAAGGATTTCCGGGTGTATATCTTACATTCTCACATTCTGGCCTATGTTCCTAATACTGTTGTGAAAGATGTTTTAGTGCAGACCGATCCGGAAGGGAGAAGAGGCAAATGGATCATAGCCTTGCTAGTGTACGATGTGGAGATAAAGCCTACAAAACTGGTCAAAGGATAGGGATTGGCGAAACTAATGGCTGAATCAAATTTGCATGCATTGGACATAAATCTGATCGCTGCCATGTCCGATGAGAATGATGAAGGAACTTTAGTTCAGGTATCTGAAATGTTTGCTTTGTCCCCATGGTATTCTGATATATTCTATGTGCTGAAAAATTTATGCCCGGCATGGTTAGAAACAAGGCGAGAACACTCAAATTGAAGGGTTCCAAGTTTTGTATCTTGAATTTTGCGCTGTATTGGAAAGATCCCAATGGCATTTTACTAAATTGTCTGGTGGAAGAGGAGGCAAAGAAAGTTATGGAAGACTTCCACGGAGGAGAGTGTGGTGGACATCTTTTTTGGAAGTCAACAACGAACAAAATATTGAGAGCGGGGTACTACTGGCCTACTTTGTTTGCGGATGTGCATAAGATGGTGAAGCGCTGTCATAAGTGTCAAATTTTCGAAGGAAAAAAGAAACTACAGCATTTGCCACTCAAGCCTATCAAAGTGAGTACTCCATTCCATCAGTGGAGGTTGGATTTCATTGGGGAAATTCATCCCGCATCTTCCAGACAGCATAGGTGGATCCTTACAGCGACAGACTACTTCACAAAGTGGATTGAGGCAGCACCCACTAGACAAGCGACAGACACGGTAATCATCTCATTTTGCGAAAATAACATCTTGTCTCGCTTTGGTTGTCCAAACAAAATAATCACTGATAATGCAGCAGCCTTTAAAACGAAAAGGATGGTAGAATTTGGTCATAGATGTCACATAATTTTGGGTCATTCAACCGCCTATCATCTGCAAGGCAATGGATTGGTGGAATCTTCGAATAAATCTTTGGTCAACATCATAAAGAAGCTACTCGAAATAAATAAGAATAGCTGGAACAAGAGGCTGGTCCATGCACATTGGGCAGACCGGATTAGTCAGAAAAAGTCTATTGGTATGTCACCGTTTGAGCTGGTTTATGGTGTGGACATAGTATTTCCCGCTTCCCTTGCTACCCTGGTGGTCAAACTTCTTCAGGAGGTTGGCATTGAGGAAGATCCCATACAGAGAAGGCTGAATCAAATGATCCACTTGCAGTAAACAAGAGAAGAAGTTTTCAAAAACACATCCAAGTTGCAGGAGAAGATAAAGAAAATTTATGACAGAAAAGCTAAAGCGGACAAATTTCAGTTGGATGATGTGGTGCTAAAGTGGGATGCAAGGAATGAAGAGAAAGGTAAGCATGGAAAGTTCGAAAATTTGTGGAAAGGTCCTTTCAAGATCGCAACATACATGGGTCAAAATGCCTTTCTTCTTAAAGAAATGAATGGGGAAGACTGTCCTGGAGGGCTGATCAATGGTCAGCTGCTCAAGCGGTATCATTGTTGATCTATTAATGTTGCTTCCACTGTCATTGTAAATACCATTTTTATTTCAGTTTGGTTTCAGTAAGTACAGTCAGTTTTTGAGTTATTCCAATTGTCAAGTTTGAGTCAATTTCTTGGTTACTTTAGTTTTGTAAATAAGTCAGAGTCTTGTGTTGTTTATCAAAATGATGACTCCATAGCCCAATGGACCCAGAGGCACTGTCTAGCTCCTCTAGAGATCTGTTGTTCTTGGCACCTCCAAGGAGCTACCATCCCCCATTGGAGCCAATGTTAGAGTCGGTCTGGTCAGCCCTCCATTAGAGATCAAAGCTCTTTTTGCATTTCAATTTTAGGTGTCCCGCTCCATCCACGCAGCTGAATTTCGCTAGGGACATGCCATGATCTGATGGAGAAAGTCATGCTACTCATTTCCCCTCATGTCTGGTCTCTGCTGATTCGTGAATTGGTCCGTAATCAATGAAATTCACGATAGTCAAGGGCTAGTCATATTGCAGGACAGAGTCATTTTTTATTGTTAGGGTCTAGAAATTCATCAGTTTGGTCTTTGAAACACATGTCCAGAACAAGCCATGCAAGCCAGAGGGAGACCTTATATAGCTACGGTTCTGAAAGCTTCATCATCACCTGAAAAGACAACGACTCTTCTTTAAAACTTTGTTTTCAAGAAAAGTCAAACAAGGTCAACTATGACAAAATTTTCCAAAAAATCGACAGTGGACATTTTCAGACGCAGTCATGGATTTAAAAGCCAGAGGCCTAGTCACACAGTCCCCGCAAATAAATGCCAAAAATTTTATCATGAGAGCCAAAATTTCAAAGAAAAAGGAAAAAGGCAGAGTGTTTTAACGTCAACAAAAAGTGCAAAACATAAACATTATAAAGTGGGTTCGCAAAGAAGAAAAAATCAAACTCACCTCTCCCTAGCCTATATATACATGTTATGGCCCAAAACAAAAATCATTTGTGCTTTGGCAAGCTTGGAGAGAAATTAGAAAAGTGAGAAAGCAAATTCATGAGGGTTTGAGTGGAGGGGAGCTGTTTTCCAAAGGGCGCGGCGCATACACCAGGGCATGTGACGCACAGGGAGGGCGCGACGAACTGGCAGCGAACCCACAATGAATAACCAACAAGGGTGCGACGCACCCAGGGTGTGTGGCACACTGGGCTTGGCGCGCGACGCACACAACTAGGGGCATAAAAACAGTGCCAAACCGTTTCAAATCTTTGTGAAAGCTATCAAATCACGAGGTAGCCCTTATGACACCTCTTCTCCATCAATTTGGTCAATGTTTAGCTGTTTATAAGATGTTTGAAAGGTATCCAAAAGCACAATGGCCTTCCATGGAAAAAGCAACAAGAAAACCGTTGATGGGGTTGGCAGATGGTAATGATTAGCACCAAGGTCAGTTTCCTCCCCTTGTCCCCTCACTCATCATTTTCACCTCCATTCCTCCTTGTCTCCCAAGCAAACCCCCTAGAAAACTCCACTAAGCCCCTCCCCTTATTTTTCAAGCAAATTTGGTTGGAATTCATAGTGTGCGGCGCACACCTAAGGTGGCGCGGCGCACTCAGGGTGCGCGGCGCACTGGGAGCTCGGCCATAGTGTTAACACTGCACTGGCGCGGCGCATACCCAGCGCGCGGCACACTGGGAAAAGCACGCGGCGCACAGGCCTGTGAGCCTAAAAAAGCACCGAAGTCACCCAAATTTTTGTAATTGGCTCTCATCATTGCAAAAGTGGCCCTAGATCTTTTAATCATTGATCCTTAACTCAAGGAAAAATATATTTTGGTGGCCATGAAATCAAAGGAAAATTTTTATTAAGCAAACACAAAAATGACACAAAGAGGGACAAAGAGCTAGGGTTTTGCTACAGTAACATGATAGCTTGATATGCTCCTATCCTATCTCTATCTGCTAAATTCTCCTAGAGCAAGTTTTCCTAATAGTTACCCTAGCTACATTGTAAACATATCCCTTTGTCCCCTTTACTCCTATACCTCAAAATGTCCTTAACCCTACCCCATCAAAACCATACTCCTAACACTCCCCTATTTTATTGTCGCCTTGGTAACAGATTTTCAGAGCATTCATCAGTGTCATTGGATTCAAAGGGCAGCACTAAACTCAGGGTACAAGCAGCAGTGATGGCATCAAAAACTTTATCAGATTATGAGGGGGATACACACAGTGACACATCTTCAGGAGAGAGGGCCCATAGGAGACATCACTGGAGTGGCAGACATCTCAGAGATGAGCCGAACACCCTCATAGACCTACAAGCATGCCCACTTTCCATGTCTTGTTTCCAGCACTTGGCATGTTATGAATTTTGCCAAAGGGTGGCAAATGTCAGAGTACATCATGAGTTGCCCCGCCTTTTTGCACTTCATCTACAGGGAGGCCAATCTGTCCTGGCTGGGGTCACTTTCACCTCTACACCGGAGGCTATATCAGTGGCAACATGGATACCTAACGTTGGGGAGCAGTGGAATAAGAAAAAGAAGGTGGAGAGGCATCACTATGAACCTTACATCAAGAACAGTTGCTTGAGCCAGCTCACCGGCGTTTTTCCATTCAGATTTTTGAGGGATGAGTATGCCCCACTCATGAGATTGATCATGAAATATTTCAGTTGCGAGGGGAGGTTTTCTCGCCTTTATGCCTACCACATCCACCTGCTCATGCACTTCACCAGTGTGAAGATGATGAGCCTCCCATTTTTCATCTGCAACAACATTGAGAAGATGAAAAAATTCATGCAGCACAAGGTCCCATGACAATAGCTAAACAGTGTTTATCATTTTTCTCTCATCCGGATTTTAGTGGACCATCAGTTGGGATTGCAGGGTATTGCTTGGGAGGACTTCATTTCCTGTGATTTCTTCAGCACTCCACCGGTGATATCAGAGGTAGAACATGAGGTGGGAGGTCCTTCACATCAGGCTGAGCATGAGGTGGGAGGTCCTTCACATCAGTTTGAGCCTGAGATGGGAAGTCCTGCACATCAGTTTGAGAGCCATGAGACTGCCACCATGCCAGTTTCACCACATATTAGAGAGGCTATCCGAAAGGCACCAGACCGTTGTTTGCAGCAGCAAAGTGAGTGTTATCTCCACCCGTGGTGGAAGGGGCCTCGCTTCCGCCATCTGCATCACAAGAGCAGGGAAAGGGCAAGGAGTCAGTGTTGGAGGAGGGGCCATCAGGTGAGCAAGAGACCGAGTTTTTTCTCCTCCATGATGATGAGCCTGATGCAGAACCTACCAATGAGGAGCTTATAGAGATCATCAAGGAGCAGCAATCAGAGATTGAAGACTTGACCATTTATCTAGAAAGGGCCAAGTGGAAAATGAACTACCTAAAGTGGAGAAACAAACAGCTTGAGGACCAACAGATGATCATGGAGCTGCATAACATCCGTGAGTAGCTCCAAGTTGCTCAAAGAAGAAGGGTTCCGCTCACATCTTTGGAGCAGGAAATCAATGAAGACCGGGAGTCCAACCTTGAGAGGGTCAACATGCATTTGGAGAGGCTGTTGGACAAAGCAAACAGGGAGAAAGACATGCTGAGGCGGATGACTTATCACTACCAGGCCCGCAACATGAGTTCCAAGAAAAAAATCAGGAGCCTAAAGACAAAATTGAGCAAAGCGAGAAAAGAGGCAAAAGAGGCAAAGGAGGCAAAGGAGCAAGATCGGCTTCGAATCTTGGATGAGGCTTCCTTGGCATAGAAAAGCACTACATATTGAACCTCCAGCCCAAATTCAAAAAAAATTGGGCAAATTTTGGTAACAGGCAAAAATTTTGGGCACAAAATAGGAAATTCCTCCCTGTGCGCCGCGCCACTGGCGCGACGCTAAAATTCTAGCACTCTAATCAAGGAATGGCTTGCATATTCAGATTCAACATCGAAAAAAACGTCTACTGGTGTCCGGGCAAGAAATTTTGACTAGTTTTGGGTCTCCTAAAGGTCAAAAAACACTAAAAAATGGCCTCTCTGCCACTTTTTGGACACACAAAAAGCAATCTTTGGAGAATGAAGTTTTGGATGGGAAAATGAGCTTCAAATTCAGAAATTCCAGTTGGGTTGGAAAGTAGACAGGATAGGATTTTCAAAAATCCCACTTGGGCACACTTTGGACACCTACAAGTGCCCCAAAACAGGCTCCAAAGTGGCGTGACACACAGGGAATTTGGCGCGGCGCACAGGGGAAAAAACTGCCAAATTGCTCCTGTTTCGCGAAATTTCGGGTCGCGATTTCTCCAAGTGGGCCCGGTCATCTACTCTTCAGTTTTTTGGCACCAAGGGCACCTTTTAAAGAATTTTCTCTCCAGGTGGGCATCTATCCAAGTGGCAAAAGAATGCAAAGGGTCACCACAGCCAAATGTCATGCTTGAGAGTGCTACACCTGCAGCTGATGGTTGGCTCTCCATCTCCTTTTCGAAATGATTTGAGTAAATTCCCAACCCCTGGGCATTCCATATTTTCTCTACACTTTCTATATATTGTAAGCAAGTTATTTGCAAAGGGTTGGCTGGCTTGTTACTTTGGGAGACTGTGAGAAAGAAACTCTGTTTCTGCACTGTGTATTTTTGACAGAGAATTAATGAAAGGTAGCAGCTCTGTTTCATGAGATTCTTATGGTTGTGAGTGTAGAAAATGTGTTCTTATGTTCCATATGTATCTTTTTATGTTCCATAATTCATTTCATGTTTCATTTCAGTGAAATTTTCTAAGTGAGATTAGGTAGAATTCAATTTATATTTCTCTGCCTGTGGGAAAATTTCATGTGCAGTGTTCTTCTTCTGTTGAAAAGGATTCATGCGACCGTGCCCTTTTCACTATCTTCAGCAATCTTTCCATTCCATGTCACCTTAAGTTGAAATTACTGCGCTTCCCGCCTACCTTGCCTCACGGAATAATCTGTGCCTTCATTCTCAATTCTCTGTTCTTTGCTAAGCGCCAGTCCCATATACATCCCAGAAGCTCGATCACTTTCATAAATCTTTTCCAAAATCCTTTTTCACTTACTAGACTAAGGTAAATATTTTATTGCAAGTCATCTCAGACCATTTTGCCTATCCATTCGCTAAGTGTGACTCGGAGAGAGCCCTCTCCTGCTCTAGTAGGGCTAGCTACCAGACTGAGTTTGGTTTGTGGTTACCCTAATTTCTGCCTTCCTTCTACCTAAGCAGATTTAGGTGCTAACATAGTGGCAACCCTACTGGGGAATTAAGTTCAAAATCAAATCCCCTTGTTTCATAAGAATTTTAGGCTCCCGGATGATGAGCTTAGGATTGGAAAGGCTGAGTAAGTTTGTTGTGTCCCGTAATTCCTCTCAATAGCACGCTGGCTTCAAGACGATACACCAGAGTGAATCTGGACCCGGACCCTCCTCACATTTACGAAAATCCAAATTTGATCCCAAGACTCCTTCGTCAAGAAAGCACCATAACCCTCGTGTTCAAATCCCCTTCATGTCCCGATATTTTTGAGTATCTTGAAGAGCTTGAGTTTGACGAACGATTTGAGATATCACTATTTGAATCTAAATCCGAAAAGGCTATTGATTACACCGTCCCCGATCCACAATTTCTTGTAGACCTTGAGACAGAAAGAGCTAATAGATTAATTGATAACTACATTGCCACACAACCCCAAACTCCAAGTGCAAGCCCCTTGCAAACTGTGCACACTCCTCCAACACCTCCAAGGCCAAATCCACCAAGAATGATGGCTGCCCATTTTGCTCTTGTTCTGCCCCAAGTCCTAGATGACATGCCAAATGGACATCAAAGTAAAATCTCATTCTTTGATGGCACTCCTAACAGTATTACAGCTCAACAACATGTGGATAAAATGGAATATTTCTATGAACTTCATGAGATCGATGCGGAGAACGTGGCAATGAGGCTCTTTGTACAAACATTTGCAGTTGATGTGAGGAAATGGTTTAGAGGTTTGACGGCTGCAAGCATCACCACCTTGGTTGAGCTACAAAGGCAATTTTTGAATAGGTGGGAAGTAAAAAAGAATCCCCTTCAAATTCTGGCCGAGTATGAACAAATCAAGCGGAATGTAAGTGAGTCGGTCCAAGATTATTGTGTTAGATTTAATGCAGTCTACAATGATATCCCAGACCATCTAAAGCCACCGGTGGGACTAGAAATGATGAAGTTTCCTGATGGTTTTGATGCTGACATGGCATACCAATTACGAGAGAGAGAACCGACTACAATGGAAGATATGCAGAAAATTGCAGTCAGCGTTGAGGCTAACCTGCTATCCAAAAGAGCAAGAGCGAAAGCAGAGAAGAAAACCACAGTAAAAGAAGAATCTTCTTCAATGGATCAGCTTCTCAAGAAGGTAGAACAGATGCTCGAAAGGGTAAAACTTGACAAGCCAGAGCCACAAGTTAGGAATCCTAACTTTCGTGGCCAACAGCAGCCACAATATAGGATAAGACAAAGAGATCAGCGGACTCAAGAGCAGATAGCACAACAGCCGATACAAACACCTTTACAGCAGAATTTTGTACATGGACCGGAATCAGATGAGGACGGGAATGTAATAGGTGAAGAGAACCATATCTTTACTCCAGATGAGATGCCTACTTACATCACCGAAGAAGAATAATGTGCAGTGAAATCAACTACATACCAAGACACCGATTTTATCCTAGCTAACGAAACCGTGTTGGAAGAAGAGTCAGAAGAATATCAGAGGGGGTATATGAATGCTTTGTCCACAAAACAACAACGATATTCCCTTTGAAACAGAGATGTACCGGCTAAACAAATTTATAAAAAGAAGGATGATGAAACAACAAAGAAAGATCTATCAGCTACACAAATAAAGGGAAAGGAGGCAGTTGTTCTGGAGAGCAAAAAATTGAAATCAGCAGAACAATCACAGCAACTGGCCACCTCAAAAGACAAGGAAAGGAAAGAGATCCCAGTCAAAGAGGTAGAAAGAACTCCCGCTTTCAACATAGAGAATGAGATTTCTAAGCTAAAGGTATCCATCCCTTTGACTGAAATCATGAAGAACAACAGCTATAGAGGACAGATTTCTAAAATGTTGAATTTGGACCCAATGTCCGACATGGTAAACGTGGAAGATGATTAGCCTGAAATGATTTTTGGGCCAGCAAAAAATGGTAAGTCTCCTGAGAGTGAGGTGCCACCCTTCTATATCAGTTTACGATTGCATGACTTTGTGCTACACAATGCCATGTTCGATTCCGGAGCCTCTCATAATCTCATGCCCAAGGCTATCATGGATAAGCTTGGTCTGGACATCACCCGCCAATATCATCATCTCTATTCATTTGATTCTATCAGAGTAAGATGCATAGGGCTCATCAAAGACTTAGTTGTGAGTTTGGATCAACTCCCTATGAAAAGTGTTCTGATGGATGTAGTGGTAGCAGACATTCCTCCAAGGTTTGGCATGGTTCTTTCCAGGTCTTGGGTAGCGAAATTGAAGGGGACACTACAACTAGATTTCTCCTATGCAACAATCATGGTGTTTGGACAAATGGGGAAGCTATATCGGGAACAAAAGATGAAATATATGATCACAAGCAAGGAGAAACCGATAAATCATCCTATAAACTATGCACATATAGATTTAGAGTCTTTTGTTTTGTTTTTAGATAGTTTAAATGAAATAGATAGTCAGATAGTAGAAGCAGATGACATTCCAGAGATAACAGAAAAATTTAGAGACATTTTGAAGAAAGAAAGACAAGAAAAGCAACAAAAGATTGGGAAATTAGTTGGAAACAATGGACAACAAACGAACAATGGACAACAAACAAACGATGGACAACAAACTAACAATGGACAGCAAAAAGATTTTCAGCACTTGCAAGAGGAGGAAGAAAGCTTATGGACCATGAATTTTGATGGAGCAGTAGGGAATGATGGAGCTGGTATTGGTATTTGGGTATGCAGTCCTTTCTCCGCCCCAAACAAAGTACCTAGCAGCGTGAGAGTTTTCTCCTACAAGCTAACCTTTGAATGTTACAATAATGAAGCTGAATATGAAGCTCTGATTGCTGGCCTGAAGATTCTTAGAAAGCTAAATGCAAAGAGGATTTCAGTGTATGGTGAATCTGAGTTCTTGATAAAATAGGTCAGAGGTGAGTATCAAGCAAAACATCCTAGGATGCGGGCCTATTGTAATGCAGTTTTGGACATCTTGAAGCTATTTTTCGAATACACCTTGACATATGTGCACGAATACAAAATAGTATTGCTGATGCTCTTGCCAAGGTAGTGAGCAGCTTGAAGATCCCCATGAACTCCAGCAACAAATTTTAAATCCATGTCAAGCACCGTCCAACCATTCCAAACAATCAGCGACATTGGCAAGTGTTCCAAGATGATGAGGAGATTAAGTATTTTTGGCTCAACAAAGGCAAGTTCAAAGAAACCTTAATTGATGTGGAAAACGATGAGAACAAAGGGAATGGTACAGAAGAAGTACAAATCAATCAAATGGACGTAATACAGTTGAAGAATAACATCATTCCTAAAGGCTTGATACCCCTAGAAGAACATTTCGATCAGGATGATGTAGCCCGCAAGCCAAATTTGCAGCCCACGGAGAAAGGTGTAGAAGAAGTCAACATCAGTACAACAGCAAATCCAAAATTGGTAAAATTGTCCAAGACACTACCGCCAAAAATCAAGGACAAATATATCAGTTTGATGGATTCATTTGCAGATGTATTTGCTTGGGATTATTCTGATTTAAAGACCTATGATACGAATATCATTCAGCACACAATACCTATCAAGCCCAATCAGAAACCATTTAGACAAAAGCTAAGAAGGATCAACCCGAAGTTGTTGCCATCCATCGAAAAAGAGGTAAATAGGTTATACAAGTCAGGTATCATTGTGCCTATCAGATTTTCATATTGGATATCTAACTTAATGCCTGTACAAAAGAAGACCGGTGAGATCCACCTATGCATTGATTTTAGAAAGCTAAGCAAGGTTTCATTGTAGGGAAACTACCCACTACCCAAGATGGACCATATACTTCAGAGAGTAGTGGGGGCATCTCGTATGTCGCTGCTCAATGATTATTCCAGATATAACCAAATTTCAGTCCATAAAGATGACAGGGATAAGACAACATTCACAACTCCATGGGGGACATTTCATTATGCCAAAATTCCATTCGGTTTGAAGAATGCAAGTGTTACATTTCAGCGTGCAATGGAATTGGCATTTGCAAATGAGAAGGATGTGTTTTTGGTGGTGTACTTGGATGACTTGACGGTGTTTTCAAAATCTGATGAAGAGCACATGCATCACCTAAAAATTGTCTTTTAAAAGTGCAGGAAATATGGCCTATCTCTGAATCCTAAGAAGAGCTTGTTCACCATGGAGGAAGGAAAATTACTTGGGCATATCATTTCAAAATATGGCATCCACATAGACCTAGCATGTGTCCAAGCAATTCAGCAAATCGATTTGCCTAGGAACAAAAAGGAGATACAGTCATTCAATGGTAAGATGAATTTTCTACGTCGATTTGTGCCTAATCTTGTGGAACACTTGGAAGAAATGACCAAAATGCTTAAGAAGGACAGCCAGGTGAAATGGACGGATGAGGCTGCAAAATCTTTCAACTTGGTCAAATTGGCCCTCTCTTCAGCTCCAGTTCTAGTCAGCCCGGATTACACTCAAGATTTCATATTGTTTTCATTTGCTTCTGAGCACACTATGGTAGCGGTATTGTTGCAGAGAAGGGATGATCATGAAAGACCCATTGCATTCTTTAGCAGGGTTATAAGGGATGCAGCTTTGAAGTACAACATCATTGAGAAGCAAGCCCTGGCATTGGTGAAGGCACTAAAGGATTTCCGGGTGTATATCTTACATTCTCACATTCTGGCCTATGTTCCTAATACTGTTGTGAAAGATGTTTTAGTGCAAAATGATCCAGAAGGGAGAAGAAGCAAATGGATCGCAGCCTTGCTAGAGTACGATGTGGAGATAAAACCTACAAAACTAGTTAAAGGACAAGGATTGGCAAAACTAATGGATGAATCAAATTTGCATGCATTGGACATAAATCTGATCGCTGCCATGTTCGATGAGAATGATGAAGGAAATTTAGTTCAGGTATCCAAAATGTTTTCTTTGTCCCCATGGTATTCTGATATAATCTATGTGCTGAAAAATTTATCACCACCGCCCGACATGGTTAGAAACAAAGCGAGAAGACTTAAATTGAAGGATGCCAAGTTTTGTATCTTGAATTCTGCAATATATTGGAAAGATCCCGGTGGAATTTTACTAAATTTTCTGGTGGAAGAGGAGGCAAAGAAAGTCATGGAAGACTTCCATGGAGGAGAGTGTGGTGGACATCTTTTTTGGAAGTCAACAGCAAACAAAATCTTGAGAGCGGGGTACTACTAGCCTACTTTGTTTGCGGATGTGCATAAGATGGTGAAGCGCATTCATATGTGTGAAATTTTCGAAGGAAAACAGAAACTACAGCCTTTGCCACTCAAGCCTATCGAAGTGAGCGCTCCATTCCAGCAGTGGGGGTTGGATTTCATTGGGAAAATTCATCCTTCATCTTCCGGACAGCATAGGTGGATCCTTACAGTGACGGACTACTTCACAAAGTGGATTGAGGCAGCACCCACCAGACAAGCGACGGACACGGTAATCATCTCATTTTGCGAAAATAACATATTTTCTCGCTTTGGTTGTCAAAACAAAATAATCACTAATAATGCAGCAGTCTTTAAATCGAAAAGGATGGTAGAATTTTGTCACAGATATCACATAATTTTGGGTCATTCAACCACCTATCATCTGCAAGGCAATGGATTGGCAGAATCTTTGAATAAATCTTTGGTCAACATCATCAAGAAGCTACTCGAAATAAATAAGAAGAGCTAGAACAAGAGGCTTGTCCATGCACTTTGGGCAGACCGGATTAGTCAGAAAAAGTTTATTGGTATGTCATCGTTTGAGCTGGTTTATGGTGTGGACACAGTATTTCCTGCTTCCCTTGCTGCCCCGGTGTTCAAACTTCTTCAGGAGGTCCCCAGTGAGGAAGATCCCATGCAGAGAAGGTTGAATCAAGTGATCCACTTGTAGCAAACAAGAGAAGAAGTTTTCAAAAACACATCCAAGTTGCAGGAGAAGATAAAGAAAATTTATGACAGAAAATCTAAAGTGGACAAATTTCAGTTGGATGATGTGGTGCTGAAGTGGGATGCAAGGAATGAAGAGAAAGGCAAGCACAGAAAGTTCGAAAATCTGTGGAAAGGTCCTTTCAAGATCACAGCATACAGGGGTCAAAATGCCTTTCTTCTTAAAGAAATGAATGGGGAAGACTGTCCTGGAGGGCCGATCAATGGTCAGCTGCTCAAGCGGTATCATTGTTGATCTATTAACACTGCTTCCACTGTCATTGTAAATACCATTTTTATTTTAGTTTTGTTTCAGTAAGTACAGTCAGTTTTTGAGTTATTCCAATTGTCAAGTTTGAGTCAATTTCTTGGTTACTTCAGTTTTGTAAATAAGTCAGAGTCTTGTGCTGTTTATCAAAATGATGACTCCATAGCCCAATGGACCCAGAGGCACTGTCTAGCTCCTCTAGAGATCTTCTGTTCTTGGCACCTCCAAGGAGCTACCATCCCCCATTGGAGCCAATGTTAGAGTCGGTTTGGTCGGCCCTCCGTCAGAGATCAAAGCTCTTTGTGCATTTTAATTTTAGGTGTCCCACTCAATCCACGCAGCTGCATTTCGCTAGGGACATGCCATGATCTGATGGAGAAAGTCATGCTACTCATTTCCCCTCATGTCTGGCTTCTACTGGTTCGTGAATTGTTCCGTAATCAATGAAATGCACATTAGTCAAGGACTGGTCATATTGCAGGACAGAGTGATTTTTTATTGTTAGGGTCTAGAAATTCATCAGTTTGGTTTTTGAAACACATGTCCAAAACAAGCCATGTAGGCCAGAGGGAGACCTTATATAGCTATGGTTCTGAAAGCTTCATCATCACTTGAAAAGACAATGACTCCTTCAAAACTTTGTTTTGAAGAAAAGTCAAACAAGGTCAACTATGACAAAATTTTCCAAAAAATAGACAGTTTACATTTTCAGACGTAGTCATGGATTTCAAAGCCAAAGGCCCAGTCACATAGTCCCCGCAAAGAAATGCCGAAAATTTTATCATGAGAGCCAAAATTTCAAATAAAAAGGAAAAAAGCAGAGTGTTTTAGAGTCAACAAAAAGTGCAAAACATAAACATTATAAAGTGGGTTTGCAAAGAATAAAAAATCAAACTCACCTCTCCCTAGCCTATATATACATGTTATGGCCCAAAACAAAAATCATTTGTGCTTTGGCAAGCTTGGAGAGAAATTAGAAAAATGAGAAAGCAAATTCATGAGGGTTTGAGTGGAGGAGAGCTGGTTTCCAAAGGGCGCGGCGCATACACCAGGGTGTGCGAAGCACATGGAGGGCGCGATGCACCGGAAGCCAACCCACAGTGAAAAACCAACAAGGGCATGACGCACTCAGGGCGCGCGACGCACTGGGCTTGGCGCACGACGCACACAACCAGGGGCATAAAAATAGTTCCAAACTGTTTCAAATCTTTGTGAAAGATATCAAATCACGAGGTAGGCCTTATGACACCTCTTCTCCATCAATTTGGTAAATGTTTAGCTATTTGTAAGATGTTTGAAAGGTATCCAAAAGCACAATGGCCTTCCATGAAAAAGGCAACAAGAAAACGGTTGATGGGGTTGCCAGATGGTAATGATTAGCAACAAGGTCACTTTCCTCCCCTTGTCCCCTCACTCCTCATCATTTTCACCTCCATTCCTCCTTGTCTCCCAAGCAAACCCCCTAGAAAACTCCACTAAGCCCCTCCCCCTATTTTTTAAGAAAATTCGGGTGAAATTCACAGTGCGCGGCGTGTTGGAAATAATACTGAGAGGGGGGGTGAATCAGTATTATCAGAACTATAAAACTTTTTCAATGCTCAGAAACATATACGCTACTTTCGTTAAGTGAACCAGCGTGTACACGCAACTGTGTCTAAAGAAAACAGCATATAACCAGAAATCTTATAATTCAGTTAGTTTATCTTCAGTTAAGTGCATAAGGACATTATTCACCATATTAAGAGTAAACAGATGCAGTAGAACAGATCACACAAAAGCCACACACATGAAAACCATGATATAAGGTGGAAACCCAATGTGGGTGAAAACCACCTGCTGCAAGTCGTCTCTATCTTTCTTTAATATGAAACTTCAGTTTACAATCTTTTTGTACTGGTGCAGCCTTATACCAGTACGCAGGCTACAACCTGCAGAAGGCTACAACCTTCTCTCGTTCTCCAAACTTCCTTGGAAGGGAGCTCCAACCCCCTTTTCTCTTGTACTAGCCAAGATACTAGTACGTAGGTGCTGGCCTACAATCTTCTTTCTTTCAGGTACCACCTTTCATACATTTTCAGACTGGATATTCCTGAAGCACAACATTACAATCTGAAGACCACAATTCATTCAACTTTCACAACAGATCATTGAAGCACAAAACAACCAATACTAGCATCATCAATCTTTGAATCACTGAACCACTGAAACCCTGTCAATCACCAGTTACCAGAACACAGAGCAGACTACAGAACTCTGCAATAACAGTCAGACCCAACTGCAAACCCAAAAATCAAGCTTCAAAATATATACGCTACTTCAATGAGAGCAACCTGCGTATACACGCGCTTTTACCGAAGACAACCTGCGTACAGATCTAAAAATAAATTCTCTCAACTTGCAGTTGTACCAGACATCAGTTAGACCCAGAACATAACATTGCGTCAGTATGCAGATCTAGAAATACGCATAATCAACCATATCATAATAGAGCATTTCAAATCATTAGATCTCGATCTATCCTTAGATCTAGTCTTCCATCAACCGATGTGATCTCTCCTTAGCTTAGATCAAGCAACCCAGAACCTGCATACCAGATCTCTTTCTTTTTCAGATATTCAAGCCTTTTCAAAAGATATCTTTGCCTAATGATCTTCTTCTCCTTATATAGCCTTAGGCCTTGCTCAATACCAAGAGCCAAAACCATAGAAATCCAAAACCATCAACTTCAAAACTAGAGATCAACACGTCTGTCGAGATACTTTGGTCCAAAGACATGGGCACAAGTACCGAGGACTAACTACCACGGACCAAAAGGAAGCTTCCCGACATATACGCCCTTTTTTGTTCATGCATCTGCGTGTATACGCGCCTTCGTATATAGCTCTCCTGCGTATACGCGACTTAGTATGCAGATCACCGGCGTGTATACGCAACTTGGACTTAATTAACCTGCGTATATGAGATTTCTCTTCATTCTGTAGTCTGAACGGAGATCTGTCATCAAAGAGAGTTGCCATCAAGGACAACACCTGTATCATAGCGCCACACCTGTGCCAAAATGCCAACAATCTCCCCCTTTGGACTTGATGGCAACCTTCAGATCCTTAGAATCATTCTCCCCCTTTGTCATCAAGGGCAAAGGGTTGTGCTCCCCCTGAAGACATGCTGATACCTCTGCTTGGCTGTGCTGAAACATGCTCCCCCTAACTGTAGGCCAGATCTGCAAAAGATGTTCTTCAACAAGAACCAAGACTTATACACCATAAGGGACCTTCCTATCACCAAAAGACTCAATACATACATCCATACTCCCTACCAAGAGGGGACACACCAGAAACAACCAATTATATTACATCATTCATCCCAGGCATAGTGGGGAAACCAACATAGGCCGTTACATGACCTTGACACCATAAAAGAGATATCACAAAAGAGATACATGACATAGAGACAACAAATCTAGACCAAGACTTATGAAAATCACCATCAGCATCTGATAAACATCTTTTAGATCAGCAACCAGGATTTCTTTCTGAGCTCCTTCTCCTGAAACCAACAACCAAAAACACCTAAATGCCAACAATGCTTTATGAGACTTTTAAGCTGCTCCCCCTAAACCTGTGCTTGCTTCACCCCCTGAAACTGTGCCTGAAGAATTCTGACATACCCATTGCTGTTCAGAACTCCAGAGTTTTCCCTTGCTGTTCAGAACTCCATATACGCGATTTCTCCTGCATAAACCAGCGTATGTACGCGGATATACTTTCTGCAACAAGCGTACAACATACACGCGACTTACCCCCATAAATCGGCGTATATACGCGGATATCCCTTACGTAACTTGCGTATACCAACTTTTCTGTAGAACAAACAAGCTTCAACAACAGGATGAAGCATCAACTACTCCCAGCTTTTGTCTGAGATATTCAAAGGTTTCCCTGGGAAGTGGTTTTGTGAGAATATCAGCAACTTGTTCCTTAGAAGGAACATACTCCAACTTGACCTTCTGCTCAAGCACTTGTTCCCGAAGAAAATGGTACTTGATTGGTATGTGCTTGGTCTTTGAGTGCATGACTGGGTTCTTTGAAATGTTGATTGCACTTGTATTATCACATAAGATAGAGACTGGTGGAGTGCAAGTGATTTGAAAGTCCTGCAAGGTCTGCATCATCCAAAGAAGTTGTGTGCAACAAGATGCCGCAGCCACATATTCTGCTTCAGCTGTAGATAAGGCAATCGAACTCTATTTCTTGTTGAACCAAGATACTAATCTGGAACCCATGAAGAAAGCACCACCACTTGTGCTTTTCCTATCATCCACACTTCCAGCCCAATCTGCATCTGTGTAAGCATGAAGAGTGAGATCTGTATTTCTAGGATACCATAAGCCATAGTTTTGGGTCCCTTGAAGATACTTGAAGATTCTTTTGACTGCCTGAAGATGAGTTTCCTTTGGGTTGGCTTGAAATCTTCCAACAATTCCTACTGCATGTGTAATATCTGGTCGGGTGCCTGTCAAATAAAGCAAACTCCCAATCATGGATCTATAAGTGGGTTGGTGAACAGTTGCTGATTCATCATTTGCACTGAGGCTACATCCTGTAACCATGGGTGTACATACTGGCTTTGACTCTTCCATTCCATACTTCTTCAAGATCTGCTTGAGGTATTTCGTTTGAGACAAGAAGATACCTCCTTCATTTTGTTGGATTTGCAATCCAAGAAAATATGTCAATTCTCCAAGTAGTGACATTTCGAATTCTTTCTGCATAACCAAGGCAAAGTTTTGACTCATAGTCTCTTCATTGCTGCCAAAGATAATATCATCTACATAAACAACAAGAATTAGCAATTTTTTATTTTCAACTTTTATATAGAGATTGTTATCTGCTAATCCTTTTGAAAAGCCTTGTTGGTGAAGATATTTGTCCAACTGATAGTACCAAGCCCTTGGAGCTTGTTTGAGACCATAGAGAGCCTTTTCAATCTGCAGACAAGGTTTGGATCATTCCCAAGAATGAACCCATCTGGCTGCTCAATATATACTTCTTCTTCTAAGTCTCCATTCAGAAAGGCTGATTTCACGTCCATTTGGAATACCTTGAAGTTTTGAAAGCTTGAGAGAGCAATGAACATTCGGATGGCCTCAATTCTTGCCACAGGAGCAAAGGTCTCTTCAAAATCTATTCCTTCTTGCTGCGCATACCCTTTACAAACAAGTCTGGCCTTGTTTCTAATTACTTCTCCATTTTCATTCAATTTATTCTTGAAGACCCATTTTGTTCCCATGACATTCTTATCCTTTGTTCTAGGAACTAATTCCCAAGTGTTGTTCTTTTCAATCTGCTCAAGTTCTTCATCCATTGCTTTGACCCAACATTCATCTTTGCATGCCTCTTTCACATTTTGTGGTTCAGTGGAGGAGAGTAATGCCAAATAGCTTGAAGCTTCTGCAAGTGTCCTTCTTGTTTGTACTCCTGCTTCTTTCTGCCCCACAATCTGAGATTCTGGATGATTCTTTTGAACATATCTGGATGGAGTCTTCTCTTCTATTTTTGTCTGCTCCTCTGGTTCTTCTTGAGGTTCTTCTTCTTCTTGAGGTTCTTCTTCTTCATCATTCCACCTTTGAGGGTAGCCTTCATCTTCTTCAATGTCTTCATGATGAACTTGCCTAGGAATATATCCCTTCTCATCAACCACTACATCAATGCTGTCAAAAATTCTGCCAAGTCTTTTATTGTAGCACTTGTATGCTTTGCTATGTGGAGAATAACCAAGAAGAATGCCCTCATCTGCTCTTGGTTCAAGTTTGCCAAGTTGCTCATCAGTATTCTTAATATAACATTTGCTCCCAAAGATTTTGAAGTGCTTCACCGAAGGAGTCTCACCACTCCAGAGCTCATGAGGTGTTTGAGTGTTGTTTACTCGGACATTTGTTTTGTTAAGAATAATAACCGCAGCATGTACAGCTTCACCCCAGAAGGTTGCAGGAGTACCTGATTCATCAAGCATAGCACGAGCCATTTGTTGGATTGTTCTGTTCATTCTTTCCACAACCCCATTTTGCTGAGGAGTTCTGGCTGTAGAGAATTCTCTTCTTATCCCATGTTCTTCACAGAAATCGAAAAATTCGTTTGAGGTAAACTCTCCAACTCTATCAGATCTGAGGCACTTAATTTTGTGTCCTGATTCATTTTCTACCAAGGCTTTGAAGGATTTGAATTTTTCGAATGCTTCATCTTTGTGCTTCATGAGCCCTAACCAAACAAATCTGGAGAAATCATCAATGAATAATATCAGATATTCTTCTCCTCGAGGTGTCCTCTTCCTAAATGGACCACATACATCTGTATGGACTAGCTCGAGAGGCATGCTAGCTGATCCTTCCTTCTCTGGAAAGTTAGTTCTGGTTTGCTTTCCAAACTGACAAGATTTGCATATGGTATTGTCTGGAATTTTGATATCTGGAAGACCACGAACTTCCTGATATTTGCATGCTTTCCTTATTTGTGAAAAGCTTAGATGCCCCAACCTCTGATGCCATAGCCAATGTTCATCATCCTTGCTTAAGTAGCATTGTTGTCTTTCCTCAAAGATATATAGATTATTTGGAGTCCTTCTTCCTTTGATCATTGTTTTACTTGTATCAAGATCGCGAACACAACATCCATTTGATCTAAATATTACCTCGGTTCCTTGATTGCACATCTGACTGAAACTCAGAAGATTATGCTTCAATCCATCAACATATAAAACATTTCCTGCTTTGACCTTCTCTTTCAATGGAGCAACACCTTTTCCTTTTATGGCTGCAGAGATATCGTTCCCAAAAGAAACTCTCTTCCCCTTTTCTAATGCGGTATATGACTCAAGCTTTTCTTTGTCCCCTGTCATATGCTTCGAACATCCGCTGTCAATGTACCATAGACTTTCCTGACCTTCTGCATAAAAGGCTATCCCACATCTTTCTGGTTGTGATTCTTTTATTCTCCATGTTCTAACATTTGAGGTTTGTTCCTTCTGAGTTGTCTTCCGGAACCTGCTCCTGCATTCAGAGTCTTCATGACCAAAGTTATTACAAATAGAGCATTCAACTTCATTTTCAAGAACCGAAAAATTGTTATAAGTCCTTTTCATGGTTCCAGTCATTCTCCCTTGCTTTTGAGCTTCTCTAGTCATGATTGTTTTGTAGGCAACACATTGAGCTGCTTTGTGACCGAAGTTATGGCAAGAAAAGCATTGGCCATTAAAGAAACTTCTGCGATAATCAGATCTATCATCCAACCGATTGTAGCTTCTATTCATTCTTGGAGCAAATTGGGAAGATTTTACCTGTGGCTGATTGTAGCTCCTTAAGGCAGTTTGTCCCCGAATTTCTTGATGGTCTTTATTTGTTCTTGAGATAGACTGTCCCTGATTCACCTGATGACTTTTATTTGGCCTTTGCTCGCTTCTCTTTGCTTGAGATGTTTCTCCATTATATCCAAGACCTGTCTTGATCAGAGGAGATCGCTGCACATTGATAATCTCATCCAAGGTTTCAGATCCTTTAACAAACTTAAGATTAATTGCTTTGGTTTTCTCAATCTCCTTTCTAAGACAAACAATCTCACATTCCAATTTTTCAAGATGTTTTTCCTTTTCAGCTAGTTGACATTGTAGAGAATCAATAATAGCACTCTTCTCTTCTAAACAAACTTTGAGATCTTTCATTTCTTCATAAAAGCCTTCTACATCTATAGCATCCATGTAGTCATCATCTTCAAAAGCCATTAAAAGTTTATATCTATTACCTTGTTCATCTTCATCACTATTTGAAAGTCCATCACTATCTTCATCAGTGTAATAGCTTTTCTTCTTTTCATATTGTTTATTGTTCCATTTAACAGGTTCCTTTCCCTTGTCATTCTTATCTTTGTGAGGACATTTGGCAGCATAATGACCTACTCTTCCACAAGCAAAGCATTTAAAAGGTAACTTACCTCTGAACCTTCCAAAACCCCTTTGAAGATTTCTGACAAAATTTGATTCCTCTTCTTCATCTTCTGGCAGGTGACTTGCTTCATAGTAATCTTCTTTGCCTGAAGCCTTGAAGGCAGCTTCTCTTCTGTCTAATGGACCTCCCTTTCTCAATTCATAAGCGGTTAGAATTCCGTGAAGCTGAGACATAGTAAGAATTTGCAAATTTTCCTTTTCTTCTATGGCAGACACTTTAGATTCAAACTTGGGGGACAAAGATCTTAGAACCTTTTCAACCACAATAGCCTCTTTTATTTCTTCACCCAAGTTTTGCATGCAATTGACAATCTCATCTACCCTAAGGAAGTAGTTAGCCACACTTTCATCATTATACATTCTGAGAGTCTCATACTTAATCCTGAGAGTTTGAAGTTTAGCATGCTTTACCTGATCGTCTCCTTCATAGCTCGTGACCATTTTATCCCATATTTCTTTTGCAGATTTATAGTGCATTACCTTCATGAATTCTGATTGAGAGATGTATCCCAATAGAGTATTGACTGCTTTTGCATTTGTTTCATATTTCTTTTTCTCGGCTGCATCTGTAGGAGTAGCTGAGGGAAAAGTGTAGCCCGTCTCTACGATGTTCCAAACTTCTGTACCAAGAGATTGAAGATAGGCAATAACTCTTACCTTCCAATAATTGAAGTTTGTCCCATCAAAAACCGGTGGCCTGATTGATGCTTCTTTCTCGTAGTTGCTCATGATGAACGATCTACCTTCAAGCGGTCAAGCTTCTCTGAAGGACCTGCTCTGATACCAATTGTTGGAAATAATACTGAGAGGGGGGGTGAATTAGTATTATCAGAACTATAAAACTTTTTCAATGCTCAGAAACATATACGCTACTTTCGTTAAGTGAACCAGCGTGTACACGCAACTGTGTCTAAAGAAAACAGCGTATAACCAGAAATCTTATAATTCAGTTAGTTTATCTTCAGTTAAGTGCATAAGGACATTATTCACCATATTAAGAGTAAACAGATGCAGTAGAACACATCACACAAAAGCCACACACATGAACACCATGATATAAGGTGGAAACCCAATGTGGGTGAAAACCACCTGCTGCAAGTCGTCTCTATCTTTCTTTAATATGAAACTTCAGTTTACAATCTTTTTGTACTGGTGCAGCCTTATACCAGTACGCAGGCTACAACCTACAGAAGGCTACAACCTTCTCTCGTTCTCCAAACTTCCTTGGAAGGGAGCTCCAACCCCCTTTGCTCTTGTACTAGCCAAGATACTAGTACATAGGTGCTGGCCTACAATCTTCTTTCTTTTAGGTACCACCTTTCATACATTTTCAGACTGGATATTCCTGAAGCACAACATTACAATTTGAAGACCACAATTCATTCAACTTTCACAACAGATCATTGAAGCACAAAACAACCAATACTAGCATCATCAATCTTTGAATCACTGAACCACTGAAACCCTGTCAATCACCAGTTACCAGAACACAGAGCAGACTACAGAACTCTGCAATAACAGTCAGACCCAACTGCAAACCCAAAAATCAAGCTTCAAAAGATATACGCTACTTCAATGAGAGCAACCCGCATATACACACGCTTTTACCGAAGACAACCTTGATCTAAAAATAAATTCTCTCAACTTGCAGTTGTACCAGACATCAGTTAGACCCAGAACATAACATTGCGTCAGTATGTAGATCTAGAAATACGCATAATAAACCATATCATAATAGAGCATTTCAAATCATTAGATCTCGATCTATCCTTAGATCTAGTCTTCCATCAACCGATGTGATCTCTCCTTAGCTTAGATCAAGCAACCCAGAACCTGCATACCAGATCTCTTTCTTTTTCAAATATTCAAGCCTTTTCAAAAGATTACTTTGCCTAATGATCTTCTTCTCCTTATATAGCCTTAGGCCTTGCTCAATACCAAGAGCCAAAACCATAGAAATCCAAAACCATCAACTTCAAAACTAGAGATCAACACGTCTGTCGAGATACTTTGGTCCAAAGACATGGGCACAAGTACCGAGGACTAACTACCACGGACCAAAAGGAAGCTTCCCGACATATACGCCCTTTTTCTGTTCATGCATCCACGTGTATACGCGCCTTCGTATATAGCTCTCCTGCATATACGCGACTTAGTATGCAGATGACCAGCGTGTATACGCAACTTGGACTTAATTAACCTGCGTATATGAGATTTCTCTTCATTCTGTAGTCTGAACGGAGATCTGTCATCAAAGAGAGTTGCCATCAAGGACAACACCTGTATCATAGCGCCACACCTGTGCCAAAATGCCAACACGGCGCACACCTCAGGGTGCGCGGTGCACTGGGAGCCCATCCACAGTGTTATAACTACACTGGCGCGGCGCATACCTGGCGCGCGGCGCACTGGGCAAAGCGCGTAGCGCACAGGCCTGTGAGCCTAAAAAAGCACTGAAGTCACCCAAATTTTTGTAATTGGCTCTCATCATTTCAAAAGTGGCCCTAGATCTTTTAATCATTGATCCTTAACTCAAAGAAAAATATATTTTGGTGGCCATGAAATCAAAGGAAAATTTTTATTAAGCAAACACAAAAATGACACAAAGAGGGACAAAGAGCTAGGGTTTTGCTACAGTAACATGATAGCTTGATATGCTCCTATCCTATCTCTATCTGCTAAATTCTCCTGGAGCAAGTTTTCCTAATAGTTACCCTAGCTACATTGTAAACATATCCCTTTGTCCCCTTTACTCCTATACCTCAAAATGTCCTTAACCCTACGCCATCAAAACCATACTCCTAACACTCCCCCATTTTGTTCTCCCCTTGGTAACATATTTTCAGAGCATTCATCAGTGTCATTGGATTCAAAGGGCTGCACTAAACTTAGGGTACAAGCAACAGTGATGGCATCAGAAAATTCATCAGATTATGAGGGGGATACACACAGTGACACATATTTAGGAGAGAGGGCCCATAGGAGACATCACCAGAGTGGCAGACATCTCAGAGACGAGCCCAACACCCTCACAGAGCTACATGCATGCCCAGTTGCCATGTCTTGTTTCCAGCACTTCGCATGTTATGAATTTTTCCAAAGGGTGGAAAATGTCAGAGTACATCATGAGTTGGCCCGCCTTTTCACACTTCATCTACAGGGAGGCCAATATGTCCTGGCTGGGGTCACTTTAACCTTGACATAAGAGGCTATATCAGTGGCAACAGGGATACCTAACATTGGGGAGCAGTGGCATAAGAAAAAGAAGGTGGAGAGGCATCATTATGAGCCTTACATCAAGAACAGCTGCTTGAGCCAGCTCACCAGGGTTTTTCCATTCATATTTTTGAGGGATGAGTATGCCCCACTCATGAGATTGATCATGAAATATTTCAGTTGCGAGGGGAGGTTTTCTCGCCTTTATGCCTACCACATCTGCCTGCTCATGCACTTCACCAAGGTGAAGATGATGAGCCTCCCATTTTTCATCTGCAAAAACATTGAGAAGATGAAAAACTTCATGCAGCACAAGACCCCATGACAGCAACTAAATAGTGTCTATCATTTTGCTCTCACCTGGATTTTAGTGGACCATCAATTGGGATTGCAGGGTATTGCTTGGGAGGACTTCATTTCCCTTGATTTCTTCAGCGCTCCACCGGTGATATCAGAGGCAGAACATGAGGTGGGAGGTCCTTCACATCAGGCTGAGCATGAGGTGGGAGGTCCTTCACATCAGTTTGAGCCTGAGATGGGAAGTCCTGCACATTATTTTGAGATCCATGAGACTGCCACCATGCTAGTTTTCATCACATATCAGAGAGGCTATCCGAAAGACACCAAACCGTTGTTTGCAGCATCAAAGCGAGTGTTATCTCCACCCGGGGTTGAGGGGGCCTTGTTTCCGCCATCCGCATCACAGGAGCAGGGCAAGGGAAAGGAGCCAGTGTTGGAGGAGTGGCCATCAGGTGAGCAAGAGACCGAGTTTGTTCTCCTCCAGGATGATGAGCCAGATGCAGAACCTACCAATGAGGAGCTTATAGAGATCATCAAGGAGAAGCAATCAAAGATTGAAGACTTGACCATTGATCTAGAAAGGGCCAAGTGGAACATGAACTACCTGGAGCAGAGAAACAAACAGCTTGAGGACCAACAGACGATCATGGAGCTGCAGAACATCCATGAGCAGCGCCAAGTTGCTCAAAGAAGAAGGGTTTTGCTCACATATTTGGAGCAAGAAATCAATGAAGACCGGGAGTCCAACCTTGAGAGGGTCAACATGCATTTGGAGAGGCTGTTGGACAAAGAAAACAGGGAGAAAGACATGCTGAGGTGCATGACTTATCACTACCAGGCCCGCAACATGAGTTCCAAGGCAAGAATCAGGAGCCTAAAGGCAAAATTGAGCAAAGCGAGAAAAGAGGCAAAAGAGGCAAAGGAGGCAAAGGAGAAAGATCAGCTTTGAATCTTGGTTGAGGCTTCCTTGGAATAGCAAAGCACTTCATAGGGAACCTCCAGCCCAAATTCCAAAAAAATTGGGCAAATTTTGGTCACAGGAAAAAATTTTGGGCACAAAACAAGAAATTCCTCCCTGTGGCGTGACGCTAAAATTCTAGCGCTCTAATCGAGGAATGGCTTGCATATTCGGATTCAACATCAAAAAATATGTCTACTGGTTTCTGGGCAAGAAATTTTGAATAGTTTTGGGTCTCCTAAAGGTCAAAAAACACTCAAAAATGGTCTGTCTGCCACAGACACACAGAAAGAAGTCTTGGGAGAATGAAGTTTTGGAGGGAAAAATGAGCTTCAAATTCAAAAATTCTAGTTGGGTTGGAAAGTAGACAGGACAGGCTTTCCAACAAGCCCACTTGGGCACATTTTGAACACCTGCAAGTGCCCCAAAACAGGCTCCAAAGTGGCGCGATGCACAGGGAATTTGGTGCGGCACACAAGGGAAAAAACTAACAAATTGCTCCCGTTTCGCGAAATTTCGGGTCGCGACTTCTCCAAGTGGGCCCAGTCATCTACTATTCATCTTTTGGGCACCAAGGGCACCTTTTAAATAATTTTCTCTCCAGGTGGGCATCTATCCAAGTGGCAAAAGAATGCAAAGGGTCACACCAGCCAAATGTCATGCATGAGAGTGCTGCACCTGTAGCTGATGGTTGTCTCCATCTCCTTTTCGAAATGATTTGAGTAACTTCCCAACCCCTGGGCATTCCATCTCTTCTCTACACTTTCTATATATTGTAAGCAAGTTATTTGCAAAGGGTTGGCTGGCTTGTAACTTCTGGGAGACTATGGGAAAGAAACTCTGTTTCTGCACTGTGTATTTTTGACAGAGAATTAATGAAAGGAAGCGGCTCTGTTTCTTGAGATTCTTGTGGTTGTGAGTGTAGCAAATGTGTTCTTATGTTCCATATGTATCTTTTTATGTTCCATAATTCATTTCATGTTTCATTTCGGTGAAATTTTTTAAGTGAGATTAGGTAGAATTCAATTTATATTGCTCTGCCTGTGGGAAAATTTCATGTGCAGTGTTCTTCTTTTGTTGAAAAGGCTTCATGCGACCATGCCCTTTTCACTATCTTCAGCAATCTTTCCATTCCATGTCACGATAAGTTGAAATTGCTGCGCTTCCCACCTACCTTGCCTCACGGAATAATCTATGCATTCATTCTCAATTCTCTGTTCTTTGCTTAGTGCCAGTCCCATATACATCCCAGAAGCTCGGTTACTTTCATAAATCTTTTCCAAAATCCTTTTTCACTTACTAGCCTAAGGTAAATATTTCATTGCAAGTCATCTAAGACAATTTTGCCTATCAATTCGCTCAGTGTGACTTGGAGAGAGCCCTTTCCTGCTCTGGTAGGGATAGCTACCAAACTGAGCGTGGTTTGTGGTTACCCTAATTTCTGCCTTCCTTCAGCCTAAGGCAGATTTAGGTGCTAACATCATCGATGTGCTTCCTATGGTATTCAGATATTGTTGGAACCCCAGAACCTAAAGGATCTGATCACAAATTTAGAGCATTGTTATGAGCAAGAAAGGCATAGGCCTGAAATTAAGAGTAAATGGCCAACCAAAATCCCTGTCAGGAAGAATAGGAATTGGTCTAGGAAGAACCTAGAAAGAAAATAGGGGAACCACCCAGCTCAGAGAAGACAGTATTAATAGAAGGTCAATGTTGTCATTAATAGAATGGTACAACAACCAGTGCTAGTGCATCCCAAGATCAAAATACGAGAGCTACTCAAGTGTTGGATCTATTGTGGGAATCACAAGAGAAGGGATTGTCCACATCAGCAGGAGGTTGGACCCAAGTGCTGGGTGGGGGATTCCCCCAAGGGCAGTTTTGGGGCTTAGAGGCTAGATTTTGGTCCAATTTTGTAAGTCAAATGTAAAGACTCCACATTTTGTGGGCACAGAGTGTGTATTTGTTAAAGAGTCGTACGACTGTCCGCCCTTATTTTGATAATGTAATGTCGGCTGTAGAAGATCTACCCATGGTTCGCAGACCATGGGATTGTATAAATAGAGATAATCTCTAAGTAGTTAGAGACACAATGTCAAAGCAATGAAAATGTATGCGAGATAGCTCTGAAGTGTAAGTATAAGTTTTGGGTCATAGCGTAGGTAGAGGCTTTGTAGTTGAGTGTGCAGAGGCCTAGAAGTCCGCAACTGAGTGTGCAGACCCCTGCAACTAAGTGCGCAGGGTGAGTTGAGTCTGTAATCATCTAGAAGTATTAATAAAGAGAAGTTTTCTAGCATTCCTGTGTATTTATTTCCTATTTATGCATCTGTTATATTAGGTATGAATTTCACTTATAATGCTTATATGATGTGTGAATGTGTATAATTGTATTAGTTAAGTGAATGGAAGTATGAACATCTATTTACGTGAAGCTAACTAAGATCTGCTAATAAGATAAGTAAGATACTTAACCGAGGTTGGGAAATAGTGTAATTTGCTGCCTTAGAAACATAAAAGGACGTCAGCCCCTGGGTAGGGCTGCGCGAAAGCCAAGTGTAACGTTTTGCCAAGGTACTGAATGGTAGAATAGAGAAAAAAGCAAGCTACGCAAAGGTAGGAATAGCTGGAATAAATCGACATCACAACCATCTCAAGGGTACAGAAACTTGGTTTTAGCATTCCCCCATACTGCTTTAGGTGAGACTTCAGTCCACGCTACGCGAGCTGATGTTGAAAGGGCTAGTAGCGTAGGGATTTGTTTGGCTAAGTAATGTTGAACTTGGGTCATGCCCCCTCAATCCAAAAAATGGTTCCATTGCCAGGGCGAGAATCTGCATAAGAGATGTGTGATGTCATATCATTGGAATCCAACTAAGAAAGAAATCGAACGCTGGTTGGATAGAAGGATTCATGAGTTCACGGCACAAGAAAACAAAAACCCATGACTGTCAAAAGAACAGTGGCTAGATAGTTACCTCTACACAGATATCCACAAAATCTTTTTCACGTCCTTCCCTACTGAGCTATATGAGTGGAAGGCGAAGCTAGCAGATAGCCAAGGAAGGTGGAAACTTGATGGTCCTATTGTGTGGACCCCGGAGCTAATGTGAAGATTGGAAGTGTTACACAGTAATTTGTCACCATTTGTCACCGTCCCTGTTACCCCTCTCCCGCAATTTGGAGGACTCATTCTGGGACCTGTGAGAAGTGACATAACTTGAAAACTCTTGCATTATGTTCCCCTAAGTATGGACTTCATATGCCCTGAAGACATCTCCTGCAGAATATCCTTAAAAATTTCCCTTTTTTCATTAGCGCGGATCCACAGTGTATTACTCGCGCCAATGGAGGAAATCCTCCAAAGAGGGCGCGCCAGTTGGCGCTCTGTCTCAAAGCTATACTCGCGCCAACCGAGTTTGGGAAAGCTTTTTAACAAATGCACGCGCGAAAGTTTTTTCCTTTCGACTCATGAAGCTTTTTAAGGATAATTCCAATCTCATGGATGTCGAGATTCATAGTATTCCCTTTCCTCTATCCATAATAGCTTTTTGAGGATAAACCCAATCCCATAGATGGTGTGATTAATCTTATCTCCTCCTCCTCCATCTATAAAAGCTTGTTCTGTTGCATTTGACAAGCTAGTTCGAGCATAGGGGAATTATACTTTCAGAAGTCTAAGAGATTGCTGTAAGAGTCTTCTTTGAATTCATAATAAAAGAGAGAGAGGCTTGTTCCCAATCCCGACAAGCTTTGCAAGACATATGTAGCTGATCACCCAGCCAAGGAGGATTTGACGTCAGAACTATGGTTGTATTCTTCTTTGTTGTTTATCAATAATAGATGACTATCATTATGGTTCCACTCTTGTTGTTCATTGTAATAATGTTTGAGTTATATCTTTTCTGACCGATATATAATTGCATCTATTGGATTTTATGCTTGTATTGGTGTTGTTCTTTGCATGTGCAAGTGTCCATTCACGGAGATCGTGGGGATCGTGACCGGTCGAAGCAAAGGAACGAGAGCGGCGACTCTTCTACGAATATTAGCGTTGGAATCCAAGTAGGCTCTCATCATCCACCTTTAATTTTCAATTAGGAACTTGCATGATAGCATTGTTTGATTGTTGCTAGACCCGGTCTGGGCTAGTAGGGATCTCCTCTTTCCGCAGAGGGGATTTACCTCGCCAACAATTTGGCGACTCCGCTGGGGAGTTAGCTTGTTGTTTGATTTGTAAACTTTAGACAGAGCCTGAAGTACGGCCAGATAGCCTTCGAAACGCTATTTCTTTGCATTAGCAAAGTAGATCAATGCCACTTCAGTCAATCTCCGGTTTGGTTTATGAACTAAACAACTTGGAGTTTGTCTTGCCTCTTTGGTTTTTCTTGTTTTGCTTGCTTGGTCAGCTTTTTGGGTTGATTCTTTGGTTGTCTCTTGCTTCTTGGTCTGACTGGGTACTGCTGGCCTAGTCTTGGATTGCTTATTTTTTATTTTAGCATAGCAAACTCAATTGGCACTCTTTTTTGCATGATAGTCGCGCCATTGGCACCGCTTGTCAATGTACAGCCCGCGCCAATCCTCAATTGGCGCTACTTTTAGCCTGAAAGTCGCACCAGCCTAGGGAACCTTTTAGAGTTTGCTTGTTTTGAGCCTTCCAAGCTTGGTTTTTGTGTCTGGATACTTCCTCTCAATCACTTTAGTGTGTTAGAGTCTTGTTTGACTGGTTCTTGGCCTTTACCCTTTGGGTGTTTTCTTTTTTCTACCGATTTCACGTTTTAGGCCTAGGGCATCTAGTGGCTTTGTGCATCGAGCCTTCCTTAGGAGTTTTGGCCTTCTGTTGGTCCAGTCGACTTTTTGGTTACTCTCTTGCACTTGTTCAGTTATTGTTAAAGCTTTTTATTGTGTTATTCAAGCGATTTACCTCTTTTTCGCTTGGCTTTGTTTGGGCTTAGATCATATAGCTCATTGAGGTCTTTGTGATTTTTCTAGGTTTGAAAGATTGCCTTGGTGTTTCAGGGAATTGATTGTGTTTTCATTGAGTGAAATTTGTCTCTTTTACTCTCTGTTATTATCTCTCAAAATTTGTTTAGTGCACTTTGCCATTGAAAAGAAAACGAACAATCTCTTTTGCGTTGCAGTAGTTAATGGAAATTAGAGATTTCATTGTTATTAGCGATTAGTGACTTTAAAGAAAAGTTTCGTTTATTGCCATTAGCTGCATTAGAGTCATTGTTGTTTGTTTTATGATCATTTTGTTTGATTGAAAGATCTCAACTCTCTCGTAGTTAGCGTTCATCGAATGAAATGATATATTTTGGCATATAGCTTGCATTTAGGAAATTGTGAGAGATTACATACGGTAAGACCTAAACCTAATCAAAGATCAACCGTAAAATGAACTGAATAAACTTAACAACGCATTGGAACTTAACGCATACATCTAGAGGTCTAGGCTAGAGACGTGTTCCGACGTTGTTAAACCTAGTCACTGTTGTTTCACGTTAAGGTTGGGTGATTCCTCCTTTTGTGACTTAATAGTGGTCTAACACGAATTTGTGCTCCCACGTACCATCAAGTATATGGGGAGACCCCACTAGGTTATCATCCTTTATCCACAGGAAGCCGTGTCTGCCACCTTACAAACCGTAATGCACCGAACACAGCATTCGGGAAGATTGACTGCCGTACGGAAAGTCCTTGGTTTTCATATGATTGCCAAGGTGTATATGCAGTTTTCTGGATTTTTTTGGTAAACCCTTTGCCTAGTTCTCCAGAGTAGTCACTTTTGATCCTTTTTGGACTACCTAAAAGAAAAGGCTCATCTAAGCATTTGTCACTTCGGGCTCACTAACATTCGAAGGTGACTAGAGTCACCTTTTCGTCCTTTTCTCGACTCTT
Organism: Pinus tabuliformis; assembly: GCA_031772625.1. Classification (NCBI taxonomy): domain Eukaryota; kingdom Viridiplantae; phylum Streptophyta; class Pinopsida; order Pinales; family Pinaceae; genus Pinus; species Pinus tabuliformis. The sequence goes on along the minus strand of CM062818.1, from coordinate 443,315,248 downwards.
AAAACATGAAAAGGTCAAGTTCAGTTCCTTTGTCTTAAAATTCATTCGGTCGCGATTCACATTTACCCGGTTAGATCTTGTTTGCATTAGCTTGAGTAGGCTTCTTTTTCGATGGAAACCTTTCCGGGGTTCACCAACCCAGGGATCCCCTCTGATGGAAACCCTGGTCATTTCGCTCCTTTTGGGAATGTTGGTGCTCCTTACATGGCAACGTTGTCCCTCCCAAGGTTAACTGTTGGGTTGCCTGTTTGGTTGTTCCCAACCTCTTTGGTCCCTACCGTCTCAACTTCTGGTCAATCAATCCCTCCACTTGAACAACATCATGTTGATTCTAAGGTGGACCTATCCCCTTCTTCGCCTGTTTCTACGTCCTCATCTTCTACTTTGCCTGGTGAAAGTCTAGATTCGAGTAACCAGGTGACTAAGAAGAAGAAGAAGAAGAAGTCTCCTAAGGGAGAGGCTAAAACTGCAGCTAGTCCCTCGAGTACACCTCTCATTGGGCCACCTTCTGCTCCTCCGCGGAAAGTCAAATTTCCTTGTAGATTATGCAAGGATGACCATATTCTGCGAGATTGTCCTGGCATTCCTAGGGTCTTAGGAGTATGGTCTCACGATCCGGCCCGCCCCTCATCGTCCTCTGAAGCTCACGGCGATGCTACTCTATTAGCTAGAAATGGTAAAGGAAAAGGAAAAGGGAAGATTTGAATCCCCTGTAGACTCTGTGAAGGCAATTATCCCCTTCACCTTTGTCCACTCATGGATAAAGCCTCCGTTGTCTTGGAAAGTCTCACAGCTCCTTCACCCCAACTACCCATTGGCTATCAACGTCTTTCTGCAGCTACAGATTGTCCCCTTGTTGACAAAGAGATTGATTCAAATTCTTCTCATGTCCAGGCCCCTCTTCCCGAACCTGGCTGTGCCAAGCCTGTTCCAGACCAACCATTGGTCGGAAAGAGTGTTGACTCGAGTTCACCAGCCGTCGACCACTCTATTTCAGAAGAGCATCATTCCCATGTTCTTCTCGTCTCCTCAGATTCTCCTGAGTCCGGAAATGACTCTCCTATCCCAGCTGCTCCCGAGAGTCCTGCTTCGGTTCTTTTAGAGCACGGGGGCAATCATACGATTCTCCCACCAAGTAGTTCAGTCGTTTCCTTCGACTGGAGTCGTTTGAAGACCTCCCGCCTTCCATCCCATGTGCCTTTCTAGGTCACAGTACACACCTATAATAGGGCAATACCTGGCACTATTTTGGATGAGGGTTTATGCCTACCACTACTTGGCAAGCTTTGGGTTCCCCACAACTTGTGCCAGTCGCGCCAAATCTGACGGCTTTTAATGGAGGAACTAGTCAACCGTTAGGGATCCTTTCAAAGTTCCTTATTACTTTGGGAGGTAAAACCGTCTATATAGACGTATCGGTTACCCAAGGTGCTTTAGATTTCAGTCTTCTCCTTGGCCGTGATTATGTTTATGCCATGGGGGCCCTGGTCTCTTCACTTTTCCATGTGGTTTGCTTTCCACACGATGGAAGGATAGTGACTATAGATCAATTATCATTCGTTCGTCCCCAGGTGCCTCCTACGCAGTCATCATCCCCTCCTGGTTTTCATCCACTAGTTGCATCTACCCCACCACAGATCAACTACGTGGCCACTTATCCCGTGCCTAGATCCAGTGATGCCGCCATCGTGCATAGTGTCCTGGGGGCATTGGGCCTTGACTTCCAAGATGTTGGACTTTCATCGGGAGTGGCACTCTTGGAAGCCCTGACTTCCTGTTCATTATGATGAAGTTCGGGCGGAGCATAGTTTGTTTTCCTATGTCAAGCTCCTTAAAAAATGAAACTAGGCTTGGGCGGAGCATAGTTCGTTTTCCTATGTCAAGCTCCTTAAAAAATGAAACTAGGTCTGGCCGAGCATAGTTCGTTTTCCTATGTCAAGCTCCTTAAAAAATGAAACTAGGTCTGGCCAAGCATAGTTCCTGATCTTGTGTCAAGCTCATTAAAAAATGAAATAAGGGTTATGAAGATAGTTCTTTTCCTAGGTCAACCTCATTAAAAAATGAAACATCTCCTCCTTTCCAAATCGAGTCTTTGATTAAGATATCGTAAAATACAAGTCGAGTCTTTCATAGATCTCAAGAGTGAACCTTCATTCCATCCACTTTGTTGAATGCAATGAAGCTTGGGGGGCATGTACCTCATTTTGCGTTATTATGCTGGGGGCATGCGAACTTATAACAAGCATAGTTTTTCATTTCAAGCTTCTGTAAACATGAAACCGAATTCAAGAAGAGTTCTCCATGGTTCAATCTTGTGTAAAAATGAACCCATACCCATTTTACATCTCGTGATTGCCATTATTTTGCTATATTTTGTTAGATGAGCCTTGGTTGTTTCATTCCATTGCTACCATCTCTTTGGCTGATCATATGCTTTCACTTGGTTGTTTTTCCTTTCCTAAGGAACCGCATCGATGGGTGGTTTTGTTAGCTAGCCTCTTAACCATTACATGTTTTGGTCAGTTCCACCATTGCCGGAACCAGTTGCTACCCTTTATACCACTCGTTCCTCTATGAGTCACTTTTAAGCTCTTTTCTGACTCGTAAAATATGAAAAGATTGCCGAGTATTTTTTCCCTTTTTGACTCATTAAAGAGAATAAAAATGGAGGTCTACTTTCAGCTCTTTTCCGATTGTTTAAAGATGAAAAGATAGCTGATTTTTTCCTCTTGACTCATTAAACATAAATAAGAGACGGTCGTCTTTAAACTCTTTTCCGACTGTATAAAAACGAAAAGATCGTCGGACCCTTGTCGTTTCAGGTTCGTTAACGGTCACGAAGCGACGTGGTTTCGATCACTTTTTTACTTTTTCAGGTCGAAATCACTACTCATGAAAAGTACTCCTCGATCGTAATGGTCGGGCGGTTCTTTCGAGCATTGTTTTATACTTTTTCGGGCTTGAGAGACACAACTTTACGAAAAAGGACACCCTTGGAGTTTTCTTTTCTGCTGCCTTTTCAAACTCTCTAAACATGAAAAGATGCCGAGTTCTTCCTCTGTCAGACTCGTTAAAACCTGATGACATTGGATTCCATCGAAATGATGCCTCACAAGCATATGCTATCCCCATCAAGCTTGTTAATAAAAATAACTGGGGTACTCGCCAGAAATGGTGGGGGAAAATGGAACCATAATTATTGTCATGGCGGCAGTATGTCACTCTTGAACATGGCACTTTATTAGCATTCGTGTCTGGGTGGGGACATCTCATCTTGTTTTTCACTTGCCTCCATGGGTTTGGGTGATCCTGTTTGACCTCTCATCTGCTCATTGCCTCATCACCGTGACCTTTGACCCATTGCTGTCAAATACTGTCAAGTCCACTGTCGTGCCGCCAATATGTTCAAGAGAAGTTGACCTCTGCAGAATAACAACCTCCCTCTGATAGCTCACATAATTCCGATTCACCACAACATTCTTCCTCTGTCTCGTGTCGATGATGTGGGAAACACTATGGCCCACCTTCGATCAAGGTCACTTCCTGTCGACTTCATCTCATTATCCAAGAAGCTGATCTAGAGACTCCCTTCTGGTGCCTTGGAGCCTGCATGCCTCAATGGCAGGTTCTTCGTGTTCGACGTGAGGTTTTCATCACTGGCCTCTGATTGAATGATTCTACGGGTGTTCGACGCCAGCTCACTGATTCGCACGCTGTAGATTGTACCTATAGTACCTTGAGGGTCATTGTCATTATTGATGGTACCTCTCGCGTCTATTAGCAGTTTTCATTATTGACTGGTAATCAGACGAGGTTCATGCATGTTCGACTTCAACTCATGTATTCGCATGCTTGAACTTGTACTTTTGTTCGGGTCGAGATGGAGCGCAAGACCCTGGATTTTGTCTGTTGGAATCCAGGCTACGATTTTGTGGATTATTGTGATTATTACATGACTCATTCACTAGATGGCTGCGACCATGCCTGAGTCTATTCATCGATCCTCACTGGATGGCTGTGCCCATACCTTGGATCTAGATTATTATGTACTCTGTTATGGATGGTTGTGCCCATACCACATATATCATGTACTTGAGCTATCATTTGTACCTCTCTATCCAGATTCTCCGATGGCAGCTGCATGTGTTCTTGTAAAACATTTCACCCCTCTCTCTCTCTTGGGCCTCATGCTTTAGGGGGCATCTGTTACACAGTAATTTGTCACCATTTGTCACCATCCCTATTACCCCTCTCCCACACTTTGGAGGACTCATTCCAGGACCTGTGAGAAGTGACATAACTTGAAAACACTTGCATTATGTTCCCCTAAGTATGGACTTCATATGCCCTGAAGACATCTCCTGCAGAATATCCTTAAAAAGTTCCCTTTTTTCCATTAGCGCGGATCCATAGTGTATTACTCGCACCAATGGAGGAAATCCTCCAAAGAGGGCGCGCCAGTTGGTGCTCTGTCTCAAAGCTATACTCGCGCCAACTGAGTTTGGGAAAGCTTTTTAACAAACGCACGCGTGAACGTTTTTTCCTTTCGACTCATGAAGCTTTTTAAGGATAATTCCAATCTCATGGATGTCGAGATTCATCGTATCTCCCTGTTATCACTGAAAATTTTGTTGCCAAAATTTTTTTAGCCTAGCTTAAAGACAGGGTGTTTTCGCAGCGCCTGAATTCTTTTAGCAGTTTCGCAGCGCTACATGTTTAGGCGGTTTCGTAGCGCGCTACGAAATTGGGGATTGGCTCGAGCTTTCAGCAGAAGGTTCATATACTAAATTTTGATGATAAGGTTCCTGCCCGAATGGTGCTTACTACTATTGACACTGCAGTGTTTAGAGCCACACCAGAGCCTTTTTGGTCCATCACAAACAGTTGTTCAGTTGCAGCTCATTAAGATTAATCTTCAAGAGGAATCATGTTTAATAATTACTTCTTTTGTGGCTGAGGGCATTATGGTAAATCCTGGTGATGTTTTGCCTAATACTTCGGTGAACACTTTTTACTTCGGTCTCAAGGAAATTGACCTTACAATTCCGGTAGATGTAGCAAAGCTAGATCAAGACATTTGCAAAATTGTTGATGACTGTTTCACAGGAGCAAGACTTCATGTTGAAAAATTGATTTTTATACAGTCATTATATTTGTCATTTGAACTTCTCAATCTTGAAAAAGTTTCAGCTTTCCTTTATGGAAGGGCCAGCCTATTGATTCCAGTCAAAGAAAATGTTAGAGAGCGCATTTCCTGGAGTTGATGTGGAACTTTCAAATTACCCCCCCACCATTACCGAAGCGCGTGCTCAGCAAGTTTGTGCCAGTGTTACAGATAGGCAGCATTGTGTTTATTACTGCAGGGGATCACATTTTTCCTAGACTGGGATACACAGCACCTCCTCCTTGGTACTACTCTCTGAAACAGAAACGCTTTGGAGTTATCGCAACTACCTGGCTTCTTGGAAATGCATTGCAGTCGTTTCTTCAAGGCACAGGGGCTTTTGAAGTAATGTGTAATGGTGATCTTGTGTTTTCTAAGCTAAGAGAGAATAGGTTTCCAAGTGTTGGCAGCTCGTTGGGAGCAAAATATTAGCCTGCTCTAACTCTGCATTTGCTTTACAGATGACTGATATAGATGAAAATGTCGTGAATCTTATCAAGCACGTTGGTTCATTATTAATGCACATATTGAAGACATGAAAGTGAATTGTAAGGGAATATCTGCACTAGTATGAAGGGAATTTTAATTGGTGTTAGTTAGTAACATGGATTTTGGAACCAGAGAGTAGATGTCAGAGTGGTATGTGATGATCTATCATTGCAAAACCTGTGTACTAGTGTTATCTGGTTCGATATCTGTGGCCTGGCGCAGTTATCATTTTCAGTGATTGCGGGAAAATGAGCTAGTAACGGTATGAGATCTAGAAATGTAAACGTAAGGCAAATGTGGATAATTTAGTGCTTCGTTCAGGTGTCAAAACACTATAAAGCAATATGTGTCAACACACAGGTTTATGTAGGAGCACCGCTTTCAAATCATGGCTGAGGTCTATCAAATGGGCCGGTGGAGATTTCTTTCCGCTGTAGGTGAAACCAATTATTGGCAGGTGGCAAATTCATGGAATAACATTTATGTCTTGTGCGCAAGTGTTTGACGAAGTGCCAGAGACAGATGTAGTGCATTATCTTCATGGCCTAGCTTCACAGGAGCTCTTTTTCCACGCAAACGGGTGGCAGAGAAGCCTCGAGCACGTTGCCTCACGAGTACTTTTTGAAACCTACAGGGGCTTGGACCATTAACTTTTGTAAGCGAGCATCGATTAGCAACTGGCTAATCATGGAGAGTGTATGTTGGCCCTATTTTGATCCGGAATATGAGATTCTAAGTCAAAGAATCCATCCTTCCATGGTCTGTATAGACAATGATACCTACGAGGACTGTTTTTTGGTGAAGGTTGATAGTGCTAACAGGTACGGTATCTTACTAAAAGTAGTCCAAGTTTTGACGGATCTTGATTTAATCATTTCAAAAGCCTATATTTCTTCAGATGGTCGATGGTTTATGGATGTGTTTCATGTAACGGATCAACTGGAGAATCATTGATTACATACACCAGGCTTTGGGAGCGAAACAGGGTGGTTCCACAACCGAAGTGAAGACCTGCTTAGGACGCACTGTAAGAGTTCAGTCTATAGGAGAACACACAGCCATCGAATTGACTGGCACAGATCGTCCCGAGTTGCTTTCAGAAAGTTCAGCAGTGCTTACCAACCTCAAATGCAATTGCTAGTTCTCCTTTTAAGGGTGTTTTGAATCCAGTCATTCAGGTAGAAGGTTTTGTCAATGCATGCTGAATGGTTTATCTTATGATCATGTTTTCTCTGATACGCAAACAGCCAGGCAATGGATATGTCCCAAAGTTTTCGAGATAAATCAGTGAATGGATGGTTGGAAGTTTTTTTTTATGCTCCATGGCCGCGCTCAAGACACTGGATTGACCTCTTAAAAGGAGAAGCATTTGTACCTGGTTTTGCCAAGTTATTTAAATGTCTTGATAAAGAGTGTGGAGAAATAGTACTCCAATCCTTGCAGAGCCTTTTAGAAGGATTACTGGAAAAGGAAGGGATGGGAAAACTGTACCATTGTTGCGGCAAAAAATTATGGATTGCCTTGCTGAACCATTACCTAGTACAGTTCCAATTCGCATGATGGCTAAAAGAGATATGTGAGCAGAGCCATTCTGAGAGGAACATAAATTTAGATGTTACAGATGGTACCTAAGTTTTGGATTTATATTTATATCAAGACACAACACTCATTCCAATACTGTAGTTATCTCAACTCTCAAGTTCTTCAAAGATATTTCAGATAGCTGATTATGCCCCTAGTGATATTGAGCTGACAAGTTCTTGATGTTGATTGCCTTCATTTCCAAATCATGCACATCTCTTATCAAATAAGAGAAGTAGATGAGGACTAGGGATCATTAAAGATACAGTAGAATTTATTATGCATATTACAAGACTGTGTTTTTTAAATCACACAGCAGTTTCGTAGCGCGCTACGAAACTGCTGTAGGTGATGTTTTCAATGTAGAATAAACAGTTTGACCGGGAATGTTAGAAGAGAGACACCTATACATCAATACAGCCTACAGCTCATCTGGAGACATGGTGTTTGGTAGCAGCGTTCCATACTTTGAGTTATTAAAGATTTGGTAACATGCCTGCTACATTTTCGGAGAATGGAAGACAGGGACCGTGAAAATAGGGTGCTCATCTTTGCTAATTAATGAGATATCTATACAGATAGCATCCGAGGCCAGCCTGTTTAGTGAATATTCCTCAACATATCTCAGCCACAACAGAAATTGTACAGCTGTCAAGGATCCAAGAAGAATCATGCATACGAGGAGATAGAGTTGGATTTTCAATGTAATTGGGACTCTATGTATTTACAGCACAATACCTTGTGTATTTAATAAGTTTGTTTAGAAATAGATAAGGTTAATTAATGGTAGATCATCGAGCTCTCCCCTCATGCTTGTTGAGGAGACTCAAGATAGTTTTAGTTTTGGTTTTTCTATATATAGTGAAAAACTTTGATGTAAGAGGGTTGGAGATTTATGAAAAAACAGAGTTTTTATCAGCTTATGTAAAAAGACTTTTGACAGTAATATAAGGATTACTTTTTCTTCCCAAGATTCATCATGTGTTCAATGCTCAGAATATGTGTGGTTTTGTCATTATCCTTTATATATTTTACAGCTCACTAAATATGCAATCACTCTGAATTCACCTAGTGCTCAGACTTGCTGTGTATATTTATGAGTTGAGGTTCTTTTTGAGAGATGTTTTGAGTGTTAAACATTATATGCCTTGGCTTCTATGATTGAGTGGTTTATAGTTTACTGCAGAAGTATTTGACTCCATGAGCCCAATGGAAGAAATGTTATTTTGTTGTTCCAACAAGCTTGTTTTCATAAAATGTTTGAAGAATTAGCCATCTTTTCTTGTTAATAATTCCTATTACAAATCTGTGAGAGAGCCCTCTCTGACTAAGGAGGCTAACCTTAGTCTAAAGCCTGGTCTGAAGTAGTTACATGAAATCTAACTGGTAGCAGCCATCAGTACATGATTTTGTGATAACATTTTGGTGCGTCTGCCGGGAGCCTGATGATTACTCATTCCCGAAGTTTTAAGATTGAATTTCTGAAGGTAGCAGGAGTTCAAAGTGGTTTTCGAGGCTGCAAACCTACCTTGGCGACTCCATTGTTGAAGAATTCAAAGTTCATACATTCATGGTGATTCCACTGGAGTTATGAAGGACCCAGAAGCTGCCATTCTTAGTTCAAGGTATGCATGCATAGATTTCTCAGGAATTCATGGTTTCCCAAATCATTTTCCCAAGGATGCATATTTTCTAAGGAATGGTCCCAAATTCAACGGTGAAGATTTGAGTTTAACCTTGAAGCATATCTCAGATTTCTGTCATTTTTCTGAGCTTCTTAGAGTTAAACATGAGGATGTTTGCATAAGGTTATTCTATGATTCACTTCAAGGGAAATGCAAACAATGGGTTGAAAGCTTTCCTGCCAAATCCATTAAGTCATTTCAAGACTTATGGCTTATGTTTTTGGAGGAATGGATAGATAGGTCAGAGTTGGTGGCAGACTCTCCCTCAGTTGAAGATTTTAAGCAATGGAATAATGATTATAGCAAAGAAGAAACAAATGAATCTTTTTCTTTGTCCTTATCCTCATATCTAAAATCCTTTGACTGCAAGGCAGAGGATAGGATGAGATTTTTGGATGAATTTGCTGAGGACCTTGAAAAAGAAATTGAAGGTTTAGAAGGACAAAATCAGGCATACAGCTTTCATGATCATGATCATTATTCTCAGAAGTTTTCTATGGCAGAACGCAAGGAGACTATGATGGTTCCTTTCTCTTTCACGATTGAGGAACTGAACACTGCGGTTGAAGATCAGTTTGCACAGCTGGAAAGTTACAAGGAAAAACAAGCTGATCATGTATTCTGGGATCCTGTAGCTGATTACATGGAAGAGTTTTACTCTCCAGTATTTCAGTTTTTCAAAGAAGATCAGAGACAATTTCAGTGGCAGCGGTCATCACACTATCATATTGGCTCTGAACTCCGATGCAGTCAAAGAAGTCAAATGTCAGATAAAACAGAGGATTGGTTACATTGGAAATTTCATATTGATTGAACAGAAAGAAGTTGAAATGGTTAGGGTAGGTAGGTAGAGGTAAATGCAAATAAGCTCAAGGTTAACTGAGCATTTCTTTTTTCAGTAGATGTAGCTTTCTTTCTCCTACAGTCATGCTGATCAAGCAAATTTCTGTTTGTCAAATAAGTTTTATAAGGCACTGGAACTGCAGGTTCTTAGTGCACCACAAGGGCACACTATCCCAAGTGGAGCCACTGTTATCACTGAAAATTCTGTTGCCAAAATTTTTTTAGCCTAGCTTAAAGACAGGGTGTTTTCGCAGCGCCTGAATTCTTTTAGCAGTTTCGCATCGCTACATGTTTAGGCGGTTTCGTAGCGCGCTACAAAATTGGGGATTGGCTCGAGCTTTCAGCAGAAGGTTCATATACTAAATTTTGATGATAAGGTTCCTACCCGAATGGTGCTTACTACTATTGACACTGCAGTGTTTAGAGCCACACCAGAGCCTTTTTGGTCCATCACAAACAGTTGTTCAGTTGCAGCTCATTAAGATTAATCTTCAAGAGGAATCATGTTTAATAATTACTTCTTTTGTGGCTGAGGGCATTATGGTAAATCCTGGTGATGTTTTGCCTAATACTTCGGTGAACACTTTTTACTTCGGTCTCAAGGAAATTGACCTTACAATTCCGGTAGATGTAGCAAAGCTAGATCAAGACATTTGCAAAATTGTTGATGACTGTTTCACAGGAGCAAGACTTCATGTTGAAAAATTGATTTTTATACAGTCATTATATTTTTCATTTGAACTTCTCAATCTTGAAAAAGTTTTAGCTTTCCTTTATGGAAGGGCCAGCCTATTGATTCCAGTCAAAGAAAATGTTAGAGAGCGCATTTCCTGGAGTTGATGTGGAACTTTCAAATTACCCCCCCCACCATTACCGAAGCGCGTGCTCAGCAAGTTTGTGCCAGTGTTACAGATAGGCAGCATTGTGTTTATTACTGCAGAGGATCACATTTTTCCTAGACTGGGATACACAGCACCTCCTCCTTGGTACTACTCTCTGAAACAGAAACGCTTTGGAGTTATCACAACTACCTAGCTTCTTGGAAATGCATTGCAGTCGTTTCTTCAAGGCACAGGGGCTTTTGAAGTAATGTGTAATGGTGATCTTGTGTTTTCTAAGCTAAGAGAGAATAGGTTTCCAAGTGTTGGCAGCTCGTTGGGAGCAAAATATTAGCCTGCTCTAACTCTGCATTTGCTTTACAGATGACTGATATAGATGTAAATGTCGTGAATCTCATCAAGCACGTTGGTTCATTATTAATGCACATATTGAAGACATGAAAGTGAATTGTAAGGGAATATCTGCACTAGTATGAAGGGAATTTTAATTGGTGTTAGTTAGTAACATGGATTTTGGAACCAGAGAGTAGATGTCAGAGTGGTATGTGATGATCTATCATTGCAAAACCTGTGTACTAGTGTTATCTGGTTCGATATCTGTGGCCTGGCGCAGTTATCATTTTCAGTGATTGCGGGAAAATGAGCTAGTAACGGTATGAGATCTAGAAATGTAAACGTAAGGCAAATGTGGATAATTTAGTGTTTCGTTCAGGTGTCAAAACACTATAAAGCAATATGTGTCAACACACAGGTTTATGTGGGAGCACCGCTTTCAAATCATGGCTGAGGTCTATCAAATGGGCCGGTGGAGATTTCTTTCCGCTGTAGGTGAAACCAATTATTGGCAGGTGGCAAATTCATGGAATAGCATTTATGTCTTGTGCGCAAGTGTTTGACGAAGTGCCAGAGAGAGATGTAGTGCATTATCTTCGTGGCCTAGCTTCACAAGAGCTCTTTTTCCACGCAAACGGGTGGCAGAGAAGCCTCGAGCACGCTGCCTCGCGAGTACTTTTTGAAACCTACAGGGGCTTGGACCATTAACTTTTGTAAGCGAGCACCGATTAGCAACTGGCTAATCATGGAGAGTGTATGTTGGCCCTATTTTGATCCGGAATATGAGAGTCTAAGTCAAAGAATCCATCCTTCCATGGTCTGTATAGACAATGATACCTGCGAGGACTGTTTTTTGGTGAAGGTTGATAGTGCTAACAGGCACGGTATCTTACTAAAAGTAGTCCAAGTTTTGACGGATCTTGATTTAATCATTTCAAAAGCCTATATTTCTTCAGATGGCCGATGGTTTATGGATGTGTTTCATGTAATGGATCAACTGGAGAATCATTGATTACATACACCAGGCTTTGGGAGCGAAACAGGGTGGTTCCACAACCGAAGTGAAGACCTGCTTAGGACGCACTGTAAGAGTTCAGTATATAGGAGAACACACAGCCATCGAATTGACTGGAACAGATCGTCCCGAGTTGCTTTCAAAAAGTTCAGCAGTGCTTACCAACCTCAAATGCAATTGCTAGTTCTCCTTTTAAGGGTGTTTTGAATCCAGTCATTCAGGTAGAAGGTTTTGTCAATGCATGCTGAATGGTTTATCTTATGATCATGTTTTTTCTGATACGCAAACAGCCAGGCAATGGATATGTCCCAAAGTTTTCGAGATAAATCAGTGAATGGATGGTTGGAAGTTTTTTTTTATGCTCCATGGCCGCGCTCAAGAAACTGGATTGACCTCTTAAAAGGAGAAGCATTTGTACCTGGTTTTGCCAAGTTATTTAAATGTCTTGATAAAGAGTGTGGAGAAACAGTACTCCAATCCTTGCAGAGCCCTTTAGAAGGATTACTGGAAAAGGAAGGGATGGGAAAACTGTACCATTGTTGCGGCAAAAAATTATGGATTGCCTTGCTGAACCATTACCTAGTACAGTTCCAATTCGCATGATGGCTAAAAGAGATATGTGAGCAGAGCCATTCTGAGAGGAACATAAATTTAGATGTTACAGATGGTACCTAAGTTTTGGATTTATATTTATATCAAGACACAACACTCATTCCAATACTGTAGTTATCTCAACTCTCAGGTTCTTCAAAGATATTTCAGATAGCTGATTATGCCCCTAGTGATATTGAGCTGACAAGTTCTTGATGTTGATTGCCTTCATTTCCAGATCATGCACATCTCTTATCAAATAAGAGAAGTAGATGAGGACCAGGGATCATTAAAGATACAGTAGAATTTATTATGCATATTACAAGACTGTGTTTTTTAAATCACACAGCAGTTTCGTAGCGCGCTACGAAACTGCTGTAGGTGATGTTTTCAATGCAGAATAAAGAGTTTGACCGGGAATGTTATAAGAGAGACACTTGTACATCAATACAACCTACAACTCATCTGGAGACATGGTGTTTGGTAGCAGCGTTCCATACTTTGAGTTATTAAAGATTTGGGAACATGCCTGCTACATTTTCGGAGAATGGAAGACAGGGACCGTGAAAATAGGGTGCTCATCTTTGCTAATTAATGAGCTGTCTATACAGCTAGCATCTGAGGCCAGCCTGTTCAGTGAATATTCCTCAACATATCTCAGCCACAACAGAAATTGTACAGCTGTCAAGGATCCAAGAAGAATCATGCATAGGAGGAGATAGAGTTGGATTTTCAATGTAATTGGGACTCTATGTATTTACAGCACAATACCTTGTGTATTTAATAAGTTTGTTTAGAAATAGATAAGGTTAATTAATGGTAGATCATCGATCTCTCCCCTCATGCTTGTTGAGGAGACTCAAGATAGTTTTAGTTTTGGTTTTTCTATATATAGTGAAAAACTCTGATGTAAGAGGGTTGGAGATTTATGAAAAAATAGAGTTTTTATCAGCTTATGTAAAAAGACTTTTGACAGTAATATAAGGATTACTTTTTCTTCCCAAGATTCGTCATGTGTTCAATGCTCAGAATATGTGTGGTTTTGTCATTATCCTTTATATATTTTACAGCTCACTAAATATGCAATCACTCTGAATTCACCTAGTGCTCAGACTTCCTGTGTATATTTATGAGTTGAGGTTCTTTTTGAGAGATGTTTTGAGTGTTAAACATTATATGCCTTGGCTTCTATGATTGAGTGGTTTATAGTTTACTGCAGAAGTATTTGACTCCATGAGCCCAATGGAAGAAATGTTATTTTGTTGTTCCAACCAGCTTGTTTTCATAAAATGTTTGAAGAATTAGCCATCTTTTCTTGTTAATAATTCCTATTACAAATCTGTGAGAGAGCCCTCTCTGACTAAGGAGGCTAACCTTAGTCTAAAGCCTGGTCTGAAGTAGTTACATGAAATCTAACTGGTAGCAGCCATCAGTACATGATTTTGTGATAACACTCCCTTTCCTCTATCCATAATAGCTTTTTGAGGATAAACCCAATCCCATAGATGGTGTGATTGATCTTATATGCTCCTCCTCCATCTATAAAAGATTGTTCTGTTGCATTTGACAAGCTAGTTCGAGCATAGGGAGAATTATACTTTCAGAAGTCTAAGAGATTTTTGTAAGAGTCTTCTTTGCATTCATAATAAAAGAGAGAGAGGCTTGTTCCCAATCCCGACAAGCTTTGCAAGACATATGTAGCTGATCACCCAGCCAAAGGAGGATTTGGCGTTAGAACTATGGTTGTATTCTTCTTTGTCGTTTATCAATAATATATGACTATCATTATGGTTCCGCTCTTGTTGTTCATTGTAATGATGTTTGAGTTATATCTTTTCTGACCGATATATAATTGCATCTATTGGATTTTATGCTTGTATTTGTGTTGTTCTTTGCATGTGCAGGTGTCCATTCATGGAGATCGTGGGAATCGTGATCGGCCGGAGCAAAGGAACGAGAGTGGTGACTCTTCTACAAATATTAGCGTTGCAATCCAAGTAGGCTCTCATCATCCACCTTTAATTTGGAATTAGGAACTTTCGTGATAGCATTGTTTGATTGTTGCTAGACTCGGTCTGGGCTAGTAGGGATTGCCTCTATCCGCAGAGGGTATTTACCTCTCCAACAGGAAGCATCGGAGGATAAGATCACACACCCCAACAATCATTGAATTGATCGTATTATAGGGGGATTTGTTACTGAGCTTGTGTTGACATCTTAGTCAGCTATAGCGAGGCAGAGTGACACATTTTCAAATGATCATGAGGTAAGTACGTAAAATATTTGAATACTTGGATTAAAATGTTGTTTTGAAAAAAGTGGGTTATGCAGTTACATTGATGTTTGGGTCTACACGAAGTGGAAGAATTTACATAAACGAAGGAAAAAATGGTCCAAAGAACAACCCCTTGATTTCACCTCCGCGAGGGGACAAGGAAGGGATCGCGAAGGTCTCTCGATGAAGTGCTATTCATCTGATAAGACAAGGATTTCCACGAATACCACCTCCGCCCACACCACCACTAGCTTCACCTCCATCACCTCCAACTTCGCCTGTACCACCTCCACCACCATCGCGATTCAATATGGCGAACACAATGAAGTTTCCATTCTTCAAACGCTTGGGAAATGAGGATCCAGACCAATTCTGGTTCATAGTGAAGGCTGTATGGGAAGCTCAAGGTGTTACAGATGACCATATAAAGAGAGCAACACTGGTTAGTGCCCTACAAGATCGTGCACTGACTTGGTATATTAAGTACTCCAATGATAACCTGAATGTGAGAGTAGTGGATATCGAAGCAACACTGAATAGGGAATCTAGCAAGCCTAAATCTGAAGTGTAGTCGATTATTGGATTCAAAGAAATCAAGATGCTATCAAGCGAGATGCCTTGGGAACTAGATCAGAGGCTGAAATGTACGATTCGCAAAGAAAACATGAATCTAACAGATGGAAAACATTGCGAGTGGTTTGTGTCTTCACTACTACCACACTTAAGGAGTGCACTATCGTAGCAAAAGATAAAAACTCAGGTAGAAGGCTTGGAGATTTCCATGAGACTTGTTGGCTTGAAGGGGACTGACCCAGGTTTGGAGTTAATTAGCCAAATAAATCCCTACACTATTGGCCCTTTTGGCATTAGCCCACGGAGCGTGGACTGAAGTCTCACCTGAAGCAATATGGGGGATGCTGGAACCACGTTTCCACACCCTTGGAATGTCTGAGGGGTCAATTTAATCCAACTGTGCCTACCTTCACGCAAGTCACTTCGCACACTATCCTAACCTATGAGACCTTCGTTATCTTTATAATCTCCTCTGTGCATCCCTAACCAAGGGCTGAGGTGCTTTCACGCTACTATGGTAGTGATTTGCGCTATTTCCCCAAACTATACTGCAGATCTTACTTATCTTCTTAAGGATCTTAGTTAACTTCGTGTAAACAGATACTTTATCTGACATTCACTTAATTATCACAGTCACATATGTTTACACATCATATAAATAGTAGAAATGTAATTCATACCCAATACATTATATGCAGAAAATAGGAAATAAAAACATAGGAATGATATCAAACTTCTCTTTATTAATGCTTCCAACTATTATAGACTCGACTCGCTCTACACACTCAACTGCAGAGCCTTCTCCTACTCTATGACCCAAACTAGAATTTACACTTCAGATACTCCACTATGCTTCTATTCCATGATCACTGTTGAGCGCGGGATCCCCCAAGGCACGTTTTGGGGCTTAAAGCTCAAGTTTTGACTACGTCTGATGTAAAGACTCTGCGAAGTATGGGTGGGGAGCGCGAAGTTGTAATTGAGTCACAAGGTTGTCTGCCCTTACTTTTGTAATGTAATGTCAGCTTGAGAGTTCTACTCATGGTCCACCGACCATGGGATTGTATAAATAGAGCGAGGCTCTAAGTTGTAGAGATAGATTATTAGATCTAAGAATCTAAGAGAAGATGAAGCATTGAGTTTGAGCGGAAGTGTAAATTCATGTCTTTGGGTCATAGAGTAGGAGAAGGCTCTACAGTTGAGTGCACAGAGGCCTAGTAGTCTACAGCTGAGTGCGCGAACCCTTGTAGCTGAGTGCGTAGGGTCAGTCGAGTCTGTAACCATTGGAGAAAATAATAAAGAGAAGTTTCTTGTCATTCTATGTGGCTTTTTCCTGTTTTATGCATTGAAGTATATTGGGTATGAATTGCAAGTTTACTATTTATTTGTTGCACGAACTTATATGAATGTGTTGAATAAGCGAATATATGATAAGTATCTATTTACGTGAAGTTAACTAACAGTTATAAGAAGATAATTAAGGTTTGTAGTGTAACTTAGGGAAAGAGCACAGATTGCTACCTTAGCATCATGAAATCACCTCAGCCCTTGATTAGCACTCTGCGAAGGCGATTATAATATAGCATGAAGGCCTCGCAGGACAAGAGAGTGCATGAAGTGACCTGCACGAAGTCTTTCCTGGTTGGACTAAGTCAACCCCTTAGACATCTCAAGGGTGTGGAAACTTGGTTCCAACATCCCCCCATACTGCTTTGGGTGAGACCTTAGTCTGCACTCTACGGGCTGTTGCCAAAAGGGCCAGTAGTACAAGGATTTGTTTGGCTAATTAACTCTGAACTTGGGTCAGGCCCCATCAAGCTAACAAATGGTTTCGTTTCCAGGACCAAAATCTGCATAGAGATGTCTGATGTCGCATCATTGGAATCCAACTAAGAAGGAGATTAAAGGGTTGTTGGATAGGAAAATTCACGAATTCGCGGCACAATAGAACAGGAATCTACGACTATCGAAGGAACAATGGCTAGACCACTACCTGTACATAGATATCCACAAAATTTTCCTCCCATATTTCCCTACTAAGTTGTACGAGTGGATCATGAAGCTAGTAGATAGCCAAGGAATGTGGAAGCTCGAAGAACCTATTGTGTGGACTCCAGAGTTGGTGCATAGATTGGAAGCATCGAAGGATAAGATTGCACCCGTTGTTGATCACTGGTTCAACCAGATTAAAGGAGGATTCATTACCGAGTTCACGATAGATACTTCGGTCGGCTATAGCGAGGTAGAGTGACACCTTCTCAAGGGAATGTGAGGTAAGTATATAAAGTATCTAAACACTTGGGTTAAAATTCTACTATGCAAAAAGAGGATTATGCAGCTACATTGATGTTCGAGGTTATGCGAAGTGGGAGAATTTATAGAAATGAAGGAAGTGTGGGACTAGAGACTAGCCCCTTGATTTCACCTCCACGAAGGGACGAGGAAGAGCTCACGAAGGTATCTCCGCGAAGTTCGATCCATTTGATAAGTCAGAGGATTCTGTGCATACCACCTCCACCCACACCACCGCCAGTTTGACCGTCATCACCTCCATCTTCACCCGTACCATCTCTGGCACCACCGCATTTTAATATGGTAAGCTTGATAAAGTTTCCTATGTTCAAGGGAGTAGGAAATGAAGATCCGGACCAATTTTGGTTAGTTGTAAAAGCCATATGGGAAGCGCAGGTAGTTATAGATCATAATATCAAGAAAGAAAAATTGGTTAGCACTCTGCAGGATCATGCGCTGACTTAGTACATCAAGCACTCAAGTGATAATCTGAATGTAGGAATTGCAGCTATCCAAGCTACGCTAAGTAGGGAGTTTAGCAGGCCAAAGTTAGAAGCATAGTCAATCATTGGTTTCAAAGAGATCACGATGCTACCAGGCGAGACTCCTTGGGAGCTAGATTAGAGGTTGAAGTGCATGATTCGTGAAGCTAACATGACTCTGACGAATGGAAAACACCGCAAATGGTTTGTAGCATCACTATCGTCGCATTTGAGGAACGCGTTGTCACAACAAAGGTTAACAACTCAGGTAGAGGCTTTAGAGATTTCGATGAGGCTGCATGAGACCTCAATACAAGATCCTAACTTGGGAGATCAGCAGATCCACGTGTAGTTGAAAAAATTATACCTCGAGATGCAAAGTCTAAAATAGGACAGAACAGTTTGACCATAAGCACATGAAGAGGTATGGTGTGTGAAATGCATATGTCAGGGTCATGATAAATACCACTGCCCCGTATTCATGAATTACCTCACGGGAGGGGGACCAATGCCGTTAAGACCGAAAGCAAAAGCAGGACGGAGTGCAACGCCTACTCTATGTTGCGCAATTTGTCAAATATGGGGAAAGCATGCTACAAACAACTTCCATCTATTGCAAAAGTACATGAAGAACTCGCAACAGTTGTTTTGTAATTTATGTAGGTCGGTGGGACACGATGAGCACACATGTAGAAGTTATGAGCTAATGATGGAGAGCACTCCTGCCTAGAGGGTTCAGGCTGAAATGTGGCCCCTAGATTAAGGTGCAATGATGGCGTGAACCAGATTTTAGGGGCACGGACAAGGCCCACATGGAGGAGGACCTGGGAGAGGTCGCAGACAACTGATATGCTACAATTGCAGAGGGCCAGGACATCATGCCCACAATTATACAAATCTGATGCATCCATCATGTTTGTATTATACCTTGTTTGATCATGAGACAGAGGATTGTCTTACGCTAATAGCTAGGCTACGCGACAAGGGAGTGCTACCACCTCCCCCAACTCAAAACTTGAAAATGATGAGGTCTAAGCCATGCGAGGACAATCCAAATGTGAATATTGTCCTCCGAAATGGAATTACGATGGGAGATGATAAAGGAAAACAACCCGAAGAAAGTACTTGGGTTCGTAAAGCTCTGGTTAAAGAAGCAGAGTTTGATTTGGAGCACGCCTGAGAAACCTTTATGGAAGCTAAGAAGAGCTTTGCTAATGACTCCACTTCAGGAAGCAAAGATAGACCGGAACCGGAGATGGACCCATCGATGCTCACAATGTTCCTCGAAACGTGCATGAAGCTACTGTGTGACAGTAAGGCTATAAAGGGATTTCAAGAACTCATTAACAGATGCATGAGACCACGCAAGGAGAACCGCGTGTAGTATAAAAGGTTGGAAAACATAAGAAAAGAACATGAAGAGAAATGAGATTAACTGTGCATATTAGAGAATATGAGATTGACCAAGTAATTTTAGATTTAGGATCAGACGTGAATGTTCTATCGAAGCAGACATGGGAGCACATGGGGATGCCTATGCTACAGTGGTCTCCTATTCAGCTGTGAATGGTGAACCAACAGAAGATAATACCCCTGGTGCGATTGCAGGGAATCACTGTGGATATTAAGGGAGCGAGCGCGCTAGCAGACTTTGAAGTGATAAAGATTGTTGATGACAACAATCCCTACCTCGTGCTCTTAGGAATTGATTGGGCCACTGACATGAATGGGGTGATTAATATGAAAAAGTGCAAGATGATTTTCGAAAAGAAATCTTTGTGCGTAGTAATACCGTTGGACCCTGCTGAGGGATCACGCTACATTGAGCCAATGTATGACTATGAAAGTGATGACGATTTGGACTGCATCTACAAGATAACCGCGTGAGAACAAGACTAGGTAAATCCCATTGCAGATGGATGAATTTCATGGGAGCACGAAAGCTCTTGTACTTTAGATTTGGATTAGGAGATAGAGAGGTGGCAGAACAGGTTACATGAGGTATCAATGAGGTGGCAGATTGTTGTGTTGTGTATCAACGAAAATGAGAGATTTACCTAGTTATGATGGATTAGGAGAGGTAGATGCCTTCCTGAAAAGATTTGAAAGAGAGGTGTCGAAGAAGCAATGATTTGAAGCCTTGAATTGGGTAATGTGCGCCATGCCCATGAGGTCGTGGGGTACACACAAATGAAACATTGATGATTGGCGCGCATGTAGGAGGATGATATGCACACCATTTGGGTATAGACTTATGGTAAACCACCTGCGTGGATGCACATGAACTTTGCGATGGGAAATATGGATAATAAGCATGTGTTGGGGGGGGGAGGGGATGCGCAAACGACTCCTCAAAATGGAATGAGAGAGTGTGGAAAGAATGGGCGGGCAGACAGTTGCCCACACAAAAGCCTTTCACGAAGTGTGCGGAGCATTGAACAAGTTATGTAATGCATAGTGAGGTGATTGGGACCTACGCATACCAGCAGTCCTATGGGCTTATAGGGTGACATGCAAGAAACTGATGGGACGTATGCCTTCTAGGCTGGTTTACGAAGCAAGCACTGAAATACTGATGAAGTATATCATGCCTAGTCTACGCATAGCATTGCCCGCGGATACAACAGATTGTGGAGCCTTGAAAGAAGGGACCACGCAGTTGGAAGAAGAAGAATTCTTGGGACCTGATGAATAAATCCAGTGGGGTAATCTTAGTGTCCAAGAACTCTTGAATGAAAAAGTTCATTTGAGGGAGAAAAGCACCATGGCGGAAGAAGAAGTTAAGAAGCTGGAGTGAGGAATGAAAATGGATTTTCTTGATAAAAGGACTGTGGTAAAATGGGATGCGCATGATAACATTGATAAATTTGGAGACTACCACTAAGAGTTGATCAATTTGATACCTTGGATTGGACCACGTATTACTAAAAGGATCATAGATGGTGGCACGATGCAAATGGTAAAATGCGTGACGCAAGTAGTAAGGTTAAAAGGTGAACTTTTCCAAGGAGAAGTAAATGATGATTGGGTAAAGTTGTATACAGGTGGCGTGACCACCTGACTAGCCATGGGAAGCACAATATTAGCACTCAAGGCAGTTGAAAGGAGGTTCGGGGCTATAAATTTCTCTCCTCGAGTGTTGCGCGAGGTCAGGGCTGTGCGCAGGAGCGAAGTGTCACAAGGTCTGCGACAGCGCAAGGGTAGCGGAGGGGCACGCGCTATAGGTGTTGAGCAAACAAAGAATTAACATGGAGCAGTTGAGCTTGTAGCATGATGAGGTCATGTCCCGGAATAGGCAGATAGTGCAGGTACTTGAAGAAACCTCTCAGATGGTGCCTGAGTTGGCCATCCTAGCAGAGGAACCAACAAAGGTGTGCATTCAGAGGTTAGCAGCAGGGATACGTGAGGTGCACGACGAGATAGCCAAGGTTCAGCTAGAGCTAAACCTCCAGATAGTAGAGCTGCGGTTGAAGGCACGACCTTCAACTCCTCCAGAGGTGAGGGAATAATGCACCAGCACCATCACCACGGGCATAGAAGAGATCAGCAGTGCAGTGAGGGACTGTACCAAAATGTTGAAAGAATCATTCGAGGTTCTCACCGCTCTATAGGAGGACCCAAACATACAGTTCTTAGAGATAGAGGCTCATGAGCTTTAGCAACAATATGACGACATAAAAGGAACCACGTAAATGGTGGGGCTTACACAAGGCTCACGTGGATGCAACAGGCCAAGGCACTTAAGGAGTAGGTAGACGCAGTGTGGCACAAAGAAGTGGTGTTGAAGGCGCATGTCCAACTATGGATTGATGAATCCTTCGTTATCATAGCATCAATAGAATACAAGCTCACAAAGATGCAGGGGACGAAAGAGCAGATACAGGGAAGCAGTTCAGATACCGTAGTCTCTAAACAGCGTGCCCATGAGATACTTCAGGTAGCTGCTCAGTGCGTTGCTGACCTTGCAGCGGTTCGAGCAGAGTTGGGAGGTCTCCATGTGAAGATCTCCACACCGAAAGAGTGAATTGAGGGCGAGTCACAATTTTTGTGTTGGGAACCTGTTGGGCGTGGGATACCATAAGGCAAGTTTTGGGGCTTAAAGCCCAAGTTTTGACTATGTCTGATGTAAAGACTCCGTGAAGTATGGGCACGAAGCACGAAGTTGTAATTGAGTCACAGGGTTTTCAGCCCTTACTTTTGTAATGTAATGTCAGCTTGAGAGTTCCACCCATGGTCCACGGACCATGGGATTGTATAAATAGAGCAGGGCTTTAAGTTGTAGAGACAGACTATTAGATCTAAGAATCTAAGGGAATATGAAGCATTGAGTCTGAGCGGAAGTGTAAAGTCGTGTCTTTGGGTCGTAGAGTAGAAGAAGGCTCTGCAGCTGAGTGTGAAAAGGCCTAGAAGTCTGCAGTTGAATGCGCAGGGTGAGTCGAGTCTGTAACCATTGGAGAAAATAATAAAGAGAAGTTTATTATCATTCTATGTGGCTTTTTCCGGTTTTACGCATTGAAGTATATTGGGTATGAATTGCAAGCTTACTGTTTATTTGTTGCGTCAACTTATATGAATGTGTTGAATAAGTGAATATAAGATAAGCATCTGCCTACGTGAAGTGAACTAATAGTTATAAGAATATAAGTAAGATCCACAGTGTAACTTAGGGAAAGAGCACAGATCGTTGCCTTAGTAGCACGAAATCACCTCATGCCATGATTAGGATTGCGCGAAGGCGATTATAACAGAGCGTGAAGGCCTCGCATGATAGGAGAATGTGCGAAGTGACCTGCGCGAAGTCAAAATTGGTTGGACTAAGTCGACCCCTCAAACATCTCAAGGGTACAAAAACTTGGTTCCAGCATCCCCCCATAGTGCTTTGGGTGAGACCTCAGTCCGTGCTCCACAGGTTATTGTCGAAAGGGCCAGTAGTACAGGGATTTGTTTGGCTAATTAACTCCAAACTTGGGTCAAGCCCCATCAAGCCAACAATCATTCATTGATTGATCTCTTAACTACTTAGAGCCTCACTCTATTTATACAATCCCATGGTTTGTGGACCATGGGTAGATCTCTATAGCTGACATTACATTACAAAATTGAGGGCGGAAAACCCTATGACTCTTTCACAAACTACGCACTCTGCACCCACAAAATGCAGAGTCTTTATGTTAGGGTCCCACCCTAACCCCCTTATTTATGTAATGGGATCACGTCATAGTCAAGAGTCAATAAAGCCCATATTAATAATTGTAAGTGGTTAATCCGCAATTAATGATGGAACCACAGTTAGTTGCAAATGGGCCGTAGTATTAGATAGATGGTATTAATAAAACCCACGGTATTGGCCCGTGGTATTGCATGTATGAGTCATATATAAAGGATAGAGACTCCCTGCGAGGAGCATCGTGTCTTATTTTGTAGTCGATCTCTGCTCTATTGGAGGTTGCCCCCTCGAAGAGGCAAGTGAACATTACTTTCCGAATAATAAAATCATTGCTATTCTGTGTTCTGGGTATTTTTTCTTCGCATATTTTGTATTTGGGTATCATTTTGCAGGTTAAGAGCATAACAAGTGGTATCAGAGCACTTTCCAGGGCCGGTGGGATCTTCAATTCTTAGCAAAAAAAATTTTGGCTAGAGACGTGTTCCGACGTCTTTAAACCATGGGATCTGTCGTTGAGCGCATAAACCTACGGATTTGGGGAGGCATGCAAGTAGGAAATACAAGAGGTCGTCACATCTGTTGGACTCCCTTGTAACCCCTGTGGGTACCCCTTCGAGTAGTAGCGCATTAGACAGAACCGCGCACGGATTATCTTCCACGTACCCTCTGGGTATATTGGAAGCCCCCTAGGCTCCCTTGAAACCTCGCCATAGATAAACCATCGGTCATCTTGCGGCTACAGTACACTGAGAACAACACTCGGGGAGATTACTTGCACGTACGATAGGGTAGTTGGGTTGTACGGCTAAGGGTACGGTCGATCCTCCTTAGTTAGAGCCCTGAAACATTGGGCCGAGTACTACTGCCAGACCCTTATGTATATTGCGATCTGTAGCACCTGACACTCCTCAAGACCATAGTTCCCTTTTTCTATCAGGGGATCACACAACATCTTTTCCAGACCCACTTGTGCAAAGGGGTGCAGCAGCAGTAGACATCAGTCCCGCAGTCTCGAGTTCGCAGATTAGCCATTCCGATCTATTAGATCCATCAGATCCGCAGAAGCAGTCTGTTCTGCCATTCAGATCTCTCAGATCCACCAGATCGGAGTCGTTGTGAAGGGTTCCTATACCAGGGTATAATTTTCGCAAGACTTTTGGTCGCATTGACATTTTGAGGATTTGGCCACTGCAGTATTGATAAGGAAGGAGTAAAACTCCGTTAGGAGCTTTCAGAAAAAAAAAGTCTGAGATCTTCCGGGGTGCTTATTGGTGATCTAGCCCATCAGAATCAGGACAACGAGCTGAGCACGGTGGTACCATTCAATTATTAGTGAAAATTTTTTAGGCGGACCCAAATTTTCATCAGGTTGGTGTATGGTAGAAACTAGAGCTCAAGCGATGGCCAATGAAAGGATAGACAAACTTGAAGAATCCATGCACACCCTCAGCCTTCAGCTTAATGGACTAAGTAGCCAGGTCGCGCAACTCATCCCAAAGGACAAGGAGCAAGCCCACGAGGAGTTGTATAATGGCAATGGATACAATGAGGGTGAGTCTAGCCACTCTCCTCACGTCTGGCACACCCACCAACCACCTAGTCAATGACCTCCCAAGTTGGATATGCATAAATTTGACGGTTCTCACCCGCCGGCATGGATAGCACAAATGGACCAGTATTTCAAACTGAATCGTATCTTAGATGATGCGACTCAGATTATGTTGGGGAGCATGTACTTGGACAATGAAAGGTGGCAATGGTGGGAATGGCATCAACGTTGCAATGGACCTTTTAGGACTTGGACCCAATTTACAAAAGCTCTTCAAGGCCGCTTTGAACAGGAGGACTCTTTTTTGGGTCATCTTACTAAGCTCCGACAGAGGGGTACAGTGGATGAATATATTACAGCTTTTGAAGCCTTAGCCTTCCGCACTTGGGGTCTCTCAGATGCGTTCTACACAGAATGTTTTATCAGCGGTCTTAAAGAAGCCATCAAAGCTCAAGTTGATCCGGATTTAAACAGGAACGCAATAGATTACAGAGATAACCATAAATACAGAGATGCAATAACCATAAACACATAGATGCAGCGGAAATAATGATTCATTTCATTAATGGAAAATACTGAATACAACCAGAAATGGAAATAAACCAGCTAGGGCGATGGTAGCTATCTCTGAGAAGAGATGTGCGGCTGCATGCCTCTGAACTGTTCCGAACTGTATTACAATGAGGCTTGAAGGCCTATTTATTGTTGAGAAACAATGGAAAACCCTTCACATACCGAAACCTAACCCTAGAAGATGAAACACCAAATTGTGGGCCCTGTTTGGGTAAATTGGTACATCAATTTCCCGGGGTCGTAACTTTGGCATACGATCTCCGTTTGACGCGTACGATAGCTCGTTAGAAAGATCTATCCGAGTACTACCACTTTGGGAGACAACATAGAGCTCGATTGCCCCAGAATTCCAAAAAAACGTTGTTTAGGGCCTCAAAATGGCTCCGGAAGTTCAGGACCCGAAAAACTGCTAAAAATAGTAAACTGTGCTACAATTAAGGAAACTGAAAATGCTGAGAAAGACAATGGTGGGGGTCCAGGTGGGATAGGTGGGTGGCCACCAACATCCACCTGGATCACAAGTCCTACTGCACCACCCTCCCACATGGATGGAGGCTTGCAAGGTAGCTCGTAACGTGGAACGTGCATTAGCAGCCCAATACAGTCGCCCAAATTTCTCTGCTAAAGGTCGCCCCCCACAGGCTCACAACATGACTCAAACACTTAAGGTCCAAAAGGTGTCACCTACGGAAATGGTCGAAAGAAGAAAGTAAGGACTATGTTACTACTGTGATGAAAAATACTCCCCAGGCCATAAATGCAAGGAGCCCAAATTTTTTCAAATAGATGCCACTGACTACAGCTCAACAGAGGAAGATCCACCACTTGAGGACCATGAGGCGCTAGAAGAAGACAACCAACAGGACAATGTCCCTGACGAACCAATTATTTCGCTGCATGCGTTGGCAGGGATTTCTTCCCCTCAAACTCTCAAAATCAGAGGTTTTATTAAACATCGCCCAGTAGTAGTTTTGATTGATAGTGGAAGTACACATAATTTCATCCATCAAAAAGTCGCAGAAGCAGTGCATTGTTTTGTACGTGCAGTTTCTAACTTCCAAGTTCAAATTGCGGATGGAGGCACAATGAAATGTGAAGGCCGCTGTGAAAATGTCAAACTTCAAATGGGGGATTATCAGTTGAAAACCCACATGTTTGCCATACACATGGGGGGTTGCGACATTGTCCTCGGCGCTGAATGGCTCCGCACTCTTAGGCCAATCACAATGGATTTCCAGGAATTATATATGAGTTTTAAGCAGAACAACTACAAACATACCCTCCGTGGACTCCAGGCGGGAGCCCCCTTTATCATCAGCTCGCATAGGATGGAAAAATTGTTAGAAAAGGGCAATCATGGAGTTGTAGCTCAATTTAATGCCATCCAGGTAATAGAAACAAAGCCTCTGCCAACTCATCCTGAGATGCAACAGATTTTAAATAACCATTTGCCGGTCTTTGACAAGCCTCATGAGCTTCCACCCTCGCGAGGGGAACATGATCATAGCATCACCTTGGTTCCAGGGGCCCAACCCCCAAATGTGCGCCCATACAGATATCCGTTCACCCAAAAGAATGAAATAGAAAAAATCATCAAGGAACTTTTGGAAGCAGGTGTCATTCGTCCCAACATTAGTCCTTATTCATCCCCAGTGGTCATGGTGCTCAAGAAAGATGGGGAGTGGCGGATGTGTCCCGACTTGAGGGCCCTCAATAATTTGACAGTCAAAGATAAATTTCCCATCCCGGTGGTTGATGATTTGTTGGATGAACTCAATGGGGCTCAATTCTTCACTAAGCTGGATCTTCGCTCAGGCTACCACCAAATTTTCATGAAGGAAGTCGACATCCCCAAGACTGCTTTCAGAACTCATGAAGGCCATTATGAATTCCTGGTCATGCCATTTGGTCTTTGTAATGCCCCCTCTACTTTTCAGAGCCTTATGAACCACATTCTCAAACCATATCTCAGGAAATTTGTCCTTGTCTTCTTCGATGACATCCTCCTCTATAGTTGCACTTGGGCCGCACATCTTCAGCATGTAGATCTACTCTTGCAACTGCTCCGCAAGCATAAATTATTTTTCAAGGTGTCCAAGTGTTCGTTTGGCATGGCAGAAGTAGAGTATTTGGGCCACATTGTGGGGTGTGAAGGTGTCAAGGTGGACCCTAAAAGGATCCAGGCAATGCAGGAATGGCCTCAACCTAAGACCTTGAAGAGCTTGAGAGGATTTTTGGGTCTCACAGGCTATTATCGTAAATTTGTCCGCAACTATGGTTGCATAGCGAAGCCCCTCACCCAAATCCTAAAGAAAAATTCATTCTTCTGGAATGAGGAAGCACAACAGGCCTTTACAGCTCTAAAAAATGCCATGTGTTCCACTCCAGTCTTAACACTCCCTAACTTCACCAAATCTTTTGTCATTGAATGTGATGCTTCGGGTACAGGTATTGGGGCAGTCTTAATGTAGGAAGGGCGACCGTTGGCCTTCACAAGCCAACAACTCAGTGGGAGGAATCTAGGCCAATCTATCTATGAGAAGGAAATGATGGCCATCTTACATGCAGTCGAGACTTGGCGACCTTACTTATTGGGGCAACATTTCCAAATCCGCACAGATCATCACAGTCTTAAATATTTTTTGGAGCAACGCCTATCCTCCCCAAAACAAAATAAATGGCTAGCCAAAATGCTAGGATATGATTATGAGATCATTTACAAGAAAGGGAAAGATAATAGTGTAGCAGATGCATTATCTCGCCAATTTGAGGAGGAAAGTACTCTGCTAGCATTTTCCCTCCCCATTCCAGAATGGATTGAAGAGGCTCGCAGGGAATGGTTTTCACACCCCGGGCTCTCCCAACTCATTTCTCAATTGCAGGTAGATCCAAATTCCACCAAGGGTTACTCGTGGCAGGATGATATTCTTCGCTACAAGGATAGAGTCATAATATCACCAACATCCACCCTCAAAAGTCGCATTTTGGCAGAATTGCACTCATCTCCCATTGCAGGACATTCGGGCTTTGAGAAGATGTATGCTCGCACCAGAAGATCATTTTTTTGGATAGGCATGAAAAAGGACATCCTTACTTTCGTAGGAGAATGTGATGTCTGTCAATGCCACAAAGGGGAAACCGTCAACAAACCAAGCACATTACAACCATTGCCCATTTCGGCATCAATTTGGACGTAGGTTTCTATGGATTTCATTACAGGTCTTCGAAAGTCAGGGAATAAGTCAGTCATCATGGTGGTTGTGGACCGACTATCGAAGTATGCTCATTTCTGCGCCCTACCCCACCCGTTTACACCAACTTTGGTTGCTCAATCTTTCATGGATTAGATCTTCAAATTGCATGGCATGCCCACTTCTATTGTGTTCGACCGTGACCCGATATTCACCAGTAATTTTTGGCAAGAACTCTTCAGAATACAAGGCACTCAACTCAAACTCAGTACTTCCTATCATCCGCAAACAGATGGTCAAACCGAAGCCGTCAATAAATTTCTAGAAACCTACCTTAGGTGTTTCACTTCAGAAAAGCAACACCTTTGGGTACAGTGGTTACCTCTGGCTGAATGATGGTATAACACCAACTATCATGCCACCACCAAAATGACTCCCTATGATGCAGTATATGGTCATCTCCCACCTTCACCTACTTCGTATCTCAAGGGATTCTCAAAAGTACAAGCAGTGGATCAACTCCTACAACACCGTGCAACCATGCTCGCCCATCTTCGAGAGAATCTTGATCAAGCTCAGAACCGCATGAAGCAACAGGTAGACCAAAATCGCTCAGAGCGCCAATTTCAAGAAGGGGATCAGGTCTTTTTATGGCTACAACCATATAAGCAAACATCACTCAAGGACAAGGGGTGTCAGAAACTCTCTCCCAAATTCTACGGACCATATCAAGTACTTCAGCGCATTGGAGAAGTGGCCTACAAGTTGGCCTTGCCACCTACTGCAAAAATCCATCCAGTTTTCCATGTCTCATGCCTCAAGAAAGTGATTGGGAACAATTGTAGAATTCAGACCAGTCTACCTGAATTGGACAAAGAAGGGTCCATCTGGCTTCAACCCGAACAGGTCCTAGACACACGAGACAAGCAACTGCGTGGCCGCATGATTAAGGAAGTCCTCGTCAAATGGAAAGACACCTCTCCGGAAGATGCAACTTGGGAACCAGCCACTATTCTTCAGCAGTTTCCGCAGCTTCAGCCTTGAGGACAAGGCCCGTCTTAAGGGGGAGGGCATGTTAGGGTCCCACCCTAACCCCCTTATTTATGTAATGGGATCATGTCATAGTCAAGAGTCAATAAAGCCCATATTAATAATTGTAAGTGGTTAATCCGCAATTAATGACGGAACCACGGTTAGTTGCAAATGGGCCGTAGTATTAGATAGATGGTATTAATAAAACCCACGATATTGGCCCGTGGTATTGCATGTATGATTCATATATAAAGGATAGAGACTCCCTGCGAGGAGCATCGTGTCTTATTTTGTAGTCGAGCTCTGCTCTATTGGAGGTTGCCCCCTCGAAGAGGCAAGTGAACATTACTTTCTGAATAATAAAATCATTGCTATTCTATGTTCTGTGTATCTTTTCTTTGCATATTCTGTATTTGGGTATCATTTTGCAGGTTAAGAGCATAACACTTTACATCGAAGTTATTTTGACCAAAATATGGGGTTTTAGCCCCAAGACTTCCCTTTGGGGGATCCCGTGCCTAACTAGCGCCCAACACAAAAATTGTGGTTCATCCTCGAGTCACTCTGTTGGTGTGGAGATCTTTGCATGAAGACCTCCCAACTTTTCCTAGATCACTGCAAGATCGGTAGTGCATTGAGTGGGTGCCTGCTGCACTTCCTAGACGCACTATTCAAAGACCACTGTAGCTAAGCTACTTTCCTGGACCTATTCCTGTGTTCCTTGCATCAGTGTGAGGTTTGTTTCAATAGATGTTGTAATGATGAAAGCCTCATCAATCCATGGCTATATGCGTGCCTTCAAAACGACTTCCTTATTTCGAGCAGCATCCACCTGCTCCTTGAGTGCTTTCACCTGCTACATCCACACGAGCCTCTTTGTAAGGGAAACCATCTGCATAGTCCCTTTTACTTCATCATACTTCTGCTGTAGCTCTCTTGCCTTTGTTTCCAGGTGTTTTATGTTCGAGTCCTCCTGCAGAGTAGTGAGAACCTTAAACGATTCCTCGAACAGCTTTGTGCAGTCCTTTACTGCACTGTTGACCTCTACTACGGCTGCTATAATGGCACTGGTGCATTGTTCTTTAACCTCTAGCAGAGTTGAAGGTTGCACCTTCAGTTGCAGTTTGGCTGCCATCTCTTCCTTGCCTCGCCCACCCCTACTACTAGTTGCTGGATGTGCACCTCTGCTGCTTCCTCTGCTTGGATGGCCAGCTCTAGGACCCTCTGGAAGGCTTCCTCAACCACCTGCACTAGCTATCGGTTCTACACCATGTTATAGACATTTTTGGGCATTGCAACCCCAAGCATAAAATTTCCATAAACCAAGGGCTCCTAAGTCCCTAAAAGTGTTGTTCCAACCCCTAAAGGAACAAGGTCAACTGATTACCGCTTCTCCCAGAAGTTCTCCATGAAAAACTACTCAGAACTGGTCAAAACAGGATCATTTCACCTACTCCATAGGCAAAGTGCATTGCATCTCACCTAAGTACACTCAGTGGGTGCGTTGCATTTCAAAAATCCCTTCTATGGGGTACGATGGGCGAGAAGAGACAAATGGCATTGTCAATCCACGAAGTGGAGAAGCATGGAATCTTCCAGAAACTTTTCCTGTGACACTTGCCTCTCTGAATTCGACCAAGGATGAGTAAGAGATCCTCAATCTCCAAGTGGAAGCAAGAACTATCAGAGGGAAGACACTAATCAAATCACAAGCTGACTCATCTCCCTTACAGATATCTATATATGGATCCCTCATCCCAGAGATCCAGAGGCTGGAATTTTGCATCTTGTAAGGAATTGTTGTTGGTTTCTTGAGGCAACATCATAGTGTTAGGTGATCTAAAATTTGCATGAGGTGAAGAAGGGCTTACTTGCTGAGAGGATGATGCTGGGTCAAAACAACTGGTTGTAACTCTCTTGGCTCTTTCTTGATTATCAATAAAGCTATTCAAGTTTTCCTCCATACTCTTGTGTCATTTATGTTTCATGCATTTGTATGGTCAATTTACATATGATCCTAGATTGTTTATGATAGTAAATCCATGTTCTTGTATAATGTTATGCTGCTTTGATTCTACAGGTACTCTGTGAAGCTGGGTATACAAGAAAGAAAGTAGCAAAGGACTATCAGAAGAGAGAGGAATCGAGCAAGGAGCCAAGTGCAAGACAGAGGCTGGTCTCCTTTATTCTTCTCTCATTTATCTTTCATAAAGGAAAATGAAAGTAGTTTTACTTTGTTTGTTTCTAAGGTAGCTACCCACCTTAGTGGGATTAGCAGTTCTGCATAGACACTTTTCCCTGTAACAAAATGGCGACTCCGCTGGGGAATGACTAGGTTGTTTGTCTATCTTCATTTGTTTACTTTATAAACTTACAGACGGAGCCTGAAGTCGAGCCAGGTAGCTTTCGAACTGCATTTTCTATGCAAATGCAAAGTAGATAAATGTTGCTTCAGTCAATCTCTGGGTTTTTTTTATGAATTAAACAACTGATTTACGAACTCTCTAATTGGCCTTGTGGTGGCTCTAGTAACCTCCTTAGATCTACCCCTGTTGTTGATTTATTGATTACAACTTGCAGGGCAAAAATCGCTGAACTGAACTGCAAACTGTGACCCGGAACCCAAGCAAAGTCTTGTCCCTGGCCCAGCGCACTCTCTGTTCTGTGAATCTCAAATTCAGCGCACTTCCCAAGTGTAGTAGGTGCGCTGCATTTCAAATTAATTGTGTTACAGGTGCACTAATCAGACTAGGCATTGTTCCTAAATTTTGGTTTCTGTTCACTCTTTTCATATCTATTCAAGAATTTTGCTGCCTATAGTCAGTACACCTGTGTTTGAAACCCCTTTCCTTGCTGTTATGCTGCCTCCATTGTGCAAAGAACTGTAAATGTTTTTGTGTATTTGTTGAGTCATTTTCAGTTCTCCTTTGCAAAAAGTAACGTAATTTTACTGTCGTTTCTTGATTTCAAAGTGTCACAAGTGTCATTTTCAGTCATAGAAGAGAGTTTGATTGCTCTTGATAGTCGATTACCCTGTTACTATTGTATTTGATTTGAATTAGTAGTTTTTCTAGTGTCGAAAGCAAGTTTTCATTTCCAAATCGCAAAGTGTCGTCATTGTCTTATTTTTCTATTTTGAAAAGAAACTTGTAGTAATTGTCGCTTTGAAAAATAATTCAGATTTGCGCATTAGCTTTCTTTTTATCATTCACATATTAAGAAGGCTGAAAAAAAATACATGCATGTGCATTTGCATTTAGAATGTTTGATTGGTTTGATTTAGGATGGTGCATATAGTGTGTGCTCTTTTCTCTTTGGTGAAAGAATACTGTCTCTCGTTCCTTAGTAGCTAGGATTTTCATTGCACAAAGAAGATAAAAAGACTTTTTATCATCTTAGATTGCATTTTAGTAATTGTACATCTACATCACGCGGTGAACCTGAAAGGAAAATTTCTTAAGCAAGATCAACTATAAAATAAATTTAATGAATCTAACAACGCTTTGGAACCTTACGCACAACATCTAGAAGTCTAGGCTAGAGACGTATTCCGGCGTCGCAAAGCCTTGTAACTGTTGTTCTCACTGTTGGTTGGGTGATTCCTCCACTTTGAGATGATAAGTGCCAGTACGGACTTTTGTTCCCACGTACCATCGAGTATATTTTAGGAGACCACAATAGGCTTAATCCTTTATCCATAGGAAGCCGTGTCTGCCGCCCTATCGATCACAATGCACTGAACACAGCATTCGGGAAGATTGACTGCCGTAGCGTAAAAAGTATTCTGCAGTTTTGCGATTGGTTTGGTAATTCCCTCTGCCTAGATTTCCAGAGTAGTCCCTTTCGTTCCTTTTTAGACTCCTTAATGGAAAAGGTCCATCTGAGCACTTGTCACTTCAGGCTCATTAAAAATCGAAGGTGACTAGAGTCATCTTTTGTTTCTTCTTGACTCTTTAAAATTGAAAAACCAAGTTGTGTCAAAGCGTCTAAAATTTATTTTAAATGGAATAGCCACCACCTTTCCTACATTGGTCTTAGGTTGAGAAAATGGAGTCCACCAACCAAGGAATTCCCCTTGGAGGAAATCCTAGTCCCTTCTCCTCTTGGGGAGATGTTGGTGCACCCCATATGGCCACATTGTCGCTTCCAGGATTGAAAATCAGCTTGCCCGTATGGCTTTTCTCGACCTCCGTCGTTCAGAACACCCAATTCCTGAACAATCGAGTCAGCAACTAGACAATTCCAGAGTTACCTCCCAACCCTCTACTTCGTCCAATTCTTCCTCTCCTCCTTCCTCTTCACTTGATGAGGCTGGTAAAGCCAATAATCAAGTACCTGAGAAGAAGAAGGAAAAGAAGAAGAAAGAGAAGAAGAAGAAGGAGCCAAAGGTGAAAAGGGGCAACCAAGCGTCGTCTAGCGAAAATCCACACACTGCACCGACCAGGCCTAAATCGCCATGTTCCATTTGCAAGGGAGACCACTATCATAGAGATTTTCCTTGCATCCCATGGATCTTAAGGGATTGGTCTCCTAGTTTGCACAACCCGGTGTCGTCAACCTCTGATGATCATGTTGAAAACACACTGTCGACTAGTGAAAGTGAAGCCCCTGGACAAAAAGGAAAGTGTAAATTTCCTTGTAAACTATGTGAAGGCGATCACACCATCCACCGTTGTCCATTCTTAGATGAGGCTAAAAGAGTTTTGGACGATCATCCAGTTTCACCATTACGACTTCCTCCTGGATATAAGAAACTCTTGCCAAGTCCGTCACTAGTTGAAAAACCGGCTGACTCGCCTAGGTGGTCGGCCAAAGCATCCATCATTGAAGATAAACCATCTGAACCCATACCAGACAAAAGTCAAAAGGTCGAGGCGGCAGTTGACCCGGTCTTGCCTTAAGAGGTTCCATCTTCAAATGATACAGTCACTGAAGAGAACAGGATGACACCGTCCAAATTCTTTTCATAAACACAGACTCCGATGAACATGGGGGGAATTTACCCATTCCTTTACCGCAGGAAGGAATTTCGTCAGAGTCGTACCCGGCCGTTTATTTGGTCCCACCTCCAAGCAACCTAGTTGTTTCCTTCGACTGGAATCAGCTAGGTAGACCCTGTTTACTGGCTAGTGTACCATTCCGAATCATTTCTCAAGTATATAGAATGGTTATGGCCGGTACCATCATAGATGAAGGGGCTTCTATGAGTATCCTTTCCTCGACTGCTTGGAAAGCGCTTGGTTCGCCATCGCTTTTGCCTGAGATGAGAAATCTAACAGGCTTTGACAAAGGAACCAGTCGACCGTTAGGGATCCTTCCCAATGTGCCCATAACATTGAGAGGGAAAACCGTTCACATGAACGTAATGGTAGTCCAAGGACCCCTGGATTATAATCTACTCCTTGGACGAGACTATATTTATTGCATGGGAGCCATTGTCTCATCACTCTTTAGAGTAATGTGTTTTCCGCACGAAGGAAGAGTGGTCAAGCTCGTAGACCAGCTTTCATTCCCCAGTTCACACATAGCAAATTGTCATATACCATCCCTGAATGGTCTTTTCACGCAAGGAATGTCTCATCAATCTCCAGTCCGTCCACCTGATGAGCGCGAGTGATTCGGGGGACATGACTGAAACCGAGGGGGCATGCACCCTAGTTTGCTTCGACAGGAAAACTTTAGGTATAGGGTAGGTTTCCATGAGAGATATATGACTAGTCTAACACTCCCATCTATGATTGGAAAAGGGGGTTAGACTGGAATAAGATTCCCTTGTCAAAGTTATGTGGGTAGAGGTGTTTGAGCCACTCACCTTTGTCTATTTCGGTAGGCATCGCTGAAGAAGTGTTTTGTTTGCGGTGTAGAGAAAACAATCTTTGGTAACCTGAAAGAGGTAAACCTTTCCTGATAAAACAAATGTTTTGTCGGTAGATTGAGAGGTGACCTTGAAACTATATTTTATACCTGGGGGCATGCAAACCTTTTGGCGTGCAAGCAAAGAGCGACCATTTATTTTTTAAATTTGTAGGTCCTCTAACCCTTTAAACTCTTAGGATTGGTCGTTTCCTAACTTGCATAAAGAAAGGATGTGGGGAAAAACTTTAAAAATTGTTGTTTTCATATATGAGACATTCTTATTATACAACTAGATTAATCGAGCAGTTTTAACGTGGACTTCATGCTCGTTAAAAAATAAACATAAGCAATGAGCAAATGTTTCCCCCAACGTTTAAGCTCAATAAAAAATGAACCAATTTCTGGTAAATAACCGTCATGAATGTAGTACTTTAGCCTTTAAAGCCTTGGTCATGTTCTCATCATCACCTCCACTCTGTATTGGCTGATCATTCACCTCCATTTGATTGTTTACCCCTTTTGAGGAACAACTACGAAGAGTGATCCTGTTAGCCATCCTTGTAACACTGCTGTGATTGGGAAATTCCAAACCTTACCTGGAATCAGTTGCTACCCAAATTTATCACTCATTCCTCAAAGACGAGTCTCCTTTAAGCTCTTTTCAACTGACTTGTAAAATATGAAAAGATTGCCGAGCCATTGGCCTCTCTAGCTCATTAAAGGGACCGAAAGTGCTATCCCTCCTTTAGATTTTAATCTTTTTGGACCTGAGGGATTATTACACAAAAAGATCGAGCGCTTGTTTTG
This sequence comes from Pinus tabuliformis, assembly GCA_031772625.1. Lineage (NCBI taxonomy): Eukaryota > Viridiplantae > Streptophyta > Pinopsida > Pinales > Pinaceae > Pinus > Pinus tabuliformis. The sequence continues at coordinate 443,278,911 of CM062818.1, read as the reverse complement.
TTCGGCTCGTTAAAAGTATCAAAAATTCATCCCTTCTGTATTGTTTTATACTTTTTTGGACTTAAGGGATTAGATGATGAAAAAGGATTTCTGGAGTTTCCTTTACGTCCCTTTTCAGACTCTCTAAAATTGAAAAGGACTGAGTTATCTTTGTCGTTAAACTCGTTAAAACCTAATAGTGACAAACTTGTCTATAGCAGACAAGAACGAGTTTCACTATCACTAGGCTCGTTAAAACATAACGATGGGTTTGCCCAAAGTGAAAATTATAGAACAAGCATATGTTATCCTCCTCAAGCTTGACAAAAATAAAGAGGTATTGGTTAGCAATGACTGGGGAAAAATTGGGAAGAAAACTTGAAGAAACTTTGTTAGTAGCAAGTCTCTCTTGAGCATGACACTTTCACTCCGCATCCAAGTTGGGTTGGGTTGTTTCATTCATCGGTCACATCACCATGGTCACATCACACCATCCACATTTGGGGTTAATGCTACCAATCCATCATGTCAGTGTCGCCGATATGTTCAAGAGAATTCACTAAGAGAATTCACCTGTGTCTCACCCGCTGCAATACATTTACGCTCCATTCTTTCATGACTGCCACCCTGAACCTTATATCACCAAATCGTTTTCACCTCCATTAAAATCATTTGCTCCGTTCCGTGTCATTGATGTGGGATTCATTAAGGCCCTCCTATGACAGATCACTTCTTGTTGACATCAGCTCATTATCCAAGAAGTCGATCTAGGAACACCCATTTCAATACTTTGAAATTTGCATGCCTCAATGGCAAGTTTCTCACTTCCGACGACAGGTTTACATCAATGGCCTTCAACCGAAATATTTTGCGTGGTGTTCAACATCAAGTCCTTTATTCACACCACGTGAATTGTACTGTAGTACCTTGAGGATCATTATCATTATCAGTGATTCCTCTCGCGCCTGTTAACAGCTTACATCATTGGCTGGTAATCAGGCGATGTCTTTCCATATTCGACTTCAGAACATCTCTCACATGGATCGACTTGTACTTTGAGTGAAGATTGAACGATATTGAAGACCCCAGATCTAGTTTCATCCATCTGGGCTGCGATATATATTCAAGAAAATAAAGACATCAAATGTACATCATTGCTGCACAGATAATCATCCAATCAAAGGGATGATGGCTCTACCAGAATCATCAGTCTACCCTCAGACAATTGTCTATCCTATGTACATGAAAATGAATTTATAAAGCTGAGCATGGGAACGCCCACCTCAGCTAGATCATGAAAATATTATGAAGATAATGTATTGTATTGTATCTTATTACAGGTCTCCTCCCAGCGTGAAAGAACTTCGGATCCTCATGATAAAGCATTTCACCTGACATCAAAAAGATTATCGACCTCATGCTTTAGGGGGCAACTGTTATAGAAATTTTTGGGCACTGCAAACCCAAGCATAAAATGTCCATAAACCAAGGGCTTCTAAGTCCCTAAAAGTGTTGTTCCAACCCCTAAAGGAACAAGGTCAACTAATTACAGCTTCTCCCGGAAGTTCTCCATGAAAAACTACTCAGAACTGGTCAAAACAGGATCATTTCACCTACTCCATAGGCAAAGTGCATTGCATCTCACCTAAGTACACTCAGTGGGTGCATTTCATTTCAAAAAGCCCTTCTATGGGGTGCGATGGGCGAGAAGAGACAAATGGCAGTGTCAATCCGCGAAGTGGAGAAGCATGGAATCTTCCAGAAACTTCTCCTGTGACACTTGCCTCTCTGAATTCGACCAAGGATGAGTAAGAGATCCTCAATATCCAAGTGGAAGCAAGAATTGTCAGAGGGAAGACACTAATCAAATCACAAGCTGACTCATCTCCCTTACAGATATCTATATATGGATCCCTCATCCCAGAGATCCAGAGGCTGGAATTTTGCATCTTATAAGGAATTGTTGTTGGTTTCTTGAGGCAACATCATAGTGTTGGGTGATCTAAACTTTGCATGAGGTGAAGAAGGGCTTACCTGCTGAGAGGATGATGTTGGGTCAGAACAACTGGTTGTAACTCTCTTGGATCTTTCTTGATTATCAATAAAGCTATTCAAGTTTTCCTCCATACTCTTGTGTCATTTATGTTTCATGCATTTGTATGGTCAATTTACATTTGATCCTAGATTGTTTATGCTAGTAGATCCATGTTCTTGTATAGTGTTATGCTGCTTTGATTCTACAGGTACTCTGTGAAGTTGGGTATACAAGAAAGCAAGTAGCAAAGGATTATCAAAAGAGTGAGGAATTGAGCAAGGAGCCAAGCGCAAGACAGAGGTTGGTTTCCTTTATTATTCTCTCATCTATCTTTCATAAAGGAAAATGAAATTAGTTTTACTTTGTTTGTTTCTAAGGTAGCTACCCGCCTTAGTGGGATTAGCAGTTCTGCATAGACACTTTTCCCTGTAACACACCACTACCTCGTTGTGCTTCAGGCTCAACTGTTCCATGCTAATGCGCTACTCGCTCATGACCTAGAGTGCGTGACCCTCCCTGGCTCATAGTTCTGCAGTAACTCCATCCTGCAAAATGTAAAATGTCTCCCGAGGGAGCATAGCCATATTTATCTTGATCCCCTTCAACTCACTGACTATAGGCCCGTCGGCCTCATTTTTTGTCACGAGTGCTCCCTCTGGCAGCATTATAGTGTTGTTCATTCAAGCACGGAGCATTTCCTTAGGCGCATTCGTGCCTAGTGCGATATTGGTTGACACAATACCAACCTGTGGAGTATGCACTTGCAACTCCTGTATTTGTGCTCGAAGAGTCCCCAACACCATCTAGTGTTCCTCCACAAACTACTGGAGGGCCTCTGCAGTGGCATACCTCATCGTCTCCCCAATGTCATGCAGATCCCCCTCAGTGAGGGTGATCGGGTCGAAAGAAGTTTTCAAAGCCTTTGACTTCTTTTGTTATCACTTAAGAAGAAATTTCTAAATTGTTTACATCAGTTTGATTGTAAAGGTTAGGTGTTAGTCCTAGTTCATTTTTTCCATATTTGCTTTAGTATTTAAGTCCTAGGAGTCTTGGTGTTCTAATTAAATAAAGGCCAACAATCTATTCTCATTCATCACTGGTCCCACAAATCACGTAGATTCCATGTACCAAATTTGTTTCAAGGTTCTTATGCACTACGAAACTATCTAGGAGTTTTCGTAGCGAAAAAACCCAGTCTAGGTGTTTTTGTAGCACAAAAAACAGATTTTGCACTGGCTACGCTATGAAATCAGGGATTCGTGCAGATCCGTAGAAAATCTCACCCAGCTATCAAATCTATCAAAATATGTTATCTTTACATCATCAGTGGTCAGTTCACACACTTTGTCTATCACATTCAACCGCTTATCCTTATCATTAGGGTCGTTAAATTTCTTGGTACGCTCAAGTTACAAGTTTCAAAAAGAGGCCAACTATTCACAGTCATAATTATGTTTGGTTTCATGCAAGAGGAGCAACTTTCCAAGCGTTTAGTTTGAATTCCTTGAAGATCAAGCGAGGCAGCTTTCAAGCGAGGCAGTGATCGAAGATTGAGACAGTGCCAGTTTTCTAAATTTTCATTCCGCTGGAATTTCATTGAGGGGTCTGCAGAAAGAAAGGATCATAGGTCAGGCAGATGTCTGAGGAATGAACCTGAGAGTTTAGATATCCTCCTAAAAAACAATGAAGTCGAACAAGCTTTCAAACAGGTTGGCTGCTGGAGGTTTTGTGAAAAACATCAAGGAGGCCATATGCAAGTCACCAAGGAATTTGCCTTAAATTTCACAAGAATGAATTCGAAAGTTGGGGTTCTAGAATTTCCAATCTCTCTAGAGGTTATATCTGCAGTCACTGAGATTCCAAGGGGATAGGAAATATGGTTTAAAATTTTCAAGGTTGATATGACCCCCTGCAAAGAATTTCTAAAACCGGAGTTCATGGATTCAGACTTAAACAAGTCAGTTCCCAGAAGTTTTGTCAAAGATTCATACTCTAATCTACTTACCTACATACAAAGGTACTTCAACTGTGAAGGAAGGTATCATAAGGTGTATTCCTATCACTTCAAGCTTCTACTTCATTTCACTGGGAAGATATCTCTTGATTTGCCCTTTTACTTGTTTCGTAGCCTAGGCAAAATGTGTGACAAGGTTCAGTTAAAGAAGGAAGCCTGTGAGACCTCGTTGTTTCATCATGGCTTAGTCCAATTAATCATTTTGCATGAGCTCTAGAAAGTATATAGGGAATGGTCCGTGTTCATGTTTATGTTTGGCTTAAAGAACTAAACCGGCCTTAGTCCTCAGGCTACGAAGAGTTCTCCACCAGCAGCTAGTCATCGTGCAGAAACAAGATCCAGGAGATTTGTAAAATTGAAGGCTAGGAAATAGGTAAAGGGGCCCACCAGACCACTGATAATCAGAGACACACCCCAACAGTCACAAAAAGGGAAAACTCATATCAAAGAGGGTGTACATGAACCATCTACAGGTGAAGCAGTCCAGAGAAGAATAACCAGGAGCCAGTTAGCTAAAGAAAAAGGCAAGACAGTGGTTACTGAAGCAAGCCTGGTTTCAAATGTAAGTCTAAATGATTTGCTTCAAGCCATTGACATTGAGGAGTCTCCTCTGGTCCGAGTAGACTTGATAAAAATAGGTAAAAGCAAAACCAGAAAGGCAAAAACATCTAAAAAGCTCAAATTTGATGATCAAGTTTCTGAGTTTGTTTTTAAGCCAAGAAAACCTATGACAAGGCATTCAAAAGAGATACAATAGATGCTGCTAGAAGCCAGTGAAACAGAAGAGGTAACAAAATCTCATGAAGGACCTGTGACTCCATCAGAAACATCATCACAGCTACATAAAGACGATAGAGGTAAGGTAGTTATCTCTCAAGAGGAATATAGTGTTGAAGAGTTGAAAAAGAAGTTGAAGTTAGCAAATCTTGAAATTGCTAGACTGAAGAAAACCTCAAGGAAACATGCAATCAAGGAAGCTCATTTTAATAAAATGGAGGCTTTGTGGGAAGACAAAACATTTCAATACTCGAGGTGGTTGACTGTCATGCTCAATATTACACCTGGTCAGTCCCTGCAATAAAGGAAGCAAAATTCATCAGAAAAGTTAATACAAGATTGAGAGCTAGGATCAAAATCATGAAGAGGCAAATCGAGGATTTGAAGATACAACTAAGCCAGCGGGAAGGATTTCCTTAGCTGAGGAAAATCACATAGCAAGTAAGGTTAAGTCCTAACTTTTGATGATTTACCTTTTTGAAGTTTTCCTTGAAGAATGGTGCCTTTGCATTCAGTTTTGAACAGATTTAGGGTAGATGAAAAGGAAATTTCAAGATAAAGAAGCTCAAGACATTCGAATCTTGGCATTAAAACTATGTTTTTGAAATTACGCAATAGTTTCGTAGCGTGCTACAAAACTGCTGAAGATGATGCCTAATGCACAACAGTTTCGTAGCGCACTACGAAACTGCTGTAGCTGCATGTTATAATTCGGTTGACCAATTGTGAGTGACAAAGGGAAAATATTTTTGAAAGGAAGTTTATGAAGAGGATCATTAACAAAGTGTGAGCATCTAGCAAGGGCAAAACAAGCAGAGAAAGGACATATATGAACTCTAAAGCTATGTGTTATAAAAATGGTCATTATTCATAGCTAGTTTTGTTCATGATGCTTCAGGCAACATTAAAGAGGTTTTGTCTTCACACATATACATGGGCCAGGTCTACAGTGCATGAAAAACATGGCAGTCCAATACATTTTTCTGTAATTAAAGAAGAACAACAGGGATAATTGACTTCGAAGATCCTTGTGGAGGCCAAAATAGGAAAATAGGAACAACTTCCTAGTTTTCAGGAACAGTTTATGGACGAGGCATCAAGAGTCAGCAGGCAGATTCAAACCATCACCACAACTAAGCTCAAGAAATCCATTTGTCAGAGAACAAGTTTGAATTGTAATTAATGCTAATGCCAACATGATGAGGAGTTATACTCCTAATTGTCTTCGGTCACTAAAACTGTTAGTCAACAGTCAGTTGCATTAATAGTTAGTTTAAAGTATGAACAGGTGTCATAGTAGGCAAAATTCGAGTTCCCCTCATGCTGGAGGAGGAATATCAGCTATGTAAAAATTCTATATATAGGAGAAAGAGCAATGTACCAAGGGTTGGAAAATTATTCAGAAAATCTCTCATATTGTGCTTTGTGTAAAGACTGTTTTTAGTAATACAGTGTTGGGTTGTGTTATATTCTTTCCACGACTAACCATCGCGTCAATCCCTATGTTATATTTTTTTTGGACCCTATATTAGGTTGGGCGAACCTACCTATGGTTTGGTGCATGATTTTCGCACATGGTATTGGACGCGATGGTTTTTCGGTCCATGGTATTGGATGCTTCGGCATGTATAAATATGTATTGTAACATTGAAAGGAACATAATGAAAAATCAAGCTGGTAGTCCCGGTTTTGGGATCCAGGGAAAAATCTCTGTGCATATGTGTTTTATGGGTTATTCTCTCGCATTGTTTATTTTCTTTGTTTAAGAATTCGTATGCAGGTAATTTCTGTACAGGGTTAAAACCTACATACAGTACTTTGGCTTTGCTTCTCAGGAATCAGAAGGAATTCGATGTTCAGAATGTCTTGTATTGTTCTCTTCCTATTATCTACAGTGGTATGAATGTGTGATTACTTATAAATCACTAACAGTGCTCTAATTTCCTTCATGCATTTGTAAACTGTATTGGTCCTATGTGTGTCTGGTGTATTCTACATGCATTGAATTCTAGGTACCCTGACTTCTATGTAAAGCTAACCTTACTGTCAATACTGAAGCATATCTAACTCCATAATCCCAATGGATGTTTATTGATTGTGTTTCAACCACTTATACTTCTTCATTCGTTTAATAGAGTTAGCCATCTAATCCATTATCAATATCATTAATCCTTTGAGAGAGCCCTCTCAGGTTGAGGAGGTTAACCCTCAACCAAAAGTAGGTTTGAAACAGTTACTCAAGGTCTACCTGATCAGCAGCCTATCAAGGCTAGGATCTTGTGATAACATTTTGGTGCGTCTGTTGGGAGCCTGAAGATTAATCATTCCTGAAATCAAGAGACTGAACTTCTGAAGGTAGCAAGGAGCTCAGAGGATTTTTCAAGGGTGCAATCTACCTTGGTGACTCCATACATTTTCCAAAGTTTAAAAGGTGGCTCTGAGAGGGAGATACACATGGAGCAATCCTGAACCAAATCCACCTACTCCTGTGGACAACCCAAACACACTTTCAAGGAGAATACAAAGATTTACTGAAACACCAGGTACTTCATCTTTTTCAAAATCTTTCCTCTCTGAGTTTTCGAGAAGTCCTGAGGATAAAATATTTGATGACAAAATTCATGAGGTGTTGTTGAGATTAGAAAACGAAGAAGAACTCATTGGAATTATTTTAGATTTGCAAAAAAGAGGGATTGATACTTCATCTTTGGTTTCACAAAAAGATAAAGAGGAATTTTGGGAAGTTGTTACTTCTGAATTATTGTTAGAAAGGGAAGATTTAGATAAACTTAAAGAACTTGATCCTTTTGAAGTCTTACTCAAATCTAAAGCTGGTATTCCCCTTCCAAAGTGGAGTACATTTGTTAGTGGTTTGCAAAGCCCAAGTAGTCCTTTTCATATCAACACCTCATCCTCTGCTTCTACTAGTCCTAGTGGTCTTCAAACACCAAGCAATCTGCCTCATATTAGTTCTGTTTCCTCTGTCCCTTCAGTACCTGTCATCACTATTCCTCCATTAATCATGGCCGTACCTACTAGGTATGCCCCACTAGCACTCCCTACTGTTTTACATGACCTTCCTAGCAAATATGCTGCAAGAATTCCAACATGGGGTGGTGATGAAGAAATCACAGCAGAGGAACATGTAGATAGATTCAATGATTTTGTTGACAGAGACGAAGTTGATGATGAAGATGTGAAACTAAGATTATTTTCACAAACCTTTATTGGAGAAGTTAGAAAATGGTTTAAAGCCCTTACAGCCGGAAGCATTCCGACTTGGACAAAATTTGAAGAAAACTTTCTAAGGAAGTGGGGAAATAGAACTAATTCGGTGCAGGCTCTTTCTGAATACAATAATATTAGAAGGGCACCTGATGAGACTATCCAAAACTTCTCCAAGAGGTTTAAAAAACTGTTTAATTCCATCCAAACTCGTTTGAAACCCCCTAAAGCTTTGGCACAACTGAGATATGCCGAAGCATTTGATTCTGATTTCTCTCTGTTGCTTAGAGAGAGAGACTCTGCTACACTTGCTGATATGAAAAATGATGCAATTAAAGTAGAAGTAAAGATGATTGCAGCTAAAAAATCAAAGATGGGAAAAGCTAAGTTGAAAGAAGAAGAGAAACCTTCCTCTTCAGCTCCAGAAGATAAAATTGACTCAATGATGAAGACCATGGAGAGGCTGATGGATCAGTTGGCTCTTGGAAATACTTCTGCTCCTCCTGTGAAGCAGGAACCTCAATTTAGAAACCCTCAGTTTAGAAGACCTCAAAACCAGCAAAGGCCAAGAGAAAATAGGAATCAACAGCCTGATCCTCCAGTAAGACCTCCTTTCTAGTAGAACTTGGTCGATGAAGAAGATGAGCCTGAAATTCTTGAAGAGTCCATCCATTGTCTTGACGAAGAAGTGTCAAGAATTTTCTTGACTAAGGAAGAACATGATGAGTCCGGTATGAACAAAAAAGGAGAGGAACCTTAAGACTATTTAAAGGGCTATCAACATGCTATCTTTGAGATGCAAAAACAGTACAATCTCAGGAATCAAAATGTGCCAATTACAGCAAACAAAACACAGCCCAAGAAGGATGCTCCAAAGGCTGTTGAAGACAAGAAAGACAACCCAAAGGCTGCTGAAGGTAAAAATGATTCTCCGCTTGGGAAAAAGGACATTCAAACTCCATCTCCCACTAAAGAAAATGAGAAAACTGTTTTTGTTTTCAACATTGAGAATGGAATTGCGAAAATCAAAATATCAGTTGCTTTCAGCGAAATTCTCAAGGTAGATAAATACAGAAGTAAGATTGTAGAGATGCTTAATTCACAACTAGGAGTGGCTAATATCCTAAATGTACAGGAAGATAACCCTATTATATACTTGGGTCCAAGACTTGAAGATGATCAGAATGAAGAATTTCCTCCTTTCTACATAAGCATTAGTATTCATGATATGACCTTACATAATGCTATGTTGGATTCAGGGGCCTCTCATAATCTTATGCCCAAGGTAATCATGGAAAGGTTGGGATTACAGGTAACAAGACCATATAAAGATTTATTCTCTTTTGATTCAAAAAGAGTTCAATGCATTGGTTTGATTAAAGATGTTATTGTGGGTCTAACACAAATTCCAGCAAAGACAATTGTCATGGACATTGTCGTCGCTGACATTCCACCCAAGTTTGTGATGCTGTTGTCAATATCGTGGGCAGCAAAAATTAAAGGCACAATGCAGATCGACCTTACCTATGCTACTATCCTTGTTTTTGGTGAGCAAAGGAGGTTGTATCGGGAGACCAGGATGGCTTATATGGTAAGCAGCAAAGACAAACCTCAAAATTTTCCCATTTATTCATTTGATACTGGGCTTGGATCAACCATCCTTTTCAATGAGTCAGTTGGAGATGAATCGGAGGATATGCTTTCAGAAAATCAAGGCCAAGGAAATCAGCAAGAAGATGAAAAAGAGACAATGAGCTGGTGGTCATTGTACTTTGATGGATCAGCAAGAAGAGAAGGGGCAGGGGCTAGAATTTGGATCACAAGTCCAAATGATGAAAGTAAGTTTTTCTCCTACAAACTAAACTTTGATTGCACAAATAATATGGCTGAATACGAATCTCTGATTTTGGGTTTGGAAACTTTGTTAAAGTTGAAGGCTAGAAACATTTCTGTTTTTCGAGATTATGAATTGGTGATTAAACAAGTGGAAGGTGATTATCAAACAAAGGATGTAAGGATGAGAGCATACATAAATTTAGTGTTAGATATGTTAGAAAAGTTTCAGGCTTATTCTTTCACTATCAAAACTAGAGAAAAAAACTCTATTGTAGACTCTCTTGCTGTTTCAGCCAATCTATTTATTATTCCTATGCACTCTTCTGGAAAATATGAGGTGAAGGTTCGTCATTGACCAGCTATACCAGATAACATTACTAATTGGCAAGTCTTTGAAGATGATCAACAGGTAAGGAATTTCATTGAATTAAAAGAAGAGTTTGAAAGTACTCAAATGGATCAACAAAATATGTTTGTGGAGTCCAAGGAAAAGTCTGAGGTCTTACAATTAAAAAATAACTTAATACCTAAGGGTCTCATTCCTCTTGAGAAATTGTTTGATCAAAATGATGTGTTCAAAGCTCCAAAATTACAGGCTGATGAGGAGGAAGTAGAGAGCTGCAATTTAGGGGATTTAGTTGTACCTATGATGGTTAAGATTTCGAAATTTCTTTCAGTTAATATGAAGGCTAAATATGTTGATATGATGAAAAGGTTTATTGATGTTTTTGAATGGAGCTATGCTGATTTAAAACAATATGATTCTTCTATTATCCAGCATACCATTCCTATTAAGGAGAATGAAAAACCTTTCAAGCAGAAGTTAAGAAGAATTAATCCTCTCCTTATGCCATTGATTGAAAAGGAAGTTAAGAAACTCTTTGATGCTAAAATCATTGTTCCAATCAGATTCTCAAATTGGCTTGCTAATTTGGTTCCAGTTAGAAAAAAGAATGGAGAGATCAGGATTTGTATAGACTTCAGAAATTTGAATAAAGCTTCATTGAAAGATAACTATCCTCTTCCCAAGATGGATTTAATTCTGCAAAATATTGTTGGTTCACAAAGGATGTCTATGCTTGATGGTTTCTCAGGGTACAATCAGATTCTTGTGCATCCAGATGATCAAGAGAAGACAACCTTCACAATGCCATGGGGAACGTTCATGTACGCCAAAATGCCTTTCGGTCTCATGAATGCAGGGGCCACTTTCCAAAGAGCAATGGATATTTCCTTTGTTGAAGAGAAGGACAAATCAGTGGTGGTTTATCTCGATGATATCATAGTTTTTTCAAAGAGAGAAGAAGATCATTTGAAACACCTTGAAAGAATTTTGCTGAAATGTAGAAGGTTTGGTATTTCTCTTAATCCCACTAAAAGTATCTTTGCTTTAACATCAGGCAAACTTCTTGGACACATCATTTCTGAAGAAGGAATTAGGATTGATCCTAATAGAGTTATTGCAATTCAAAAGCTAGATCTGCCAAGAAGTAGGAAAGAGATTCAATCTTTTCTTGGGAAAGTGAATTTTGTTAGACGCTTTATCCCTAACTTCGCTGAAGTTGTCAAGAATATAACAAAGATGTTGAAGAAAGGAGTGGACTTCAAATGGACAGCTAAAGCAAAGAAATCTTTTGAGGAAATCAAGAAGGCACTTACACAAGCACCGGTACTTATCAGTCCTGATTTTACCAAGGAATTTCTTATTTTTACATTTGCTTCTGCAGATACAATTGCTAGAGTTTTGCTACAGAAAGGGAATCAAGGTGTTGAACAACCTATTTCTTTCTTTAATAAGACATTACCAAATGCTGAACTGAAGTACAATGTTCTAGAGAAGCAAGCTTACACCTTGGTGAAAGCCATAAAAGATTTCAGAATCTATGTTTTGCATTCTCATATTGTCGCTTATGTTCCAAATGCTGTAATAAAGGATATCTTGACACAGGCTGATCCGGATGGAAAAAGGGGCAAATGGATAGCAAAATTGTTGGAGTATGACATTGAGATCAAACCTACCAAATTGGTAAAAGGTGAAGGCTTGGCAAGGCTACTGACTCAGTCAAATCTGGACCGTCTTGATATTAATTTGAGTGTAGAAATCTCAGAAATTTCTGAAAATGAGGAGGAATTGGTCCAAATAAATGAGAAATTCTTGGTTTCAGAATGGTACAACGATGTGGCTTTTTTTCTACAGCATAACAGAGCCCCTACTAATCTTTCAAATTCCAAAGCTCAGTTTGTTAAGTTGAAGTCTTTAAAATATTTGTATATGACCAAACTTTATTTTGGAAGGATGCAGTAGGGATTTTATTAAATTTTCTCCTTGAAGAAGAAGTTGATAAAGTAATTGATGAATTTCATATAGGAGATTGTGGAGGACATCACTATTTGAAAGCTACTGCAAACAAGGTCCTAAGGGCAGGATATTTTTGGCCAACTATGTTCAGAGAAATTTATAAAAAGGTAGCTACATGTCATGAATGTCAAATATTTGAAGGAAAGAGGAAGCTTGTGCCTTTGCCTTTGGTTCCCATATATGTTGAAGCACCTTTCCGGCAATGGGGATTGGATTTTATTGGGGAAATTCATCCTCCTTCATTAGGACAACATTGTTGGATTCTCACAGCCACCGATTATTTCACCAAATGGATAGAAGTGGTTCCAACAAGGCAAGCTAATGATTCAGTGATTATCTCTTTCCTAGAAAATAATATATTGTCTAGATTTGGTTGCCCAATGAAGATTATAACTGACAATGCTCAAGCTTTCAAGTCCAAGAAAATGATTAATTTTTGTCACCAATATCACATCACTATTGGAAATTCCACTACTTATTATCCGCAAGGAAATGGCCTTGTTGAATCATCAAACAAAAGCATTGTAAGAATCATTAAGAAGCTGCTGCAGGAAAACAAGAAAGCTTGGCATTTGAAATTGAAGTATGCTTTGTGGGCTGATAGGATTTGTACAAAGAGGTCTATTGGCACTTTGCCATATGAATTAGTGTACGGTGCTGAAGCTATATGTTGAGCCTCAAACCTGCACCTTCTTATACACCCTCTCAGCCTTCTTTTTCCACTTACTTCATCCACCCAGTTGTTAAATCATTGCATTATAGTCTAAAAAGAACTTTCTACATGGTTTTCTGACTATGCTTATGACTGTTGTTTAGTTTAGTTTTTGTTCATGCAGCTGCGGAAACTTGTTAGTTTCCGTAGCCAGCACAGGTTTCCACAGCCAGCATAGGATTCCGCAGCTATTTTGTTAAAAGTTGTGCTACAGGTGTCCTATGAAGAAACGAGCCACATGGGCAAGCTACAGGTGACGGGTACATGGAACGTGTCCCTTCAAATCAGCCAAATCAGCCATGGAAGGTCACGGTCAAAAAGGGTCAAAGGCCAAGCCAACCAAGGAATTCAGCGGTGGCACGTCTCGTTTTTGAGCATGTGAACGTTTACGTGGCACAGTCCTCAGCCCACGAAGACACCGACACACCTGGAGATCATCCCCGTAACCTGAATCCAACAGCTACCACTCCGAAGATTTAATAGACATGATGACAGTTACGCTAGATCTTGGCTGAGTAGATCTACGTGTCTTTGGCAACACAGTCAATGGCGTAGGATTCAGTTAGTTAGTTTCAGCACTTTTTTTCCATTATAAATAATGCGTTGATGAACGTTGTGGAGGAGCTTTTTGATATGTAATTTCTGAACTGTTGTCGTTATTACCCCACTGTACTTTGCTTTATATATGTTGCTGTTGTAATACATGAGAAGACTACTTTGCTGAGCTCGTTCTTGTGACTGTTCATTGACTGGCTGAGGTGGCAGAGGGCCCCTGCGCACTAAAGCCCTGTATAGTTGTTATTTGATTTCCTTACGTTTCTGTTTTCATAATCATTAGTCTGTACATAATACGTTGTTTTGATGCTTCTTAATTCACTGCTATTTATATTTTCACTTCTGTTTTATTGTAGCTGTCAGCTGATCAACGTTTTTCTGCAGGTTTTCTTAGGCAACCCGGGCAAATTTTCATCTTTTTGATAACTATTGGCATATGAGATCATCTTGTCCTTCCTGCTAACTTTCATTTTCTGAAGTTTAATTCCAGCACTGTCCTTTTTCAAGTTATGATTTGTTTCTTTGTTATTTAGACATCATACTACTCATTAGTTTATGGTTTCTTTCTATAGTCAAGTGACTCTATTAGTAAGAAATCAGAATATTACTTATTGTAGTGTGATTTAGTTATCATATTGCTTAAACTTATTCATGATTGCTTCCCACAAGGTAGATTGAGCTGAAGGGTAAAGGATCAGAAGAGTTAAAGTAGTGTGATTAGTTTCCTTTCTGCAATTTAATTTCTTGCAATTTAGTTATCATATTGCTTAAACTTATTCATGATTGCTTCCCACAAGGTAGATTGAGCTGAAGGGTAAAGGATCATAAGAGTTGAAGTAGTGTGACTAGTTTCTTTTCTGCAATTTAATTTCTTGCCATTTAGATATCATATTGCTTGACTTGTTCATGATTGCTTCCCACAAGGTAGATTGAGCTGAAGGGTAAAGGATCAGAAAAGTTAAAGTAGTGTGAATTAGTTGCTTTACTTTGAGTTTCTTTAAGTTTAGTTTTTACTTTCTTTTCATTCAGCAGCAAGGATACTGGGCCATTGTCATTAGTTCACTGTTTTTCTTAAGAATTGATTTCATTACAGTTGTTTTAAAGCTTTCTTTTTGAGCACTTTTAAGTTTTGAAAAATCACTGTAGAAATCACCATCACCATCCATCCATATTTCATACTCAACTTTCATTTTTGCCATCACACATTAGGGAAAGATAAATCCATAAACAACCAAAAAGAACTCAAAAACGACAAAAGACTAAGGAAATGGTTATCTAGTACATATAGTATACTTCACTTCGTCAATTTACGAACCCCGGATTGACATTTTAAATAGAAATTTAGAACACACTAAATTGACCAAACATTTTGGCGCCGTTGCCGGGGAAGTGAAATTAGGTAGCCAATTTCTTAACAAAAAAACAAGAAAATTTCAAGGGAAATCGATAACCTCTCAAAGTATTCTCTCCTCTTGCACTTAGTGTGATCTAGAGGATCAGAAAAGAGAAAGTTATTAGTTTAATAGTTTCTTGAGTATGCTCTCTTCTTGCACCTAGAGTGACCTGGAAGATCAGAAAGAGAATTATTAGCCTGATTTGAAGAAAAAAAAAAAAAAATGACATGCATAGAGCAAGAGATTCTAGGGGAAGATTTTTAGCTAGAGCCAAGAGTTCGATTTTTACAACTCCATCTACTTCAAGGAATAGACAAGAGACACCTCCATCATCTCCAACCTACACTCCTAGCCCTAGGATTCCTGGGATTCAAGAGGCAGTATTTGACTCTCCCACACCATCCATCGAATCTAAATTAGGAAGAGATCCTTTCCTTCCTTCTACAGGGAGACAAATTGTAATTGAAGAAGTAGAATCACCTGAGGAAGAAGAGGGAGAAATTCCTCCTCGTTCGCCCTTAGTAGAGGAACTAGAGGAATCTGAAGTCTCCAGGGAAACTACCATGATAGAAGAAGGAATAAACGGATTTGGTAGAGGTAGAGGAGGAGGAGGAAATAATGGAGGAGGTAGAGGTAACAATGGGGGAAATAGGGATGGAAATAACTCATTTGGATTTCCTATAGTTGATGAGGATTCTCGAGCAACAATGAAAAATATTTCACCATCTGTCCTCCCAAACTTTAATGGGTTAAGAAACAAGGATCTTGAAACATTTCTATTTGAGTTTGAGGTCATGTGTCGAACCTATGATTATTTGGAAGACTCTCAAAAACTCAAACTGTTTCCTTCAACATTGAAAGGAGCAGCTTTGAAATGGTTCATGGGATTACTCACTCAATCCATTAGGACTTGGAATGATATGAAACAAACATTTTTGGATAGGTATCTGGACTATTGTATGCCCGCCAATCACAAGGATGAGGTATTCAAAATGGTACAAAAAGAAGACGAAAACTTGGAGGATTTACTTGAAAGATTTCAATACAATCTGAAAAGAGCAAAAATGAGTAACTTAGATGAGGAAACCTTGAAAGCCCTTTTATTAAAAGCCATTAGAGATGAATGGATAGATATTTTGAATATGATGGGAAAAGGAGACATATCTCAACTTCCACTTCATGATATTGCAGAACTGTGTGTCCATCTCTCAAGGGGGAAATCTAAAACTCAAAAAGGGCCTAGAGATCCTTCTCTCATCAGAGCAAACAAATCTGCAACTGGATCAGTAACTAGGGCTGAGATTGGCAACATGCTTGATGAATTCAAAACTGATATCTTAGGGAGTCTTAGTGAGCAACTAGACACTCTTAAGATCCACAATAAGCAGAAAGCAAAAGCTGAAGCTTTAGCCATCTTTTGCCCAAAATGTAGAAAAAAACATGCTCTCAGGGAATGTCCCTTGGATGCAAAAGTTGTAGAAACATGTGTGATCTGTTCAGAGAATCATGAGACCAAGGATTGTCCTTCAATTCCTGGGCTCAAATCTGTCTTTCAAGAAGATCCAAATACAATTGAGTCTCTTTGTTTTGTTGCAAGGAGACCTTGGCAGGGGCAGCAAAATCAAGGGTTTAACAACTCTATGAATTTTCAACCCCCACCAAATTGGAATCCTTGGCAACAACCTTGGTCCCAACCTCAAAATCCTTTTCAATCATGGGTACAAGGTATGCAAAATCCTTATGGGAGATTTGCTCAATTTTATCAATATCCTCCATCTTTTCAAAATCAACAAGCTCCACAACTTCCAAATCAAAATCCGCAATTATCATTGCCATTTCCACAACAACAACAACCTTCTCAACAGAATCCAAATTCTCAACTCTTGCTCCCATTCCAACAGAAGTCAAATCAACTTCCTTCTCAGCCATTTCCAAACCCCAATAATAAAAACCCTCAAAATGCTTACATGATAGAAGGTCAACAATTTCTTGCCTATATGATTGTTACTCTCAATGATGTACAACTCAGATCTGGTAGAGTTTTAGATAAACCTTCTATAGATGCCCAAAATCAAAGCATTTCTGAGGAAGAATCTCTTGAAGCCAATAAGGGTTCTGAAGCATCTCTTCAAAACCCAAACACTCAGAAAGAAAAAGAAAAAGAACTAACCCCCACAACTCCTATAGTTGAGCAACCTGCATCTTCATCCACACCTCCTTTTCCTGAAAGATTACAAATTGACAAAGGGGTGGAAAAACAAATCTTGTTGCCTGACTATGATTTTCTAGATGAATTGAAGAATGTCTGTATCAAGATTCCCTTGTTACAAGCCATTAAAGAGATTCCTATTCTAGCAAAAACAATAAAGGATTTGAGTCTTAAAAGACGAGGAAGGAAACCTAGAGATACAAGGAGAATCCACCTGGTAGGAAAAATTGCAGACATCATGATGGGAAAAATTACTATGCAGAAGTATGTAGATCCCAGTAGTCCAATTGTCAAAACACATATCAATGGGGTAGAAATTCCAAATACTTTGATTGATTTAGGGGTTGCTATCAACATTATGAGTAGACAAACTATGGAACAGCTGAAACTTCCTAACCTTCTCTTTACACCTACTTTACTGCAACTTGCAGATCGATCAATTATTAAACCAGATGGTGTATTAGAAGACATTTCAGTCTCCTTAGACTCTTGGTAATATCCAGTAGATTTCATGATTTTAACTCCCAAGAGTAATTTAGGAGGACACCCTCTCATCTTAGGAAGACCTTGGCTAGCCACAACTAATGCTTTTATCAATTGTAGGTCTGGGGATATGTATATTTATGATGGAAATTCGACAAAGAAATTAAATCTGTATCCTCCAGCAAAAACAATTACAGAAATAGGAGATAATGAGTGGGTTGATGATGAAGATACTATACAACCTGTCTTTACCATTTCTGAAGTTAGTGAAGATAGTCAAATCCTGAACACATTAGAAAATTTTGAAACATCTTCAGAATATGACCACACACAATTTCAGTTAGATTCTGACATTGAGTATCTATCATCTAGGCAAATGTATCTTTTCTCTATGGAAGAGTTTGGTAGTTCCGCCATTGAGATCTTTCCAGGTAAAACATTGAATATCAACAAAAACTTGGAAAGATCACAACAGGAAGAGCTAACCAAAATATTGCAAAAACATTCTACTGCATTTGCATGGGAGTATACCGATATGAAAGGTATTGACCCTAAGACTTGCATTCACCACATCTACATTGAGGAAAACAGTAGACCAATCAGACAACCTCAAAGAAGGATGAATCCAAACGTTAGGGAGATAGTGAAAGAAGAGCTCAAAAAGTTACTTAATGTGAACTTCATTTATCCAATTTCAGATAGCCGATGGGTTTCTCCTTTGGTTATAGTACCTAAAAAGAATGGTAAATGGAGGGTATGCATTGATTACAGGGAATTGAATAAAGAAACTTTGAAGGATCACTTTCCTTTACCCTTTATCGATCAAGTATTAGATACTTTAGCAGGAAAAAAGTATTTTTCATTTTTGGATGGTTTTAGTGGTTACAATCAGATTCAGGTAGCACCTGAAGATCAGGACAAGACCACATTTACCTGTCCATGGGGAACTTTTGCTTACCGAGTACTTCCTTTTGGGTTATGTAATGCACCCACAACATTTCAAAGAGCAGTACTAGGAATCTTTTCCGATCTAATCCATGACTGTGTAGGGGTTTATATGGATGATTTTACAGTTTATGGTAATTCGTTTGAAGAGGCATTAGAGAATTTGGAAAAAGTCCTTATAAGATGTAAAGAAACAAATCTATCATTAAGTCATGAAAAATTCTTTATGATGTTTACTGAAGGGATTGTTTTAGGACATCATATTTCAGGAGATGGGATTAAAGTTGATAAATCAAAAGTTGAGGTCATCTCCAAGTTGCCTATTCCAAATTGTCAAAAAGATGTTAGAAGTTTTCTTGGATTTACTGGATACTATAGAAGATTTATTGAAAACTTCACCAAAATAGCATCTCCACTCTTCAAATTACTTACAAAAGACTGTGAATTCAAATTGGATCCTGATTGTCAATCTACATTTGAAACTTTGAAAACAAGAATATCTGAAGCACCCATTTTGAGAGGGCCAAATTGGAAACTTCCTTTCCATATTTCTACAGATGCTTCAGATACAGCTCTAGGAGCTGTGTTGGGTCAAAAGGATTTAGTTCCTTATGCCATTTACTACACCAGTAAAAATTTGACTCCCACTGAATTAAACTATACTGTGACTGAGAAAGAGTTCTTAGCTGTTGTTAATGCAATCAACAAGTTTAGACATTATATAATAGGCTATGAAACTTTTGTCCATACTGATCATTTTGCAATTACATATCTCATGAACAAACCTGTTACTAATGGTAGAGTTACAAGATGGCTTTTACTTTTAAAAGAATTCAATATTACTGTGTTGGATAGGCCAGGGAAACAAAATACAGTAGCTGATTTCTTGTCTAGAATCCAAAATACTAACGAAGATTCTCCTATAGAGGATAAGTTTCCAGATGAATATTTGTTTGTAGTAACTACTAATACTCCTTGGTATGCAGATATTGCTAACTATTTGGTTAAAGGGAAGCTACCTCCACATTTATTTCCTAATGAAAAGAGAAAAATTATTCAGGAGAGTTCAAGGTATTCATGGATTTCTAATGAATTGTTTAAAACAGGGCTAGATTGTGTGATCAGAAGATGTGTTCAGGAAGATGAAATGCCTAACATCCTCAAGGCATGTCATGATGAACCATGCGGTGGACACTTTGTTGACAAGAGGACGACCTATGAAATCCTTTCTTTAGGATATTATTGGCCTTCTCTCTTCAAAGATGCAAAACAATATGTCAGAAGGTGTGACAGCTGCCAGAGAGTTGGGAGACCGACTCTTTCAAATGAAATGCCATTACAGCCACAGGTACTCATCGAACCCTTTGAAAAATGGGCTTTATATTTCATTGGACCCATTAATCCACCATCTAGACAAAAGAAATATATATTGGTTTGCACTGATTATGTCACTAAATGGGTAGAAGCCAAAGCATTGCCTTCTGCCATTGAAAATTCAGTTGTTCAATTTCTTTTTGAGGATATTTTTACTTGTTTTGGTGTCCCAAGAGAAATTGTGACAGATCAGGGAAGTCAATTTACATCTAATTTGATGGAGATGCTGATGGAAGAATACAAAATCAAGCACAGAAAATCTACTCCTTACCATCCGCAAGAAAATGGCCAAGTAGAATCTACAAACAAAGTTCTTGAGAACATCATCACCAAAACTGTTCATCTACACAGAAGAGATTGGGCAGAAAGGCTTCCTGAAGCCTTATGGGCCTACAGAACTACATGGAGGAACAAAACAGGACATTCTCCCTATGAACTTGTTTATGGGAAAGAAGTCCTACTCCCCATTGAGTTTCAAGTCAAGACTTTCAAGATGGCAGTTCAGTTGGGGACGAATCTATCAGAAGCCCAAAAGCACAAAATGGAGCAGCTGAATGAGCTAGATGAGATCAGACAAGATGCAATTTTAAGGACTGATCTAGTTCAACATCAAAGAGCTAAGTGGCATGACAGATATATCAAAGAAAGAAAGTTTCAAGAGGGAGATTGGGCTTTACTGTTTGATTCCAAGTTTAAAGACTTCAAAGGAAAATTTCAGACTCATTGGCTTGGGCCATATGAGATTGACAAAGTCTTTAACAATGGAGCGGTAAGAATCAAGACCATTGATGAATTTCAGACTCCTCTTATTGCGAATGGCCACCGATTGAAAATTTATCATAAGCCACTTTCAAAAGAGGAGTTTGTCAAAATGTTCCAAGAGAATTCTGCAATCAGGCTGGTGGAGAAGAATCCTTCTCCCCCACCAGCCTAATCTTTGTTTCTTTCATTTTTTGAAAAAAAAAAAAAATGTGTATAAGCCCGAAAACCAATCATAGATTGGCGGTCTTATACAAAAAATATAGAGTGAAAATCACAGACACCTGACACTCTATATTTTCCAAAAAAAATATCTCCTCTCCTTCTCTTTTCATCTTCACTCCATCTCATCTCTTTTCCATTTCACTTCACCTCCATCTCATCTCATTTCCATTTCACTTCACTCCACTTCACTTTCATTTCACTCCACTCATTCCATTTCACTCCATCAATAAAAGTCCCCTTCAGGACTATTTTCATTCAGTTGGTTTTCCTCTAACTATCTTTGTGCAGTTAAGGGGGTTCTGTCTCAGTTTCCACAGCTGGAGACTGTTTCTGCAGCCAGAAACAGTTTCCGCAGCCAGAAATGATTTCCGCAGCCGGCATCACTCTATTTTCAAAATTTACAATCAACTGTTAGTGCCATAATCATAAAATGGAGGTGTAATTGAGCTAAAGACATGGGGAATCTCTAAGACAACAAAGAAAAGCAATTGGTTAGAAGCCTTGAGCAAGAAATGAAAAAATTTACAAAGGTATGATCAAAAATCTTTATCAAATAACAATTCAAGTCATAATTACGCATAGTCATTAAACCATAACAAGTTCTACTATGTGCAATGATTTGATACGATAGCTCCACTACCACTCCTATTCCACGATACCACTCCACACACCTCGCATTCATTTCCCTAACGGTCTCATGATTATTCCGAGTTTAAACTCAAGATTGACTGCACTTCCATTTATTACCCGTACTCTTGAGACGTGACCTATTGTGTTACGGCTCTTCTTAGCCGTAATTTCCGCAGCCATCTATTGAGACGTGTAAAATTTCATACACAGTCATCCGATTCGAAGAATTCCACCGTTACTCCACTCGTTTATCAACTCCACTTATACCATACTCCTCGCATGCATCCACATTTTATTTTAAACTTCTTCACTGCTGCTCACCGTCTGTTCCTCCAGTAATTTGAATACTTCCATCCCCTATTCTCCATTTCTAACTGCAGCCACTACAGTTCGTTCTAAACCCTGACTACAGTCATTACAGTCATCCTAAACCCTGACTGCAGTCACTACAGTCATCCTAAACCCTGATTGCAGTCACTACAGTCTATCCTAAACCCTGTAACAGAGCTATTTTTTCTTTTTTTTCCCTTAACCCTCACACGGAGAAAAACTCTCAATTGGAATTTAAAACAGAGGATGGAAAAATTACTGAGAGCTGAGCCGGAAGGACCGAAATACTTGGAGGGTTATCCTAAAACTAAGGAATTGCTAAAGAAAGTCAGATGGCTACGATTCATCCAAAAGTTTAAAGGCCATAATAAGGAGGTGACCAAAGCTTTTGCGAGGTCTTTTGATGGACAAATAGTGGAGATTGGAGACTTGAAATTCACAGTGACCGAGGCCACTATAGCAGCTACCATGGGCCTACCTCAAGAAGGTGAAAGGTGGTTTAAAAATAGAAGTGTGGACAATCAAATATGGAGAATCGTGCTACAAAACCAAGGTATGGATACCACCATATTTACAAGAGGCATCCCTGTTCATGCACTAAAATAAGAATGGTCTAGTCTACTGTTAGTCATCCAAAAATTTATCACGTGTGAAGGTCGTTTTGGCTCTATGTATATGTATCATGTTAGACTGATGATGAATTTCATAGATTCAAAAACACGTAGGCAATATTGAACCTCATCTCTACCATCATGGGCTCATAAAAATTCTTATTGAGGACCAGTTAAAGAAAACTAAGAATACTTGGGAGCAATTCTTGACAAGAAACTACTTCCAAGAGCCGTCTGAAGCCTCTAGAAGCAGTCCACCAAAGATGCCAAGAAAAAGTAGGAGGAAACAAAAGAACATTACAGTCCAAGATTCCCCTACAATAGAAATTCAAGAAACTGTCCAAAAAGAAGAAGAAGATAGAGCTAAAAGTAAGAAACAGAGGAAAGAAAAAGGCAAAAGAACCATCCAAGAAGTTTATCCGTCCCCTGAGCAATCCATAGAAGAGGATTATCAGCTTCTGTCAGAAAGATTAATAGATCTTCAGGCTGCTGCTATAGCCAAGGAAAAACAAAAAGAAAAACAGAGTGCACAAGAGAAGAGTACTAGTTCATACTTAAGAAGGAGCAATAGGCTAAAAGGAAAGGGGAATAAAACCAAAGAAAAACAGTCTCACTTTATTGATTTAGGTGAAGAGACACTTGAGAAATCTCCAGCTCAGCCAAGCATTGAATCAAGTCCTCCACGTGAGGAAAGCCCTTTTCGGCCGGAAAGAGAGAGTAGTCTTCCTCCTCCACCAGATTTTGAGCCTAGTCCGAGAAAGACACCTGAGGTAGATCCTAATCAGCAAGAGGCATATAACTACCTGGAATCCTTAGAACAATCAGCTGCAGGACCGAGTACCACTCTGCCACTTGATGCACAAGTTCAGTCTTTGAAACAGGAGGTATTTGAGTTAGAAGTCCTAAATAGGCATATCAAACAGGAAAATTAAGCACTCAAAGAGCAGAGTAAGGTAGACAAGATTGTCCATGATAACACTATGCTTCATTTAGGACTGTGGCAAAAGAAAAATAGAAAACTGAAGAAGAAGTGCAAAACGTTAAGCAGAGCATTGATTAACCTCAAGTTCAAATGTCTAGTCAGGAAACCAAGGATGATGATGTTAGCATCAAAGAACAAGAAAAGAGGGCTAGATGTCCTTGCAGAAGCCTCAGAACATGTGGATTAGAGGGAGGAGCAGAGGTTGAACGGAGAACAATGCACACAAGTTCTAAGGTGGAACCTTAACACAATGGCTAAGGTGGGACCATGCCTTGTACATTTTTCGGGAAAGATTCTCAAGGAATCTTTGCAAGAATATTCTTTGATGCTTGAGGAATCTAAGAGATTCCTTGGACGGTGATTTTTTACATTGTCAGATTCATGTCAAGTTTATACTCAGAAGAACCATAATTTGATAGGGAATGAGATGGTGTGGTCCATTTCCCCATCTGACCAATATAATTTCAGGCAGTCAACAGTGAGGAATATTTATAGAATCTTGAGGAATCTAAAAGATTCCCTTGGAGGTTGATTTTTGACAGAGGCATAATGTTGCCAACTTTATAGTCATTTTT
The DNA here is from genome assembly GCA_031772625.1 of Pinus tabuliformis. NCBI lineage: Eukaryota > Viridiplantae > Streptophyta > Pinopsida > Pinales > Pinaceae > Pinus > Pinus tabuliformis. Next base: position 443,254,902 of record CM062818.1, on the reverse strand, counting down.
CATAGAATTTCACAAGGAGCGTAGTGCTGTGCTCAGAATTTTCATCTGAGCAACAGATTTTTCAACATCTCCAAGAAGGAATATTTGGGGAATCTTCGAGATTCATGGGAGTCCATATTTTGACAGTGTCAGAAAGGGGCCAAGTTTATAGTCATTTTACACGATTTCACTCCATGATTTCAACAATGATGTTTGTTTCTTTAGTAGATCTTTGTAATTTCAGACCATCCCGAAAGTGGAGTTATATGATGCAGTGATACCATATCTTTCTTTTGATTTGTTGAGATTATGATTTTTTTGTTGAGATCCTTGTTACCATTATGTTGAAGGATACTTGTATGCCATGTCATGTGAGAATTTATTATCTTTTCATGCTAAAGGAGGGCCCATATGAGTGGGAGTTCCTATAGGAGAATGTCTCGTGGAGAGATAGGCCACTCTAATTGAGGAAGTTTTTTCTTGTAATGACAAAGAAAATACCATGTACATCATCATCGTTTTGCAGCATTTAATGAAGCGACCTCCCCATTCTTGACACTATGCCCAGAGATGTAACCCACACTGGGTGAACTCCATTATAATTGTGTGTGTGTGCTTTGATTTTATGGTTGTCATTATGTTTCATCTTCTTTAAAACATGCACATGTGGTTTTTCATACTCTTTCATATGCAATTTTTCTAACATCACAGAAGTAAAAGGTCTTGGTTAATTTCAGTAGTTCAAGGGATCGAGATAAACTGATTATGCATGCTTATGATATTGTTCATGGTGTTTTTACATGTTTATTTTCTATCTATTCATACATTAGCAAATGGGCTATTGATTCTTGGTTGTTTTGATAATAAAAAAAAATCAAAAAGTTAATTAACCCTCACACTACTGATTCACCCCCCCCCCCAACCCTCAGTAGTGACCTCATTTCCAACAATTGGTATCAGAGCACGGTTCTCCTGGTGAAGCTTTATCACTTGAGATAATATCATGGGACCATGGAAAAAAACATAAGGAAACAATTTCAGAAGAAGATGAGATGCAAACAGGTTAAGAGTGCTACAAAACCTTAAGAACCTCTTTTGTTGGTAAAAGGTATGTCAATTAGTATTTTTCAATGATGGAAATTTTCCTTGCCATTTTAGTGATGATGATTTTGGGTTTATTGAATATGTTTATGATCAATGTTTTGAAGTTGAATCCTCAAGATGTGAAGAAGGTGTGTTTCCAATGTAGGAATTTGAGGATGATGAATTGAAAATATTAGTAACCTTTGAGGCTGAAAATAAAACTCAATCAAGGATTATTGAGAAGTTGACTTTAGAGAATAGAGATCTAAAGAAATTGTTGTAGATTCTTGAGGAGAAAGAATATGATTTTAAAGAAAGTTCAAATCGGAAAAATTAGTTAGAGAAGGCAAGGATAACTTAAGTGAGGACTGGAAGTCAGCTAAAGGATCAAGTCAGCCATTGTGAGAAATTAGAAGTAGAATTAGAAGAAATCAGATCTATTCTAAAGAAAGAAAATGAGGTAGCAATTGAAGAGCCAAAATAAGAAAGTTCAAGTAGCAAATATTAAGGAAACCAACATCAAAATCAAGAGCCAAAGAATGTGCCAAAGAAAAACATGAGAAATGTAAGGTGTTTTTGTTGTTAGAAGTTTGGACACATTGCTACAAATTATAGAAGCAAAATGACAAAAATTTCCCAGCAAAATAAGCAGTCGAATGTGGAGAACTCCCAAGCAGTCAGTCAAGGGAATGCAGCCCCATCATTCTCTAGGTAAAAGGATGTCTTTCATGGCTATTGTTTTCAGTGTAAATATTTTGGGCATAAAGGTATTCACTGTAAAAAGTTTCCATTTCTGCCATTTCTTAGGCACATTACATGTTTTATCTCCAATAATATTGGTCATAGAGCCAAATATTTATTGTTGCATGTAGCCCTTGAGGGATCTAATCAACAAAGGAGGAACTGGAGGAGAAAAAAATACCCAAATTTTTTTTTGAGTAGGATGCGGTACATTAAGGTCTGAATAACAAAGGATCAAAAAAATAAATGAGGCCAGCTCGGCCTCAAGAGGAGCATGCAACAAAAGGTTTTAAGTTCAATAGGAGCTCCTCCAGGAAAACAAACCATCATCAACGACTGGTTTAAGTATTATCATATTTATGTGTTTTTCAAATAGCAGTAAATCAGGGTGTGTGAAGTTTGCTCATATAGCTCTATATTCTCTCAGGAAAAATGTATGATTAAAATTCATGATTTGACGTCTTTGCACTTGGATAATGAAGAAAAGCCTGCATCAAATAAAGAAATCGATAACTAGTTTTTAACCAAAAAAAAAGGGAAATGCAATCTCCTTGCCTATAGTAACATTGTATGAAAAATTGAGTTCAATCTAGCTTGCTGATTCAAAGTGATAGTAGAATATTTTATAGAAGCAGTGGCACAAGGTATGCACTCAATGGAGCTAAAATTTAATAATTGTGATCCTTGCGCATGAATTAGGATAATTCATGTTTGTTAATTATTTTGGAGGGGATACATAATTCCATAGGGGATCTAGGGTCGTGAGGGCCATACAAACTTTCTGCAGACTACTATTACGTAGAAATGTTGTGATCCCATAAAAGTATGATAGCGAAAGGGCGTAATAACATGGAATTGCGTGAATTGTTGATTTATATTTCACACCATTTTTTGTTCAAGTCCACAAAAAAGGACATTTCGATCTAAGCAGAATGAATGTTTAATGTATAATACATGAAAGTGCAGTTTTCTAAATAGAGTGATAGGATGTTACAGTTATATTATGATTGGCACCATATTTGATCCAGATTTAAATAGGAACGAAACAAACTATATATATAACCATAAATACAAAGATGCAGTAGAAATAACACTTAATTTCATTAATGTCAAATACTAAAATATGCTTACAAATAGAATGGAAATAAGACTAGCTCGAGCTATGATAGCTTATCTCTGAGAAGAGATGTGGAAGCTACATGCCTCTGAACTGTGTTACAATGAGGCTCAAAGGCCTATTTATTATTGAGAAACAATGGAAAACCATAAACATCAAAAAACCTAACCCTAGGAGATGAAGCACCAAAATTGTGGGCCCTGTTTGGGTAAATTGGTACATCAAATTCCCAAGTTGTAACTTTGGCATACAATCTCCGTTTAGCTATCATAATACCTCGTTTCGAAGATCTCAAAGAGAAGGTCAACAAAAATATAGAAATAAAGATTGGAACATTTTGAGTCTCTCCATTTTCCCTAAAAACGTCGTTTAGGGCCTCAAAACGGCACCGAAAGTTCGGGACTCGAAAAACTACCAAAAATAGTAAATTGTGATACAATTAAGGAAACCAAAAAACTGAAAGAAATGGTGATGGGGGTCCAAGTGGAATAGACAGTTGGCCACCAATATCCACTTGGATCATTCCTCCCCCCTTAGGAAGCAATGGTCCCCATTGCGTTGAGTGCCTACATGAGATGGGGAAACTTCTGCTGAACTTGGTCCCTGATGAGCCACTTGCCTTGGTGAAGGAGTTGGCCAACTTTAACAACCTAATCTAGTTGTATCTTTTGCTGGTGAGTGTTCTTGATGCATGTGTCCATGATCCGATCAGTGGTGGCCTATTCCACGAAGTTTGGGTTTAGCTTTGTTGGTGTGAGCTATTTTACAATGGCGAATGTGTCCAAAAATGGTGGAAAGTATGGCCGAAGGCAGTCTACTTTGAACACTAGGTGTAGACCAAGGAACAGTGGAATGCTAAGCTCGAAGGCATTGTCCCATACAACCTTGGTGATGTTGTATGGTCCATATCAGAGTGGATGAAGCTTTGATGGGGTCTAATGAGATGCTCCTTCTGCAAATGTAGCCAAACTTTGTCACCCACCTAGAACTTGTGTGACACCTAGTGCTAATCATGGCGTTGCTTGTACTTAGCATTGGCTCTGTCCAACATATCATGGACCTGCTGGTAGATGTATTGGATGCGCTCAATGAAGTTGTTAGCCCTGTCGGCTTCGGACTGGACATGAGTCAAATCTACCTAAGTCACTGCCAATGGTATGGCCACATCAATGGGGCATGATGGTTGAAATCCCAACCCTACCTAATTGGGGTTGTGGCCCATTGAGCTATGGAGAGCTCTATTGTAGTTGTGTTGGAAATAGGGGAGGATTTCATCCCATGTGTGTGGATGCTTTGAGTTGTACATGTGTAGAATGTGTATGATCATCCTATTGACAACCCCTGTTTGGCCATCAGTTTGGGGATGGAAAGTCATGGACTTAGTAAGTTTTGTATCCAGCATCAATGAGAGACTTAACCAAAATGCACTCAAGAATCTTGTTGGGCATGGGATCCCCCAAGGCAAGTTTTGGGGCTTAAAGCCCAAGTTTTGACTAAGTCTAATGTAAAAACTCTGCGAGTGTGGGAGCAAAGCGCGAAGATTGTAAATGAGTCATAGGGTTGTCCACCCTCATTTTTTTAATGTATTGTTGGCTTAAGAGATCTACCCATGGTCCATGGACCATGGGATTGTATAAATAGAGCGAGGCTCTAAGTTGTAAAGAGACATCAATCAATGGAATGGAATGAATAGCAATGACTTGAGTCTGATCTAAGTATAGGGTGAGTCATTGGGTCGTAGAGTAGGAGAAGGCTTTGCAGCTAAGTGCGCAAAGGGAATTGTATAAATAGAGCAAGGCTCTAAGTTGTAAAGAGACATCAACCAATGGAATGGAATGAATAACAATGAATTGAGTCTGATCTAACTATCAGGTGAGTCATTGGGTCGTAGAGTAGGAGAAGGCTCTGCAGTTAAGTGTGCAGAGACCTAGTAGTCTGCAGCTGAGTGCATAGGGTGAGTCAAGTCTGTAATGATTGGGGAATTAATAAAGAGAATTTTCTTATCATTCTGTGTATCTTTTTCCTGTTTGGTATATTGGGTATGAATTGCAATTTTATTGTTTATATGATGCGTGAACTTATATGAATGTGTTGAATAAATGAACATAAGTATCTGTTTATGCAAAGTTAACTAACTCTTATAAGGAAAACAAGTAATATCTTCGGTGTAACTTGGGGAATTAGCACAAATCATTTTCTTAGCAGTGCAAAAGCACGCAGTCCCTGGGTAGGGCTACGTGAAGATAATTATAACAAATCGCGAAGCATCGTAGGTCAGAAGAGTGCACGAATTGACCTGCATGAATTTGGTTTACAGTTGGACTAAAGTAACACCTTAGACATCTCAAGGGTGTGGAAACTTGGTTCCAGCATCCCCCCATACTGCTTCGGGTGAGACCTCAGTTCGTGCTCCACGGGCTGTTGCCGAAAGGGCCAGTAGTACAGGGATTTGTTTGGCTAAATAACTTTGAACCTAGGTCAATACCAATCAAGCCAACAAATGGTTACGTTGTTGGGACCGGAATTTGCATAGAGATGTCTGATATCATATCATTGGAATCCAACTAAGAAGGAAATTGAAGGTTGGTTGGATAGGATAATCCATGAGCTCACGGCGCAGGAGAACAGGACTCTATGACTATCAAAAGAAGAGTGGTTAGACTACTACCTGTACACAGAGATCCATGAAATTTTCTTCGCATCTTTCCCTACTGAGTTGTACGAGTGGATCATGAAGCTAGCAGATAGCCAAGGAAGGTGGAAACTCAAAAATCCTATTGTGTGGACCCTAGATTTGGTGCGTAGATTGGAAGCATGAGGGGTTAAGATTGTGCACGTTGTTGACCACTGGCTCGATTAGATTATAGGAGGATTCATTATTTTGTTTGCGGTAGATACTTCAGTCAGCTATAGCGAGGCAGAGTGACGCTTTCTCAAAGGGCCATGAATTAAGTACATTAAGTTTCTAAATACTTGGATGAAAATATTATTGTGCGAAAAAAGGGTTATGAAATTACCTTGATGTCCGGAGCCACGCAAAGTGGAAAAACCTACATAAACGAAGGGAGTAAGGGACCAAAGAACAGCCCTTTGATTTCACCTCCACGAGGGGACGAGGAAGAGCTCGCAAAGGTCTCACTGAGGAGTACGATCAATTTGATAAGACAGAGGATTCCGAGCATACCACCCCCACCCACACCACCACCAGCTTCACCGCCTTCACCCCCATATTCGCCCATACCACTTTTGCCACCACCGCGAGTCAATATGGTAAGCGCGATAAAGTTGTTTGTGTTCAAGGGAGTAGGAAATGAATATCCAAACTAGTTTTGGCTTGTGATAAAAGTCGTATGGGAAGCGTAGGGAGTCACAGATGACAATATAAATAAAGCAATGCTAGTCAGTGCTCTACAGGATTGCGTGCTAACCAAGTATATTAAACATTCTAATGACAATCCAAATGCGAGGATCACAGATATCAAAATTGTGCTGAAAAGGGAATTTAGTAGGTCAAAGTCAAAGGTGTAGTCGATCATTGGGTTCAAGGAGATCACAATGCTACCAAGTGAGACCCCTTGGGAATTTAATTAGAGACCAAAGTGCATGATTCGCGAAGCTAATTTGACTTTGACTGATGGACAACACCGCGAATGGTTTGTAGTATCGGTAACACCGCATTTGAGGAACGTGCTATCACAACAAAGGTTAATGACTCAAGAAGAGGTCTTATAGATCGCAATGAGGCTGCATGAGACTCCAATACAAGATCCTAACTTGGGAGTTCAACAAATCCATGTACAGTTGAAAAACTTATGCCTTGAGATGTAGTGTTTGAAATAGGATAGGATAGCCCAACCAGAAGTATGCAAAGAGGTATGGCGCGTTAAATGTAAGGGTCAGGGTCATGACAAGGACCACTGCCTAGTGTTCGCGAATTGCCTCGCACGAGGAGGATCGATGCTGTTAAGACCAGAGGCATAAGTAGGACCTAGCGCGACTCCTGCTTTGTGGTGCGAGATTTGTCAAATAGGAGGAAAGCATGTTACACACAACTGCCATTTGTTACAGAAGTACACACAGAATTCACAATAGTTGTTCTGTAATTTTTGTAGATTGGTTGGACATGATGAGCGCACCTATAGAAGTTATGAGCTGACGATGGATAGGACTCACACCTACAGAGTTCAGGCCAAAACACGTTCCCTTGACCAAAAGGCAGGAGTGGCTAAATAGGATTTTAGGGACATAGACGAGGCCGAGGTGGAGGAGGACCTAGAAGAGGTCGCAGACAGCGAATATGTTACAATTGCGAAGAGCCAGGACATTATGTTTGTGATTGTACAAATCCAATGAGTCCATCATGTCTATGTTGTACCTTTTTTGATCATGAGATGGAGGATTGTCTCACACTGATAGCTATGCTACGCAATAAGGGAGCGCTCCAACCTCCCCCGATTCAGAACCTGCAAATGATGAGGTCTAAGCCACGCGTGAAAGATCCAAATGTAAACATTGTGCTCTGAAGTGGAATTACAATGGGAGATGATAAAGGAAAACAACCCAAAGAAAGCACTTGGGTTCACAAAGCTCCGACGAAGGAAGCATAATTTGATTTAGAGTGTGCCTGAGAAACTTTTATAGAAGCTAAGAAGAGCTTCGCTGATTCCTCCACATCAGGAAGAAAAGACAGACCAGAGCAAGAAATTGACCCATCGATGCTCACAATGTTCCTGGAAATGTGTATGAAGTTACTACGTGACAGTAAGGCGGTAAAGGTACTACAGGAACTCATTAATAGATGCGCTGGGACCGCACCAGGAGCATGGAAAATTTAGGGGCGAATGTTCGCCCATAGGCAAAATTAAGGGGTTTAAAATTTTTAGTGGGCGAATATTTTTGTATCACAGTACAGTTTTACAAATTGCCTCAAATAGCCCACCCTATTTTAAGGCAGTGGGTAAAAAAGGTAAATTTAGCCCTTGAAATTAGGAGTTACAACCTTCCATTCGCCCTAATTTTCAAGAATAGGTTTTATTTAAGAGAATCCTATGGGCCAAATACCATATTTATAAAAGAGGTATGGTAAATTAATAAAAATATAAATAAATGAGAGGTATGGTAAATAAATAAAACATTTTTTATATTTACTCCATAAGTCACCTTATATACATGCAAGGGTGTAAACAAATAAAAATATAAATAAAGTGGAGGTATGGTAAATAATTAAAACCTCTTTTTATATTTATTCCATAACCCTCTTTCTATTAATGAAGGCTCAAAAAAGAGGTCTTATTTAAGTGAATCCTATGGGCCAAATACCATATTTGTAAAAGAGGTATGGTAAATTAATAAAAATATAAATAAATGAGAGCTATGGTAAACAAATAAAACATTTTTTTTATATTTACTCCATAAGTCACCCTATATTTACTAACATTCAAAAAGTGTGTTATATTTAGGTGAAACCTATGGGCAAAATACTATGGGCCAAATACCATGGGCTAGATTATTATTAATACCATGCAAAAAAACATTATTAACCCTAATATTAGTATTAATAAAAATAAAAATGGCACATGGTATTGATCCATGGTATTCACGTGGAATGTAGCCTATTTAAATGGGGGGTTTAAACCAGCATAGATCATCTTTACTCTGGATCTACTAAGCCTTGAGAGGGATCAAATATCGTGATATGCAAACTAGCATAGAGTGAAGAAATATTTGATCCCTATCGGGGCTTGGTGGATCAAGAGTAAAAATGGATGTTGTAATTTAATGTATGTTAAACATTTTAACTTGGTTAAAATAAAAAATAAAATAAAAATCAATTATTAATTTTATTAATTTTTATAAATTACTAATAGTAATTTTTAAGCTCCAGGTTTATGATAACCCATGGTATTGACCCATGGTAATATTAACCCATGGTATTGACCCATGGTAATACCATGGTATTCATGTGAGCATAGAATATTTAAAGGGGAAATTTTATCATCTTAGATCCATCTTAATTCTGGGTATACCAAGTGCTCAAAGGGATAAATAGATTTCATCCCCCTAAGAGTGGTAGATGTGGATTTAAGATGGATATAAGTTGGTTTTTATGATAATGAAGATATTAAATAGACTTAGGAAATTATATTGTAAAATCATCTTAAGGTGAATGGTTAAAGTTACATTTAGTCACTTCACAAAATTTAGTAAAAAATACCAATATCTCCATTAATATTGGTTTTTAACTTTTTTTAATTTAACAACAAAAATTCAGAACAATGAAACCTTATAACTCTTTCTGCATCACCCTCTCAAAAGATTTCTCACCATTTTTCAAACATTCTCAATATGATATCTTCATGAAAAAGTTTAGGTACTGATGTTGGATTAGCTGTTTGAAAAATAAGCTAGTTTGTACAACCTTTCATCTTCTATTCTATTCTTAGTTTGTCCTAATGATCTGTAGGTGTTGGAGCCACTACACCATATTTTCCTAAAAGGTGGATATTGTTCACCAAAAAGGAAATTAATCTACATGTTCCAACGCTGTTAAAAAATGCCAGACCTATGAGGGTAGTGAATTATGCTAATAAGGAATTTAGATTAGGAGAGACGTAATTAAATTTTATTATTTAATTGAAGATTTCCAATTAAAATAATAATAAATCTACATTTATATATTCATATATTGATTGGAAGGATTCTCACAATGGTCACTTCTTTCAATTAGATCCCCTTCAAGCCTTTGGGATACCTAATACTTTCTTATATAATATAGTTGGGGCTTGCTACTTGTTGGCATGTTGGGGTAAACAAACTTGATGTGTTTTTTTTTATCTTGCAGTTGGAGTCTATGGAATAAGAAATAAATTTGATAACTTGAAAAAAGTGGTAGCTTGACAAAAGTTGTAGAGAAAAGATAAATCTCTCCTACCTTGACAGAACTCATTTCCAATGTCAACACCTACAAAAAAATTGTTGTGGAATATTATCAAAACTAATAGAAGGATATGAAAGAGTGTATTGTAAGAACCTTGACAAACATGGCCACTGAAACTTGGAACATTGTTTTTAGGAAGAGAAAATTATGTTTCTTTTTTCCAAACATGTATGTTAGTATATTACAGTTTAATGAATATGTTTTCTTATTATCATATATGGTTTCATACTTTAACAAAACATTCGCCAAGACTTCACAATGTTTTATTATTCATTAAAAGATTTGCCAAGATCTTACAAGATTTTATAATTCAGTGAAAGATTCTCCATCACTGTACAAGATAATATAATTTGGTGAGAGATTTGCCAAAAAAATTATATATACATATTATATTATTGATAAAATTGCCTCCCATTTTTCCTATGTATCATGGGGATTAGCCCATTTATTATACATATAAATTTAGGGTGGTTCTTAAAATTTTCCCTGGCCAGGAGTGCCATGTGTAGTTTGAAAGATTGGAAAGCATGCGACGAGGATGGGAAGAGAAATGAGGTTGACCATACAGATTGGAAAATATGAGATGGACCAAGTAATTATGGACCTAGTATCAGATGCAAATGTTCTACCGAAGCATACATGGGAGCACATGGGGAGGCCTACCCTACAATGGTATCCTATTCAGCTGTGCATGGCTGTTAAAATTGCAACCAGGGAAAAACCTCATGTGGGCCATATTATTCATGGCTGATAATATTTTTATTAGATTCCTCTCGTCGAGAGGTGTAGGATTGATATAAATATCATCCGATTCCGATAAGTATTCATGGAGATATGAATTTATTTTGATTATGGAATTATTATCAAGCCGACCTACAACTCATGTAGGCTTAGAAGCCCAACAATCGCATCTATTCACCCACCAACGTTGTGTATAAATATAAGAGGACTTTTCCTCATTTGGAATCACTCATCTCATCACATCTCTCTCTCTCTATTGCACAAAAATGAGTCTCTTCTCTACTGCGCTGAAATGGGTCTCTCTCTCACACATGTGAAGCCGGAAACTGCTGAAACTGAAGCTGTAACTGCAAAAGTAAAGATTGACTTGCGTGGCCTAGAAGATCTCCTCATCTAAACTGTGTTGTAGGTTCATCTAAACTTCCTCTAAAAGCTGCAACTTTTGGTGGTGGAATGAAGTCAATCCGACGAACGGTTTGCAAGATATCGACTGCCCTAGTTTGAAGCAGGAAACTACTGAAACTGAAGCTGCAACTACAGCAGTAAAGATTGACTTGCGTGGCCTAGAAGATCTCCTCATCTGAACTGCGTTGTAGGTTCATCTGAACCTCCTCTGGAAGCCGAAACTTTTGGTGGTGGAATGAAGTCAATCCAATGGTCGATTTGTGAGATATGGTCTGCCCTAGTTTGATAATGAAGCCGCTAATGTTGATGCTGTTGATCTAGGGCCTGCTACTGCTGATATGAATCAGATTTATTGTACTATTTCTCTCTGCTGAATTATTGAAGATAAAAGAATATTTGATCAAAGGGTTTCCCCACACATTGTGGGGTTTGTCCCTAGCTAGCTGCCACATCTTGTGTCTCTTGTCTTGGCTTGTTTTCTGTCGATCGTTTAATGTTCTATCTGCACTTTACTTTATGTACATATGATTACTAATCAGTGGAATATAATAAGAAAAAGAAGTAAACTGTTATAAGCATAGAACATACCATAACTTAACATGGTATCGGATCTAAGGTGAATACAAAGCCTGAGCAAGAGCAAAAGCAATCATCGAAGAGAATATTGGCAAGGCTATCCTAAAAGAATTGTGGGGTCCTCAACACTCTTTCCTGCTGAAGACAAGCTCTGTGAGAAAGCTGACTATCATGAATGGAAGATGTCTATCGATCTAACCCTTGAGAATCAAGGAGTGTTGGATCATGTGAGAGGCAATATTGTTGAGCCTCCATCAAATGCATCCATTGCTGCCTGGAACAAATGAAAAAAATGGAGAAGTCAAAACAATAGAAGATCATCTGGGACTCTATCGACAAGCACTTGGTGGCCTACATCTCTGAACTGGACACCTCCAAGGAAATCTACGATAGATTGGACTACTCTTTTGAACTATAATGTAATTCCTGGTTTTGAGGAATTAATGGCTAGATGCATTCAAGAAGAAACAAGGGAAGAACTGCAAGAAATGCCCATGCCTAAAGGTCATCCTGCTGCTTTTTCTTCTCATACAAAGAAAAGAAATAATTCCAGGACTAAATGAAAAGGAAAGGCTGGACCTAAGGCTAGAAGAAAATGACGATGTTACATTTGCGATAAAGCAAGTCACTATGTATGAGATCATGAGCATCATGATGAATGAGATCATGGACATAAAGCGCAACATGAGATCATGGACATATAGGATAGCATGATGATGATGCGCACTAGTTTGAGCAGCATTATGATGGATAAAATCATGGACATGGGCAGCATGATGATAATCATGATTAGAGAAGCATGGTATAGTATGCAGTGGTGCAACTCGAAATCCCTCTGATGGCAATCAAAGGAATGACAAATTCAACAGCAAAGGTAAGACGAGAGCTGGGAATCAATGAAGAGGACAAGCATTCAAGAAGGCTAGAAATTCTAGGATGTATTCAATGCACCTGACCTCAAAAAGAACCTAGTGTCCATCTCGGCAATGGAAGACAAAGGCTACAAGGTAACCTTTAGCAATGGCAAGGTATGTATATGGAAAAATAATGCTAAAGATGCCTTTACTCTTGGGTTTAGTGTTGATTCATTATATCAGGTCGATGGAAGTCTGCTAGGTGTCATGTCTTGTCACACAACTCTTTAGTCTGAACTTTGGCATCGGAGGTTTGCCCACCTTCATTACAAATCTCTACCCGATGTAAGATAGATGGTAACAGGGATGCCCGAATTCCAAGTAGAGAAAGAAGGTGTATGTCTGGAATGTGCCGAAGGAAATCTTAAAAGGGGACCATTCCCCTCAAACCAAAGCAAGACCTCCGATATATTACAATTGGTTTACTCAGGCATACCTGAGGTTGGCATTAAGAGGGAGACTACTACACCACATACTCCTGAGCAGAATGGTGTGGTGGGAGAAAGAACCACACGATGATGGAAGCTGTCTGGGCCATGCTACATGATCAAAGACTTCCAAAGTTTCTATGGGCTGAAACTTCAATCACCACCGTATATGTACAAAATCAATGCCCTCATCAAGCATTGGGTTCCTAAACTCCTGAAGAAATGTTCACCACCGGTCAAAGGGAAGTCGTGATTAGTCATGATGTCACCTTTGACAAAGATATGGCTCTCAGCAAGGTGGACAATCTGCTGACTTTGAGTAGCTCTCAAGAAGCTGACACCAGGGAATCGAAAGAAAAGGATGATGAATCAATGCCTGATGTAGAAGAACCCATGGATCCGATTGATCCTCATCCACATGAGCCTTCCTCTTCTAGGAAGAGGCCTTCATGGCTTAGGGGGATACTTGATGATGCTGAAGGACATGTTGCACCCTGAGGAACCTTCCATCAAAGTAAGAAACTTAACAGGTATCAGGGATACCTGACCATCATGAGCACGATCATACAAAATGAACCTTCATGATTCTCAGATGTCATCAAGCATTAACTATGGAAGGATGCTATGACCATAGAATATGAGTCTATTATGGAGAATGATGTCTGGGAAGTAGTTCCCAGACCCTGGACAAGACAATTGTTACTTAAAAATGGCTTTACAAGATAAAGCATGCAGCAAATGGAAGTATGGAAAAGTATAAGGTTCATTTTGTTGCTCGTGGTTTATCCCAAAAGGGAGGTATAGACTATGATATTTGCACCTGTTGCCTGATATACGACCATCCGCTTGATCATAGCCCTTGTGGCTTCACAAGGATGGAACCTGCATCAGATGGATGTTAAGACCGTGTTCTTGCATGGTTCTATCAAAGAAGAGGTCTATGTGGAGCAACCTGAAGGATTTGAGATTTATGATTGAAAATCTCATGTATGCAGGTTGAAGAAGGCTCTCTATGGGCTGAAGGAAGCACCCCGAGCATGGTATGAGAGGATCGATAACTACTTGATTAAGCTGGGATTCACTAGGAGTGAAGCTGATCCTAACCTTTACTTTAAGGTTGAAGATGACAAGCCTCTCATACTGGTGTTGTATGTGGATGACCTCTTTATAACAGGTGCAAACCCTCTCATTCACAAATGTAAGAGGGATATGGCTTCTGAATTTGAAATGAAGGACCAAGGACTTGAAGTGTGGCAGAAGCCAAGGGAAATTTTCCTATCTCAAGGAAAATATGGGGTAAATATATTGGAAAGATCCAGTATGATGGACTGCAAGCCTGTGACTACCTCGAGGATCTTAACTTTTAGAAGTTATATGGTAGAGATGTTGGACCAGACTTGGGAAATGCCTCTGAGTTTCAAAAAACTCATTCGCATTGAAGTTCTTGGTGAACCTCCGTCCGAACATATATTTTGCAGTTAGCATTGTGAGCTCATATTTGGTTGAGCCTCACTGGATTGATGCCAGGAATATTCTGAGATGTCTTCAGGACACAATCTCTCATGGATTAAGATACACTGCCGGAGATGTGAGACTACTTGGATATACTGATGTTGATTGGGCAGGCAGTGTGGTGGACCGTAAGAGCACTTCCGGGTACTGTTTCACGTTGGGATCTGCTTCGATATCCTGGATGAGCAGGAAGCAGAAGTCGGTGGCTTTGAGCACCGCCGAAGCAGGATATATTGTTGCTAGCATAACATCGTGTGAGGCAGTCTAGTTGTGAAATCTCTTTAGTGAGCTATTTGGATTTACATTGGATACCAATGTGATTCTCTGTAACAACCAGAGGTGGGATTCGATTATTGAGGAATCCCATATTCGTCAATTACTCCAGCAGATAGACATCATCTAGGATATGGTAAGTCGATGAGAAAGGAAGCTACATCACATTAAGATGATGTATAGGTTGATACACCTTGTCAAAGCCCCGAGGAAAGATCTAATCTATGATTTTCCCAAACGACTTGGAGTCGGAAAGAAACCATTGTACAAGGGTCCTGCATGTTGCATACATTGAGCTCTGGGAGCTCTGAGGGCTTGCGATTCCTACTGGAGCAACATATGACCACAGGGTGACTCACCCTCCCCTGGTGCTGCACACTGGAACAAGATGATTCGCTCTCTTGTGGGACAAGATGATTCACTCTCTTGTGGAACATGATCATTCGCTCTCCTATGTAGCAAGATGATTAGTTCTCCTGTGAGGCCTGGATTGATGTGTTCTCCATGGCAGCCTGGATTAATGTGTTCTCCATGGCGATTGTAGCAGGATTGATGTGTTCTCCTGTGAGGACATGATTGATTAGTTCTCCTATCGAGGCATCCTACCCATGCAGTCTGGGACTCATGGGAAGTACCTCTCATTTGATCAATGAGCAGCGAAATGAAGTTAGGGACCATAGTAGTACCGATGGATGCATCATTGTATCTACCATACTCCCTATGCTAGGATGACCTCCATTGATCTGGGATCAATGATACTGGTTTGGGACCAGTGGTAGGAGTTGTACCATACTATGACGTTGACTTCGGGTCGGTTGAGACTGGTCTGGGACCAGTGGTACATACTCCAAGACTGACTTTGTGTCAGTGCAGTACTGGTCTGGGACCAATGAGAGTGGTACATACTATGACGCTAACTTCGCGTCGGTTGAGACTAGTCTGGGACCAGTGGTACACCCTCTGAGACTACGATACTGGTCTGGGACCAGTGGTAGGAGTGGTACTTACTATCAGCAGAGACTGGTCTGGGACCAGTGGTATGCACTCTGAGACTGACTTTGAGTCAGTGGAGTATGATACTGGTCTAGGACCAGTGGAGTTGTACTCACTATGACGTTGACTTTGGGTTGGTTGAGACTGGTCTGGGACCAGTGGTACATACTCTGAGACTGACTTTGAGACAGTATGATACATCCTCGATCATTTCTTCTTCTTCATAATTCAGACAAAAGCATAGCAGAACAGAACAATGAAAGAGCAGAGCAGAACAGAGCAAAACAGTACAGATCAGTGCAAGGCAGAACAAGACAAATCAGAATAGGCAGAATAGAACAAAGCAGGGAAAGGGTCAGGCTGTACATGGTAGTGCATTTGATGGATGACTAGTAACGACCGATAGACAGATTGTAGATGAAGTTCTCCATGGTTTAGAGGGAGTGTTAAAATTGGAAACCAGGGAAAAACTTCATGTGGGTCATCTTATTCATGGATGATAATATTTTTATTAGATTCTTGTCGTCGAGAGGTGTAGGATGGATATAAACATCATCCGATTCCGATAAGTATTCATGGAGATATGAATTTATTTTGATTATGGAATTATTATCAAGCCGACCTACAACTCATGTAGGCTCAGAAGCCCAACAGTCGCATCTATTCACCCACCAACATTGTGTATAAATATAAGAGGACTGTTCCTCATTTGGACTCACTCATCTCATCACATCTCTCTCTCTCTCTACTGCGCAGAAATGAGTCTCTTCTCTACTGCGCTGAAATGGGTCTCTCTCTCACACATGTGAAGCCGGAAACTACTGAAACTGAAGCTGTAATTGCAAAAGTAAAGATTGACTTGCGTGGCCTAGAAGATCTCCTCATATGAACTGTGCTATAGGTTCATCTAAACCTCCTATAAAAGTTGCAACTTTTGGTGGTGGAATGAAGTCAATCCGACGAATAGTTTGCAAGATATCGACTGCCCTAGTTTGAAGCCAGAAACTGTTGAAACTGATGCTGCAACTGTAGAAGTAAAGATTGACTTGCGTGGCCTAGAATATCTCCTCATCTAAACTACGCTGTAGGTTCATCTAAACCTCCTCTGGAAGGCGCAACTTTTGGTGGTGGAATGAAGTCAATCCGACGGTCGGTTTGCGAGATATGGTCTACCCTAGTTTGATAATGAAGCCACTAATGCTGATGTTGCTGATCTAGGGTTTGCTACTGCTGATATGAATCAGATTTATTGTACTATTTCTCTCTGCTGAATTATTGAAGATAAAAGAAGTTTTGATCAAAGGGTTTCCCCACACATTGTGGGGTTTGTCCCTGGCTAGCCGCCACATCTTGTGTCTCTTGTCTTGGCTTGTTTTCTGTCGATCGTTTAATGTTCTATCTGCACTTTACTTTATGTACATGTGATTGCTAATCGGTGGAATATAATAAGAGAAAGAAGTAAATTGTTATAAGCATAGAACATACCATAACTTAACAATGGTGAACCAACAAAAAATAATAACCCTGGGGTGATTGTAGGGAATCACAGTGGATATTGATGGAGTGAGCGCTAGCCGACTTTGAGGTGATAGATATTATCGATGACAACAATCCCTACCCCGCGCTCTTAGGAATCGATTGGGCCATTGACATGAAGGGGGTTATTAACCTGAAGAAGTGTAAGATGATTTTTGAGAAAAATTCTTTGCATGTAGTCATACCTTTGAACCGTATGGAAGGATCAGCTACACAAAGCTGGTGCACGACTATGAAAGAAACGACAATTTGGACTGCATCTACAAGATAACCGTATGAGAGCAAGACTGGTAAATCCCACCGCGAATGGATGAATATCATGGGAGTGCAAAATCTCCTGTACATCGGATTCAAATGAAGAAATAGAGAGATGGAAGAACCGGTTACACGAGGTAACCACGCTAAACTATAACATGATGACAGGATCACTATGCTGCGTGTCGATGGAAGTAAGGGATCTGCCTACTTATGATGGGTTAAGTGAGGTAGATGTTTTCTTGAACAGATTTGAAAGGGAGGTGCCAGAACAACAACGTTTCGAGGCTTTGAAGTGGATACTGTGCGATATGCCCGTGAGGTGGTAGGGTACATACCAAGGAAGCTTTGAGGACTGGCGCAAATGTAGGAGAATGATGTGCATGCATTTTTGGAAGCCTCAGACATGACTAATAGATAATTACAATGTACAGGATGGTCCGCATATGCACCTATGTAGATGGGTACAGGCGTATGGTAAGCAACGTACACGGATACACATGAGGTTTGCAACGGGAGATACAGTGTATAAGCATGTGTGGGGAGGGGGGGGGGGGAATTGCAAAAGTCTCCTCCAGATGGAACGACAGCATATGAAAAGAATGACCGCATAGAAGGGTATCTATGTGAAATCCTATAATAAAGTATGCATGGCACTGAATAAGGTATGTCGTACATCGCGAAATTATTGGGACCTGCACATACTCACAGTCCTATGGGCCTATAGAACAACATGCAAGGAACTGATGGAACAGACACCTTCTACGCTAGTTTCTGGAATAAATGTTGTACTTTTGATGGAGTATCAAAGGCCTAGTCCATGCATAGCTACACCTATGAATGTAAAGGATCGCGAATCCTTGGAAGAAGGGATCACGTAGTTAGAAAAGATTGCAGAAGAGTGCTTGGGACCTGATGAAGATATTCAACAAGGTGATCTTAGGCTTCGAGATCTCATGAATGAAAGAGTCTGGTTGAGAGAGAAAAGTGCCAGGGAAAAAGAGGAAGTCAAGAAGCTAGAGGAAGGAATGAAAAGGGATTTTATTGATAAAGGGATGGTGGGCATAAAATAGGATACGCATGACTATGGTGAAAATTTTTGAGACTACCACCATGAACTGATCAGTTTAGTACCGTGGATTCGACCGTATGTCACTAATAAGATCACAGATGGTGACATGATGCAAATGGTAAAGTACGCAATGCAAGTAGTAGAGTCAAAAGGTGAACTTTTCCCAGAAAAAGTAGCTGATGATCATGCAAAACCCTATACAGGTAGTGTGGTCACATGGCTAGGCATAGGAAGCATAGTCTTAGCGCTCCAGGCAATTGAAAGGAGGCGCAAGACTATAAACTACTCTGCCCAAGAGCTACGCGCTGTCAGGGCTGTGCGTGGGAGTGAAGTGTCACAGGGTTCGCGACAACGCAAGGTTAGTTGTGCTGCTGTGTGAGTTGGCTAAAAAGTGACCATTATAGTCACTATTCATGATGTGATGCTTGGTTTGATACCAAATGGAGCAGGTGGTAGGCATTTAAGGCGAATTTTATGGGAAAGATTTAGGAAAATCTGCTGCCAAGGGAGCATTAATGGATCGGATTTGGGAGGAACAATCGAATTCGAATTCAAAAGGCTCTATAAATTACAAAGTACTACCCAAAAAATGACACTTGGTCATCTAAGAATTGAGCTGTCACGCGCCACAAGTATTCTGAACTGATACCTATTTTCCCTGTGGAGATCATTGCTTGAGCACCTGATTGAACAGTTGAGAGATCTCTGGATGAGCACGATGGCAGCATCTGAAGAAGCCAAGGAAATTGCAGAAATGACCGCCAAAGAAGTCGCGTAGGACATGACCATAGAAGATGCCCCTGAGAGCGTCGGGATTGTTGCGGAAATCCCTAAATCACTGCACATGCCAAGACCAAAGAAATGTAAACAACCCATGATTTTGGTGTGTGTGTCCCCTCAATAACCGCTGCGAACTAAATTAACAATGGAGTAAAAAGGGAAATCGGTTAACTTGGAAAATGATGAGGAGGAAGAAGACCTTGAGGATATCATAATAGAAGAGGATTAGGACGAGGGTGTGGATGAAGAAACCGAGGGCGTGTTCCCTCTAACCAAGTTGCTCACATATGTCCCTCCGTGGAAGGGGAAGGCAAAGGTGCCCAAGGACCTAGACGACAGTAAAAGCCCTCTACAGAATTCGTTGTTACCTGATGACGTCATTTTCAAAGGAGCACACTTGGGAAGGGTGCCGAGCTTAAAATTTGAATACTAGGATCTCGTTGACCACAAGAAATTTCCTCACATGGCAACCACACACCTCATGAATCCAAAGAAACACACCACAACAGAAGTCATAGAGTTGGAAATGCGCAAATGGTTGTGGGGTCAAAAAGGTAGGGTTGTTGAACCTGCTCTAGGTGCTACACTACCATCGCACCCCAATGATTATCTTCTTCATTAGGCAGCTGCTCTGCCTGGTGCATGATGTGTGTTTATGGTTGGAGGAGCCTGTCCCTATCACTGACCACCAGATCCATTGAATTACCTGACTCCCGTGTTAAGGAGAAGACCCTGCAGACATTTCAAAGAGTAAAAGCAGTGATTTGGCCATCGCGGAGGCCATGAAAAAGAAATATAAGATGGAGAAGAAAAAATGGGTTACGCAATATCCAATATCAACAACAAGGAAGTCAGAGTTGTGACTCAGATACTGGTGGGTAAGGTCATGAAGAAGTGTTGCGCGAATGAGGTGCTCGTGTCAATGGTTGCACTTGCCAAACAATGCACAGAAGGGGTCCAGTTTAACTGGTCCAAATTGTTGTGCAAGGAGTTCCTGGAGAATTTCCATGAGGCATAGGAATAGGGGAAAACCTTCCACTATGCATGACTCCTATTGTCCATAGTGCTGGTG
The DNA here is from genome assembly GCA_031772625.1 of Pinus tabuliformis. Lineage (NCBI taxonomy): Eukaryota > Viridiplantae > Streptophyta > Pinopsida > Pinales > Pinaceae > Pinus > Pinus tabuliformis. The sequence continues at coordinate 443,234,488 of CM062818.1, read as the reverse complement.
GATGGAGAATTGCCTGAGGACAGCCAATTCCCCACAATTGCGAGGGATATTCCAGAGGCCATGAAGTACGCTTCACTGTGCGCCACTAAAGACACGCACCAGATCCAAGATAGTAAAATATTATGGGTGTTCATGGAGATGAACATCAGAATGGGGATTAACCGCAAGCTGTGGTTATCACCCACTGTCTACAACAGCCTACAAAGTTTCGCAGAGTTTAAAGTGGACTTTCATCACATCTACCTCAAGGCGTGCAAGGACCCTGCAAAGAAGTGGAACGAACTACCATATATGGCCACAGATGATGTGATATTTGACATACTTTAGATGTGGCCACCAAAATGGTGCACTCTAGACATCTCCATGGTGGAATCAGAGAAGTCTGTTATGCAGAAAAAGAAAGAGGAGGCAAAACTGAGTGTGGCACAGTTGGTAGAAAAGAGAAGAAAAGTGGCAGTAGCAGCAAAGGTGCAGGAGGTGTGGGATGCTGTGCAGAAAACAACAGGACAATAGAAGGTCGTAGCAGAAGCACAGAAGGCAGCAAAGAAGGAGCGTGAGGGTTAGAAGTCACCTTTTCCTAAGAAGGAACAAGAAATAGAGATAGAGACAGAGGAGGGTGGCACGGACCTAGAAACAACATCTACATAGTTAAAGCGCCAGTGCTTGAGAGAGCAGGTGGGGCCACAAAAGAAGTCGAAAGCGTCTAAGACTTCTTTCGACTTGATAACCCTAACTGAGGGAGATATGCACAATATAGGGTAGACGGTGCACGAAGTCATTGCGAAGGCCCTCCAACAATTTGTGAAGGACAATCAGATTGTATTGGGAGCTCTCCAGGCATAGATTCAAGAGTTATAGGTGCACACTCCTAGGCTGGTACTCTCTCGACCAGCCTCATTGTAGGAAAGGTCGCAGCTGAGGAATTGTTGCATGCCCGCATGACTAACACAATAGTGCTGCCAGAGGGGACACTGGTTACAGAAAATGGGGCCTACAAGCCTACGGTCAGTGTGTTGAAAGGAATAGGGATCAACATGGTTGCACTCCCTCGGGAGACACTCTATGTTCTACAGGATGGGATTACTACAAAACTATGGGCTAGGGAGAGCCGTGCACTGTAGGTGTTGAGTGAAGAAAGGATCAACATGGAGCAGTTGATATTGTAGCACGACGAGGTCATGTCTGAGAATAGGTAGATGGTACAGGTAATTGAAGAAGCCTACCAGATGGTCCCTGAGCTAGCCATCCCAACAGAAGCACCAATAGAGGTGCATCCAGAGCTTAGTCGCAGGGGTGCATGAGGCAAGAGAAGAAATGGCTAAGGATCAGCTGGAGTTGAACCTCCAGATAGTAGAGATATGGTTGAAGGTGTAGCCTTCAACTCCTCTAGAGGTAAGGGAACAACGCTCCAGTGCCATCACAATGGGCATCGAAGAGATCAGCAGTGCAGTGAAGGACTGCACCAAAATGTTGGAAGAATTGTTCGAGGTTCTCACCTCTCTACAGGAGAACCTGAACATACAACACTTGGAGATAGAGGAACGCAAGCTGCAGCAATAGTATGACAACATAAAAGGGATTGCGTAGATGATGGCCCTTACACAGAGGCTCATGCAGATGCAACAGGCCAAGGCACTTAAGGAGCAGGTAGACGCGACGTGGCACAAAGAAGCGGTTTTAAAGGCACGCGTCCAACCATGGATTGATGAGGCCTTCGTCATCACAACAACAATTGAAGGCAAGCTTGCGTAGATGTAGGGGACGCAGTTGCAAATGCAGGAAATCAATTCTGTAATTTCCGAATAGCACATCCAAGAGATACAACAAGAAGCAGCTCAGTGCACTGTCGACCTTGCAGCGGTCTGAGTACAGTTGGGAGGTCTCTATGCGAAGATCTCTGCACTAATAGAGTGACTCGAGGGTGAGTCATGATGTTGGTGTTGGGGGCGTGTTGGGCACGAGATCCCCCAAGGCAAGTTTTGGGGCTTAATGTCCAAGTTTTGACTAAGGCTAATGTAAAGACTCCGCAATGTGTGGGCGTGGAGCATGAAGATTGTAAATGAGTCGGAGAGTTGTCTGCCCTCATTTTTGTAATGTAATGTAGGCTTAAGAGATCTACCCATGGTCCGCAGACCATGGGATTTTATAAATGGAGCGAGGCTCTAAGTTGTAAAGAGACATCAATCAATTGAATGGAATGAATAACAATGAATTGAGTCTGATCTAATTATAGAGTGAGTCGTTGGGTCGTAGAGTAGGAGAAGACTTTGCAGCTGAGCACGCGAACCCCTGTAGCTGAGTGCACAGGGAGAATTGAGTCTGTAACCATTGGGGAATTAATAAAAAGAAGTTTCTTATCATTTTGTGTATCTTTTTCCTATTTAGTGTATGGGTATGAATTGAAAGTTTACTGTTTATATGATGCGTGAACTTATATGAATGTGTTGAATAAATGAACATAACATAAGTATCTGTTTATATGAAGTTAACTAACTCTTATAAGGAAAACAAGTAAGATATGCGGTGTAACTTGGGGAATTAGTACAGATCATTTCCTTAGCAGCACGAAAGCACCGTAGTCCCTGGGTAGGGCTGCACGAAGATAATTATAACAAATCGCGAAGCATCGTAGTTCATAAGAGTGCACGAAGCTAGTTCACAGTTGGACTAAAGCGACACCTCAGACATCTCAAGGGTGCAGAAACTTGGTTCCAACATCCCCCCATACTACTTTGGGTGAGACCTCAGTCCGTGCTCCGCGAGCTGTTTCGGAAAGGGCCAGTAGTATAGGGATTTGTTTGGCTAAATAACTGTAAACCTAGGTCAGGCCCCATCAAGACAACAAATCTGCCATCCCGATCTGAGACAATGGACTATGGGATCCCAAAGTGTACCCACACTTGCTTAAAGAAGAGCTTAGTAGTGGCCTTTGTTGTGATACTCTTCTTGCACGCCACCATGATGGCCATCTTAGAGAATCTATCGACGACCATGAAAACACAATCGTTGTCATTCTTAGTAGAAGGAAGGCCCGACATGTAATCCATGGAGACAGATTTTAAAGGAAAACTAGGAGGAGGTATAGGAGAATACAGACCTTGCTTCTTGATGGTTGGTTTGGCAATGGCATAAGTGGTGCAGGATCTAATGTACTTCCCAACATCCTGACGATGTTTTGGCCAATAAAAATACTTCTCCAATACTACCACTATTTTCTCTACTCCAAAATGTCTAGTCACCCAACTGTAGTGTGCCTCCCAAATAATCTTGGCATGCTCACTTGAAGGAACATATATGTGTCCCAGGTGGCATAACAATGCATCCCGAAGTTTAAAACTTGGTTCTTTCTTCCCTTCCAGGAGTGTTTGGTATGTGCTGCTGAATTTTGGATCACTCTTGTAAAGATGCGACCACCTCGATGTCTCTTGCACACAGGGGTCGAGCACAGTGATCAGCGCCATGACAGGTGGTCAGCTAAGGAAATTAGCAACATTATTGGTGTTGCCCATCTTATAATTAATGTTCAAATGGAACTGTTGCAAGTAGATGGACCATTTCTAATCATGATCATTCTACAACTTCCCTTGTGTTTGTATGAACCGTAGAGGTCAGTGGTATGTGTGGATGACCATTTCCTTCTGCAGAATATAACGCTTCCATTGAAGACAAGCGTACACAATGGAATATATTTCTTTTTCATAAGTGGGGTACTTTCAGACTATGTTTGAAAGTGTCTCACTATGGTAAGCCACTAGATGCACATGCTGAGTAAGAACCACACCAATATCATAGTCAAAGGCATTTGTCTCAATCTCAAATGGTTGTTGCAGATCTGGTAATATGAGCATTGGTGTAGAACAGAGGTGATTCTTCAACTCAGAGAACACTTGTTGTTGGGATTTACACCAAATTTTTTTTCTTTTTCTCTACCTTTTGTGACTTGATTTAAAGGCCAAGTGATATGAGAGAACCCCAGCACGAACCTACGGTAGAAGTTTGCAACACCCAAAAAGATGTAGAGCTTTGTTAGAGTGGTTGGGGATGGCCAATCCCGAATGACTTGTATCTTGGATGGGTTCACATGTACACCCTGCTCATCAATTATGTACCCTAGATATTGAAGTTGGGTCAGGCCAAAGCTGCATTTATCCAAGTTAGCACACAACTTATGTTGTCGCAAGGTCTGAAGGACCTGTCGAATATGGTGGAGGTGCTCATCCCAACTCTGGCTGAATATCAAGAGGTCATCCAAACACACCACCATGAATGCATTGGTGAAGGGTCACAACATGTCATCCATTAGTATCATAAAGGTTGCAGGGCCGTTCGTCAATCCGAATAGCATGACCAACCATTCAAAAATTCCCTCCTTAGATTTGAAGGCACTTTTCCACACGTCAGAGGGTTCGATAGGCACCTGGTGATAACTTGACTTCAAGTCAATATTAATGAAATATTTGGCCCCCTTGAGTTGGTCAAGAAGGTCATCAATCTGTGGAATTGAGTACCTATTCCAGAGAGTGATCTTGTTCAATGATCAGTAGTCAATACAGAGCCTCCACATCCCATCCTTCTTCTATAGCAATACAATCAGGCTCCCACAAGGTGATGAGCTTGTCATGATGTGCCCTTACTACAATAGTTCCTAAATTTGCCTCGTGATCTCATTATTCTCCAGAACATAGTACTGATAGATTGGCCCATTGGGCAGTGGCACACCTAGGGTCAGACCGATGGAGTGCTTGACCTGACAATGCAGAGGTACCCCTGTAGGTGAGGTGAAAATATCCTTGTCCATCTATTGTTGTTTTGTAGAGGAGCCCTACCTGGAAGCCGTGGCCACAAACTTCTTCTTGACCTGATGGAAAATCATAAGGAAAAAAAAATTCCTAGTCTCAGTAATGCTCTTACTTCATTTCTTTGCAGTTATCAAAGAGATGGCAATAGGCGGGGCTACCTCTAGTATCATGTACAACTTGTTGGCCAAGGTAATAATCACATAGCAAGGTCTAGACTCATATACAGCATGTCGCTTCCACAAATATGGTTGTCCTAACAATACATCACAAACTTCAACAGTAGAAACATCACACAGTACCTCATCCGTGAAGGGCTTGATGTTGTAGGGAAGGTGGCACTGCTGTTTGACGCAAAGATCTCGTCCTTGGTGAAGCCACCTTATAGTGTACAAATATGGATTTGATGTAGTCTTTAGGCCCAATCGCTTCACGACCTCTACTGAAATAAGGTTCTTTTGGCTCCCGTTGTCAACAATGAACTGCAGCGGAGAACCTTTCACCCACATCTGTGAGTGGAAGAGGTGTTCCCCCTCCTCTGGATCTTTGGGCTCAATCTTTTCGATCTTGGTCATGGCCATGGTGGCACTAGGCTCCGCATCAGTGATTTTCTTGCCTTTGTCAGTTCCCTTATCATGTTTTGATTCAGAGTCTGAACATGCATCTGATTTAGAAGCCTTCAACTTAGCCACCAGCGACTGCTTGGCCCAACACTCACTTGTATTGTGAGTGGAGCTCTTATGGAACTCACACCATTTTCCTGTATCCTTCTTTGCCTTCATGGTGTTGTTCTTTTCTTTCTTCTTCGGCAGGCTGTCCTATGTAGCCCTACCTCAGCTTGGTCCTTTTTCTATCATTTGCGGGTTCCTTTTCCTTGCTTTGGATTTGCGGATCCAAAGTCCCGCTTCTTCTGTTTAAACTTCTGCTTAATCTTGATAGTGTATCAGTACTCATACCAAGTGAGGAAATGTCTAGGAACTCCATCTCGTCCTAGATTTACTTTTGTAGACAGTCACAGTACTTGAGCACCAAATTCTGCTCAGTATCCTTGATACCTAGTTTCGTGCAAAGGGTATGGAAAATATTTGTGAACTCCAGCACATCATGGTCCCTTCCCTACGGTAGTGTGGTCCACTTTATGTATTTATCTTCATAGGTCCTGATAGGGTAATATTGTTCCTTGATGGCATCTCGAAAAGAATCCCAAGTGGGTGCGACTAAAAACAACGAGGGTTCACTCTTGTCCTTTTGTTCACAGTAGGTTTCCCACCAGTCCTTGACATGTGGGGCAGCTTTGAGAAGTGAAAAAGTAATATTTTCCCAATTGGAAAAGTCATGAACTGAAAAATATCCTTCCAACAAATTTAACCATTTATCTATGGCGTTTACATCTATCAGGCCTTCAAATATGGGAATATCGAAGTTAACTTGTACCTTAAAAGGAGTGGCACCTCCAGAGTGGCTGTTGGATGAAGATGCATCGCCTGTGGGTAGCTGTCGAAGGATCTGGGGAAAGTTATCCATGATCGCATCCCTCAGTCGCTTGACGGCTTCCTCGAGCAACATTTTGAAAGGATATCCTGCACCCTCGTCTTCTTTTTCTTCCACTATGGGAGGCCCTCGGGATTTACAAGGCTGATCTTGCAAAGGTTCAACCAAATCGAGCCCTAACTCCTTATATCCTGACCTCATTGGGGACATGGAAAGAAAAACAAAGAAAGAGCAGATGGCCGAGATACCATTGATCTAGACTTAAACAACAACACAAAAAATTACATATATAACCATAAATACGAAGATGTAGTAGAAATAACACTTCACTTCATTAAGATCAAATACTGAAATAGTCTTACAAACAAAATGGAAATAAGACTAGCTCGAGCGTTGGTAGCTTATTTCTAAGAAGAGATGTGGTGGCTACATGCCTCTGGCCTGTGTTACGATGAGGCTCAAAGGCCTATTTATTATTGAGAAACAATGGAAAACCCTAAATATCTGAAAACCTAACCTTAGGAGATGAAGTGCCAAAATTGTGGACCCCGTTTGGGTAAATTGGTACATCAACTTCCCAAGGTCGTAACTTTGGCATACGATCTACATTTGGCCATCATAATACCTCATTTGAAACATCTCAAAGAAAAGGCTGAAAGAAAAGAAACAAGGTAATTTGGGAGGTTTTCAGTCTCTCTGTTTTCCATAAAAATGTCGTTTAGGGCCTCAAAATGGCACTGGAAGTTCACGACCTGAAAAACTGTCAAAAATAGTAAATTGTGCTATAATTAAGGAAACTGAAAAACTGAAAGAGACAGTGTTGGGGGTCCAAGTGGAATAGCTAGGTGGCCACCAATATCCACTTGGATCAGTATTCTATTTTCAGAATAAAAATAATAATATATTGAAGGGCTCTTGATTTAATATCTGATGATTTGGTCCTCTTCATTATTTTAATGGTTTGATAGTTGAAGACAAGTGGTTCACAATGGATAGAATTATCTCATGGATTTGTTCAAATGGAATGTTGGCATGGATATTTATGGGATCAAGTAGTTGATGTGGTCCACATAATAAATGAATTTGGTTGATTATCTGTTGATTTGGCAATGCGTACTTCTATGGATTGATTTAATAATTTGGTGTCAAAGGAATTTGAATCACAGTGGGTTGAGTTTGAATTGTGTTGGGATGTTGCAAAGAGGTCGATATGTGTAAGAGATCTCCTACAGTAAGAAAATAATACCAAAAATTTGTGGAGAAATGCAAGAAGAAGCTGTAGGGTCTCATTGCACAGAAGAAATGGACTTTGAGCATGCTCTGTCTCACATGGAACTATGTTGGAACTTATGATGTGAAGACCAAGACAAGAGGGCCTTTTCGAACCATTAGCAACCTGGATGATCTCGCACACAATGCTAATAGAGGTCTTGACATTGCAATTAGGCCACTGGAACCCATCAAGGAATAGTTTCCCACGATTGCTTACGTCGATTTCTATCAGCTCGTTGGTGTTGTAGCCATTGAAATTACAAGAGAGATGGAAATCCATTTCCATCCAGGAATACTAGATAAAACTACGCCTCCAAAGGAGGGTCATTTTCTTAATGCTACTAAAGGGGTTGATCATATGAGGGATGTATTTGGTATTTTGGTTGGACTCTTTATGTAGCAGTGACGAGGACACTTGGGCATTTTTATATTTTTTGTGAAGTGAAATGATGTCGATTCTAGAAACACATGTTGTTGGTGCTCCAAGGACATGTAAACTTTGCACGCCATTTGATGTGGAGGCATGATGGTTCTCCGCTATGTCTGGCAGATGTCTGCTAATGCTTTTTAGATCCTAGAATTTTATGACCTGAATTTTAGAGAATGACATGGATGAGCCCTAAATACACTGGGAAGAAGAGATTCGTGAGGTTTTTGTGTGCTTACTTTGTGGGTGGTTTGTTAAATATGATAACTTTCAGAATGAAGCACTTCCACCATAGGATGTAGAAGATGATTCTTTACTTTGCATGTTATACAATGCTAAGATGTGTAAGTCTAGAAAACACTATAGAAGTTGTGACAAATGTATGGATGGATTTGATAACCATTTTGGGTGGTTGAATAACTGTGTTGGAAAGAAGAACTACATAATTTTTTTTTTATTTTCTCTTATGACTACTAATATTACCTGACTTCTGCTTCAAGGGGGGAATAGGAGTTGTTGTTATGGTGCACTATTTTGTTGATAAAAGAGGCATTGTGTTGTTGCTGCTACAATACCCTCCAAAATTTTGGCCTACACTCAATTTCAGAGCCTTCCTTGGTCTTGTACATTGTTGTTGCAAACATTGAAATTCATTTCTTGTGTTTTTTTGAGGTGTTTCGATCTCTTTTACAAGATACGAAAAATGTCATCTTTTCATATGTTCGTTGTCACACAATGTGTGTAAGCCTGATCTGTTGGTTTCAAGAGGTCAACTTTGTGTAAATAAGTTTTATAACCATGTAAACATTTGTTGCACTCATTTGCAAAGTTTCAAGCACTGTCATACAAGTGTCATGACGGTCATCAGAAAGTGTATCTTTAGTTTCACACTTGCCATAATTCATTTTAAAGTTGTCACACTAAGGTAAATGCATTGTTTTTGTGTCCTAGATGGTCTATGTTGTTGTGTCATCAAGCATTCTAAGTGTGTGATCACGGAAGAAGTATTATCACTATTCATATTAGCCTCACAGATCCTTCACTTAGCCAATTTCAGAAAAGCTTCTCAACCAAACAACCTAGCTTCACCTGGCCTACCTAAACGATGCGTTACTCAGTTATAGTCCTCTAGATGTGACCTTTCCTCTTGACATTATGAAATACGCAGTTCCTGCCTTCTAAAACTGCTACAATACTCAGTTCTAGTGCTCAAACCCTGACCTTAGCTCCCAGAATTGTGCAATCCCTCTTCCCAGCTAGGCCTCAAGTACACATTGTGCAATATCTAGCCTCAAGCTAATCCCTTGAGCCCCTGAGATGCACAATTTCATAATGTCCCAACATCCCTTGTCTCCTAGAACTGCGCAGTATGCTCATCCAGTGCCTATCCTCTCAACCTGTCACATTGACCCCTAGAATTGCGTAGTTTTCTTCCTCAGCCCATCCTGGACTACACATTGCATAGTCTTAAGGCTCAAGGTTCACCCCTAACTCTTAAACTACGTAGCTACACAGTCACTGAGCCCCTCTCCCAGCTTGTTCCCTAGTTCTGGCCTAGTCAATGGATCAATATGCACTATTTTAGGCTAGGGTTTTTTTAGGCTAATGTATTCTTGTCATGAGTAAATTTTAGATACAGGTACCTTATCTTAAGGTGGTGAGATGATGAATAAGGATATGAAGAAGGGAAACATGCTAAAAGACATCTTTATAGTTGAGTGTGCAAGTTGATCAACTAAGAAAAAGAAAAGGGGCATTAGTTCGCGATCACAACTCAAGACTTGAGATCATTGAAGATTCATTACCTCTAATCCATGTAGAGGTGGAGAGAAAAATGGTCTCAAGTAGACACTCAACACACAGAGGAAAAAGTGGCTTGATATTGCCACATCGTCAAGCAGTCCATGTCAGCAGTGTCATGTCATGAGTTGTCACATGCCACATCATTATGGTGGATTATGTAGTTCATGTTTCAAAATGTATTGTAAAGTGAAAGACAAAAGGACACGTATGGAATATGAAGAGTCATGTAAATTTGAAAAGTTGTAGGAAGTCAAATAGTCATGAGGGTAGATGAAGAGTCACAAGGAAGGTGTGTTGGAATTATGGCTAATGTGTTGTCCTTGATGGAAACCTACTTGATAAAGATGTCAACATGCTGATTATGCAATGTGAAAGAGAGAATGGAAAAAGGTTGTCCTTGATGGAAAAATAATTGATAAAGATCTCAACATGATGGTTATGCAGATACTACACGTGATATGGAAAAAGCAATATCATGTCAGAGAAAAAAAGATGATAAAGGTGAAGTTTAGGAAAGTATACATGGGTCCTGTGAAGATAAGTTGCGTACATGTGTAGGTATGATGAAGAGAAGTTGTGTACAATTTCTGCACTATGATATTATGAATACAAAGGCACTTTCCGGCGCTACTAAGGGATTGACCTAAGGTATTGGTTGAGGCGTAATCTATATAAGGAGATGGAGATCAAGTGTTAAGGGGTGTATATGATGGATTATTTACGAACGACTTGATCTGAAATAGAAGTGCACCAGGGAGCACGAATATGGATAAGATCTAATAGATCTAAAATGATCACATATTGAATATTCTTTTTATGGTTTGATATATTTGTGATGAGGATATTATGATGTGTGTCTGTAACAATTTGTATGTCAAGATTTGGGTTTATCAGATGTTGTATTGTGAAAAAAAAGGTATAACTCAGTGATTATAGATTTGTACACTGGTATGCCACTGAGAATTCACTTACATATGCAGATCTACTTTTTGGTAGTCACGTATATATACTATAGTACGGACAGATTTGTTCGCAAGTGTGGTGAATGAGAAGGACATACATACGCAGAAGCATTTTATAAGATTCACGTACATTTGTTATGGCTTGTAGCATGAGTTGTTATTTATGCATGATCAATTCTGTTATGTTTGTTGTTATCTATTAATGATGTCTCTCTCATGATAATCTATGTTTAATAGTTTTGGTTGGGTTGAATTTTTTATGGAATGATATGTTGACTAGAGATGATACTACTGTGTGATGATCTGTATTTGGTTCAGTGATCTGTGATGGGTTTAGTATGTGATTCAGTGATTGATTCAGTGTGACAGTGATTTAGACTCAGTTGTTTAGTATTTTGAGATCTGTACGTAGGTCCTCTTAAGGAGAAGTGCGTACATACGCGGGTATGACTAAGAACAATAGCGTATATATTTTGACATATGGTTGATCAGGGTTTGCAGTAGCAACAATTGGTTTCTGTGATGGGTAACAGTGTTTGGTGTATTGATGAGTAGTTGTGCATTGATATGATATATCCTATTTTAGTTTGATCTAATTATATTGATTGATTAAGATTCAATGATTTCTTTGATGATTTAGTTGGTTCAGTGATTGAGTGATTTTATATAGTGATTGGTTTCAGAATTATTACTTGATATTGGACTTAAATGATGGTAGTGGGTCCAGTATGAAAATATGATGAAAAGTTGCCTACAGGTGTGATGTTGTGAGTCAAGTGGATCTAGTACGAAATATTATGAAACATGGTCCATAGAGATGCTAAGGGTAGGAGCCTTGAGTGAGGGAGTCAAACCTTCCTTCCAGTGGTAGCTAGTAAATTTAATCAAGGGGTTGGAGCTCCCTTCCAGTGGGAACTGGAGAACGATAGAAGGTTGTAGCCTTCTATAGGTGGGTTCTTTCATACTAGTATGAATATGCGCCAGTAAAATATTGTAACATGTTTTCCTTTATAATAAAATATGAATAGAGAGGCAACATCAACGGTGGATTTATCCCACATTGGATTTCCACCTAAAAAGATTGGTGTCCTCATGTGTTGATGTGTTTCTTATGTGTGATAGTTTATTCCGTTCTTACTGTTCATGGTTATTGTTTAATTAAATTCTAATGTAATGATACACTTATTAAATTAGAACAAATGATGAAATATATAAAAAGTTAGTTAATTGGTTATACGAAGTTTTCCTTCATCATAGTTGCATACATACGCTAGTTTGCTTAATGATAGTAGCATACAGAAATATGAATAATAATTTGAATTGTTTAAGTGAGTTTTTAAATACTAATTCATTGTCCCCCTCTCAGTAGTTTTCCCAACAATTCGTTTTATATCCGGTCACTTCAGTCGAAGCTTAACCGTTTGGAGTGGATCAAAGATGATGGGAAAGAAGAATATAGCTCAAAGGAAGGAGTTAGAAAAATATAGTAGGGACAATGATATAGAATATGTAGCTACAATTATAGATGTCGTAAAATATCTAGTTTTTGGAGCACCCCACTTTCTATTGATCAAGAATGAAGAAGACGGTAACAAAGAATTATTAGGTATGTGTTTTTGTTCTAATTGTAGTCCATTTCTTTATCTATGTAATAATGATTATAGTGAAGATGAAAGTGAATCAAATGAACTTTCACTCTTGGGTAAAAGTAAAATTAAGCATCCTAAAGAGAAGACATATTAAAAAATGATGGCCCTAGAAGCAGAAGAACAGGGCAAGTTAGAAACAATGCATAGTGAAGGTGTACCTATGCTAAGAAATGATAATTACCAACAATGGAAAGAAACCATGAATTCTAATCTAATGAACCTTGATGTTTGGTATTTAGTATGCAATGGATTCAACAAAATCCCTCCATTAGTCAAAGAAGTGGAACAAAATAGTAAAGCATTAAGTGAAATCATTAATAACATACCTGATTCATCATTAAATAGGGTTATGCATTATGCAACCACAAATTATGTGATAAGATACAGCAAATCCATGAAGAAAAACCAAAGGAAGGTGGTTCATCAAATGAAATATCAGGTAATCTCATTTCTAATGTGTCAAAAGATGAACATGATGATAAAACAATTTTTTTTTCGTCAAATGGAGTTACTGATTCTAAATAAGAGAAGTTAGAAGAAATTTTTTATCTTAGAAGAAAACTTGATCTTGATCTGAAAAATATTATTAATCTTAAAGATAAGTTGCAAGCATATGATAATATAGATCATATTAAACTAGTAATGTTGATGTAGAATCTAAGAAATATTGTGAAGGTCTTAAAGCTGAGATCGTCTCTCTAAAGGAAGATCTTGAAAAATCAAACAAGAAAAATTAAGAGCTACTTCAAGAATTTTAAGAACAAGAGAATGGGATAAGGGAAGATATTATCAAATTAAAGGAGCAAGTGGAAGAAGGAATAAAGGTTAAAGAAGGAATGAAGAAGCAGTATCTAGAAAAGGAAGATAAATACCAAAGAATGGAGGTTGAGGTAAACATTCTAAAAGGCAAATTAGAAGAAAAGGATAAACATTTGAGATTCAAGATAGTACTAAGATTTTGGATACTATTATTAGTATTCAAAGGTCTCCCACCATTAAATTTAGTTTTAGTTTTCATGAAACTGTTAAAGGAGAATCCAGTTCATAGGCTAGAGCAAGGAATCTAAAGGGTAACAATACAAAACCTGAAGTTCTCAATAGAAAGATAAGAATTCAACCCGATCAACAAACAAGGAAAGTGAAGTTTCAAAGGAAATCACTTTCTCCTAACTATAGAAGTGTTAATAAATTCTCTCCTCTGATTAATAATGTTGAATGATTTATATGTCATAATTATGGATATGCTGCATCTAATTGTTGGCATTATAATACAGGTGTTATCCTTGATGGTTGTTGGCTTGTTGGGGCCTGACCCAGGTTCAGAATTGATTTAGCCAAACAAATCCTGAAACTACCAGCCCTTTCGGCAATAGTCCATGGTGTGCGGACTAAGGTCTCACCCGAGGTAGTATGGGAGGGTGCTGAAACTAGGTTTCCGCACCCTAAGGATGTCTTCATAAAGTCTAGGAAGTTTGCAAACCGAGCCTATGCGCTTGCGCTACTCCACGCAGCCGTCTACCGTTCGCAACTTGTGCAACTGCTTCCACGTAGCTCTGTAAAGAGCGTGAAGAGGTGTTGTCTAGATCCTTTATCCTTACTGTGCTATTATTATAGATCTTACTTAATTGTGTGGGCCCAATATTCTCATTAATCATTCAACATTCATAACAAGTGTGTGCAATCATAAAACTGTAAAGAGATGCATAAATATAACAGAAGCATAGACACACGATATTTCAAAATGAACTTATATTTCATTAATTCTCTATTCAATTACAATCCCAACTCTGCCTACGCACTCAGCTACAGGGATCCACGCACACAACTGCAGACTCTACTAGGCCTCTACACACTCAGCTGCAGAGCCTCTTACTATTACTACAACCCAAGACTCAAACTTATAGACTCAGAGCTAATTCATCATCAAAAACCCATATATCTCCCTTTACACTTAGAGCCTCACCCTATTTATACAATCCCATGGTCCGGGGACCATGGGTAGGCTGACATATCATACATTAAATTACATTATTTTAGGGCAGACAACCCTAATCTCTCATGCTCCACGCCCAGATTTCGCTGGGTCTTTTCATTACCCTTGACTAAAATTCAAGCTTCAAGCCCCAAAACATACTATGGGGGGATCCGCTTCCAAACAATGGCAACTCACTCAAATGAAAGATCACAATACAACAGGTTAACAGCAAAGAATTATAAATCAAACTACACATAATGAAGAAAGAGAGGTATATGTAGGTTCACCTTGACCAAGCTGCGTATACATGCAAGTTCACTAACCACAAGTAGTGTATATGTACACACACGCTTTCATAGAAGGAAAAGAATGTATGCCTTGGAAAACTAAGTTTTTGGTTCGAGGTATTTGGTCCATGGTATTTTGATCCATGATATTGGTCCAAGGTATCTGGTCCAAGGTATTGACCCTAGGTATTTGGTCCAAGGTATTGGTCCTAAGTGGTTTTGGTCCATGGTATTGAGAAAGGCCTAAAACTATAAAAGGAGGAGAAGATCAGTAGGCCAAGGGTGCAAGTATGGAATATCTAATGAAGTGTGAGATATAGTATGCAGGTTATTGGCTTATGGTGTTGTGCTTGATCTGAACTAAGGATGAACCTTAGCAGTTGATGAAGGATAAGATCTAATGATGGATTGGGATCTTAAGGCTTGAAATGAATTATCATTATGTGGTTTGATCATGTATATTCTAGATCTGAATACTGATGCATGTGTTATTCTGTAAATATTATGATCTGGGTATAACTGAAATATGGAATAGCTGCAGAATTATGAATTAATATTTGCAGATGTATACGCTGGTTGGCTTTGAGAAAAGTGCATATACATGCAGGTTCAACACATGGAAGTAGTGTATACCTTATAAAGTATGTTTCAGTTGTTTCTGTTTGCTGTTGTAGAGTTCTGGGTTCTGGTTTGGGTTCTGGTTACTGTATTTTGGTGACAGTATTTTGAATGATCAGATTGATTGTGATTAATGATGGGTTGTCAATGTGATTGATTGATTCAGTTGTGGTTGATTCAAAAAGCGACGATTGAGTCTCAGTGATTGGTTAATGTAGATGTATTTGATGATTGAATTGCAGTTATGATGTTGTTGATGGATCCAATCTAAAAATTTATGAAACATGGTCCTTGGAGGAAGAAATAAGGGCGTAGCCTCCTGTAGGTTGCCGCCTACATACTAGTAAACATATCGGTTAGTACAAGAGTAAGGGGATTGTAGCTCCCTTCTAATAGAAGCTAGAGAACGAGAGAAGGTTGTAACTTTTTACAGGTAGAAGCCTACATACTAGTATAAGTCTGCACTAGTACAATATTGTAAACAGATTTTCTTATTATTAAAAGAAGATAGAGATGACAACAGAAAGTGGTTTTCACCCACACTGGGTTTCCACCTTATATCTTGGTGTTCATGTGTGTTGCTTATGTGTGATTCTTTATTCTACTTTTACTGCACTGTCTAATAAATCTATGATATACTGGTTAAAGTTCAATGCATGATAAATTGGGTAAATCCAAAGTTCTCTACATATACATTGGTTGCTTGAAGTACAGTTGTGTATACATGCTAGCTCACTTAGCTAAGGTAGCATATACAAATCTATTTGGAAAATTAAATTATTGATCTGATAATACTGATTCACCCCCCCTCCCAGTATTATTTCTAACAATTGATATCAGAGCAGGTCCTTCAAAAGAATCTTGATCACTTGAAGGGAGATCCATCATCATGAGTAATCAAGAAAGCGTGGGGTCAATCAAACCACCAATCTTTGATGGGAGCAACTTTGTTTATTGGAAGATAATAACCACAGCCTATCTACAATCGCTTGGAACAAATGTCTGGGAAACCATGGAAGGAGGATATACATTTCCATCAACAATTACTATAGATACGGCAGGTAAAAAGAAATATGAAACCAATTCTAGGGTTGTCAATACATTATTGGGAAGTCTGTCACAATTAGAGTTCGTCAAAGTTATGCAACTCAAATCAGCCAAAGAAATATGGGACAAAATCATTCTAAGCTACAAAGGAGACTCTCAGGTAAATCGTGCTAAACTGCAAACTCTCGGAATTCAATATGAAACTCTTAAGATGCATAATGATGAAAGTATAGCTAGTTACTTCTTACATATAGATGAGTTTGTTAATTGTATGAATAATCTAGGTGAAGAGATAAAGGAAGTTACCTTAGTTGAGATTTTAAGATCCTTGCCTGCTAAATTTGAATCAAAAGTATCTCCCATAGAATAAAAACAAGATCTACAGACTATCACTATGACATAGCTTCATGGAATCTTAACTGCCTTTGATATGAGAAAAGGAGGCCCATCAAATATGAGAGAAGCTGCATTTAAAGCTTCAGCAAAAGGAAAGGAAGAACTTAATGAATTGGGACATATTTCATAAGAATAAGATGAAGTAAACTTTGTCAAGAAGCTTCAACAGGGTTCTGGAAGATTTGGAGGTAAGCTACCCTTCAAATGTTTTGCCTATGGTAGAGTCAGTCATCTTGCTGCCAAATGTCCTCATAAAGATAAATCTAATAAATGGAAGGAATTTGCAAAATGGGATAGAAAACAAAGTGTAAGTAAAAATAGTTACTATACTCATGAAGATAGTGATGGTTTATCAAATAATGATGACGATGAAAATAGTAATGACTATAGACTTCTAATGGCTTATGATGATGATAATTTTTGGGATGCTTTAGAAGAATATGACCTTCTTGAAGAAATCTCTAAACTCAAAATCTATTTAGACGAAGAGAATATGATTATAGATACCTTGACATACCAACTTGCTGAAAAAGAAAAACACAATGAAAAACTAGAATGTGAAATTGTAGGTCTAAGAAAGGATCTTGAGAAAACAAAATCTCTCAATCTTAGATTTTCTAAAGGATCAGAAACCTTAAATGAAATTATCAAAGTGCAATGTTCTCCTTTGATAAAGACAGACCTTGGATATACTAAAGAAGCATCTCAATCACAAAAGCCGACAACCTCCACTAAAAGCTATCTTGATGCGGCATAGAACAATGAGCAGTATGACAATCGTCAGCAAATGCATAAAGTATATCACCAGGTAAATCAAGCTCAATTTGCTTCAAGGATGAATAGAAGCCACAACCAACCTCAGGTAAATGATACTCAATTTGCTTCAAAGATGAATGTCAATAAAAACTACAATCACCAGGTCAATAGATTCAATAGTCGCAGTAACTTCTTCAATGGTAAATGTTTCTCATGTCATAATTTTGGACACAAAGCTGCTCAATGTGTTGCTTACAAAACCATCATTACTAGAGAAGCATGAAATCAAAGGAATGTGATAAGGATCAAGAAAAATTCCTATAATAACTTTTCTCTTCTTGAAAATGAAATAGAATGATCAATTTGTAAAAACTTTGGCCATGAAGAATCTGAATGCAGGAGAAAATTTTGGCAAACATCTCAAAAGCAACAGACTCCATTAAATACCAAGATATGGAGAAGGAAGAAACCTCAAACAGAAAGATGTGGTATAGCCTTGTATGCAGAAGGACAAGAAAATCAGTGGTACATCAACAGTGGATGCTCAAAACACATGACAGGTGACAAAGAAAAACTTCACTCATATAATGCCTTAGAAAATGAAAAGAATGTCTCATTTGGAAACAAAACTCCTGCTGTCATAAAAGGTAAAGGATCTGTTTTCTTGAAAGAAAATGTTAAAGCTGGGAATGTTATGTATGTAGATAGTCTAAAGCATAACTTGTTGAGAGTCAGTCAAATGTGTGATCAAGGAAATGAATTGGTGTTTTGATCAAATAGATGTGTTGTTCGTGAGCTTGATACAGGAGAAACCATGATCAAAGGTATAAGAACTCCAAACAACTTATACATACTCAAGGGAGGACAACAATAGTGCTATCTAAGCAAAAATGATGAAAACTGGCTATGACATAGAAGACTGGGACATCTAAGCTTTTCACAAATAAGAAAAGTAGGCAGATTCCAGGTTGTTCGTGATCTTCTAGATATCAACATTCTTGAAAATACAATATGCAAACCATGTCAATTCGGTAAGCAAACCAGATCTTACTTCATTCAAAAATAAGGGTCAGCTAGTAAGCCTCTTGAACTTGTTCATACTGATTTATGTGGACCATCAAGTAAAAAGTTACCTCGTGGAGAAGAATACTTTATTTTGTTCATTGATGATTTTTCTAGAATGTGTTGGATAGGTCTTCTAAAGCATAAATATGAAGCATTTGAAAAGTTAAAAGCCTTCAAAGCTTTGGTTGAAAATGAATCAGATTGCAAAATCAAATGCCTCAAATATGATCGAGGAGGGGAATTTACCTCGAATGAATTCTTTGACTTTTGTGAACAACATGGAGTAAAAACGTAGTTCTCCACTGCAAGGACTCCACAACAAAATGGAGTGGTAGAAAGAATGAACAAAACTATTCAACAAATGGCTCGAGCTATGCTAGATGAATCTGGAACTTTTGCAACCTTCTAGGGTGAAGTTGCATTTTCCACCATAACTATTCTCAACCAAGCAAATGTTCGGGTAAATAGCACTCAAACTCCTCATGAAATTTGGTATGGTAAGACTCCTATTGTAAAATACTTTAAAGTTTTTGGAAGAAAATGTTATATCAAAAGGGCTGATGAAAAACTTGGTAAGTTTGAGCCTAGATCAGATGAAATTAGTCTTCTTGGTTACTCTTCCCGAAGTAAAGGATATAAATGTTATAATAAAAGACTTGGGAAAATTGTTGAAAGTATTGATGTTGTAGTTGATGAAGCATGCAAAAATCCAAAACAGATAAAAACCGAAGATTATGACAATGAAGAAGATGGGGATTAGTTTCCCACATCAAATCACAATGATTCTGAAGAAGAAACCAATGAAGCACTAGAAGAAGAAATAACAGTAAAAGAAAGGACTTCGTCCATGTATATTCAGAAAAATCATCCAGAAACTCAAATTTTAGGGGAAAAAGAGTTAGGTGTATAGACAAGAAGAGCTATTACAGAAACCTCAGGCTATCTAACATTACTATCCTCCACCGAACCTCAAAATGTAAAAGAATCATGCAAAGATGAATGTTGGGTGAAGGCCATGAATGAAGAACTTAAGCAAATTGAAAAGAATAATACTTTGGAATTAGTTCCTAGACCTCATGATAAAAATATCATAGGAACTAAATGGATATTCAAGAACAAGCTGAATGAAAATGGAGAAGTTATTAGAAACAAGGCTAGACTTGTTTGTAAAGGGTATTTTGAATAAGAAGGTATATATTTTGAAGAAAATTTTGCACCTGTTGCTAGACTTGAAGCCATAAGGATGTTTCTTGCTCTTTCTAGCTTTCAGAAATTCAAAGTATACCAAATGGATGTAAAATCTCCTTTCCTTAAAGTAGATTTAGAAGAAGAAGTCTATATTGAACAACCATAAGGATTCATTCTTGGAAATGATGCAAAACTTGTATGCAAACTCAGAAAGGCTCTCTATGGTCTAAAACAGGCTCCAAGGGCCTGGTATTACTGCCTTGACAAATATCTACACAAACAGGGTTTTTCAAAAGGGTCAGCAGATAGCAATCTATATATAAATATTGACACTGATAAATTGCTAGTAATTATTGTTTATGTTGATGATATCATATTTGGTAGAAATGAAGAATCCATGAGTCAGAATTTTGCTTCAGTGATGTAGCAAGAATTTGAAATGTCCTTGCTTGGTGAACTTACCTATTTTCTTGGTCTACAAGTTCAACAAAATAAAGATGGTATTTTTCTTTCACAAACCAAATATCTCAAATAGATCTTGAAAAAGTACGGCATGGAAGATTCTAAACCTGTATGTACCCCAATGGTAATAGGATGCAGTCTCAGCGCAAATGATGAATCATCTACTATACATCAACCAACTTACAAATCCATGATTGACTGTCAACTTTATCTAACAGGTACCTGACCTGACATCATGCATGCAGTAGGAATAGTTGGAAGATTCCAAGCAAATCTAAAGGAATCACACCTTCAGGCATTCAAAAGGATTTTTAAATATCTTGAAGAAACATAGAACTTTGGTTTATGGTATCCTAGAGATACAGATCTTACTCTTCATACATATACAGATGAAGATTTGGTAGGAAGTGTTGATCACAGAAAAAGCACCAGTGGTGGTGCATTCTATATGGGTTCTAGGTTAGTGTCTTGGTTCAAAAAGAAACAAAGTTCAATTGCGTTATCTACAACTGAAGTAGAATATGTGGCTGCTGCATCTTGCTGCACACAACTACTTTGGATGATGCAAACATTGCAAGACATTCAGATCACATGCACTCCACCCATCTCCATTCTATGTGATAATACAAGTGCCATCAGTATTTCAAAGAATCCAGTCATGCACTCCAAGACCAAGCACATACCCATCAAATACAATTTTCTACGTGAACAAGTGCTTGAACAAAAGGTCAAATTGGAATATGTTCCCTCCAAAGAATAGGTTGTTGATATATTCACTAAACCACTACCCAGAGAGACATTTGAATATCTCAGACAAAAGTTGGGAGTAGTTGCTGCATCATCCTGCTGTTAAATCAAACTTTTCAGAGAAAGGTGATTATACACGTGTTTCCTAAAGTGAAGGAGCATACAAATGTAGGTTTTTGTGGGTCAAGGAGCATATATGTTTTTCAGGCAAGAAAAAAATTGGGGCAGGCTCTGATATGGGTGCTCTGACTGATATTGATGATATGCTCTGTTCATTAATTTTATCTAAGTAACAAAGATGCCTTGATCTTTGACCTATTAACAATGCACAGGTAGCACCGATTCAGGGGGGAGCATTAGCCTTCACGTACATTCAGCATTTTTGGCATTATGGTTGCTGAGTCTAGCTATGGTTTCAGATATTTATACCATTGGATGCTCAAGTCATGTAATAGTCTAGGGTGTAATATGTCTTCTCATACATTTGAATGGGTCCTCTTGGAAAAATGATGTAATTTATATCTCCACTTTACATGGGATGGATGATGTAATATTTCTTGTTTTTATCATGTATAAACAATTGGTATATCCCCACTTGGTTGGGTGGATGAGTCAAATTTGGTATATCCCCTCTTGGTTGGGAGATGGATGTATGTATGAGTCGTTAGTGATAGGAAGGTCATTAGTGAGGTATGTATAGAGTCATGTTATTCTTTTAAAAAATCTTTTTGCAGACTTTGCTTATGCTTAGGGGGAGCATGGACTCAATCATGGGAGCTCAATCAGTACATTTCAGCATATCAGAAAATCCAGCATGTACTCAGGGGGAGCATGACCAGCATAATGTATGTCAAAGGGGGAGCATGACCCTTTTCCCTTGATGTCAAAGGGGGAGAGTGACTTGGTGTTGCTTTTGCCATAAAGTACAAAGGGGGAGATTGTTGGCATTATAATCTAGGTGTTGTCCTTTATGGCAACTCACTTAGATGAAATATCACAGTACATCAAGTTAACAGCAATGAATTACAAATCAGACTACACAGAATGAAGAAAGAGAGGTATACGCAGGTTCACCTTGACCAAGCTACATATACATGCGGGTTCACTCACCACAAGTAGCATATACATACACACACACTTTCACAGGAGGAAAAGCATGTATACCTTGGAAAACTAAGTTTTTGGTCTGAGGTATTTGGTCCATGGTATTTTGATCCATGGTATTGGTCCAAGGTATCTAGTCCAACGTATTGACCCTAGGTATTTGGTCCAAGGTATTGGTCCTAAGTGGTTTTGGTCCATGGTATTGAGAAAGGTCTAAAACATTAAAAGTAGGAGAATTTCATTAGGCCAAGGGTGCAGGTATCAAATATCTGATGAAGTGTGAGATCTATTATGCAGGTTATTGGCTTATGGTGTTGTGCTTGAACTGAACTAAGGATGAACCTTAGTGGTTGATGAAGGATAAGATATAATGATGGATAGGGATCTTAAGGCTTGAAATGAATTATCATTATGTGTTTTGATCATGTATAGTCTAGATCTGAATACTGACGCATGCGTTATTTTGTAAATATTATGATCTGGGTATAACTAAAGTCTAGAATAGCTGTAGAATTATGAATTAATATTTTCAGATGTATACGCTGGTTGGCTTTGAGAAAAGTGCGTATGCATGCAGGTTCGATACATGGAAGTAGTGTATACCTTATAAAGTATGTTTTAGTTGTTTCTGTTTGTTGTTGCAGAGTTCTGGGTTCTGGTTTGGGTTCTGGTTATTGTATTCTAGTGATAGTATTATGAATGATCAGAGTTATTGTGATTTAACGATGGGTTGTCAAAGTGATTAATTGATTTGGTTGTGGTTGATTCAGAAAGTGATGATTGAGTCTCAGTGATTAGTTGATGCAGACGTATTTGATGATTGAATTGAAGTTATGATGTTGTTGATAGATCTAGTCTAAAAATTTATGAAATGTGGTCCTTGGAGGAAGAAAGAATGTCGTAGCCTTTTGTAGGTCGTCGCCTACATACTAGTAAACATATCAGCTAGTACAATAGTTAGGAGATTGTAGCTCCCTTCCAGTAGAATCTAGAGAATGAAAGAAGGTTGTAACCTTCTACAGGTAGAAGCCTGCATACTAGTATAAGTCTGCACCAGTACAAGATTGTAAATAGATTTTCTTATGATTAAAAGAAGACAGAGACAACAACTGTAGGTCGTTTTCACCCACATTGGGTTTCCACCTTATATCTTGGTGTTCATATGTGTTGCTTATGTGTGATGCTTTATTCTACTTTTACTGCACTGTCTAATAAATCTCTGATATACTGGTTAAAGTTCAATGCACGATAAATTGGGTAAATCAAAAGTTCTCTGCATATATGCTGGTTGCTTTAAGTATAGTCACGTACACATGCTAGTTCACTTAGCTGAAGTAGCATATACAAATCTGTTTGGAAAATTAAATTATTGATATGGTAATACTGATTCACCCCCCCTCTCAGTATTCTTTCCAACACTAATTACAAAATAAAATTGTTTCAAGAAAGGATTCATCTCACAAGAATTACATCAGCTCCTAGGTACTCAGGTTTCTTCAAGGGACATTGTTTTACTTGCAACAAATTTGGCCAAAAAGCTATTGATTGCAATAAAAGGAATATGAAAAATAAATATTATGATTCCTTTGCTCTCTATTTTGGTCATATAATATTTTATGCTTGTGAAAAGTATGGACATGTAGCAAAAGAATGTAGGAACAAATCAATGAATCTACATAGACAACATGACAAGAAATCTGATGAGAATATCGATAGACCTGAAAATGATGAATCCTCCAACATTTCTCATAATAAGAAAAAAGAATAAGAACATATAAGGTGTGGTGTTTCTCTCTACTCCTTTGAAGATGAATATGAATGGTACATAGACAATAGATTCTCTCATCACATGACTAGAGATAAGAGTAATATGGCATCTCTCAGAAAAAACAAAGATGGTAAGGTTATTCTCGGAAATAGTGCTCCAACAAAAGTTCTGGGAAAAGGTAGAGCCATTATTAATAAACATAGAAGATAAGTTGATACTTTATTAATTCAGGGTATAAAGTAGAATATTCTAAGTGTATGTCAAATGAAATATTATTAATTGTGTTTACATCACCCAAATGAATGGTCATAGATAAAGAAACCGAAAAGGTCATAGAAAGAGGATATAGAAATCCAAGAAAGTTATACATGTTTAAAGAGATAAATTCTCACAAAAATGAGGAGGATAGTTCTTCTTCTTCAGACTCATAATAAAATAAGATGGTCTCTACTATAGTACATTCTTCACTCACAGTGACTACAAAAGTGATGTGAGGTACATGACCTCATGAGAGAAAAAGATGATTATCAAGCCCTCAGGATCAGTGATGTATGATCTCCGGGGGAACAATACATATGTTATCTTGATGATGATTCCCATGTTGATTTGATATTCATGTTTCTTATATTATTGACAGTGCATCTGATGTAGTAACAGTGAAACATGAAAATACAGTGTAGGCTCAGGGGGAGCTATGGTTATGAAAGTTCAACACTTTACTTTTTGTACGCAGATCTCATGAAGGACAGTTGTGTATATACGTGAGTTTTTGTCTAGACAGGCGCGTATGTTTATCTGAGATGAAGAAACTGTGGGACAGACTCAGGGAAAAGTTCTGATATGCTTTAGTTAGTTATTATTTGGATTTCTAGTTCTGACATTGGTTGGTTACAATCTGTTGATGCTCAGATACTACTTAGAAGTAGTATTGCCTTATGATGGTTTACAAGTTGCTGCAATATGACATTGTTGCCTTGGTTCTTTTGATGGATTTACGAATTGATGAAGATGGATATGATCAGACCTGGTAGTGAATAGTTGACACGGGTTCAGGGGAAGCATTTTCTATGCTTCTAATGCTGCATTGTTGAAATTATGATTCTTGACAATTCCTTGTTTCATGATTATGTTAATGATAAGTATATATATCATTGATGATGTATAGTTGTTGCTACTGAAGACACATATGATGTTGTAATTTTTTCATTAGTGATGATAAAGTCTTGGACAAAGTTGCACTTAGTGGAGTTAATTCTACATGAAGAGGATATGCATGCCATGGTCCTTATTGACATTAGTTGATGATGATGAGTTTCACTCACTACTTTTATGTTGTTGTCAATATGTCTTCAATGATGTATAAGTTTCATATGGTGTAGTCATGGATGATGCCTAGAGTGATGCTACTAGTTCTCACATATGTTACATGGTGATGATATATGTAAATGATATGCTACACATGGTGTGTTTCTTGGGGATTGTAGTTCTTCGTATATAAAGCATGTTGATCTTGATGGGTTCAAGGAGATGGGATAATAACAAAGCTTGATTGTATAATCCCACGCTATGATTGGTTTATGATGATGAATTATTACATATTGCTATCTCTATGTCATGGGATAGCAATAGATTGCAAATAGGAATCTTATGGATGATCACTTGAGTTTCATATGGTGTGATGATTATTCTTGATACACTTGATTGATGTTAAAGGTTCTCCTTATCTTTGATAGATACATATGATGAAATTAAGAGGATGGTTATTGATATACTACTACTGCAACTGCTAAGTGATTCTTGGACACATTGCATATTTAGTCACATATTGATAGATTTGGTCACATGGTGATGCTGATGAGGATTGATGCTACATTGTCCTATATTACCTTATGATGATATTATTGGTTCTCACATATGTTGTTGATGCATGAATAGATATGTTGTTATGATGAAAAATATCTATGTCTTTGATGTACATGGATTGAGGAAACTCCTACAAAGGGAAAGAGAAATTTGACCTTGATGAGCTCAAGGGGATGAGTTGATAATAGATCTCTATGAAACAATCCTATGATGTTGTATACTTGGTCACAGGTTGATGATATTGAAGATACATTGTCTTATCTGAAATATTGATGATGAGGATGTGCATGTTTTTGTTCATATTTATGCTCTCTATCTTGCAAGATCCTATGATGACTATTATGGTCTTGCTACCACATGATTGAAGCCCTTGTATTTGGTTTTGATCATAAATTTCATATCTGTCTCTTGATGTAAAGGTCATGTAAATAACTTTGTTGTAATAATTGTAATATTTAGTCATGTTTGGACTATTGGGGTTAATTCAATTATGTATGTAATCCCATTTTTGGCATTTGATGTAATTTTGAATCAATATGTAACCCCACTATGTTGAGTGATTGATGTAAGCATGAGTCCTTGGTGATAGGAAAGGTCATATTTGGTTGAGTCATAGAGTCATGTACTTCATTGAAAATATTCCTAAAGATTTAGCATATGCTCAGGGGGAGCATGGTCAATGTTCATATTCAACATATTAGACCTATAATGATCCTCTCTACAAAGGGAGAAATAAGTATTCATTTATCATTGATCAACCCTTTTCCCTGATGTCAAAGGGAGAGAGTATCTTAGAGTTTGTAGAAGAATGCTTGGAGAGAAGCTTGGTATGCTTACAAATGTTTTTATAGGTATTTACAGGTGATGGTGACCAAACACCAAAGTGGTTGTCATCGATTCCAAAGGGGGGATTGTTGGAATTATGAATAATGTGTTTTCCTTGATGGAAACCTACTTGATAAACATGTCAACATGATGATTATGCAGTGTGACAAAGATAATTAAAAGAGGTTTCCCTTGACGGAAACCTACTTTATAACGATGTCAAAATGATGGTTATGCAAATACTACAGGTGAGATGGATACAGGAATATCAGTTCAGAGATAGAGAGATGATAGAGGTGAAGTTTAGGAAAGTATATGTGGTTCTTGTGAAGATAATTCATGTACATATGTAGGTATGATGAAGAGAAGTCATCTACAATTTTCGCACTATGGTATTATGAATTCTAGGGGTATTTACCATGGTATTGGCCCACAGTAATGATCACGATAAAAGATATTTGATTATGTCGAAGAATACCATCGGCGTTACTAAGGGATTGGCCTAAGGTATTGGTTAAGGCCTAAGCTATATAAGGAGATGGAGATCAAGCATTAGGTGGTGTATGTGATGGATTATTTATCAATGTCTTGATATGAAATAGAAGCACACTAGGTAGAATGGAGATGGATCAGATCTAATAGATCTAAAATGATCACATATTGAATAATTTATTTATGGTTTGATAGATCTGTGATGAGGATATTATGATGTGTGTCTGTAACTATTGGCTTAGGTTGGTCTGAACCAGGTTCAAAGTTTACTATGCACCAACAAAACTCTCAATTTGGCCCTCTCGGCAACAATATGCAAGCATATCATAGTCTCGCCTGAAGTGATTATGGGAGGATGAAGAACTAGGTTTTTGCAGCCTTGAGGGATGATGTGATGTGGTACTTTTATGTTATTTTATACTTAACATACATAGCTTACTTCTCATGGTTGGATTATCTACTTAACCATGTCATTAAAAACCATATACAATACTGCACATAAGTAAAATATAACCAAAATACTAAATAGAAAGCAAAAGGTACATAATAATCATACACAAGTTATGTCCATAAAAAGCATACTTCTTATATTAATTCTTTGGAACAGTGTAAAAATCCTTGACCTGCAAACCCAACTATAGGTGTCTACATACATAATTGCATACTTTAGGTCTCTGCGCACTCAGCTGCAGAGCCTTTCCTTCAAACCCAAAATATATTAGAAAGATATTTCCTTATGCTTCTATCATATTATTGTTCATTACTTCTGTTAGAAAATTATATATTACAAAGCAATGGAACACATAAAATATTGCAGAAACACAAACACATAAAATGCATAAAACAAGAGAGACATAGATATATGTTGTTCACCCAATTTGGGCTACGTCCACGTAGAAACAACCATTCCTTCCTTTTATATTATCCATAAAAATGAAGAGATACAACCTACATAAGATCCGTTGTAATTTCCTCTTCACACTCACACAATCTCCTCTCTCTTTCTTGCTCAGAATACACATATTCACAGTCGCACTACAATTCCCTCAAATATACCGAGGCGTTGCCTTCTAAGGTAAATAAAACCTAAATTAAATATAACTTCTACCATCAAATCATCTACCTAATGAATGGCTCAGATTGACTACAAAATTACAACATTTTACAAAGCAAATTTATATCTATTTTTAGCTTTGGGGGCACTGCCACCAAACCCCCACTGGGGGCCCACTGCCCTCCAGAACACCATGGTGGGGACAAGTACCCCGGTGTGGAGGGGTGTACAATCTTCCTGGGGTATACATCCGGCTGAAACACAGACCTCAAAATAAAGAAGATAATCAAGTTCCACACCAAACAAATTTGACTTACATATTTTCTCATATATATATACTGATTACATCAACAAGTATTATCAAAATAACATGGTCTGACTACCATGGTTCACCTAAAAAAAATCAATTATTTCCCAAACCTGTTACAAAAAAAGGGACTTTGACCCACCCTGAAGCCTCTAGAAAATCGCGTGGTACATAGCTCTGCAAAACTACGCACTCCAGTTCCCCAAAATGCAGATTTTTGACCAAAAATTGAGCCAAGTTGGGTTGTTGCCAATAGGTTCCTAACACTCACATGTGACTCATCCCAAGTCACTCAGCTACTTTGCCTCAAATATTTGTTGCGATATTGTTGTAGGTGACATTATACTGTTTTAGTATCTCTATTGCCTACTTATCTTATTTGTGCACTTCTTTTAGTAGTGCCTCTGTCACTGGTCCTACAATCTTCTACAACACTACTTATGATAGATACAGAGCCTCATCCTGCCATGGTTGATTTCTCTCCATCAAAATTTGGTCTTCCCTTCTGAGTTCTTCTATCTGTTTCTGAAGTTCCTTGGATTCACTAATTTTCACAAGCTTCTATGAGACTAGCAAGGGCTTCAGAGTTGCCTAAATCTCCTCTAGCTTCTTCTACTTCTACTAGATCTCATATTCTATCTTTTTTATGTTCGTATCTTCATGCAGTGAAATCAAAATCTACATGGTCTCATCCAATAATTTTCCACACTCTGCCACTATCTCATAGATGCTTTTCATTGTAGTCTTTAGGTTGATCTCCCTCTGTTCGTGCACTTTAGGTGGCATGGCTGGTTGTAGCTTCATTTGCATCTCACTGATATTCAACTCATATTCAAACTACACATATGCAATCTTCTTCTTTGATTCATTGAATACAAGGTCAAGCTTCGCAACCTTATCTTCTACTATTTCCTCCTAGCATACATCCATGTCTGGAATTTCCTTGCAAGTGGCTTCGACCACCTCTTTCAATATTTATTGTTGTAGCTCTCCCTGATCCTTATCCTTAATTTCCTGGTCGAGATGTTTCTTCAGCGCAACTCACTGTTGTTCTACATGAATATTTAACTGTGAGGTGCATTGTCCACACTCCTTTAGCTCATTCATGATGCCTTTGTGTATGCCATGTAATACCAGAATGGGAAGAGCTACCACGTTCATATTTACATGATCCCAACATTTTTCCTACTGCTTTACTTCAACGGAGTCAAACTGTAGAGATCTGGCAGGTATCTGGATTATCATCAACCCAAATTTTGTCTCTATTAGTCCTTTTGAATGGAGTCTTTGGCCTATCTACACTGGTTTTCTGGATGTTTACGCCAATATTTTCAATTCGGAAATACTCTACTCAAAACCAATAAGGAGTGCACCATAGCGATCCTCTATTTTGTTCCATGACTCCGCTGTGACTTCTTGAACATTTTTCCCAATTTCATCTAGGTCCCCATCAGTAAGTACCAGTGGCATTATGCCCTTGGATATATCTGCTTTTTTCTTCTTTTTGCTCCTCGGTGAACTTTTGCTCTACATCTTCCTCTTTCCTATTTTGGTCTCTGTCTTCTCCCTAGTTTTCTCTTCTTCATGCTCTGTCTCCTTTTCTTTCTCCTATACATCCTTGTATTTATCTTTTCCACTTAGTTCCCCATGATGTGAATTTTCTTCCACTGTTTCACTATCTCTTGCATCTTTCTCCATCGCAATCATCCATTCTATGGGCCACTACTGAATTAATGTTAGAATATCATCTTCGGTGACTAAGTATAGCAGATGATGCCATGTCTTCATTGTATCCTTTTGAGCCTATATCTAGATCCTATGAAAGTTTGCTTTGAACTTTGCAACAGACTTTTATTGTTGGTACAAGCTTCGTGACACTCTAGGGTGCTGATTTATGACCATGTGTAAATCCATGTGATACAAGAAAAATAATATTTTTCTCTCCTATGCTTGTGATGGCTCTACAGTATACCAGATCGAGGCATACTACACATCTTCACACATCTTCTTCTACTAGAGGAAACTGTGAATCATCTGACTCCTTCCATGCCAACAATGCTATGATCCAAAGAAACCACGTATAAGGAAAGGTATTACCTTCCTCCTAAGCTTCCCAACAATATTCCAGGAATTATTTACATACATATCTGGCCTAGTTGTACTGGACCCCATTGTTGCACTGTGCAACTAGGGAAACAATTGTTGTGGGGACTTCATTGGCTCAACATTTTCGCATAATATTCCCAACTAAGATATGCATGGTGAAGCATACTTGTTGGTCACTAATTGAATTTATGTCGTAACCTCGCATTTTCTTGACCAAGCAAAACTTATCCTTCATGTTCTGTGCTATTGCTTTTTCCTTATCCTTACCCATGAATTCTTCAATGGGGTCCCTTCCTTGGTATCGAAACCTGGTAATATGCCATATCAGTATCTCGTTGATGGGGATTTTTTTTCCCATCCACAGGTATTATTTGTGCACCAGCACAAGCAATTGTCTTACGTAGGCTATGTTACATGTACTTTTGCTGAAGTGCGACACGTTCAACATTTTCAGTAAGCCTGATTGCTCTAACCATTGCACACACTAACGTGGTTCCAATCTCCTTACTCTGCTCTTTGGGTAAAGGACCTGGTTTAGGTACCTGCTCGGTGTGAAATACGGGAATTTTTATGGTCATTGAAGTTGTTATCCTTGAACTTCAACTGTCAGATTGTTCTAGAAATTCTCCTTCAAATGGCATCTTCTCTGGTAGAAATGGTGTAAATGTGCCATACTTCACATCCTTGGAGTCTTTGACTAGTTTGGCATTGGGTTTCCTGGGTGGTAAATATGGCGACAGTAGGGACAGAATTGTTGTGTTCTCTATCTCAATTTGTGGTTGTTCTGCTTCTTCTCCATTGTCTCTTATAGGTTTGGCTTCTAGTTGTGGTTCAACAAGCTTCTTAGGCTTCTTATCTTTCTTCTTCTTTGTTCTCTTCTCAAGAGTTAGCTTCTTCCTTGGTGATCTTCACTAGAAGACGGGAAATTTCATAGGTGTACCAGATGATGTTGTAACTTTCATAATTCCCTCTATACCTCTCTCTTCAAATATGTGGATGTGATCTTCAATGTTCATGTAGTAGCACGACTTCTAAAATTTCTCAATACTTAGTGATTTTTGAGCTCTCAGACAACAAAGTGTCAAAACCTTGGCAGGATGTAGCCTTTTATAGCACTATTAATCTTCTAACCCCATCATTATCTTAGATTTTGTTTATTAATTGCTTATTTGTCCCTAGAACCCTGCCAACCTGTCCCCATAAATGCAATTTTATGCTCCTCCAACAACTAGTTTCCTTTTTAATGGTCATATTTCCGGAGAACTTTGACACACCTTTCATTGTAGAGAAAATCCTTCTTGTGTCATGGTTCTTATGAACTATGACATACTTCTAACTGTCATGAAGTAACCTTTCTATGTTGAAGCTCTTTTCTACAGTGTAGTTTATAGTCCACTACCCACTTTCAACTATAGGTGTCATTGAGAATTTCCTCCTGCGTTTTTAGAGTGAAGCTACCATGGCAGGGTTGTCCCTATATAGTTTCAACATGTTGTCATTCACCCTCCCTGGGATCCGTTATCACAAAACCCAACCATGACAAGCTGTTGATCAAGAAGACATTGTGTAACTCTTTTGAGCCAACTTTTGGCTAAGGCTTAGCCTCCTCAACTTGAGAGGGCTCTCTCACTAGATTAAATATTTTTGATAAGGATTAGATGGCTAACTCTATGAAATAAGTGAAGAAGTGTGAATGGTTGAAACACAATTAGTAAACATTGATTGGGCTTATGGAGTCAAAAATGATTCAGTATGACAATAAGGTTAGCTTTACATGGAAGTTAGGGCATCTAGAATTCAACATATGGAGAGTACATTAGAAGCATAAAGGAAAACACAGTCCACAAATGTATGAAGGAAGTTAGAGCATATCCAATGAATTCTAAGTAATCATACATTCATACCACTGTAAGTAATGAAAAGAGGACAACCATAAGACATTTTTAACATTGAATTCCTTCTTAATCCTGAGAAGCAAAGCCAAATACTATATTATTTTAAACAGTGTCTTACACAAGAGCACAATATGAGAATTCTTTACAAAAATTCCAACTCTTAGTGTATTACATTTTCTCCCATATATAGAGTTCATTACATGACTTAGATTCCTTCCTCTAGCATGAGGGGAATTCGAATTCTTCCTAATTTGACACCTATTGACACTTAAAACCAACTATTTAATATAACTGACTATTAACTAGCTATTCTAGAGACCTAAAATAATTAGGAGTGTCAATCCTCATTATGTTGATAATGGCATTGATTATAAAACAAACTCATTCCCTAACAAGTGGCCTTCTTCAGTTTGACTTTGGTGGTGGCTTTAAACTACTTGCTGACCCTTGATGTCTTATTCTTTGACTGTCACTGGATATTAGGAATTTGCTCCTGTTTTTCTGCTTTGGTCTCCAAAAACGATCTTTGAAGTTTGTTATCCCTATTGTTCTTCTTAATTACATAAAATTCATTGGCTTAGCTTGTTTTCCATGAGTTGTATACCTTTCTCCTGTACATGTGGTAAGACAAAAACTTCTTTAATGCTACCTGAAGCATCATGAATAGTTCCATCTATGAAATAATGACCATTTTCATAACATAAAATTTGGAGTTCATAAATGTCTTTCCTTTCCTTTTTTTACCCTTGCTTGATGTTCAAACCTTGTAATTAATCCTTTGCAGTAGCCCATATTCAAAAGAGTTCCTTTTTCTTCTCAAAATTGGCCCACAAAATCATGATGTGCAGCTACAACAATTTCATAGCGCACTACAAAACTGTTGTGCATTAAGTATCACCTACAGTAGTTTCGTAGCACGCTATGAAACTACTGTGTCATTTCAAAAACACAGTTTTCTTCCAAAATTTGACTTCCCTGAGATTTCTTTCTTTTGAAATGCCTTTTCCATATGCCATGGGGTTGTTCAAAACTGAATAAACTAATACCATTCTTAAAATTAAACTTCAAAAAGTGATCCACATCAATATTTTAGGATTAGCCTTACTTGCTATGTAGTTCTTCTTAGGTGAAGATGTCCTTCAGGCTGGTTCAGTTGTATCTTCAGATCTTCAATCTGTATTTTCATCATTCAGATTCTAGTTCTCAATTTTGTATTGACCTTTCTAATATATCTTGCCTCTTTTATTGCAGGGATCGTCCAAGTGAAATATTGAGCATGACAACTAACCACTGTGGGTATTGAAACTGTTTTATCTTCCCACAAAGCCTCCATTTTGTTAAAATTAGCCTCCTTCATTGCATGTTTCCTCGAGGCTCTTCTAAGTTTGGTAATCTCAAGATTTTCAAGCTTCAGTTTCTTTTTTACCTCTTCAAAACTACATTCCTCCTATTGAGTGATAATTGCCTTACCTCTGTCATATTTGTGCAGTTGTGATGATGTTTTTGATGGAACCATAGGTCCTTCATGTAATTCTACTACCTCCCCTATCTCACTTGCTTCTCACTGTGCTTCTTGTATCCTTTTTGAATGCCTTGTCATGGCTCTTTTTGGTTTGAACACAAACTCTAAGACCTGGTCATCAAATTGAAGCTTTTAGGAAGGTTTAACTCTTTTGGTTTTGTTCTTGCTATCTTCAAGTAACTCTGCTTGGACCAGAGGAGACTCCTCTATATTGATGGCCTGGAGGAGATAATTCAAACTTCCCTTTGAAGTTGGGATTTCAACAGCAATGGCAGTCTTCCCCTTTTCCTTGGCCAATTGACTTCTTATTACCCTTCTTTGGACAATTTTATCAATAGACTACTCTTGTATTACCTTACTAATCTAAACATTCTTTCTCTGTGACTATTGAGGGGTGCCTTGAACTACTAGTGGTCTCATAGGATCCTTCACCTGTTTTCTGGCTTTCAATTTCAAAAATCTTCTTGATCTTGTTTCCTCCTGATGACTTACTGCTCGTGAAGAAATCCCCGTAGCCTTAGGGTTGAGACCAGTTTTAGTTCTGAAGCCAGACATAAACAAGAAAATGGACCACTGCCTATCTATTTTCTGGAGCTCATGTAAAATAATAAATTTGACTAAGCCATGATGGAACAACGAGGTCTCACAAACTTCCTTCTTCAACTGAACCTTGTCACACATTTTTCCTAGGCTATGAAACAAATAGAATGTAGGTTTTAACCCCATATAGAAATTACCTGCATACGAATTCTAAATCACAGAAAAATAAACAATGCGAGAGAATAACACTTAAAACACATATACACAGAGATTTTCCCCTGGATCCCAAAACTGGGACTACCAGCTTGATTTTTCATTATATTCCTTTCAATGTTACAATACATATTTATACATGCCGAAGCATCCAATACCATGGACCAAAAACCATCGCATCCAAAACCATGGACTGAAAACCATAGGTAGGTTCGCCAAACCTAATATAGGGTCCAAAAAAATTTTTCCCAAGGCGCTGCTCCGGACCCCCTAGAGGGGGGCTACCCACCCCCCACTGCGCAATCGACGCAATGAAGGGGGGGCTCCGCCCCACCTCTAACCCCCCAGTTCACTACGTGGGTTAGTCGTGGAAAGAATATAACAAAACCCAACAATCTCCCACTTGTTGTTTTCTTTCCACAGGGGGCCACAGGAGAGCTTAGTCATTTTTCCAGCTCTGAAATGCCCATTGTTTGTCTACACCAAGAGAACTTCTCAAAGCTCACAGATTTTTTCAATGCATCTGTAGTATTCTTCAAAGTGTCCACCTTTACCAGAAACACCTTTTTGTCTTCTATCGTATCCCTCACAAAGTGATACTGAACATCAATGTGCTTTGTCTTTGAATGATAAGCAGGGTTCTTTGCCAAGAAAATTGCACTTTGGCTGTCACAATCTATTCTTATAGCTCCCTGTACTAACCCCATACTTGAACACAATCTCTGCAACCAAACTACTTCCTTGCTTGCATGAGTGGCTGCCATGTATTCTGCCTCTGTAGTTGATAGTGCCACTACAGATTGTTTCTTACTCATCCAACTGACTGCACCTCCAAATAGGTTAAACACATACCCACTTGTAGACCTTCTCTAATCCAGATCTCCAGCCCAGTTTGCATCAACAAAGCCATGAATATCCAACACTCTTTCCAATCTTGATCTTCCTTGGTAGCACAAACCATAATCACTAGTGCCACGCAAATACTTGAAAACCCGCTTCACTGCTATCCAATGTTCCTTCCCTGGTTTTGACATAAACCTTCTCAATACTCCCACTACATGTGCAATGTCTGGTCTAGTACATACCATTGGATACATCAGGCTACCGACTGCACTCGCATATGGAACACGGGACATGTCCTCTTCCTCTTCTTGTGTCTTGGGACACTGTTCAGCAGATAACCTCACACCTACAGGAATAAGAACCTTCACCAGTTTACTACCCTGCATATTAAACCTCTGCAGTATTGTCTCGACATACTTCCTTTGGTTTAACCAGAGCTTCCTCTTTGCCCGATCTCTTTTAATTTCCATGCCCAAAATATAGTTAGCAGCACCAAGATCTTTCATGTCGAATTTGGAGGACAATTGGGTCTTCAAATCCTAGATAATTTCTTTGTCATTTCTAACCAGCAAAATATCATCCACATACAAGACCAGATAAATAACACGGTCACCAATTAATTTAAAATACACACAGTGATCTGCTTTGCTTCTGTTGAAGCCAAGTCCCCGTATAAATGTATCAAATTTCTGATACCACATCCTTGGTGACTGTTTTAACCCATACAGATACCTCTTTAACTTGCATACCAGTTCTTTCTTACCCTTCACCGCAAAGCCTTCAGGTTGCTTCATGTAGATTTCCTCTTCCAAATCCCCGCGAAGAAATGTTGTCTTCACATCCATCTGTTCTACCTCAAAATCAAAAGCAGCAGCAACAGATAAAAGTAACCTAATAGAAGTTACCTTGGCAATAGGAGAAAAAATATCACCAAAATCAATTCCCGGCACCTGGGAATAACTTTTTGCTACCAACCGAGCTTTGTATTTCTCCACCTTTCCTTCTGCATTTGTCTTCTTCTTGAACACCCATTTGTTGCCAATGGGTTTCCTTCCAGCCAGCAACTCCACCAGAGCCCAAGCCTCATTTTTGTGCAAAGATGCCATTTCATCAACCATGGCCTCTTTCCAGAGTTTTCCATCCTCTGAATCTACTGCTTCCTTCACAGTTCTGGGATCATCATCAGTAATAGACAAAGCAAAATTTGAACAGAAAGCAGAAGGACTATACCTTTCTAGCTGCCTTCTTTCTCGAACTGATCTTCTCACAGCTAGAGTTTGTGGCTCTTCATCTTTTGATTCCTCCTCTGCTGCAAAGTCTGATTCTTCCTCCTTTAGCTCAAACTCTATCTTCTCAGGTTCCTTTGGTTGGACTTCATGTTTAATAACATATTTTACCTCTCTGAACACCACATCTCGGCTGTACACAACCTTCCGTGTGACTGGGTTCCAAAGCTTATAACCCTTTAAACCATCCTTATATCCAATAAAGATGCACTTTTCAGATTTACTATCCAACTTGGTTCGTTTCTCCTTTGGAACATGTACATATGCATCACATCCAAATACCCTCAGATGTGAAAGAGAGGGTTTCTTACCAGTCCATACTTCTTGTGGAGTCTTATCCTCTAACGCTGATGAAGGTGACCTATTGACCAAGTAACATGTAGTATCCACCGCCTCTGCCCAGAATTCCTGTCCTAACCCAGCACCACTGAGCATGCTTCTTTCCCTTTCCATCAACATCTTGTTCATTCTTTTTGCGACTCCACTTTGCTGAGGTGTGTATGGAGTAGTCTTCTGTTGTGCTATACCACACTTCTTATAGAATTCTTCAATTTCCTTGCTGCAAAACTCTCTGCCATTATCTATCCTCAGCACCTTTATCTTCTTCTCTATCTGATTTTCCACCAGAGCCTTAAATTCTTTAATCCTGTCAAAAACTTCAGATTTCTTCTTAAGGAAATATATCCATGTATTCCTTGACAAGTCATTTATAAATGATACATAGTACACAGACTTACCTAGTGATGGAACCTTCACAGGTCCAAACACATCACTATGCACAAGCTCTAATATCTGTTTCGCCCTCTTAGCACCAGAGGGGAAACTCACCCGATTCTGCTTCCCATATACACAATTTTCAGAGAAATCAAAATCCAGAGAGCTATTACTCATACCTTCTACCATACCTTTACCATGAAGTATTTGAAGCCCTTCTCTCCAATATGTCCAAGCCTTTGATGCCACAGCATGGTCTTCTCTCCAGAGACCACTAGATTTTCAGCTCCACTTTCAGGAACCACAGAACTGTTGCACCCATCAACAACAGTGCTACCTTGTAGCTTGTACAGAGTTCTAGTCCGAACTCCCCGCATCAATGCCAGTGCTCCCCGAACCATCTTGCATGTATCCTTCTCGAACACTGTTTTTACACCTGCATCATCCAACTTGCTTATAGGAATCAGATTTCTGGCCAATGCAGGAATATGCAGAACACCCGGAAGTGTTCTAACCCTTCCACCTTGCAACTTCAACTTTACTTTTCCGCGACCAATGATTCTAGCCTTCCTATCGTCTCCTAAGAAGACATCACCACCATCGCATTTCTCATACTCGCAGAACCACTCTCTATGGGGAGTGAAGTGAAAGGATGCACCTGAGTGAATCAACCATGCCTCATGATCTACATGTGTACTTGAAGAAGCCAAGTACACATCCCCACCTTCATCTAAGGTGGTTTTCGCCTCTGTAGAAGGAGCATCATCAGATCCCTTTCCTTTATCAGGAGCTTTAGATTTACAGTCCCTTTTGAAGTGCCCTTCCTTTCCACATTTCCAGCACACCACCTTTATAGGTTTTCCTGGAGATTTAGATCTCCCACTCGATGACTTATCTTTGTTTCTATTCTAGGACCGTCCTCGTACAAAAAAGGCATCACCATTCTGGCTCTCCATATTTTTCCGTCTCATCTCCTCCGTCAGCAAGGCTGAGACTATTTCATCAAACTGTAAAGCAGTTCCATTGCTACCTATTGCAATAACCAGTCTATCCCACGAATCTGGTAGAGAACAAAACAAACTGATGCACTTATCTTCATCTGAAATTTTAATATCAACAGACGCTCACTGACTTACCACAGTATTAAATGCGTTCAGATGCTCTATCACCAAGTCTCCATCATTCATCCTCAGGTTATACAGCTTCTACCGCAGGAACAGTTTATTCACCAGAGACTTAGATTGGTACAAAGTCCCTGTTGGGTCCCTATAATACTAGTGATTACCCCATTACTATTGTAGTTATACCCCTTATTTATATTGATGTACCCATGAAGTGCCCATATTGTTACTATTGTGCCACATAGAAGCCCACTATTGTTATTGTTGTGCCCTACAATATTATTGTTATGTAGGCTTTGATTGTATTGGGACCACTTATACTCCTATATATAGAAAGGAGGTATTTTCATTTGTATCATCCAAGAATTGTTCATTTATGTAATGTAATGGAGGTTTCCCCCTCGAAGAGGCTGAATTATAAGGCGTGGATCTCTCTTTTCTATCTTTTTGTGAGCTGGTTTCATAACATTTGGTATCAGAGCTTTGGATTCTAGGGTTTCGCTGCTCCAAACAGGTCATCGTGGAATTTTCGCTATAACTTTGTTTCTGTGACATTTCAGAAGTCGAAAAAAAAACCCATTTGAGAAGAATTGGCGCTAAACCTCGAGTCCAAATTTCGGAGATTTTCGTGTGATATTTTCGGAGATATGATCTAAGGAAGTTTGCCTTTTTGCAGACTCTTGAATTACATTCAAAACAGGTGACCTGGGGAAAATCGTCATAACTCTCTCTCTGAGGATCGGATTGAAATTTTGTAAAAAGGTACAGAAAGAGGACGGACTGTAGTTTCTTCTATGTGTGTTTTAGATTCAAAGGTTGAAACAGTGGCTCGTGGCATGTCGTACAAGTTCGCTCTACTGAACCAGTCTAAAAGCAAGTCACTGTGGGAGATTTCACATAACTCTTCCTTGGAGAATCCAATTTGGCTCAGACTTGTGGCATTGGAAAGAGGACGGAGAAGGATACTGCAGGTAGCAATTTCAGAACTGGATGATTCGAAATTACAGAGATACATCAGATTCAATATCAGGCTTCTATAAAGTGAAAAAAGGTGTGTAGTTTTTTTTTAAATTTTTGTGTAAGCTTGGTTTAATGGAATTCAAAGGGCATAGTAAAGAATTATTATCGGTAACTGATTCCCCGAGGAAAGAAAATGCAAACACCTAGTAAGGAACCTGAAAGCTCTAGCATGACTCATGAAGAAGAAGAAGAAATGCTACATGATATATCAAAATTACAAGAACAAGTGCAACAAATGTCACGCTCACAAAAGCTAACAGAAGCTAAGATAAGTGGCGTGGAATCTAAGATAAAGGGCATGGAAGCTAAGATAGATGATTCAAAGACAGATTTGAAGAGAGACATGGCAGATTTGAAGATAGATTTGAAGACAGATTTGAAGAGAGACATGGCAGATTTGAAGATAGATTTGAAGACAGATATGGAAGAATTGAAGAAGTTGCTACAAGAAAGTGTCACTAATGGTGAAAAGGTAGTAAAGGAAACTCATGATGAGAACAAAAGAAATGTTAATCATGATACCATAGACGCTAATGTTGGATCGAAGACTCACCATGTTCCAAAAATCGATATGAGGAAGTTTGATGGCAAGGATCCCGCCACATGGATATTACAGATGGAGCAATTCTTCGATCTCAATAATGTGCAAAACACACAAAAGGTACGTATGGCAACTTTATATTTGGAACCAAATCAGTTTGTATGGTATCAATGGCTTTGTTCTCGTAAACAATTTATCACTTGGGCAATTTTTACGGAAGAATTGATAGCACATTATGAGGATACAAAAAGCAACACTTTTTTTAGCCAATTGATAAGTCTCAAACAAAAGGGTTCAATAATGGAGCACATTGAGGAGTTCCAAAAATTGAACATAAGGGTAAAAGATATTCCAGAGGAGCATAGGATTGATGTGTTCATAGGGTCTTTAAAGGATAATATCCAACATGATGTGCGCCTTTGGGAACCTGATTCATTAGAGAAGGCATTCAGGTTAGCAAGAAAAATGGAAAGCAAAATTATGGCAACTAGGAAGCATACCATTCACAACTATAAAGATGGAAGTGTTGTTGCCCATAGTCTTCCACAACCTACAAGGTTGACACCACAACAATTGGAAGAAAAAAGAGCAAAAGGGCTTTGTTACAATTGTGATAGCAAATACACAAAAGGTCATAAGTGTGCTGAGAAGAAATTATTCTACATAGATTGTGAAGAGGAAGAAGAAAAGGAGCAAGAAAGGTCAAAAGAAGAGGATATATTCCAGGAACAAAGCCTAGATGAAGAACAAATAAATCCGACCATATCTTGTAATGCATTGGCGGGAATTACCACTCCTCAAACCATCAAGATAGAAGGACAAATCAAGAAGAAAAAGGTAATAGTGTTGATTGATTCAGGAAGCACCCACAATTTTATTCATTGTAGGGTAGCAAAAGAATTGAATTGCTTCCTATATCCAGCACCAGAGTGTCAAGTGATGATTGCAAATGGAGGAACAATAAATTGCTCTGGAAAGTGCCATAATATCAAGCTATCCATGGGAGAATATGTATTGACTAGCCCAATGCTTTCCATTCCAATGGGAGGTGCTGATGTTGTACTAGGAGTCCAATGGCTACAATCCTTGGGTACAATAGCTTTTAATTTTCAAGAACTTTTCATGAAATTTTCTGTGGAAGGAAAGGAAGTTGAATTAAGGGGTATTGCAGGGAAACCAGGAAAGATAATCAGCTCTAATGGTATGACAAAGCTTCTAAAAAAGGAGCAAAGAGGTGTAATT
The DNA here is from genome assembly GCA_031772625.1 of Pinus tabuliformis. Lineage (NCBI taxonomy): Eukaryota > Viridiplantae > Streptophyta > Pinopsida > Pinales > Pinaceae > Pinus > Pinus tabuliformis. Next base: position 443,193,091 of record CM062818.1, on the reverse strand, counting down.
GCACAATTATGTTCGCTAGATGTTTCCACATTGGAATCATCTATTTCTCCAGATCTCCAAAAAGTCCTGGACAATCATTCCAAGGTATTTGAGACTCCCAAAGGTCTCCCACCTATGCGTGATCATGATCATGCTATTCATCTGATTCCAGGAAGTGTTCCTCCAAACATCAGGCCGTACAGATATCCCTATGTCCAAAAAAGTGAAATTGAACGTATGGTTGCAGAAATGCTAGAGGCTGGTATAATTCAACCGAGTCAAAGTTCTTTCTCTGCTCCAGTAGTATTGGTGCACAAGAAGGATGGATCATGGCGCATGTGTCCGGATTATAGGGAGCTCAACAAGCTCACTATTAAAGATAAGTTCCCCATTCCTGTCATTGATGAATTACTGGATGAATTGCATGGATCAATTTACTTCACCAAGTTGGATCTTCGTTCAGGATATCATCAAATCAGAATGAAGATTGAAGACATTCCGAAAACGACATTTAGAACTCATGAGGGTCATTATGAATTTTTGGTCATGCCTTTTGGCCTTACCAATGCACCTTCAACATTTCAAGGTTTGATGAATTCAATTTTCAAACCATTCCTTAGAAAATTTGTGTTAGTATTTTTTGATGATATACTAATCTACAGCAAGTCTTGGAAGGATCATGTTGAACATGTTGACAGGGTGCTACAACTATTGGAAGAGAAACAATTATATGCCAAAAGATCCAAATGTTTCTTTGGAGTCCAGGAGGTGGAATATTTGGGTCATATTGTATCTCATGAAGGAGTTAAGGTAGACCCTAGCAAAATTAAAGCCATTAAGGAATGGAAAATCCCCACATCCATAAAGCATCTGCGAGGATTTCTTGGGTTGACAGGGTATTATCGCAAGTTTGTTAAGAATTATGGGAGAATAGCAGCACCTCTAACAACATTATTGAAGAAAGATGCATTTTCATGGACTCCGGAAGCAACAAAGGCCTTTGAACATCTTAAAGAGGCAATGTGCCAAGCACCGGTCTTAGCTACACCGGACTTCACAAAAACCTTTATTGTGGAATGTGATGCTTCAGGAAATGGAATTGGTGCTGTTCTAATGCAAGATGAAAGACCCATTGCTTTTGAAAGTCGTCCAATCAAGGGAAAGTTTTTAAGAAAAGCTATTTATGAGAAGGAAATGTTGGCAATACTCCATGCACTTAAGAAATGGCGACCCTACCTAATGGGAAGACACTTCAAGGTAAAAACAGATCATGATAGCCTTAAATACTTTTTAGAACAAAGATTATCCTCTGAAGAGCAACAAAAGTGGGTCACAAAGATGTTGGGTTATGACTTTGAAATCATCTACAAAAAAGGGAAGCAAAATGTGGTGGCAGATGCACTCTCAAGAAAGGATGAGGATGTGGAAGCATTGTTGTGCGCTATTTCTATTATCCAACCAGATTGGATAAATGAAGCAAGGGAGGAATGGAAGAATGACGAAGAAGTGTGGGCACTTATTCGAAAGCTACAACAAGATTCCAGTACGTCTGATACATTTAGCTGGAAAAATGATTCGTTATGGTACAAAGATCGCTTATACCTCTGTAAGAATTCCCAGCTAAAACAAAAGATTCTTATGGAATTGCACACTTCTCCCTTAGGAGGGCACTCAGGATTTTTAAAAACTTACCACAGGGTTAAGAAGGAATTTTTTTGGGATGGCCTTAAATCAGATATTCAAAAGTTTGTGGCAGAATGTTTGGTTTGCCAACAAAATAAAGTTGAAACAATTAAGACACCGGGTCTATTACAACCTTTATCCATTCCAAGCCAACGTTGGGAGGAGGTTTCAATGGATTTTATCACAGGTTTACCCAAGTCTGAGGGAAAGAGTGTCATCATGGTGGTAGTTGACAGACTTACCAAGTATGCACACTTTTGTGCATTATCACATCCATTTAAAGCCAGTACAGTTTCTACTGCATTTATGGAAACAATTCAAAAGCTACATGGAAACCCAAAGATTATTGTAAGTGACAGAGATCCCATTTTCACTGGAAATTTTTGGACAGAATTATTTTCTTGTCTTGGTACTCAGTTAGCTCATAGCTCATCTTATCATCCTCAATCTGATGGGCAAACTGAGATAGTAAACAAATGTTTGGAAGGATATCTTCGTTGCTTTGTATCTGATAAACAGACACAATGGGTCAAATGGTTGCCTCTGGCTGAATGGTGGTATAACACTTCCTTTCATACAGCAACAAAAATGACCCCATTTATGGCACTTTATGGGTATCAACCACCATCCATCACATCATATTTAAGAGAAAATTCTAAGGTTCAGGCAGTGGAACATCACATCGAACATCAACAACAAGTCCTCCAACTCTTAAAGGATAACCTTGTGTTGGCACAGAATAGAATGAAACAACAGGCAGATCAACATCGCAGTGAAAGAAATTTTGATGTAGGTGATTGGGTATTCCTACGGCTACAACCATATAAGCAAATGTCCCTCAAGCAAGCTAAGAAGGATAATAAATTATCACCAAAGTATTATGGTCCGTACAAGGTGTTGCAAAAGATTGGTACTATGGCATACAAATTGGAGCTTCCTGCAGCTTCTCGATTGCACCCAGTTTTCCATGTTTCATGCTTAAAGAAGGTTATAGGCGACAAGCTCCCAGTTCAAACAATATTGCCAGAACTTGACGAAGAAGGAAAAATTATATTGGAACCGGAAGCAGTTATAGAAACAAGAACTCGACAGCTACGAAATCGATCAATTTCAGAGTACCTTATCAAGTGGAAGAACTTATCCGCTGAAGATTCCACATGGGAGGACGAGAATTTTATGCAGAAGTATCCTGAACTACTCAAGCGTTGAGGACAACACTTTTTTGAAGGAGAGGTGCATGTTGGGTCCCTATAATACTAGTGATTACCCCATTACTATTGTAGTTATACCCCTTATTTATATTGATGTACCCATGTAGTGCCCATATTGTTACTATTGTGCCACATAGAAGCCCACTATTGTTATTGTTGTGCCCTACAATATTATTGTTATGTAGGCTTTGATTGTATTGGGACCACTTAGACTCCTATATATAGAAAGGAGGTATTTTCATTTGTATCATCCAAGAATTGTTCATTTATGTAATGTAAAGGAGGTTGCCCCCTCGAAGAGGCTGAATTCTAAGGCGTGGATCTCTCTTTTCTATCTTTTTGTGAGCTGGTTTCATAACAGTCCCTAACTTGTCCCACAAAGCCTTCGCCGTAGCTTCCCCTGATACATTCAGCAATACTGAATCTGAGACACACAATCATATTGTGCTCTTTGCCTTCCAATCCAACTTCTTCCATTCTTCATCAGTCACTCCCGTTGGTTTAGTACCTGGATCTACCACGATCCATTGATCTTTATCCACCAATAGATCCTCCATCTTGAGTTTCCACAGCTCAAAACTCTGACCATTGAACTTCTCGATCTCTATCTTTCCACTGCTCGCCATCTTCTTTCACCACCAGAATCGATCTCGCAGATCTCCCACTGAACAGGGTCTACCACAGGCCCAAGCAAAACCCCTCAACAACAAAGGCATCCCCTTGAAGCCAAAACAGCTCTGATACCAAATGTAGGTTTCAACCCCATACATAAATTACCTGCATACGAATTCTAAATCATAGAAAAATAAACAATGCGAGAGCATAACACATAAAACACATATACACAGAGATTTCCCCTGGATCCCAAAACTGGGACTACCAGCTTGATTTTTCATTATATTCCTTTCAATGTTACAATCCATATTTATACATGCCGAAGCATCCAATACCATGGACCGAAAACCATCGCGTACAAAACCATGGACCGAAAACCATAGGTAGGTTTGCCCAACCTAATATAGGGTCCAAAAAAAAATTTCCCAGGGCACTGCCACTGACCCCGTAGAGGGGGGCTACTCGCCCCCCTCAAACCCCCCAGATAGGGGGGGCTGCCGCCCCCCCGCAGCGTAATCGGCGCAACGAAGGGGGGGCTCCACCCCCCCTCTAACCCCCCGGTTCACTACGCGGGTTAGTCGTAGAAAGAATATAACACAACCCAACATAGAAAGGCAAGTCTAGAGATATCTTTCCATTGAAATGAAGTAGAAGTTTGAAGTGATAGGAATACACCTTATGATATCTCCCCTCACAGGTAAATTATCTCTATATGCCAGTAAGAAAATTAGCATATGAATCCTTCACAAAGCTCCTGGGCACTGACTTGCTTAAGTCTGAGTCAATGAACTCTGGCTTCAAGAATTCCTTGCAAGGAGTCATATCAAACTTGAAGTTTTTAAACCACATCTCCTGTCCCCTTAGAATTTCAGTGACTATGGATATAACCTCTAGAGAAATTGGTAATTCAAGCACTCCAACCTTCGAATTTAATCTTGTGAAATTGAAAGAAAACTCTTTGGTGACTTGCATGTGGCCTCCTTGAATTTTTTCACAAAATCTCCAGCAACCAACCTGTTTGAAAGCTTGTTCAAATTTGTTGTTCCTCAAGATAACATCTAAACCTTTAGGCTCATTCCTTAGAACCCTGCCTGACCTATGATCCTTCTTCTCTGCAGACATCTCCATGGAATTCTTGCAACATGAAAATTGAAAGAGCTTGCACTATCTTAATATTGATCACTGCCTCGCTTGAAATAGAAAGGGGAGCTGCGTTGCTTGAACTTTCAAGAATTCTAATCAAATTCCCATCAATTTTCCTCCTATGCATGAAAGAAACATGATCATAACTAAAAAGCATTTGGACCCTTTTTTTGAAATTTGAAAATCATGCGTACCAAGACACCTAACGAATCTAATGATGAAAATGAGTGGTTGCATGTGATAGGCATGGTGCGTGGATTGACAGTTGATGATGTAAGATTAATGGATTTTGATGGATTGGATAGCTAGGTGAGATTTGGCACGAATCTGCACAAATCCCCGATTTCATAGCGCAGCCAGTGCAAATTCTGGTTTTTGCGCTATGAAAACTCCTAGGCAGTTTCGTAGTGCATGAAAACCTTGACACAAGTTTGACACATGGAAATTTAGGTGTGATGTGGGATGAGTGATAGGTAAAACTAGATTGTTGACCCTTTTTGAAAATGCCAACAAGACTCCCTTCTAGGTCCTAGACTCTAAAATAAACCATGGAAAGACTAGACCAAGACTAACATCAATCCTTTGGAATCAACTAATGTTCAAAATTTAGGAATTTTTTCTTAGGTGATAACAGTGGCTCCACTTGGGATAGTGTGCCCTTGTGGTACACTAAGAGCTTGCAGTTCCAGTGCTTTATCCACTTATGACAAAAACAGAAAATTGATTGACAAGCATTCTCTTCCAACTTTTTTGGGCCTTCACCTCGGGCTTAAACCTTCTGTTTCAGCTTGTCATTATTAGCAAAAGACTGATAAAAATGTGTATTTACAATGACATGAAAGATTGATAAAACTTCAGCAATGATAATGCTTTAGGAACCTACCATGGTCCTCCAGTATTTGATTCTCCATCGATTGCCTACAAAATATAAGTGTTGTTTCCATGAAAGGCAGCAATTTGATAAGGGCCCTTCCATAGATTCTCAAACTTACCATGTTTACCCTTTTCTTCAATTCTGGCCTCCCATTTCAACACTTTGTCATGGATCTGGAAACTAGCTTCTTTTATCTTTTTATCAAATGTATTCTTGATTCTGTTCTGACCGTGTTGATGACTGTCATATACTTCATTTCTCTTCTCCTGCAAGGCTATCAACTAATTGATTCTCCTTTGAATGGCATTTTGTTCCTCTTCTATTCCTTGCATCAGTTTCATTACTAGTACTCCAAGTGATGTTGGAAATATAGCTTCAGCACCATACACTAATTCATATGGTGAAGTGCCAATAGATCTCTTTGTACAAATCTTGTTAGCCCACAAGGCATACTTCAATTTCAAATGCCAAGCTTTCTTGTTTTCTTGTAGCACCATTTTGATGATCCTTACAATGCTTTTGTTTGATGATTCAGCAAGACCATTCCTTTGCAGATAGTAGGTAGTAGAGTGTCCAAGAGTAATGTGATATTGGTGACAAAAGTTAATCGTTTTCTTGGACTTAAAGGCTTGAGCATTATCAGTTATAATCTTCATTGGGTAGCCAAATCAAGACAATATGTTATTTTCTATAAAAGAGATAATTATTGAATCATTGGCTTGCCTGGTTGGAATTGCCTCTATCCATTTGGTGAAGTAATCTGTGGCCATGAGAATCCAGCGATGTTGCCCTGATGAAGGAGGATGAATTTCTCCAATAAAGTCCAATCCCCATTGCTGGAAAGGCTCCTCGACATATATAGGAACCAAAGGCAAAGGCACAAGCTTTCTTCTTCCTTCAAATATTTGACATTCATGACATGTAGCCACCCTTTTATAAATGCCTCTCAACATAGTTGGCCAAAAATATCCAGCTCTTAATATCTTATTTGCAGTATCTTTCCAATAATGGTGTCCTCCACAATCTCCCTTATTAAATTCTTCAATCACTTTATCAGCTTCTTCTTCAAGGAGACAGTTTAACAAAATCCCTCCTACATCTTTCCAAAACAGATTTTGGTCATATACAAAATATCTTAAGGATTTCATCTTGACAAACCTTGCTTTGGACTTTGTTAAATTGGCAGGAGCTTTATTATGCTGTAGAGCAAAAGCCACATCCTTATACTATTCTAAAACCAATAATTTCTCATTTATTTGGACCAATTCTTCCTCACTTTCAGAAATTTCTGAGATCTTTGCATTCAAATTTATGTCAAGACAGTCCAGATTTGATTGAGTCATTAGCTTTGCCAAGCCTTGACCCTTCACCAATTTGGTAGGTTTGATATCAATGTCATATTCTAGTAATTTGGCTATCCATTTGCCCCTTTTACCATCCGGATCTTCTTGCGTTAGGATATCTTTTATTACAACATTTGGAACATAAGTGACAATATGAGAATGCAAAACGTAGATTCTGAAATCTTTTATGGCCTTCGCCAAGGCATAAGCTTTATTTTCTAGAATATTGTACTTCAGTTCAGAATTTGCTAATGTCCTACTAAAGAAATAAATAAGTTGTTCAGTACCTTGATTTCCTTTTTGTAGCAAAACTCCAGCAATTGTAATTTTAGAAGCAAACGTAAAAATAAGAAATTTCTTGGTAAAATCTGGGCTGATGAGTACCGGTGCTTGTGTAATTTCCTTCTTGATTTCCTCAAAAGATTTCTTTGCTTCAGCTATCCACTTAAAGTCTACTTATTTCTTTAACATCCTTGTTATATCCTTGACTATCTCAGCAAAATTAGGAATGAAGCACCTAACAAAATTCACCTTTCGAAGAAAATATTGGATCTCTTTCCTATTTCTTAGCAGATCTAGCTTTTGAATTGTATTAACTCTATTAGGATCAATCTTAATTCCTTCTTCATAAATAATATGACCAATTAGTTTTCCTAATATTAAAGAAAAGATACTTTTAGTGGGATTGAGCCAGCTACCAAACCTTCTACATTTCAGCAAAATTCTTTCAAGGTGCTTCAAATGATCTTCTTCTTTCTTTGAAAAAACTATGATGTCATCAAGATAAACAACCACTGATTTATCCTTTTCTTCAGCAAAAGCAATATCCATTGCTCTTTGAAAGGTAGCCCCTGCATTCATGAGACCAAAAGGCATCTTGGCGTACATAAATGTACCCCATGGCTTTGTGAAGGTTGTCTTCTCTTGATCATCCAGATGCACCAGAATCTGATTGTACCCTGAGAAACCATAAAGCATAGACATTCTTTATGAACCAACAATATTTTTTAGAATTAAATCCATCTTGGGAAGAGGATAGTTGTCTTTCAATGAAGCCTTATTCAAATTTCTGAAGTCAATACAAATTCTAATCTCTCGCAAGCCATTTTGAGAATCTGATTGGAGCAATGATTTTGGCATCAAAGAGTTTCTTAATTTCCTTTTCAATCAATGGCATGAGAAGAGGATTAATTCTTATTAACTTTTTCTTGAAAGGTTTCTCATTCTCTTTAATAGGAATAGTATGCTGAATAATAGAGGAAGCATATTGTCTTAAATCAGCATAGCTCCATGCAAAAACATCAACAAACCTTTTCATCATCTCAACATATTTGGCTTTCATATCAGCTAAAAGAATCTTTGAGATTTTAATCATCTTAGGTACAAAAGTCCCTAAATTTCAGGTCTCTACCTCCTCCTCATCAGCCTATATCTTTGGAGATTTGAACACATCATTTTGATCAAACAAATTCTCAAGAGGAATGAGACCTTTAGGAATTGAATTTTTTTTTAATTGTAAGACTTCAAAATTTTCTTTTGACTCCACAAACATATTTTGTTGATCCACTTGAGTGCTTTCAAACTCTTCCTTCAATTCAGTGAAATTCTTTACTTGTTTGTCATCTTCAAATACTTTCCAATTGTTGATGTTATCTAGTGTAGCTATTCGATGACGAACCTCCACCTCATACTTTTCAGAAGAATGAATAGGAATGACAAACAAACTGGTAGAAACAACAAGTGAATTTACAATGGAGTTTTGGTCTCTAGTTTTGATAGTGAAGGAATATGCTTGACAATTTTCCAACATATCTAACACTAGATTTATGTATGCTCTCATCCTTACATCCTTTGTTTGGTAAGAACCTTCCACTTGTTTAATAACCAATTCAGAATCTCCAGAAATAGAAATATTTCGAGCCTTCATTTTCAACAAAATTTCTAGGACCAAAATTAGAGATTCGTATTCAGCCATATTATTTGTGCAATAAAAGTTTAGTTTGTAGGAGAAAAACTTACTTTCATCATTTGGAATTGTGATCCAAATTCCAGCTCCTACCCCTTCCTTTCCTGCTGATCCATCAAAGTATAAAGACCACCATCTCTTCACCTCTTTATCATCTTCTTGCTGATTTTTTGAGTTCTGATTTTCTGAATGCATCTCTTCCAATCCACTGTCATATGACTCATTGAAGATGGCTGATCCAAGTTTAGTATCAAATGAATAAATAGGAAAATTCTAAGGTTTGTCTTTGTTGCTTACCATATAGGCCATTCTAGTCTCCCGATACAATATCCTTTGCTCACCAAAAACAGTGACGGTAGCATATGTAAGGTCCATCTGCATTGTGCCTTGATTTTTGCTGCCCACGATCTTGACAATAGCATCCCAAACTTTGGCAGAATGTCAGCCACAACAATGTTCATGACAATTGTCTTTTTTGGGATTTGTGTTAGACCAACAACAATATCTCTAATTAAACCAATGCAATGGACTCTTTTTTAATCAAAAGAGAATAAATATTTGTATGGCCTTGTTACCTGTAATCCTAACCCCTCCATGATTACCTTAGGCATAAGATTACGAGAAGCCCTCGAATCCAACATAGCATTATGTAAGGTCATATCATGAATACTAATGCTTACATGGAAAGGAGGAAATTCTTCATTCTGATCATCTTCTAACCTTGGACCCAAGAATATAGTAGGACTATCTTCTTGCACATTTAAGATATCAGTAGCTCCTGGTTGTGAATTTAACATCTCTACAATCTTACTTCTGTATTTATCTACCTTGAGAATTTCATTAAAAGGAACTGATATTTTGATTTTTGCAATTTCATTCTCAAGGTTAAAAACAGAAACAATTTTCTCAATTTCTTTGATAGGAGATGGAGGTTGAATGTCCTTTTTACCAATAAGAGAGTCATTTTTACCTTCAACAACCTTTTGGGTATCCTTCTTGGCTTCAACTATCTTTGAAACATCCTTCTTGGGCTGTGTTTTGTTTGCAATAATTGGTACATTCCTATTTCTGAGATTGTACTATTTTTGCATTTCAAATATAGCATGTTGATACCCCTTTAAATAATCTGAAGGCTCTTCTCCTTGTTTAGTCAAACTTGACTCATCATGTTCTTCCTTAGTCAAGAAAATCCATGACATTTCTTCATCAAGAAAATGGATAGATTCTTCAGGAATCTCAGGTTAATCTTCTTCATCAACCAAATTATACTGAAAAGGAGGTCTCACTGGAGGATCAGGCTACTGATTCCTATTCTCTCTTGGTATTTGTTGGTTTTGAGGTCTCCTAAATTGAGGATTTCTAAATTGAGGCTCCTGCTGCACAGGAGTAGAGGTGTTTCCAAGAGCTAACCTATCCATCAGTTTCTCCATGGTCTTCATCATTGAATCTATCTTATCTTCAGGAGTTGAAGAGGAAGGTTTCTCTTCTTCTTTCAATTTAGCTTTTCCCATCTTTGATTTTTTAGCAGCAACCATGTTTACTTCTACTTTTATTGCATCATTCTGCATATCAACAAGTGTAGCAGAGTCTCTCTCTCTAAGCAGCAGAGAAAAATCAAAATCAAATGCTTCAGCATATCTCATTTGTGCTAAGGCTTCCGAAGGTTTTAAGCAAGCTGGGATGGAATTAAACACTTTGTTAAACCTCTTTGAGAAGTTTTGAATGGTCTCATTAGGTGCCCTTCTAAGATTATTGTACTCGGAAAGAGCTTGAACTGGATTAGTTCTATTTCCCCACTTCCTTAGAAAGCTATCTTCAAACTCTACCAAAATATGAATGCTTCCAGCTGGGAGGGCTTTAAACCATTTTTTTACTTCCCCAATAAAGGTTTGTGCAAATAGTCTTAGCTTCACATCCTCATCATCAACTTCCTCTCTGTCAGCAAAATCATTGAATTTGTCTACATGTTCTTCTGATGTGATTTCTTCATCACCACCCCATGTTGGAATTCTTGCAGCATATTTGCTAGGAAGGTCATGCAAAACAGTAGGGAGTGCAAGTGGAGCATACCTAGCAGGTACGACCATGATTAAAGGAGGAGTAGTAGTGACAGGTACAAAAGGGACAGAGGATGAAGAACTGATATGAGGAGGACTACTTGGTGTCTGAAAGCCACTAGGAAAAGTAGAAGTAGAATATGAGGTACTAATATGAAAAGGACTACTTGGGCTCTGCAAACCAGTGACAAATGTACTCCAATTGGGAATGGGTAAACCAGATTTAGATCTAAGAAAGATATCAAAAGGATCAAGATCTTTTAGTTTATCTAAGTTTTTGCTTTCTAATGGTAATTTAGAAGTAACTACTTCCCAAAACTCCTCTTTATCTTCTTGGGATACTAGAGTTGAAGTATCAATGCCTCTCTTTTGCAAATCTAAGATAATACCAATGAGTTCCTCTTTGTTTTCTGATCTAAAAAACAACTCATGGATTTTATCATCAACTATTTTGTCTTCAGGACTTCTTGAAAATTCAGAGAGCAAAGATTTTGAATAGAATGGAGTACCTGGTGTTTCAGTAAATCTTTGTCTGCTCCTTGAAAGAGCGTTGGGATTGTCCACAGGAGTAGGTGGATTTGGGTCAGGATTGCTCCATGTATATCTTCCTATAGAAGCCACCTTTAAGACTTTGAAAATGTATGGAGTCACCAAGGTAGATTGCAGCCTCAAAAGTTTTTTGAGCTCCTGCTACCTTCAGAAATTCAACTTCTTGATTTCGGGAATGAAGAATCTTTAGACTCCCGGCAGACACACCAAAATGTTATCACAAAGCCCAACCCTAACAAGCTATTGATTAGGAAGACATTGTGTAACTCTTTCAAACCAACTTTTGGCTGAGGCTTATCCTCCTCAAGCTAAGAGGGCTCTCTCACTAGATTAAAGATTTTTGATAAGGATTAGATGGCTAACTCCATGAAATAAGTGAAGAAGTTTGAATGGTTGAAACATAATTAGTAAACATCCATTGGGCTTATGGAGTCAAAAATGTTTCAGTATGAAAATAATGTTAGCTTTACATGGAAGTCAGGGTATCTAGAATTCAACATATGGAGAGTACATCAGAAGCATAAAGGAAAATACAATCCACAAATGTATGAAGGAATTTAGAGCATAGCCAATGAATTCTAAGTAATCATACATTCATACCATTGTAAGTAATGAAAATATGACAACCATAAGACATTTTGAACATTGAATTCCTTCTGAATCCTGAGAAGCAAAGCCAAATACTGTATTACTTTAAACAGAGTCTTACACAAAAGCACAATATGAGAATTCTTTACAAAAATTCCAACCCTTAGTGCATTACATTTTCTCCCATATATAGAGTTCATTACATGACTTAGATTCCTTCCTCCAGCATGAGGGGAATTTTAATTCTTCCTAATTTGACACCTATTAACACTTAAAATCAACTATTTAATATAATTAATTGTTAACTAGCTGTTCTAGAGACCTAAAACAATTAGGAGTGTAACTCCTCATTATGTTGATAGTGGCATTGATTACAAAACAAACTCATTCCCTAACAAGTGGCCTTCTTCAGTTTGGCTTTGGTGGTGGCTTTAAACTCCTTGCTGACCCTTGATGTCTTATTCTTTGACTGTCCCTGGATATTAGGAAGTTGCTCCTATTTTTCTGCTTTGGTCTCCAAAAAGGATCTTCGAAGTTTGTTATCCCTGTTGTTCTTCTTAATTACATAAAATGCATTGGATTAGCTTGTTTTCCATGAGCTGTAGACCTTGCTCCTATACACGTGGTAAGACAAAAACTTCTTTAATGCTGCCTGAAGCATCATGAACAGTTCCAGTTACGAAATAATGACCATTTTCATAACATAAAATTTGGAGTTCATAAATGTCTTTCATTTCCTTGTTTTGCCCTTGCTTGATGTTCAAACCTTGTAATTAATCCTTTGCAGTAGCCCATCTTCAAAAAGAGTTCATTTTTCTTCTCAAAATTGGACCACAAAATCATGATGTGCAGCTACAGCAGTTTCGTAGCACGCTATGAAATTGTTGTGCATTAAGTATCAACTACAGTAGTTTCGTAATGTGCTACGAAACTGCTGTGTGATTTCAAAAACACAGTTTTATGTCAAATTTGACATCCCTGAGATTTATTTCGTTTGAAATGGCTTTTCCATATGCCTTGGGGTTGTTCAAAACTGAACAAAATTATACCATTCTTCAAAGGTGATCCACATCAAAATTTTAGGATTAGCCTTGCTTACTATGTATTTCTTCGTAGCTGAGGATGTCCTTCAGGCTGGTTTAGCTATATCTTCAGATCTGCAATCTGTCTTTTCATCATTCAGATTCCAGTTCTCAAAATTGTATTGAACCTTCTGATATATCTTGCCTCTTTTATTGCAAGGACTGTCCAAGTGAAATATTGAGCATGACAACTAACCACTTCGGGTATTGAAACTGTTTTATCTTCCCACAGAGCCTCCATTTTGTTAAAATTAGCTTCCTTCATTGCATGTTTCCTTGAGGCTCTTCTAAGTTTGGCAATCTCAATATTTGCAAGCTTCAATTTCTTTTTTACCTCTTCAAAACTACATTCCTCTTGCTGAGTGATAACTACCTTACCTCTGTCATCTTTGTGTAGTTGTGATGATGTTTCTGATGGAACCATAGGTCCTTCGCGTAATTCTGCTACCTCCCCTGTCTCACTTGCTTCTAGCTATGCTTCTCGTATCCTTTTGGAATGCCTTGTCACAGGTCTTCTTGGTTTGAACACAAACTCTAAGACCTGGTCATCAAATTGAAGCTCTTTGGAAGGCTTAACTCTTTTGTTTTTGTTCTTGTTGTCTTCAAGTAACTCTGCTTGGACCAAAGGAGACTCCTCTATATCGATGGCCTGGAGGAGATAATTCAAACTTCCCTTTGAAGCTGGACTTTCATCAGCAATTGCAGTCTTCCCCTTTTCCTTGGCAAGTTGACTTCTTGTTACCCTTCTTTGCATAGTTTTATCAACAGAATACTCTTGTATTACCTTACTAATCTGAACCTTCTTTCTCTGTGACTGTTGAGGGTGTCTTGAACTACTAGTGGTCTCATAGGCTCCTTCACCTGTTTTCTGGCTTTCAATTTCACAAATATTCTTGATCTTGTTTCCTCCCGATGACTTATTGCTCGTGAAGAAATCCCTGTAGCCTTATGGTTGAGACCAGTTTAAGTTCTGAAGCCAGACGTAAACAAGAAAATGGACCACTGCCTATCTATTTTCTGGAGCTCATGTAAAATAATCAATTTGACTAAGCCATGATGGAACAACAAGGTCTCACAGGCTTCCTTCTTCAACTGAACCTTGTCACACATTTTTCCTAGGCTATGAAACAGATAGAAAGGCAAGTCCAGAGATATCTTTCCAGTGAAATGAAGTAGAAGTTTGAAGTGATAGGAATACACCTTATGATATCTCCCCTCAAAGGTAAAGTATCGCTATATGCAAGTAAGCAAATTAGCATATGAATCCTTCACAAAGCTCCTGGGCACTGACTTGCTTAAGTTTGAGTCAATGAACTCTGGCTTCAAGAATTCCTTAAAAGAAGTCACATCAAACTTGAAGTTTTTAAACCACATCTCCTATCCCCTTGGAATTTCAGTGACTGTAGATATAACCTCTGGAGAAATTGGTAATTCAAGCACTCCAACCTTCGAATTTGATCTTGTGAAATTGAAAGAAAACTCTTTGGTGACTTGCATGTGGCCACGAAGTTTTTCACAAAATCTCCAGCAGCCAACCTGTTTGAAATCTTGTTCAACTTCATTGTTCCTCAAAAGAACATCTAAACCTTTAGGCTCATTCCTTAGACACCTGTCTGACCTATGATCCTTCTTCTCTGCAGAAATCTCCATGGAATTCCTGCAAAATGAAAATTGAAAGAGCTTGCACTGTCTTAATCTTGATCACTGCCTCACTTGAACTTTAAAGAATTCTGATCAAATGCCCGTCAATTTGCCTCCTATGCATGAAAGAAAGATGATCATAACTGAAAAACACTTGGACCTTTTTTTTTTAAGTTTGAAAATCATGCGTACCTAGACACCTAACGAATCTAATGATGAAAATGAGTGGTTGCATGTGATAGGCATGGTGTGTGGACTGACAGTTGATGATGTAAGATGAATGGATTTTTATGGATTGGACAACTAGGTGAGATTTGGCATGAATCTGCACGAATCCCAGATTTCGTAGCCCAGCCAATGCAAATTCTAGGTTTTGCGCTATGAAAACTCCTAAGCAGTTTCATAGCGCATGAAAACCTTGACGCAAGTTTGACACATGGAAATTTAGGTGTGATGTGGGATCAGTGATAGGTAAAACCAGAGTGTTGACCCTTTTTGAAAATGCCAACAAGACTCCCTTCTATGTCCTAGACTCTAAAACAAACCATGGAAAGACTAGATCAAGACTAACATCAATCCTTTGGAATCAAACTAATGTTCAAAATTTAGGAATTTTTTCTTAAGTGATAACGAGATCGATTCTCCATTCAAATTCACAAACTGAAATGTGCCTCCATTCGTGATATATTTGGTGATATAGGGGCCTAACCAATGCATCCTAAACTTTCCTAGCAACTTCACAAATTCACTATCATACAGAAGGAAAATATCTCCTTCCTGGAATGTCTTCTTCTTGATATGTCATTCATGCCAAGATTTTTCTCTTGCTTTTTGCACCTGTTGATGAAATCCTGCTACAAATCTATCTTCCTCTAATGTGAGCAACTGTGCAATTCTTTCCTCCATTATGTCAGTGTCATCCATGTCTATAAACGCTACAATCCTTAAGTTTCACGCAATATACTCCATGGGAATCACAAATTCTTGCCCATAAGCCAACCTAAAAGATGTCTGGCCTGTCAGCTTCTTGCATGTGGTTCTATAATCCCATAACACTGTTGGAATTCTAAAATCCCAGTCATATCTATTCACATTACATAGTTTGGTCAATGCATTTTCCAAAATATTTTTAAAAGCTTTAACTGTGCCATTTGCCTGAGGGTGATATGGGGTGCTCTTCTGATGATACACCTAGAATTCTTGTAGGTTAGCTTATGGGCAAGAAGCTGTGATTCCCATGGATTATATCGCGCGAATCTTAAGGATTGCAACACCTCAATGGTATTATTCAGGAAATGTGATCCTTGAGCACTCATCAAGAACCTTGGACACCCAAACCTGGAAAAAATATACTAAAAAATTAACTTCAAAGCAGTTTTTGTCCCACAATCCCTTCCTTCTTGTGCCTTTGCCCACATCATTAAATAATAAATTGTTGTGATTATATACCTTGCACCAGTCTTCTTCTCAGGTGGGTTGATAGGTTCAATGAAATCAATGGCTCATTTGTCAAAGGTCTGCAATGTCACCTGTGGCACCAATGGCATTCCATCCCTCCTTGATGGCTTCCCAGTTCTCTAACATACATAAAATGATTGACAATACTCCTTTGCATCCTTGTGTAGTGTGCGCCACCATAATATTACTCTTAATACCTTCTTTGCAGTAGCCTCCCCTACATAATTTCCACCAGCTACACCTCATGAGCTTCTACCAAATACATTGTATTTAATGTTTGGGGACATGTCTGCACAGTATTTCATCTGGTCCCATCTTATACAAATGTCATGATATCAATGAAAAATTAGCTTCTTTTACCACCAACTCCTTTTGCTGCGTAGTGTATTTTGCAGGGGCCATTCTTGTAGCCAAAAACTCGATAATGTCTGCAAAGTGATCATCTACAATCCTGATTGCAAACAACTGTGCATTAGGGAGATTGTCTTCTATGTTCGTTGGTTTTTCCCCTATTTTTAACCTTGATAGATGATCAGGCCCAACATTCAACCTTCCTGGTTTAACAACAACTTCAAAATCGTACTTCTGAAATAACAACAACCATGTACAAATCTTACCTTCTAGGATAGGCTTATTCACTAGATATTTCAATGCAGAATGATTTGTGAACATCTTAAAATGTGTTCCCAACAAATAATATTTGAATTTTTGTAATGCATATACCATAGCCAAGCCTTCTCTTTCTAGGGTAGTGTAGCGCCTCTTCTCTGCTTTAGACAACTTCTTTCTTGCAAAAGGTATAGGGTGGTCGATTTCTCCTGCACCAGGTTGTGCCAATACTACTCCCAAAAATATGCAAGATGATTCTACATGAACATGAAACAACTTATTCTAGTCCAGGAAAACCAAGATAGGTGCAGTTACCATCTTTTCTTTCAATATCGATACTTTTTTGGCATTATTCATTCCATTCAAAAGTCACATATTTCTTCAATAGTTTCTCCATTGGTAAAATTATCTATGCATACTCCTTAATTAATTTTACGTAATATTCAATGTGTGCCAATTTAGTGTGCAACTGTCTCACAATTTTTGGTGGATGTAAGTTCACAATGACAACTATCCTCACAAGATTGACCATCAAACATTGCTTAAACACAACATACCCCAATAGTATGCCAAAAGGCACACAAAATATTCATTTCTTGAAGTTCAATGAGATCTGGTTTTTCCTACATGTGGCCAACATAAGCCTTAAGATCGCAACATTCTTTTTCAATAGTCTAAAGACTATCTAATCATTGAAGTATAGCTCAAGGAATTTTTGGATGTACTCCTTGAATGTTATGACCACAACTCTTGAAAATATAGTAGGGGAATTCTTCAACCCGAAAGGCATCATTGTATACTAATATGAGCCCCATTTTGTTGCAAATGTGGTCTTATGCATATCCTCTAGTGCAATCTTGATCTAATGATAGCCATAAAATCCATCTGTGAATGAGTAGGCCTCATTTCCTCCTACATTATCCAACACTTTATCTATAAATCCACAGAAATCTTGATTTCTCCCTGAGTTTTCTTTTCTTGCACCACCATGGGACTTACCCATTCTAATTCTTCCATAGGTTCAATGATTCTTGTTTCTATCATCTTATCCAACTCAACTTTTACTTTCTCCTTATATTTTGGATTCAATATGTAAGATATTTTCTTAACTAGCTTCACATAAGGCTTAAGAGGTATCTTCATAAATCCTAAATCTCCTACTATACCCTTCATTTCTGAAAACTTAGTGAGAAACAACTATTGATATTCATGAAGCAATTATGTAACTTTACTAACTATATCTTTGTCCCAATAATCTCCAATCATTGTGAACTTTGGTTCCTCTTCTGATCCTATATTCACCTTCTTAGTATTTATTGGCTCCACTATATATGGAATTTCTAGCTCAGGTCCAGTGACTTTGTGGTGTCCTTCTGATTCTTCTATGTCAACATTGTGCAGATCTTCATCTTCTTCTGTAATAATGCTATAGCATTCCAATGCATGCTCTAGCTGTGTAGTCCAATCCGGTTGTTGCCATGTTAGTAAGGTCGCATTCCTAAATATATTTTCTCTAA
The DNA here is from genome assembly GCA_031772625.1 of Pinus tabuliformis. Taxonomy (NCBI): domain Eukaryota; kingdom Viridiplantae; phylum Streptophyta; class Pinopsida; order Pinales; family Pinaceae; genus Pinus; species Pinus tabuliformis. Next base: position 443,174,776 of record CM062818.1, on the reverse strand, counting down.
ATTTATGAAGAGTTGAATCTATGCATGGGTAATCATCTTCAAAATTGAATGTTAATATAAACCCTTCAACCAAATCTTCCCAATTTATAATACCATGGCACAATTCTGTTTCTAGTTACCATTTCATAGGAATTGTCTCTAATGTGTGGATAAACCTATTTACCCGTTCTTGTTGTGCGATCTCCTCCCATGTTGTAGTGCATTGGTGAATATTCTCCCTAGGGTCAGTTTTACCATCATATTTCACCTCCATTTCTATATCTACTAGCCCAAACCTAATCCAAATTAATATTTGACACTCCTACCAATCTCCTATATTTCCTTTACGTGAACCCCACCATCTAGGAGGGGTAGATCTCAGGGCCACATCCAAAGTGAACAACCTTTTCCCTTTTGTTATTTGTCTTTCATAATCATCAAGGAAATCTATTACATTACCTTAACCATCATAGTAAGGTGTTGATGGTACTGGACGCGCCAACATGTGAGGGGATCTCCCCAATAAGAAGTCCCAATTAGACCTCAAATTGTTTGGTGTAGGAGTCCTAGTAGTGGATCGTACAATAATTCCTTGACCGCAGTTTCACACAGAGGCAAGTAAGATGTCCCTATTGGTAGCAAGGGTGTGACATATGTGGTAAGTCAAGGAAGGTGCATGACTGATTCTAACACACGGAGGGTGAGGTGAGTGCACCCCTTGGAAACCTATGATAGCATGGATTTAAGGGTGGAACACACGAGAAAAGATGCATCACAACATGGAAGGAAAGTTAGATAGAAATCCAAAGTGATGGTTAAACAAACAACACATTTTAGAAAGATTCATACATACATATACAGAAATAGCTCCACATGCATGCATAAGAAAAAAGATACATATATCATTTAGAGTACTCAAGATAACTGAAATACAATACATAAAATGCATGAAACATGTTGGATCTATTATATTAAGAATTATAAGTTCCAGTCATACAATACGTCCATGGCCAACCACTAGTTCCGACAGTAGAACATTATAGCCACAACCGCCTGCTCCTCCAAAGAGATATACTAGCTTTTCACAATGGAGAAGCCAAGGCTCGTTATAATACTATGCAAGCTCTCTAAGATAGTCTTATCAGAAGCTCAGCTGACCAAAAGCCTCTAAAATGAGTTATGAGGGACTATTTATAGCAAAGGGTGGGGTGTCCCTTGACATTCTCCTTTGTGACAGTTCATCTACCCTCATGACTCTTCATCTACTCTATGATTGTTACATCCCACTATCGACACTTGAACTTACACTTGACAAGACATTACACTATAATGCACATGTACCCATGTGAGACAAAATGGCTCAAGAAAGCCATGCAAGACACCACTATGAATCAGAAAATTGTTAGAAGACCAACTCATCGACATCCTCACAGTGGTCAACTATAGCGAATTGATGCCAAGCTCACTAGTCCGCAATGGTGTTTGAGTACTATAAGGTGACATCTTTCTGGAAATAAAATATTACCTCCATAGCATCCAGGTACACTGCTCAGGCTCCTCTGTCCAACTCATCTGATAGCATGCACATCTTTTTCTTGAGTGCATTCGGACCAACAACATACTTTTGCATGGTGTCTGCACTAATTGACAAGTGTGAGTTGGTGGCTATGTGCATCAACTCATCAAAGTATGAGTCAAGCTCTAGTCAGACCTGTGCCTTTGTCTTCACCTGGGTGAGTGTCCAAAAAGATGGGATCACATGTGTGCACACAACAACATCCATACTCTTGAATACACATGCATGGGAAGCCTATAGACTAGTGATGAGCTGTGAGAGCTCTTCATAGTTCTAGATTTGACTCCAGATGCGTGCCTTCAGCTCGACCGCTCTAGGCTTCATCATCTTAAGCAAGTGAAGTGGGGCTCCCTTGTATCTCATCGTCTATGTTTGCATGTAATCAACAACAACATGCATGTTTGACAAGATACATGCTCTCCTAGGACATCCCTGTTACCACCCGTTGAGATGGACAACTTCCTTGTGCATGGTACCAAACTTGGAATACAACAGCCGCATGACTGTGTCAAGGGATAATACTTCATATAGTATTTCCTTCTTCAATTCTACTTGGGCAAATGTTGTAACCAATTCTCCTCCCTACTTGGCCATCTATAGCTCCTTAGCCATTCACTCGTTCTTAGCTATCAAGAAGTGAACACTCGAGCTAGTGGCTTCAGCATATGCTTTGGTAGCATCAGCCAATGTTGCTGGATGTTTGCACACGTTAGACACGATCACTCATTCCTCAAACTACACAAGAGATGTATGATCATCAGGAGTCGACACTCTACAAGATTTGACAAGTCTATGTTGAGACTCATCAAATGAGATATTGTACATCTCTCCTTCCAGCTAATCTCCAAGGATCTCAGTGTCTCTTTGGTCGCTTGGGACTTGCTCCTCTTCTGGATGCAGTGAAGTTGGTGGGTCGACCTTTCAGTGGTGAGGCATGAGGTTGATGTCTTTCTCTAACTCCTGTTGCTCCATATTCATATCCATTTGTTCAAGTTCTTGCTATATCTCTTGAGCGAAGTCTTGTTCCTGTGACGGTTCACCCTGTCTGCCTAATGCTAGAAATTCTGATGAGTCTACTATCTGTACAGGTGCAGTTTCATCTGTCAACACAAGTTGCACCCCCTACTCTACCTGTTCCTGCTGCATTTCCTTCTCTTATATGTGCAGCTCCTGTTCCTTCCAGAGTTTCTCCTTCAACCCATGTAACTCCTTCTATGTTTCCTCCATTCCCCATTTCTCTCTCTACCTTTGCATGTTTCTCTTATCGCGTTGTTTCCTCTTTGCTTGTATTGCCAAAGTTGCTTTCTGCACAAGTGGTTCTACTCGGAACTTGCATCTTTTCTCTTCCTCCATGTTGTAGACAATCTTCATCTTGCCCTTGTTGCACACTAGTATGTTTGCCTCTGCTGCTGCTACTGCTTCTGGTGCTCTCCAGGATGCTACTTCACGCTGCTTCGCTATCCATTCCACAATGAGGCTGAGCAGTTCATTGAGTCTAGAGAAGTTGTAACAATATCTCCATGGGTCTTCCTCCACCTAATGACATGCCCCATGGATCTAGTTGAACTGTACTCTCGCACAGTGATCCTTCACAAGACAATGCGGGTCATACAAATTCTAACTTCAGAGGTCGAATGTATATTTCTTCATCTACTCTGCTTCGACATCTGCATGCTTGACACTCTGTATCTCGTATAACCCAATCTGCAATTGAAGAGCGGGCCAAGGTGCCTTCTTCTTTCAGTGCAACCTAACTGTCAATCCTGCCAAGATGTGATATGATACTTCCTGCATGATGATCTTGTCCAAGGAAAACTTCAATAGAACATGTGGAGGCTTCTCCACACTGTACATCCATATGTAGGTATCGGACAATGAGGCATAATAATCAGCTATGTTGATCAGTGCCTCCATTTCTTCGACATGCAGGGTGGATCCTATTCGAATATCATCTTGCAAATTGGGGTGACAAAATGATCAAACAGTTTTGTGATAACTCCTCTGAAGCTACATTCGGATAACATCTTACAATAAGTGTTCATAACAGTCTCCGTCAATGTCTGTGCCCACTTCAAGCCTGGGAACTCTTGACAGGCACAGATTACATCCAAGATATAGGCGGACATGTATATTTCTAGTTGCATACATTTGGGTGGATGTCGAGCCCTTCTTACCTGTTCCTTTAGCTGATGAGCCAACATGTCAGACCAGTTCCATGCTTTTCCTTCTCTAGCTAGTTGGTCCAATGCGATCACCCAACTCTGTGGGAGGGTTTCTGTGCTTTCTTGGCCATACAGACGACATGAAAAGATGACCAAGTATTGATATGCCTTTCACGGTATCTTCATATTGTAGACCTCGCTAGGTGCCATCCGGAATTTAGCCGATTCCTTCACCCAGTTCTTCAAAATGTCTATATAGTTTGCACTTTTGCTGGGTAAGCTGAAAGGTGTCTTCATGTTGATTACAGGCTTCGACATCTGATAGATCTCATCATAATCCTGTTCCCTGAAGGTATCAATCTCTATCCTGCTAACACTACTCAATTTCATCGTCTCGGGATCAATGTGCAAGACGATCCAATATATCATGTATGCACATGGGAGCATGCGATAACTGCATGCAATCTGGTACAAGTAAGACTTGTGCATGTTCACATAGACTTGGCAATCTTTGAGGTCTTTCCCAAATGTGTCTGCAAATGCATCATTGACCTTTTTCCATTTCAGCTTGATGTCCTTGTCTACAATCAGCATGGTATCTTCGTAGATTGTTAGACTTGTAGACACTCGCTCAATTGTTGCTCTAGTTGCACTTTTGTCAGTGTCCTTTGCTCCTGCTCTCTTGGAGGCCATTGATACTGAACTGCTAAGAGGTAGACGAACACCTACTAGATCTAGAGACAAAGAGACATGCATGGCAAGAAATATGTCAGTGAAAAACAAAGAAAACTGAGGAACGACATGCAACATACATGGGGATTGACTGGGAGAGATTGCACAATTTTTCCTGGGAGGCTGGGAGACTAGCTACCATAAATGCACAAAAGGAAGTCTGGGCTATCTAGGGAGGTTGATTGGCTACTGGAATTTCACAATGAACAATCCAGGCTAGCCTACTAGCTGTTGGAATTGTGCAATGTGCAATTTCAGCTGGCAGTGCTTGCAGGCCCAGTGACCGCATTGTGCAATTTTCTGGGCCAGCAGTCATTGTTCCTCAGAATTGTGCAATGCAAGACTAGAGGATAGTCATTGTTATGTCCCTATAATACTAGTGATTACCCCATTACTATTGTAGTTTTATCCCTTATTAATATTTTTGTGCCCCTATTGTCCCCATATTGTTATTACTGTGCCCCATAGAATCCCTCTATTGTTATTTTTGTGCCTTTATATTATCATTGTTAGGTTGGCTGGGTTATATTGTGACTCCTTAGACTCCTATATATAGAGAGGAGGTTCTGCCATTTGAATCATAAAAGAATCATTCGTTTGTGTAATGTAAATGAGGTTGCCCCCTCGAAGAGGCTGAATTCTAAGGCGATGATCTATCTTTTCTATCTTTTTGTGAGCTGGTTTCATAACATTTGGTATCAAAACTTTGGATTCTAGGGTTTCGCTACTCCAAATAGGTCATCGTGGCATTTTCACTATAATTTCTTTTTTGGGATGTTTTATAAGTGAAAATAAAAAACCCATTTGAGACAAAATCGCATTGAACCTCGAGTCCAAATTTCAGAGTCTTTTGTACTATATTTGCAGAGATATGATCTAAGGAAGTTGGTCTTTTTGCAAACTCCTGAATTACATTCCAAATAGGTGACCTAGGGAAAATCATCATAACTTTCTCTCTGAGCATCGGATTGAAATTTCATAAGAAGGTACAGAAAGAAGATAGACTGTAGTTTCTTGTATATATCTTTTAGAGCCAAAGGTCGAAACATGGACACATGGCATGTCATACAAGTTCGCTCTACTAAACTAGTCTATAATCAGGTCGTTGTGGGAGATTTGGCATAACTCTTCCTTGGAGAATCGAATTTGGATTAGACTGGTGGCATTGGAAAGAGGACACAGAGGGCTACTACAGGTCACAATTTCAAAGCTGGATGATCCGAAATTATAGATTTATAGTCATTTCAAGATCAAGCTCCTAAAATCAAGAAAAATCGATATGAGGAAGTTTTATGGCAAAGATCCTGTAACATGGATATTATAGATGGAGCAATTTTTCGATCTCAATAATGTGCAAAACACACAAAAGGTATGTATTGAAACTTTATATTTGGAACCAAATCAGTTTGTATGGTATCAATGGCTTTGCTCTCGTAAACAAATTATCACTTGGGTAATTTTTACAGAAGAAGTGACAACACATTATAAGGATACAAAAAGCAACACTTTTTTTAGCCAATTGATAAGTCTCAAACAAAAGGGTTCAATAATGGTGCACATTGAGGAGTTCCGAAAATTGAACATAAGGGTAAAAAATATTCTAGAGGAGCATAGGATTGATTTGTTCATAGGGACTTTAGAGGATAATATCCAACATGATGTTTGCCTTTGGGAACCTGATTCATTAGAGAAGGCATTCACGTTAGCAAGAAAAATGGAAAGCAAAATTATGGCAACCAGGAAGCATACCACTCACAACTATAAAGATGGAAGTGTTGCTGCCCCTAGTATTCCATAACCTATAAGGTTGAAACCACAACAATTGGAAGAAAAAATAGCAAAAGGGCTTTGTTGCAGTTGTGATAGCAAATACACTAAAGGTCATAAGTGTGCTGAGAAGAAATTATTCTACATAGATTGTGAAGAGGAAAAAGAAAAGGAGCAAGAAAGGTCAAAATAAGAGGATATAATATGTTAGCGCTTGAAATTTCACCTCAGGCTGAGAAAGGTAAACCTCAAGGCAACATCAAACCACTTAGCCTCGTAGCTAGCCCTACGGGGCAGGAGAGGGCTCTCTCTGGTCTATCTCGATAAAGATCTTCAATGGGCAAGATAACCAATAGGGTAACATTGATTTTAGGCTAGTAAACTGATCAAAGGGTTGATTTGGGATTTTTAGGGTTTTTGGTGGCAAATTGAGGAGGTGGCAATTTTGGGTGCGGGGATTGGACACAGTTTCTGCAGGGGGTTCTTTGGGGCGAGGTAGGAGACAGTATTGATGCCTTTGATTGAGGTGGATGATTAAGAATGACAGATGAGGAGTTAAGGAGAGCAAAAAATAACTTTGAATTCTCCTTAAATAGTAGAAAGCATTGAAATTAAACAAACTTAAAAGCAGAGCATGACAGTCATGAGTTCTACTTTAACACTTCATTTTCTTAATGTGCAGAAGGAAAAGAAAGGAAATGATTCAAATAACACACTTACAAGTACATAGAGAAACACACCATCAATACATGTAACCACAAGAATCCCAAAAAGGACTGCAAAACCTTGGTCTTCCTTTGCCAAAAATTGCAGAGATACAGTGAGTAATACTATAAGAGCTTCTCCCTCAAGAGTCCAACCTCTCCAACCTCTGAAAATGACTAAGAAAATACATAATATAGGCAAGCTAACACCTTTCCTTGAATCTAGGGGTCAAGCTCATCCTTCTAGGAGCTGTTTCAACCAATTCTAAACTGAGCACTAAAATCTAGGCAGTCAAAACAACTTGCCTCTATAAGCTAGGAAACCAATTCATTCATTAAATTTTCACCTATCTCATGAATGAATCTTCTAGAAGAGATAAATAAGTGTAAAAGTGTCATAAAATTACATCATTTACAACAAGGAGGATAAAAATCAACTCCAAAAGTCAAACATAGTCAAAACTACGTTTTGCTGAGCTGTAAGCTGAAATCCTGAGCAATTTGCCTGACGCGTCGCGCGCCTTTGAGAGCACTGTTGGGGAACTTTTAGGTGTCAAAATGAGTCAAGAGTAGGCTTTTTGGAAAGGTCTGTGAGTATACTTTCCAACCCAACTGGAATTTCTGAATTTGGTTGTCATTTGTCCCTCCAAAATTGCAATCTCCAAAGACTGCTTTCTGTGTGTCAAAAATGTGGCAGAAAGTCATTTTTTGCTTGTTTTTTGACTTTCAGGAGGCCCAAAACTTCATAAAATCTCTTGGAAATGTGTGAGAATGTGTAAATTTTCATTCCAAATCCAGAAATGGTGATTTTTTTGAAAATAGAGTTGCCAAGTGAAAGGGTCACGCGGGGGGTGAGACCCGTCAAGCGGAAAAACCTGTTTTTTGCCTTAAAAACCAAAAATCACCCAAAATGCTCAAAATTTCTTGGAATTTGTGCTGGGGCTGAGCTATTTAGTGCCATGCTCAGTCAAAGAGGCTTTGGCCAAAATTTGGAGTGGATTGGGCCTTTTTCGCCGTTTTAGTGCCTTGGCCAACCTCCTTGGATTCGGCGATTATAATTTTGACATTTCTCTAAAACCATGACACCTGTGAAAAACGTGAAGGAGGTTTTTCTTCTTTGGCATGTTATGGACAAAAACCTCTCTCAGTTTTCCAAAATTCATCTTTTATGGCTCTGGAACATCATTTGAGTGCAACTTGTCCCGATGTGTGAAACAAGGAATTTTGTCGAAATGGAGCGAAATGAAGGGGATAGGGGGCTTCTAAATTCTTGAGGAAATTTAGGGGAGTAGGGAGGGATGTTAGGAAGCAGGGGAAAGTGGAATCTCAGAGATTGAGTGAGGGGAAGGGGTCCAAAAGGGAAAAACACAGGGCCAACCTAGAAAATTGCCACGTTGTAGCTAGAAACTAGGGTTTGTGTAAAAATGAGGATTTTGGGGGATCTCAGTGATGGGAAGCATTTGGTAAGGTATTTTAAGGATAGGGGAAGGTGTATGAACATCAGGATACAAGTTTTGCTAATGATTTGACCATTAAAGAGAAACTAGCTTTCAAAACCCTAGGAGAGGGAAATGACCCTGCCTAAGCGCAACTGAAGCATGAACAAGGTGTACAATGACTCATTAGACACTGAGATGATAATGAAAACCATATGATTGATGATAGACTCAGCTGAATAGTGACATAGATTGACATTTGGACAACTTTGAAAAGAGTGAGAGCAAACCCTAGACCTAATGCCTAGTGACCAAATTTTGCTTGAAGATTCACTGAAATGACAAAATTTGACCTTGACACTCTGAGACCACTTTGTAAGAGCATATTTGATCACTGGAGGAAGGCTAGAAAGACTGACACTAACATAATCGAGGAACAAATCGTAGATAAAGAAGAAATGAATCCGACCATATCTTGTAATGCATTGGCTGGAATTACCACTCCTCAAACCATCAAGATAGAAGGACAAATCAAGAAGAAAAAGGTAATAGTGTTGATTGATTTAGGAAGCACTCACAATTTTATTCATTGTAAGATAGCAAAATAATTGAATTGCTTCCTATATCCAGCACTAGATTGTTAAGTGATTGTTGCAAATGGCGGAATGATAAATTGCTCTGGAAAGTGCCATAATATCAAGCTATCCGTGGGAGAATATGTATTGACTAGCCTAATGCCTTCCATTCCAATGGGAGGTGCTGATGTTGTACTAGGAATCCAATGGCTACAATCCTTGGGTACAATAGCTTTTAATTTTCAAGAACTTTTCATGAAATTTTCTGTGGAAGGAAAGGAAGTTGAATTAAGGAGTATTGTAGGGAAATTGGGAAAGATAATTAGCTCTAATGGTATGACAAAGCTTCTAAAAAAGGAGGTGTAATTGCACAATTATGTTCGCTAGATGTTTCCACATTGAAATCATCTATTTCTCCAGACCTCCAAAAAGTCTTGGACAATCATTCCAAGGTATTTGAGACTCCCAAAGGTCTCCCACCTATTCTTGATCATGACCATACTATTCATCTAATTCCAGGAAGTGTTCCTCCAAACATCAGGCCGTACAGATATCCCTATGCCCAAAAGAGTGAAATTGAACGTATGGTTGCAGAAATGCTAGAGGCTGGTATAATTCAACCTAGTCAAAGTTATTTCTCTACTCCAGTAGTATTAGTGCACAAGAAGGATGGATCATGGCGCATGTGTCCATATTATAGGGAGCTCAACAAGCTCACTATTGAAGATAAGTTTCCCATTCCTGTCATTGATGAATTACTGGACGAATTGCATGGATCAATTTACTTCACCAAGTTGGATAGTCGTTCAGGATATAATCAAATTAGAATGAATATTGAAGACATTCCGAAAACAACATTTAGAACTCATGAGGGTCATTATGAATTTTTGGTCATGCCTTTTGGCCTTACTAATGCACCTTCTACATTTCAAGGTTTGATGAATTCCATTTTCAAACCTTTCCTTAGAAAATTTGTGTTAGTATTTTTTGATGATATACTAATCTACGGCAAGTCTTGGAAGGATTATGTTGAACATGTTGACAGGGTGCTACAACTAATGGAGGAGAAACATTTATATGCAAAAAGATCCAAATGTTTCTTTGGAGTACAAGAGGTGGAATATCTGGGTCATTTTGTATCTCATGAAGGAGTTAAGGTAGACCCTAGAAAAATTAAAGCCATCAAGGAATGGAAAATCTCCACATCCATAAAGCATCTCCGAGGATTTCTCGAGTTGACAGGGTATTATAGAAAGTTTGCCAAGAATTATGGGAGAATAGCAGCACCTCTAACAACATTATTGAAGAAAGATGCATTTTCATGGACTCCAGAAGCAACAAAGGCTTTCGAACATCTTAAAGAGGCAATGTGCCAAGCACTGGTCTTAGCTACACCAAACTTCACAAAACCCTTCATTTTGGAATGTGATGCTTCAGGAAATGGAATTGGTGCTATTTTAATGCAAGATGAAAGACCCATTGCTTTTGAAATTCGTCCAATCAAGGGAAAGTTTTTACACAAAGCTATTTATGAGAAGGAAATGTTGGAAATACTACATGCACTTAAGAAATGGCGACCCTACCTAATGGGAAGACACTTCAAGGTAAAAACGGATCATGATAGCCTTAAATACATTTTAGAACAAATATTCTCCTTTGAAGAGCATCAAAACTGGGTGACAAAGATGTTGGGTTATGACTTTAAAATCATCTACAAAAAAAGGAAGCAAAATGTGGTGGCAAATGCACTCTCAAGAAAGGATGAGTATGTGGAAGCATTTTTGTGCACCATTTCTATTATCCAACCAGATTGGATAAACAAAGCAAGGGAGGAATGGAAGAATGATGAAGTGTGGGCACTTATTCAAAAGTTACAACAAGATTCCAGTACATCTGATACATTTAGCTAGAAAAGTGATTCGTTATGGTACAAAGATCACTTATACCTCTATAAGAATTCCCAACTCAAACAAAAGATTATTATGGAATTGCACACTTCTCCCTTAGGAGGGCACTCAGGTTTTTTAGAAACTTACCACAGGGTTAAGAAGGAATTTTTTGGGGATGACCATAAATCAAATATTCAAAAGTTTGTGGCAGATTGTTTGGTTTTCCAGCAAAATAAAGTTGAAACAATTAAGACCCCAGGTCTATTACAACCTTTATCCATTCCAATCCAACATTGGGAGGAGGTTTCAATGGATTTTATCACAGGTTTACCCAAGCCTGAGGGAAAGAGTGTCATCATGGTGGTATCTGACAGACTTACCAAGTATGCACACTTTTGTGCATTATCACATCCATTTAAATCCAATACAATTTCTACTACATTTATGGAAATAATTCAAAAGCTACATGGAAACCCAAAGATTATTGTAAGTGACAGAGATCCCATTTTCACTGGAAATTTTTGAACAAAATTATTTTCTTGTCTCGGTACTCAGTTAGCTCATAGCTCATCTTATCATCCTCAATTTGATGGGAAAACTGAGATAGTAAATAAATGTTTGGAAGGATATCTTTGTTGCTTTGTATCTGATAAATAGACACAATGGGTGAAATGGTTGCCTCTGGCTGAATGGTGGTATAACACTTCCTTCCATACAACAACAAAAATGACCCCATTTATGGCACTTTATGGATAACAGCCACCATCCATCACATCATCTTTAAGAGAAAATTCTAAGGTTCAAGCAGTGAAACATCACATCGAGCATCAACAACAAGTCCTCCAACTCTTAAAGTATAACCTCGTGTTAACGTAGAATAGAATGGAACAACATGAAGATCAACATCGCAGCGAAAGAAGTTTTGATGTAGGTGATTCGTATGGCTACAACCATATAAACAAATGTCCCTCAAGCAAGCTAAGAAGGATAATAAATTATTACCAAAGTATTATAGTCCGTGCAAGGTGTTGCAAAACATTGGTACTATGGCATACAAATTGGAGCTTCCTGCAGCTTCTCGAGTGCACCTAGTTTTCCATGTTTCATGTTTAAAGAAGGTTATAGGCGACAAGATCCCAGTTCAAACAATATTGCCAGAACTTGAAGAGGAAGGAAAAATTATATTGGAACCAGAAGCAGTCACAGAAACAAGAACTCGACAACTATGAAATCGATCAATTTTGGAGTATCTCATCAAGTGGAAGAACTTATCCGTTGAAGATTCCACATGGGAGGATGAGAATTTTATATAGAAGCATCCAAAACTACTCAAGTGTTGACGACGACACTTTTTTGAAGGAGAAGGGCATGTTAGGTCCCTATAATACTAGTGTCTACCCCATTACTATTGTAGTTGTATCCCTTATTAATATTGTTGTGCCCCTATTGTCCCCATATTGTTATTACTGTGCCCCATAGAATCCCTCTATTGTTATTTTTGTGCCTTTATATTATTATTGTTAGGTTGGATGGGTTATATTATGACTCCTTAGACTCCTATATGTAGAAAGGAGGTTTTGTCATTTGAATCATAAAAGAATCATTCATTTGTGTAATTTAAAGGAGGTTGCCCCCTCTAAGAGGCTAAATTCTAAGGCACTGATCTATCTTTTCTATCTTTTTGTGAGCTGGTTTCATAACAATCACTGGGTAGAAATGTGCATTTACTGAGAGGAAGATAGAGCCTTCCCTCTTAGGATTGCGTAGCCTTTGTGAGGCAGAGTCTGGTCCAAGAATTCCCAGACCTGCCGACGGGAAACTAAAAGAAAATATGAATGTGAATGCATGTCAATATTGAGTGTAAGTAGGAGTGAATGATCGTGCATGCAAACAATGAATGAAAGATTCAGAAAATGGAACAACATGCATGTGGGTGAAGCGAGTCGCTGAATTGACGACCGTTCATGAAAAATAGTTTCATGCATGTGATAGTAGTGAGATGCTAACAAACACTGAAATGATGCTAATACAAGCTAGTATACATGTAAACGATAAAAAGCATTCATAGAAATCAAGCAAACAACACTCACCCAAGCCAAAACACAAAATGCAACAGAAATGCTGCAAAAGAAAACTTAAGATGACTTACCTATGAATAGTTGAGCTGGATGTGTTGAAGACTCCTGGATTTGTTGTGGGATGTCATAACTCTAAGATTGATGTGAATAAGTGAGATCTGAAGCATCGAATAAATAAGTTTGAGGCTGATGATGCGCATGCCACAAATCTAGGAAAAAGCAACACTTGGAGGAAGGATTCTAAAACAATCTTTGCATGTAACCTCCAACTACTAAAAATAGCTCCCTAAGATATAGGGATGAATTTTGCATGTTTCCTTTTCTATTCCAGGAAAAAGCAACCCATGCATCCAAGTGAATTTTTCCTGATCTTGGGTGGAATCGGTCAAATCAATGGCACATGTAAAAGCTTGCTCAGTTGAGGGGAAAAAATGTGCATTTCTGGGATGGAGATGGGCTGGTTTCCTAGAAGGTTTGCGCAATTTCTGGGCTGAGTAGCTAACTGTTGCTTGAATTGCGCAATTTATGGGCTGAGCAGTCCTACTGGGAGGAATTTCACAATTTTCTCTGTGAAGCTTGACTAGAAGATTTGCACAATTCTAGAGCCCAAAAAGCTACGAGACAGAATTGCTACAATTTCTGGAGGGAAGGCTGGTTCCCCTCCAAAATTGTGCAATTTCTTGAGGGAGCTTCTCTACCTGTAGCTGGACCAATACCAGAGAAACAACCTGTGAGGGAAATTCAATAAGCTTTTATGCCCAGGCTGGCAATCTGCTAGAAAATCATTGAATCTTGTGTACTTGACAAGGAAATACATGTTGTTGAGGATGGTTGGTAGGGAGGCTCCAAAATGAAGCTAAGGAAAAAATTTGGAGGGTGGTTGTAGCTTCTACAACACTTGGTGACAGATTGATAGAAATCCATCTCTTTGAATGGACCTTGTTCACGAAAAGAAAGTCTAACACCTCTGGAAGTATTGTTTAGTTCTCAGTTCGTCTTGGTTTCCACACTTGCTTGATTGTAAGATGTAGCATCTGCCAAGCTCTTGGTCAATTGACACACATTCCAAGCCAAGGCAACACAATTGTTTCAATTGGGGTTGAGGGGTATATTAGCGCACAAACAGTATAGTCATCAGAGTCCTAGTTTCATCTCTGGTGTTGCTCCGCTACCAGTAGGCCTAGACAGTACCCCAACAGAGTCATGTAGGAACACAAGCATTACTCTGCTACTAGCAAGCCTAGTCATTACCCCGATGGAGTTACTTACATCACCTCTCTACGCAGGAAGCCTTTCTCTTCTTTCACCTTATTAATAAATTTTTCACTTGTTATTTTTTTTTCATAACTGTGCATAACACTTATTCATTTTAGAGGCGGAAGAGGGATCCTAACTTATTGAGAGAAGAAGAGGTTGTTCCTTTAGAGAAGTAGTTTATTATATAACTCTGATGTGCCTGTTAAGGTTTCCCCCCTCTCCTTACTCTACTTGACTAAGTTGCCAAGGGTTAACCCAAAAACAACCGACTAGAGTAGCTAACACTAGTTAGCATGCAAGCATTTTGTTTTCACCAAGGTTCAATTCGAATAGTACGTATTTTCCATTGATGTATCATGGACCAAAAGTAGCAAGTTCTTGATACAGAGGCAGGATGACCAATAACCAAGTAGTGATAGTTGCACAAGGCCTCTTGTACTTTACCCATCTTGTTTCAAGATTCATGCATGGTTTCATGTGAAACTAACCCACGAACAAAACAAGCTAACAAACAATAAAGCAAAGAAGAAGTAGAAGTAAATATGAAATAAAAGTGAGTAAGCAAATAAGAAAGCAAACAGATAAACAAGGAAAGCAAGTAAGAAAATAAGCATGCAAGCAAGAAAACTGAAAGAAAACACTACTCCTACTCCTAAACTAATGGTGCATGGGCCTAATCACATGAATTGATATTTCTAATGCAGCCAACGGCACATTCGTTGACCCGTGTTGGTGAAGGCTTGGTTTGTGAGGAACCTGTTTGTAGGAACAGCAAACAAGAAAGATATAACAATGAAGACAAATAGACTTCATGTTTAAAAGTGTCCACAAGACATAAGTGAGTGCATGTACATGACATGTGGTCTATGGACTTGTCACGGTGTTGTGTGACACTACATGCATCTTTGAAGCATATGCATACTCCTGACTGTGACATGCAAGAAAATGAAAGAAACAAAGACAACTTGCGTCGTGCACATGTGCTTGCAATGTAAGATTCCTCCAATGCATGAGCGATGGGATCATACAGTTTGAGTGTAGGAAGCATGATCTGTGTGTCAGATTGATCTTCAATGCATACATATGAGTGATGAGGAGCCTCAAGTGATTGCAAAATTTCCCGATTGCAACTGAAACCAACATCTAGCTAGCAAGGGCATGGCATAACCATCAACTCGGGATGAAGTGCCTCGACAGTTTGGGGAGTTTCAACTTTGTCATCAGATGGATCATCATAAACAGTTGGCTTTGAAAGATACAAAACAATACAATCATGATCATGATCGAGTATGGGAGTAAATGGATCACGATAGCCATGATCAGAAAAATCAATGATTTCATCAGCATCCTCATGATCTAATGAATCAAATAGAGGGGTAGATGAAAAGAAGACAAATCCATACTCTGTGTTTCCGAAAAAGGAAGATGAAAGGTCAAGTGGATTTTCAATGAATAATTTATCCTCTCCATTGTTGGATGATGGACTGACATCCAGTGTGTCCTGCAAGTGATCAACAATGGGTGCATCTGTAGATGAACATACACATGCAAAATCATGGATGGAAGGTTCACAAAATATTCAGGAAAGAATAGAGGAGGCTTGGACATAAGGGGTTCATCCTTTGCTGAGTTTTGAGGCTCAAGCTCCCAGTCATACTCTTCATAAATGACAGCGCATGTTGGTTGTGCAACACCAACATTGTCAATGAGTTGATCCTCATTCATAATAAGTGTAGAGTTTGGAATGGAAGAACACAAGAGAGTATCATCTGGAGGACCATTTGAGTACAAAGACGGAGGTTGTGGTACATAATTCATATGACAACTCGATGGAATGACAACCAAATCCGTGCGAAAATTAAGCCAAGTGATGTTGGGAGGATGTCACAGCTGAATAGATGTGTGTGCATGTTCTCCCGCATCACTCTGCAGTGGTGGAGCTATTTGATGATAGGACGACAGACGGTCACTTGTGAAAATGATCGTATCCATCTATGATTATGTAACTCCATCATTAAAGAATAATGAGCGAGGCTTGAGTTCAAACTTATTCTTGGGATGAACAGATTTGTTACGAAAATACTTGAATCTATCCCAAAGAGAAAAATTTCATCTAGCTCTTCGGAGCTTCAAACTTCAAATCACAAAAGCATTGCCAAAAATCCATAGGTGATTCATGTGGAGCGTTCTATTGTTGTAACAATCTTTTTTCAAGATTTTCTAGATCAAAATGATAGAAAGTTTCTTCAATGAGATCACAAAAGTTCTCAAGTGAGTGCATGGTGTTAGCTGGCAGGCTGGACAACCAACGATGTGGGGATTCGCAAAGTGTGTATGCAAGAAGCAGACTGGCCTGTTCGTGAGAACATATGTCATCCTCGTCAAGCATGGCAAGGAAGTCATGTAAGAACTCAGGCCAGGCCACTGCGCCTTCACCATCATATGTGTATGTAGACAAGAGATAAAAAAAATTCCCTCGCGATGGTGACAGATTCAGCATGCGAAAAGCATAGTGGAGGGAGGAGAGTGAAAGACTCCATGATAGATATGCAAAGGTTCAAAACAAGATAAGAGGACATAGCTTGTCATCTGGCCCTCCTTCTAGCACTAGAAATGTTGACAGTGCTAGCCGTGCCAACATGTCAGGGGATCTCCTCAGTAAGAAGTCCCAATTAGACCACACACCATTTGGTGTAGGAGTCCCAACAGTGGTTCGTATAGTAATGCCTTGACCGTGGTTTCGCACAGAAGCAAGTAAGATGTCCCTATTGGTAGCAAGGGTGTGACATATGTGGTAAGTCAAGGAAGGTGCATGAGCGGTTCTAACACGTAGAGGGTGAGGTGAGTGCGCCCTTTGGAAACCTGTAATAGCATGGAGTTAAGAAGGGAACACATGAGAAAAGATGCATCACAACATGGAAGGAAAATTAGCTAGCAATCCAAAGTGATTGTTAAACCAATAGCACATTTTAGAAACATTCATACATACATATACAGAAATAGCTACACATGCATGCATAAGAAAATAGATACATATATCATTTAGAGTACTCAAGATAGCTGAAATATAATACAACATATCCATGAAATGTGTTGGCTCTGTTATATTAAGTGTAAGTTCTAGTCATACAATACATCCTACAACCACTAGGTCCGATAGTGGAACATTACAGCCACAACCACCTGCTCCTCCAAAGAGATATACTAGCTCTGCTCAGTGAAGAAGCCAAGGCTCATTACAATAATGTCCAATATCTCTAAGATAGTCTTATCAAAAGCTTGGCTGACCAAAATCCTCTACAATGAGTTATGAAGGACTATTTATAGCAAAGGGTGGGGTGGCCCTTAACATTCCCCTTTGTGATAGTTCATATACCCTCATGACTCTTCATCTACTCTATGAATGTTACCTCCAACTATTGACACTTGAACTTACACTTGACAGGATGTTACATTACATTAATGCACATGTACCCATGCGAGACAAAATGGCTTGAGCAAGCCATGCAAGACATCACTATGAATTGAACAACTATTGGAAGACCAGCTCTTCGACATCCTCATGGTGGTTGATAGTAGCGAAATGATGCCAAGCTCAGTAGTCCGCGATGGTGTCCATGTACTCTAAGGTGACATCTTTCTGGAAATGAACTCTTGCCTCCATAACATCTGGGTACACTACTCAGGCTCCTCTGTCCAACTTGTCTAATAGCATGTGCATCATTGTCTTGATTGTGGCTGAACCATCAGCATACTTGTGCATGGTGTCTGCACTGATTGACAAGTCTCGGCTAGTGGCTATGCACATCAACTCGTCAAAGTGCAAGTCAGGCTCTAGTCAGACATGTGCCTTTGTCTTCGCTTGGGAGAGTGTCCCAATAGATGGGATCACTTGTGCACACACAACGACATCCATCCATATCACATTTGCATTGAAAACTCCTATGTTGTGACCTAAATTAAACAGTACCCCCATAGAAAATTTAGAGAAGCTATCGAAATAGGGAAACACCCCAATAACCTTGTTACACTAAAATTTGTCACCATGACTATTTGCAGTCAGTATGGCTCCATCAATAACCATACTGTCCTCCTTGGCAAGTCTTATACCTCTGCTCCTCATGTCAAACTCCAAAAAAGAGAGAAAGCCTTTAAAACATTAATATAACTTTGGTTCCGCACTTTCTCTTACTCTTACCTACGGGCACGCACCTCAAGTACATAATACCCGCGTACTTGTACGCTCTGTCTGTAAAGGGGTGGGTGCATACCCCTGTAAAAGTCAAAAGGCGCAAGTTTTACTTCAAAAAACTTACTTGCGATCGATTCTAGAGCATTCTAGAAGATGGTTTGACGTGGATTGAGCACCTCCAGATGGTTCTATTGGAAATAATACTGAGAGGGGGGGTGAATCAGTATTATCAAGTTCTTTTAATAAATCTTCCTTATTTATACTTTGAATTATTTTTGCATGTCAGTACCATAAAATAATGAGCATGAACAAAGAAAACAGATAGTCACACCAAAGAACACCAGATGTAAGGTGGAAACCCAATGTGGGTGAAAACCACCTGCTGCAATATGTCTCTATCTTCTTTCAAATTAGAAACTCCTTTTACAATGGTTTTGTACTGGTGCAGTCCTTTACCAGTACGCAGGCTGCAACCTGAAGAGAGCTACAACTCTCTCTCGTTTTCCAGTCTCTCCTGGAAGGGAGCTACAACCCCCTACTTCTTTTCTTTCAAGGAACACTTTTCATAAATTTTCAAACTGGATCCATAAACATCAAGAGATCATCAAGTACAAGTAAATCACCCAGTCAACTGCAGTAACCAGATCAATAGTAATAGTAAACTAAACCCAGAACACCTTATCAACAAAGAAAAGTCATTTAAATAAATTCCTTGATACAGATACGCAGTTTTTCTTTCTCTGGCCTGCGTGGCTACGCACTTGACCTTCTGCTCCCCTGCGTATACCCGCAGAGAGCCTTCTGCTGTACCGCGTACCCATGCACTGTTTCTTCAATCACGCTGCGTACTGTTACTATAGGCACGCACCCACAGATACTATCGCGTCGCGTACTGCTACTGTAGCCACACACCCACAGATTCTATCGCGCCGCGTACCTACGCACCTGCGGCTTCTGAAGCGCCGCGTACTTTCCCTGTGCCTATGCACCTGAACCTCTGTCACGCTGCGTACCCATGCACTGCCCCTTCTTCTTCTCTGCGTACCCACGCACTTCTCCTTCTTCTGCTCTGCGTACCCACACACTTGCACCGTTAATCACCTGCGTACCTATGATTAGGGCCGAATTGGCAGTCCCCCCAGTGTGCCATAGATAGTCAGATGCGCAGATCTGATCATGCGCTCGAGAGATCACCCTTCATAGATTCGTTTTCGTCTTCACTTTTATATAGATCAAGCTTTTAAAACAATAACCCAATATTTTAGATCTTAAGATATTCAATTTTCAAAAGATACTTAGCCAAGTGATCTCCTTTGCTTTATATAGGCAAGCTCTTCCTAAAATCATGGATCAATACCATAGATAACCAATACAAGGGGCCCAAAACATGGGGCTCAATAATAATAATAATAATATAAAACAATACCACGGGCCAAAACCATAGAATCAAGAATGGCGGGCTAAATACCACGGGCCAAACATAAGAAACCCCACGTGAACGTACTTCTCTGCCTTGAAGTAAGTGAACTGGGGGTACGCACCTTCTGAACGGGTGACCTGCGTGTGCAGCCGCAGTCCCTTCACGGTGTACCTGCGAGTACGCACCTTTTCAACTATTCTCCTGCGTACCTCTTAATTTCCAACATTTTGAGAGCCTGATCAGAGCATTACCACTTGAGGGTGTTGCCATCAAGTACAACATCTGTATCATATAGCCATACCAGAATCATAATGCCAACAATCTCCCCCTTTGGACTTGATGGCAACCTTAAAATCTTCAACGTCATTCTCCCCCTTTGACATCAAGGGCAAAGGGTTATGCTCCCCCTAAGAACATGCTCCTCCTGAATATAAACCAGATCTGCAAAGAAGAACCATAATCCGCCAAACACCATAAATGACCATGAAAGAGATAGAGACATATTGCAGCAATATTCAGACCAACATCCATGATCTTCTTCTCTACATCCTCCATAATGCCAACAATGCATTATATGCTCCCCCTGAACCTGTGCCATTCAATCTTCAACCAATCCGCAACCCAGCACATGTACGCATATGCCCCAGATGAGCCTTGCATACAACCAACCATCAAAAGAGATTCAACAAGATGATGCATCAACAACCCCCAGCTTTTGCCTAAGGTATTCAAAGGTCTCCCTGGGCAATGGTTTGGTGAGTATATCAGCAACTTGTTCCTTAGAAGGAACATACTCCAACTTGACCTTTTGTTCAAGTACTTGTTCCCGGAGAAAATGATACTTGATCGGTATGTGCTTGGTATTTGAATGCATGACTGGGTTCTTTGAAATGCTGATTGCACTTATGTTATCACCTAAGATGGAGATAGGTGGTGTACAAGTGATTTGAAAGTCATACAAGGTCTGCATCATCCAAAGGAGTTGAGTGCAGCAAGATGTAGCAGCAACATATTCTACTTCAGCTGTAGACAAGGCAATCGAACTCTGTTTCTTGCTGAACCAAGATACTAATCTGGAACCCATAAAGAACGCACCACCACTTGTGCTCTTCCTGTCATCCACGCTTCCTGCCCAATCTTCATCTATATAAGCATGAAGTGTGAGATATGTATCTCTAGGATACCATAAGCCATAATTTTGAGTCCCTTGAAGATATTTAAAGATTCTCTTCACTGCCTGAAGATGTGTTTCCTTCGGATTTGCTTGAAATCTTCCAACTATTCCCACTGCATGCATGATGTCTGGTCGGGTACCTGTCACATAAAGTAGACTTCCAATCATAGATCTGTAGGTTGGTTGATGCACTGCTGCTGATTCATCATTTGCACTGAGACTACATCCTGTGACCATGGGTGTACATACTGGTTTTGCATCTTCCATGCCATATTTCTTCAAAATCTGCTTGAGATACTTGGTTTGAGACAAAAAGATCCCTCCTTCTTTTTGTTGGATTTGCAAACCAAGAAAATATGTCAGTTCTCCCAGCAAGGACATTTCGAATTCTTTCTGCATCACCAAGGCAAAGCTTTGACTCATAGCTTCTTCATTGCTGCCAAAGATAATGTCATCTACATACAAAACAAGTATTAGCAATTTGTCATTTTCAACTTTTATATAAAGATTACTATCTGGTGATCCTTTTGAAAAACCTTGTTGATGAAGATATTTGTCCAAACGATAGTACCAAGCCCTTGGAGCTTGTTTGAGACCATAGAGAGCCTTTTTCAATCTCCATACAAGATCTGGATCATTTCCAAGAATGAAACCATCTGGCTGCTCAATGTATACTTCTTCTTCCAAGTCTCCATTCAGAAAGGTTGATTTCATGTCCATTTGAAATACTTTGAAGTTTTGAAAGCTTGAGAGAGCAAGGAACATTCAGATGGCCTCAAGTCTTGCAACAGGAGCAAATGTTTCTTCAAAATCTATTCCTTCTTGCTGCGCATACCATTTACAAACAAGTCTGGCCTTGTTTCTAATTACTTCTCCATTTTCATTCAATTTATTTTTGAAGACCCATTTTGTCCCTATAACATTCTTATCCTTTGGTCTAGGAACCAGCTCCCAAGTGTTGTTCTTTTCGATCTGCTCAAGTTCTTCATCCATTGCTTTCACACAACATTCATCTTTGCATGCCTCTTTCACATTTTGTGGTTCAGTGGAAGAGAGTAATGCCAAATAGCTTGAAGCTTCTGCAACTGTTCTTATTGTTTGTACACCTGCTTCTTTCTGCCCCAAAATCTGAGATTCTGGATGATTCTTCTGAACATATCTAGATGGAGTCTTCTCTTCTATCCTTATCTGCTCCTCTGGTTCTTCTTGAGGTTCTTCTTCTTCATCATTCTGTCTTTGAGGGTAGTCTTCATCTTCTTCGATATCTTCATGATTTACTTGCCTAGGAATGTATCCCTTCTCATCAACCACTACATCAATGTTGTCAACAATTCTTCCAAGCCTCTTATTGTAGCACTTGTATGCTTTGCTGTGTGGAGAATAGCCAAGAAGAATGCCTTCATCTGCTCTAGGTTCAAGTTTGCCAAGTTGCTCATCAGTATTCTTAATATAGCATTTTCTCCCAAATATTTTGAAGTGCTTTACCGAGGGAGTCTCACCATACCAGAGCTCATGAGGAGTTTGAGTGCTGTTCATTCGGACATTTGTTTTGTTGAGAATAACAACCTTGGCATATGCAGCTTCACCCCAGAAAGTTGCGGGAGTTCCAGACTCATCAAGCATAGCACGAGCCATTTGTTGGACTGTTCTGTTCATTCTTTCCACTACTTCATTTTGCTGAGGAGTTCTAGCTGTAGAGAATTCTCTTCTTATCCCATGTTCTTCACAGAAATCGAAAAATTCATTTGAGGTAAACTCCCCACCTCTGTCGGATCTGAGGAACTTAATTTTGTGTCCTGATTCATTTTCAACCAAGGCTTTAAAGGATTTGAATTTTTTGAATGCTTCATCTTTGTGCTTCATAAGTCCTAACCAGACAAACCTGGAGAAATAGTCAATGAATAATATCAAGTATTCTTCTCCTCGAGGTGTCCTTTTCCTGAATGGTCCACATACATCTACATGTACAAGCTCAAGAAGCATGCTAGCTGATCCTTCCTTCTCTGGAACGTTAGTTCTGGTTTGCTTTCCAAACTGATATGATTTGCATATGGTGTTGTCTGGAATTTTGATATCTGGAAGACCGCGAACTGCCTGATATTTGCATGCTTTCCTTATTTGTGAAAAGCTTAGATGCCCCAACCTTTGGTGCCATAACCAGTGTTCATCATCCTTGCTTAGATAGCATTGTTGTTTTCCTTCTTCAAATATGTATAGATTATTTGGAGTTCTTTTACCTTTGATCACCGCTTTACCTGTATCAAGATCATGAACAAGACATCCATTTGATCTAAATATCACCTCGGTTCCTTGATCACACATCTGGCTGACACTCAGAAGATTATGCTTCAATCCATCAACATACAAAACATTTCCAGCTTTGACCTTTTCTTTTAACTAAGCAGTGCCTTTTCCTTTTATAGCTACAGGGGTATCATTTCCAAAAGAAACTTTCTTTCCCTTTTCTAAAGCAGAATATGATTCAAGTTTTTCTTTATCACCTGTCATATGCTTCGAACATCCACTGTCAATGTACCATAGATTTTCTTGTCCCTCTCCATAAAATGTTATCCCACATCTTTCTGTTTGTGGTTCCTTTATTCTCCATGCTTTGGTGCTTGAGGCTTGTTCCTTTGTTTGCTGAAACCTGCTCCTACATTCAGAATCTTCATGACCAAAGTTATTGCAAATAGAACATTCAACTTCATTTTCAAGAACCGAAAAGTTGTTATAGGTCCTTTTTGTAATCCCAGTCATACTTCTTTGTTTTTGAGCTTCTCTTGTCATGATCGTTTTATAAGCAACACATTGAGCTGCTTTGTGACCAAAGTTATGGCAAGAAAAGCATTGTCCATTGAAGAAATTTCTGCGGTTATCAAATCTTCTGGCCAAACGATTGTAATTTCTATTGTCATTCATTCTTGAAGCAAATTGAGAGGATTTTACCTGTGGCTGGTTGTAGCTTTTCTTCATCCTTAAGACGGATTGCCCCTGGTTTACTTGATAGTCTTTGTTTGTAATTGGTCCCTACTTTACCTGGTGATCTCCATTGTGCTTTTTCTCATTCCTTCTTGCTGCATCAAGATAACTCTTTGAGGTGGATGCTTGAGAAGTTTCTCCATTATACCCCAGACCTGTCTTGTTTAGTAGAGAACGTTGTACATTGATGATCTCATCCAGAGTTTCAGATCCTTTGACAAACTTAAGATTAATAGCCTTTTTTTTCTCAATCTCTTTTCTAAGACCAACAATTTCACCTTTTAACTTTTCAAGATATTTTTCTTTTTCATCAATCTGAAATTGTAGAGTATCAATGATCATATTCTTTTCTTCTATACATGTCTTGAGTCTATAAATTTCTTCATGAAAGCTATCCACATCTATAGCATCCATGTAATCATCATCTTCAAATGCCATTAAAAGTTTATAGTCATTACCTCGTTCATCTTCATCACTATTTGATAGACCATCACTATCTTCATGAGTGTAGTAGCTTTTCTTATTTGCATTCTGTTTCTTGCTCCATCTAGCAGGTTCCTTTCCTTTGTCAATCTTATCCTTATGAGGACATTTCGCAACATAATGACCTACTCTTCCACAAGTAAAACATTTAAAAGGTAACTTACCTCTGAACCTTCCAGTACCCCGTTGAAGATTTCTGAAAAAATTTGATTCTTCTTCTTCTTCTGGCACATAACTTGCTTCATAGTAGTCTCCTTTGCCTGAAGCCTTGAAATCAGCTTCTCTCCTGTCTGATGGACCTCCCTTTCTCATTTCATAAGCAGTTAGAATTCCGTGTAGCTGAGACATAGTAAGAATTCGTAGATTTTCCTTTTCTTCTATGGCAGATACTATAGATTCAAATTTGGGGGACAATGATCTCAAAACCTTTTCAACCAAAATAGCCTCTTTTATTTCTTCACCCAAGTTTTTCATGCAATTAAAAATCTCGTCTACCCGAAGAAAATAGTTAGCCACACTTTCATCATTATACATTCTGAGATTCTCATACTGAATCCTGAGGGTTTGAAGTTTAGCACGCTTTACCTGTTCATCTCCTTCGTAGCTCAAGACAATCTTGTCCCATATTTCCTTTGCGGATTTATATTGCATAACCTTTACGAATTCTGTTTGAGATAAGCATCCTAGCAGAGTATTGACTGCTTTAGCATTGGTTTCATATTTCTTCTTCTCGGCCGAATCTGTAGGAGTAGCTGAAGGAAAAGTGTAGCCTGTATCTATGATATCCCAAACTTCTGTACCAAGAGATTGAAGATAGGCAGTAACTCTTACCTTCCAATAATTGAAGTTTGTCCCATCAAAGATTGGTGGCCTGATTGATGCTTCCCTCTCGTATTTGCTCATGATGAATGATCTTCCTTCAAGCGATCAAGCTTCTCTGAAGGACCAGCTCTGATACCAATTTTTGGAAATAATACTGAGAGGGGGGGTGAATTAGTATTATCAAGTTCTTTTAATAAATCTTCCTTATTTGTACTTTGAATTATTTTTGCATGTCAGTACCATAAAATAATGAGCATGAACAAAGAAAACAGATAGTCACACCAAAGAACACCAGATGTAAGGTGGAAACCCAATGTGGGTGAAAACCACCTGCTGCAATATGTCTCTATCTTCTTTCAAATTAGAAACTCCTTTTACAATGGTTTTGTACTGGTGCAGTCATTTACTAGTACGCAGGCTGCAACCTACAGAGAGCTACAACTCTCTCTCGTTTTCCAGTCTCTCATGGAAGGGAGCTACAACCCCCTACTTCTTTTCTTTCAAGGACCACTTTTCATAAATTTTCAAACTGGATCCATAAACATCAAGAGATCATCAAGTACAAGTAAATCACGCAGTCAACTGCAGTAACCAGATCAATAGTAACAGTAAACTAAACCCAGAACACCTTATCAACAGAGAAAATTCAGTCAAATAAATGCCTTGATACAAATACGCAGTTTTTCTTTCTCTGGCCTGCGTGGCTATGCACTTGACCTTCTGCTCCCCTGCATATACCCGCAGAGAGCCTTTTGCTGCACCGTGTACCCACGCACTGTTTCTTCAATCACGCTGCATACTGTTACTGTAGGCACGCACCCACAGATACTATCGCACCGCGTACTGCTACTGTAGCCACGCACCCACAGATGCTATCGCGCCACGTACCTACGCACCTGCGGCTTCTGAAGCGCCGCGTACTTTCCCTGTGCCTACGCACCTGAACCTCTGTCGCGCTACTCACCCACGCACTGCACCCTCTTCTGCTCTGCATACCCACGCACTTCTCCTTCTTCTACTCTGCGTACCCACGCACTTGCACCGTTAATCACCTGCGTACCTCTGATTAGGGCCGAATTGGTAGTCCCCCCAGTGTGCCATAGATAGTCAGGTGCTCAGATCTGATCATGCACTCGAGAGATCAACCTTCATAGATTCGCTTTCGTCTTCACTTTTATATAGATCAAGCTTTTAAAACAATAACCCAATATTTCAGATCTTAAGATATTCAATTTTCAAAAGATACTTAGCTAAGTGATCTCCTTTGCTTTATATAGGCAAGCTCTTCCTAAAATCATGGATCAATACCATAGATAACCAATACAAGGGGCCCAAAACATGGGGCTCAATAATAATAATAATAATAATAATATAAAACAATACCACGAGCCAAAACCATAGAATCAAGAACGGCGGGCTAAATACCATGGGCCAAACATAAGAAACCCCACGTGAATGCGCTTCTCTGCCTTGAAGTAAGTGAACTGGGGGTACGCACCTTCTGAACGGGTGACCTGTGTGTGCGGCCGCAGTCCCTTCACGGCGTACCTGCGGGTACGCACCTTTTGAACTATTCTCCTGTGTACCTCTTAATTTCCAACATTTTGAGAGCCTGATCAGAGCATTGCCACTTGAGGGTGTTGCCATCAAGTACAACATCTGTATCATATAGCCATACCAGAATCATAATGCCAACAGGTTCATGCATCCCAATGAAAGAGGAACTTATCCCATGAAGAGGGGAGCTATCCCTTTGAAACAGGGGCTTATCCCATTGATGGTGGACCTGTTTAACTTCCTCCAAAGCATTATAAATACAGGCATTGGGCCAGAGGCAAGGGAGGTTGAAAGCTGAACATTCCTAAGGGTAGATGCTGCTAAAATTAGGACTCCCTTATAGAGCTTGAGAGGATAGATCCCATTCCTTTCTTAGTTTCATTTGGAAGTGGGTGAGCTGATCAAAGTAGAGGAGAACTCTTGCTGGACCCTGGGAGGGACCTGCACAACACCAAGGCACTGGTTGTAAGGTTTCTTTTGTTTCCAATTAATACAATTAAGTTCATTTTTCTCAACAAGTTGTTATATATAATTTGTTTCATAAACTCCTTGGTCTTTATGATGAATATGTTTTATTATATGAGTTATTCAGGTGCTATGTAATCGTTTGCTTGTTAGTGAATGCAAGCTTCAAGGAGAAGGAGCTCATTTGGATCGAAGAGGCTTGGCTGCTACAAACAGCGTTGGACTAGAGGTAAGCCTTAAACACCTGGTTGCTTTTATTTTAAATGCATATTTAGGGAAATATAGTGATTGATTGTTTTGTTTGTCACTAGAAAAGCCTTGTTTTCTAGGGAGGTCGGTTTTGTCTGCAAAATTGACTCTTTCCGCATGACAAAATGGTGACTCCACTGGGGAATCCATGGATTTGATTGATTTCTCTTTTGATTGATACTTTGACCAGAGAAACTGTATTTTCTGTTTTTGTTTTTGACTTGATGATTGTGGGATTGGGTGAATTTAGTTAATTTTGAGTTAGTTTTTATTTTTCATAGTTTTGGGAGAGGTACGCACCCTCTGAGTTAAGCATAGTGCGTACCTGTACGCACTTTTGCTTTGTGCACAGAGCATGGACGCACCTATGTAAACAGGTTGCCTGCGTACCCTGTCAAAAATTTGGAAATTTTAAATTTTTCTCTTTTTTATCAGTTTAGAATTTGTTTATAGGTTTTAGCCATTGCCCAGACCTGCTTATTCCCTGTCAAAAAACTTTCCTTGGTTAATTTCATTGGCATTCCTGCTTTAAGCTTTTATCAATTGGGTGTTTTGAGTCTCTTTTTTGAGAAATTCTTAATTTGATTTCCTTTGGTCAGTACTTGGAGGTTTCTCTCAGTCTTTTCACAATTTTGCATCTTTTTGCTTTTGTTTTTGCAAAAAAATTTCCCCCTCATTCGCCTTTGAGTGTTTTTATTTTTTGATCTTTGGAACTCTCACCCAATTTTCTCGACTTGCACTTGATTGGTTCTTAGATTACATTAGAATCATCTTGTGTTTGAGAATTCTCTTGCATAGATCACATTTGCATAATTAGAATTCTCATTTTCAGAATATTAATGAAAAATGTGCATAGATTACATTTGCATACTTTTCAAGTGAATTGTGCATAGATTACAATTGCATAGTTTACATTCTGAAAAATCAATCGTAGATTTAGATCAGTTTTCTTTGATTTGAATTTACACAAAAATAAAAATAAAAAAACTATTTTGGAATTGATTTGCATTAGTTTTTCTTGATGAAATTAGTGCATTAGAGAATTTTTTATATTTTCTCTTAGTGATCGATTTTTTGCATTGTTGGAAGTGAATGGAAACTCTCTCCTTACTTTAGTTAGGATTCATCGAATTGAAAAGATTACATTATCATATTCGATTGCATTCAGTTTTGAGTTGGGTCATAACACCATTGGTTTCGTATCCATTTACCCATTTGAGTAATAACAACCTTAATAACACAGTGCTTAATTAAAATTCATCTAGTAATATTTTTATTTTCTAGGGCTCTGATACACCAACATAGCTTAGGCTAGTGTCTTGGAGTAGGGAGTAATTAACTCTCCAAGACAGTAAAACAAACAAGTAGCTGTATCTTGTGGTAGGAAGAAATCCAATTGTTGCATTTATACTCTGGGAAAGCTCCTCTTAAAGGAGAAGCACGAGATCGTGTCCGAACCAGTGTGGGAATCAATCCTTCCTCATTGGGAATGACGCCAGATATTCACGTATTAAAAACGGTAAACCTCGGATTAACCATTGTCGAGGAGCCTGGGGTCACTTGTTGGTAAACCTTGGATTATGTTATCACTGAAAATTCTGTTGCCAAATTTTTTTAGCCTAGCTTAAGGACAAGGTGTTTCGCAGCGCATGATCCCTTTAGCAGTTTCGCAGCGCAACATGTTTAGGTGGTTTCGTAGTGCATAAAGCCTTTTTGTAATTTTGCAGCGCAACATGTTTTAGGCTGTGCTACAAAATTGGGGATTTGTTCGAATCCATAGCAACTGTCATGCAAAATAGCTATGCGGTGGATGTATTTTACAGGTGGCATACTCTCAAGCTCCTGCGTGTATGTTTGTCATCAATTATGAATCTCGAAGCCTCAAAGTTCATGTAGCTGTGAGTACATGCTCACATGTTGGTGGTCAGAGCACGATATGCAGATGTTGAACTAAATGTATACAATTACGCTAAATGAGAAGTTTCACTACTTCAAATGGGAATCCAGGAAGATGATTGACTGAGTTTCAAAACAAGGGTATAGAAGTCAGATTAGCAAGGAAACCTGCACAGCCTTCCACTAGTGCTCGACCAATATACTCCTGACATGGACCCATGGCGGAACAGTTACAAGATTTGCAAAGGCTCGATCAGAACGCACAGCTTCAACATTTACCGAGGGTAAAAGCTTAAAGGGTCTTCAATACATTACAGATACAATCCAGTCTGGAAGCATTGCAAAACCTAAAATAAAAGAACTTTTACAGGATGACGTAGATGTTATTGCTTCCAAAACCAATGCCCCGAAGGGACTTACTAAAATACACAGATTATTTACAGCTCGCTTCTCTTCAAGTAGAACCATATTATTTGGTTTATCTTATTATTGGCAACCATGATCGATCCCTCCCATTCAATTCTGCAACCATTTTGTTGGAAGGAAGCATTCAGGAAATTGAGTTGCAGGGTAAGCAATCCCAGGTTTGTGGGACGCAATGGCGATGCAAAGGTTCTTGTTTTGGTGGGCGCAGGACTTACAGGATCTGTTCTGTCTATTGGTTTTGGAGCGCATGGTTTGCATTTTATCCTCGAGAACATGTTGACAGTCTACGTTTTTCTTTATGGTAAAGCATACCTGGCCCTGTCTGGTTTAGATATTGCAATCACCGACAAAGCATCAAGAATTGGAAACCGAGTTTATGTGTATAAGTGGGTGTGGAATGATGGCAAGCATCAAGGGACTTTTCCAATGGTACTGCGCCCATTTCCTGAAGGTATGGAGGGCAGGTGGTGGCAATACGCAAGTGGAAGATTTGGTATCCCTTTCCTCAATTTTCATTACCATCTTTAAAAGAAGCGAGTAGCTTTTGGTGGAGGATATTGCAGAACTAAAACCACGATTTTCTATGGTGTCCCACGTGTCCTTGATCGCATATATTCAGGTTTAAACCAGAAGATAACATGCCAAAGACAGTGGAGGGCACTTCAGGTAAGCATACCCCACAGGATGCATTGCCGTCAGATGATGCTAGCTGCAAATCTAGTATTTTAACAGCTTCAGAGATTATTCATATAGAAAGGGCATCTTCACATTGTATGGATTCTGCTGTATTGGGTGAAAAAGATACTTGTTTGCCACGAAAAGCTGATAAGTATCATCTGAGGAGAAGTTTGGCAGATGATGAAGCTGCACTACCACCCTCAAAAAGAATTCATCGTGCTTTTGAGGCAATGTCCGCATATGCTGCTGAAGCTGCTTCCGTTTCTGATGAAGTTGATGCCACAAGCATGGAAACACAAGACGATGGTAAAACTGTGTCTGTTTGTGTGAATAATGGTAATGAGGATGTTTCAAGGACAGAAGAGCATGTAAAAGGTGAAGTTTTATTGGTTCCAAAAGATTTAACAGGAGAGACAAAGATTTCAGAAATGTGCATAGATACCTGTAAGTTAGTTTCTGAAGTATCTTCAGAACCATCTAATATTTCAAAAGAGAATTCTGGGTTTCTTATGGATGTTAATCTCATGCCAGATGTGCATGATAAGAAAAATCAACCAAGCAATGGGGATGGTATGATAATGCATGACAAGAGTGGTAACGAATTTGGTGTTACCTATCAGAAAACTGATGAATCAAAGCAACATGTTAAATCTGTTTCAGTCCTTCCTAGGAAACATGATGGTTTGAAGTCTGTTTCAGACCCTTCTAATCAGGAAAAACAATGGGTTAGGTGTATTATGCATATAGATTTGAAGTCTCATGTGCACAATAATCAGAATAAACTGGGCAGTGAGGATGTATGACAATTTGAAGCCTGATCTAAGGCAAGGCAGTTGCAGTTTATCTCCAACTAAGACTCATGGCATTTTAGATCGCACAAAGGTTGATTCTAATCAACTAGAGCATAAGCCTAAGTTGATAAAAACTAAAATACATAATCTGACACCAAATAAGGAAATGTGTCTGGATGTGTCCAAAAAAAGATGAAGGGCAGTTACACAGCAGTTTCGTAGCGCGCTACGAAACTGCTGTAGGTGCTGTTTTATAAGAAAAACAAGGAGTTTAATGATGAGGTCAGCAAATTTTTGAAGGAAAAGCCTCAAGGACATAAGGAAAACCTTAAAAGACTCTCCTAGCTATTCAGAGAATGACAGATGTGCATTTTGGAAAAGGAGAAATATTTTGTTTCTAGCTCAAGTCTCGTTAAAGGTACTTTATGACCGAATTGTTAGGGTTCCTGTTAAGGTTATCAGAGATTTTTGTTTGTACACTTATTCAACTCACAAGGCTTCCAGCTCATTGGAGAGTATGGCAATATGCGTTGTTTATGAAGAATTAGAGAGCAGGGGACATGTTCTTTAAGTGATGAAGAATGATGGGAGACAGGGACCGTAAAAACAGAGCACTTCTCTTGGTTAATTAATGAGCCATCTGCGCAACTAGAATCCAAAGCCAGCTCGTTCAGTGTATTCTCCTCGAAGATACCTCAACCAAAACAGATAGAGGACATGTGTCAAGAGTCAGAAAAGCATCATGCTACGAGGAGGACAGATTTTGAGTTTTGAGTAAATTAAGACCATTTGTAATTACAGTTCAGCAATCATGTAATTAATGAATTAGTTATACAGTAGATAAGTATAGTTAATAGCAACCTTCGATGCTCCCCTCATGCTGGAGGAGGAAGCTCGAGGTGGTTAAGCATGTATTCCTATATATGGATCAGACTTGGATGTAATAGGGGTTGGATGTTTTTGAAAAAACAGAGTTTATATTGGCTTATGTAAAGACTTGTTACAGTAATATAAAAGACTACTTTTTTCTTCTCAGGATTCATACTTTGTTCAGATGCTCAAGATGTATGTGGCTTTGTCTTACCCTTTATGTTTTACAGCTTTATAGATACACAATCACTCTGAATTCACCTAGCTGCTCAGACTTCCTGTGTGTATTTATGAGTTGAGGTTCATTTGAGAAATGTTTTGAGTGTTTAAACATTACATGCCCTGACTTCCATGAATGAGTAGTTTTATGGTTTACTGAAATGGTGTTTGACTCCATGAGCCCAATGGAAGAAATCTTATGTTGTCTGTCCAACCAGCATGTTCATTAAGTTTTCATTTCAAGAGTTAGCCCTCTTAGTGTTAATCATAATCAATAGTTTGTTTGAGAGAGCCCTCTCAGGCTAGGGAGGCTAATCCTTAGTCAAGAGTCTGGTCTGAAATAGTTACATAGAGTCTAACTGATTAGCAGCCATCAGTACATGATTTTGTGATAACATTTTGGTGCGTCTGCCGGGAGTCGAAGATTATTCTTTCCCGAAATCATGAAGCTGAACTTCTGAAGGTAGCAGGAGCTCAGAAGGTTTTTGAGGCTGCAAAACTACCTTGGCGACTCCATTGTTGAAGAATTCGAAATTCATACATTCATGGTGATTCCACTGGAGTCATGAAGGACCCAGAAGCTACCATTCTTAGTTCAAGGTATGCATGCATAGATTTTTCAGGAATTCATGGTTTCCCAAATCATTTTCCCAAGGATGCATATTTTCTAAAGAATGGTCCAAAATTCAACGGTGAAGATTTGAGTTTAACCTTGAAGCATATATCAGATTTTTGTGAATTTGCACAGCTTCTTAGAGTTAAACATGAGGATGTTTGCATTATGTTATTCTATGATTCACTTCAAGGGAAATGCAAACAGTGGGTTGAAAGCTTTCCTGTCAAATCCATTAAGTCATTTCAAGACTTTTGGCTTATGTTTTTGGAGGAATGGATAGATAGGTCAGAGGAGGTGGCAAACTCTCCCTCAGTTGAAGGTTTCAAACAATGGAATAATGATCATAGTAAAGAAGAAACAAATGAATCTTTTTCTTTGTCCTTGTCCTCATATCTAAAATCCTTTGACTGCAAGGCAGAGGATAGGATGAGATTTTTGGATGAATTTGCTGAGGACCTTGAAAAAGAAATTGAAGGTTTAGAAGGTCAAATTCAGGCATATAGTTTTCATAATCATGATCATTATTTTCAGAAGTTTTCTATGGTAGAACGCAAGGAGAGAATGCTGGTTCCTTTCTCTTTCACGATTGAGGAAATGCACACTGCTGTTTAAGATCAGTTTGCACAGCTGGAAAGTTACAAGAAAAATCAAGCTGATCATGTATTCTGGGATCCTGTAGCTAATTACATGGAAGAGTTTTACTCCCAAGTTTTTCAGTTTTTCTATAAAGATCAGAGACAATTTCAGTGGTAGCGGTCATCATACTATCATATTGG
This sequence comes from Pinus tabuliformis, assembly GCA_031772625.1. Classification (NCBI taxonomy): domain Eukaryota; kingdom Viridiplantae; phylum Streptophyta; class Pinopsida; order Pinales; family Pinaceae; genus Pinus; species Pinus tabuliformis. The sequence goes on along the minus strand of CM062818.1, from coordinate 443,141,008 downwards.
CTCTGAACTCCGATGCAGTCAAAGAAATCAAGTATCAGATAAAACAGAGGATTGGCTACATTGGAAATTTCATATTGATTGAGCAGAAAGAAGTTGTTCTTGTTAGGGTAGGTAGGTAGGAAAAGGCAAATAAGCTCAAGGTTGACTGAGCAGTTGTTTTTTTTTTTTTTTTTTTAGTAGATGTAGATTCTTTTCTCCTACAGTGATCATCAAGCTTAAGCCCGAGGTGAAGGCCCAGAAGCTTGAAAGGGATGCTTGTCAAGCAAATTTCTGTTGTCATAAATAGATAAGGCACTGGACCTGCGAGTTCTTAGTGTACCACAAGGGCGCACTATCCCAAGTGGAGCCACTGTTATCACTGAAAATTATGTTGCCAAAATTTTTTAGCCTAGCTTAAGGACAAGGTGTTTTGCAGCGCATAATCCCTTTAGCAGTTTCGCAGCGCAACATGTTTAGGTGGTTTTGTAGCGCATAAAGCCTTTTTGTAATTTCGCAGCGCAACATGTTTTAGGCTGCGCTACAAAATTGGGGATTTGTTCGAATCCATAGCAACTGTCATGCAAAATAGCTATGCGGTGGATGTATTTTACAGGTGGCATACTCTCAAGCTCCTGCGTGTATGTTTGTCATCAATTCTGAATCTCGAAGCCTCAAAGTTCATGTAGCTGTGAGTACATGCTCACACGTTGGTGGTCAGAGCACGATATGCAGATGTTGAACTAAATGTATACAATTACGCTAAATGAGAAGTTTCACTACTTCAAATGGGAATCCAGGAAGATGATTGACTGAGTTTCAAAACAAGGGTATAGAAGTCAAATTAGCAAGGAAACCTGCACAGCCTTCCACTACTGCTCGACCAATATACTCCTGACATGGACCCATGACAGAATAGTTACAGGATTTGCAAAGGCTTGATCAGAACGCACAGCTTCAACATTTACCAAGGGTAAAGGCTTAAAGGGTCTTCAATACATTACAGATACAATCCAGTCTGGAAGCATTACAAAACCTAAAATAAAAGAACTTTTACAGGATGACGTAGATGTTATTGCTTCCAAAACCAATGCCCCGAAGGGACTTACTAAAATACACAGATTATTTACAGCTCGCTTCTCTTCAAGTAGAACCATATTATTTGTTTTATCTTATTATTGGCAACCATGATCGATCCCTCCCATTCGATTCTGCAGCCATTTTGTTGGAAGGAAGCATTCAGGAAATTGAGTTGCAGGGTAAGCAATCCCAGGTTTGTGGGACGCAATGGCGATGCAAAGGTTCTTGTTTTGGTGGGCGCAGGACTTACAGGATCTGTTCTGTCTATTGGTTTTGGAGCGCATGGTTTGCGTTTTATCCTCGAGAACATGTTGACAGTCTACGTTTTTCTTTATGGTAAAGCATACCTGGCCCTGTCTGGTTTAGATATTGCAATCACCGACAAAGCATCAAGAATTGGAAACCGAGTTTATGTGTATAAGTGGGTGTGGAATGATGGCAAGCATCAAGGGACTTTTCCAATGGTACTGCGCCCATTTCCTGAAGGTATGGAGGGCAGGCGGTGGCAATACGCAAGTGGAAGATTTGGTATCCCTTTCCTCGATTTTCATTACCATCTTTAAAAGAAGCGAGTAGCTTTTGGTGGAGGATATTGCAGAACTAAAACCACGGTTTTCTGTGGTGTCCCACGTGTCCTTGATCGCATATATTCAGGTTTAAACCAGAAGATAACATGCCAAAGACAGTGGAGGGCACTTCAGGTAAGCATACCCCACAGGATGCATTGTCGTCAGATGATGCTAGCTGCAAATCTAGTATTTTAACAGCTTCAGAGATTATTCATATAGAAAGGGCATCTTCACATTGTATGGATTCTGTTGTATTGGGTGAAAAAGATACTTGTTTGCCACGAAAAGCTGATAAGTATCGTCTGAGGAGAAGTTTGGCAGATGATGAAGCTGCACTACCACCCTCAAAAAGAATTCATCGTGCTTTTGAGGAAATGTCTGCATATGCTGTTGAAGCTGCTTCCGTTTCTGATGAAGTTGATGCCACAAGCATGGAAACACAAGACGATGGTAAAACTGTGTCTGTTTGTGTGAATAATGGTAATTAGGATGTTTCAAGGACAGAAGAGCATGCAAAAGGTGAAGTTTTATTGGTTCCAAAAGATTCAACAGGAGAGACAAAGATTTCAGAAATGTGCATAGATACCTGTAAGTTAGTTTCTGAAGTATCTTCAGAACCATCTAATATTTCAAAAGAGAATTCTGGGTTTCTTATGGATGTTAATCTCATGCCAGATGCGCATGATAATCAAAATCAACCAAGCAATGGGGATGGTATGATAATGCATGACAAGAGTGGTAACGAATTTGGTGTTACCTGTCAGAAAACTGATGAATCAAAGCAACATGTTAAATCTGTTTCAGTCCTTCCTAGGAAACATGATGGTTTGAAGTTTGTTTCAGACCCTTCTAATTAGGAAAAACAATGGGTTAGGTGTATTATGCATACAGATTTGAAGTCTCATGTGCACAATAATCAGAATAAACTGGGCAGTGAGGATGTATGACAATTTGAAGCCTGATCTAAGGCAAGGCAGTTGCAGTTTATCTCCAACTAAGACTCATGGCATTTTAGATCGCACAAAGGTTGATTCTAATCAACTAGAGCATAAGCCTAAGTTGATAAAAGCTAAAAGAAATAATCTGACACCAAATAAGGAAATGTGTCTGGATGTGTCCAAAAAAAGATGAAGGTCAGTTACACAGCAGTTTCATAGCGCGCTACGAAACTGCTGTAGGTACTGTTTTATAAGAAAAACAAGGAGTTTAATGATGAGGTCAGCAAATTTTTGAAGGAAAAGCCTCAAGGACATAAGGGAAACCTTAAAAGACTCTCCTAGCTATTCATAGAATGACAGATGTGCATTTTGGAAAAGGAGAAATATTTTGTTTCTAGCTCAAGTCTCGTTAAAGGTACTTTATGGCCGAATTGTTAGGGTTCCTATTAAGGTTATCGGAGATTTTTGTTTGTACACTTATTCAGCTCACAAGGCTTCCAGCTCATTGGAGAGTATGGTGATATGCGTTGTTTATGAAGAATTAGAGAGCAGGGGACATGTTCTTTAAGTGATGAAGAATGATGGGAGACAGGGACCGTAAAAACAGAGCACTTCTCTTGGTTAATTAATGAGCCATCTGCGCAAATAGAATCCAAAGCCAACTCGTTTAGTGTATTATCCTCCAAGATACCTCAACCAAAACAGATAGAGGACATGTGTCAAGAGTCAGAAAAGCATCATGCTACGAGGAGGACAGATTTTGAGTTTTGAGTAAATTAAGACCATTTGTAATTACAGTTCAGCAATCATGTAATTAATGAATTAGTTATACAGTAGATAAGGATAGTTAATAGCAACCTTCGATGCTCCCCTCATGCTGGAGGAGGAAGCTCGAGGTGGTTAAGCATGTATTCCTATATATGGATCAGACTTAGATGTAATAGGGGTTGGATGTTTTTGAAAAAACAGAGTTTATATTGGCTTATGTAAAGACTTGTTACAGTAATATAAAAGACTACTTTTTTCTTCTCAGGATTCATACTTTGTTCAGATGCTCAAGATGTATGTGGCTTTGTCTTACCCTTTATGTTTTACAGTTTTATAGATACACAATCACTCTGAATTCACCTAGCTGCTCAGACTTCCTGTGTGTATTTATGAGTTGAGGTTCATTTGAGAAATGTTTTGAGTGTTTAAACATTACATGCCTTGACTTCCATGAATGAGTAGTTTTATGGTTTACTGAAATGGTGTTTGACTCCATGAGCCTAATGGAAGAAATCTTATGTTGTCTGTCCAACCAGCATGTTCATTAAGTTTTCATTTCAAGAGTTAGCCCTCTTAGTGTTAATCATAATCAATAGTTTGTTTGAGATAGCCCTCTCAGGCTAGGGAGGCTAATCCTTAGTCAAGAGTCTGGTCTGAAATAGTTACATAGAGTCTAACTGATTAGCAGCCATCAGTACATGATTTTGTGATAACAAATTATGTCAAGGAGCCTTCAAGGGGATTGAGCTTGCTACTCTGCCCTTGCGTGCGTATCGGATCGTAGACTATTCCCCTAGGTATATTTGTTTCAGTTGGTAACCTTAGTGGCCATATTCTTTAGGATTCTTCCTAAGGTGATAGTGGTGGGAAGATCCCACTGTACCTGGAGCAGATGTCGGCTAGACTCACTTGGATTTTCTAGGGGGTTCTCTTCACTTGAGACGGTTAAGTGGAGGAACTTGTGCCAGTCTATTCATTAAGCAGGTTGCCGGGTTAACTGTTCCAACCGCCATTTCTGTATTGAATTCTGCGAGGTTGGATTTCATCACCAACTAGTGTTTTCGGTACGGAAAGTTACTGTTTGTGTGTGGTTTGACTCCTAGATTTGATAGCGCATGTTAATTTGTTGGTTTTTACTTTTATAGACCATAGGAGTGAATTGTGAATTTTAATTGTTAGGTGTGAATTGTTAATTGTTAATTTTAGTTTTAAATTGTTAATAAAATTCACTGAAGTTGGATATAATGGCAAATGTTCCGGAATGTACCGACCAAGGAACCCCTCTTAACGAGGATCCTAGTACTTTTCCTTTCTTTGGAAATGTTGGTCCTCCTTATATGGCTACTTTGTCATTACCTGGATTTACAATAGGTTTACCGATATGGTTATTTTCAACTTCGTTGGCCCCAAATACTCCAATTGTTCCACCTCAACCGAATGCTTCACCTCAACAGAGTTCACCATCTCAACATCACCAACCTTCTGTTGACCCTTTACCTTCTTCGCCTAATTTTTCTTCCTCCATTTCTTCCTCTTCGCTTGGTAAAAGCCTTGATGCTAGTAACCAGGTGGCTAAGAAGAAGAAGAAGAAGAAGCAAGATAAGAAAGAGGTCAACCAACCAACCACGACTGTAAGTGTTAGTTGTGTTGAGGAAAACTCCGACATGCATCGTAAACCGAAATACCCTTGTAGGCTTTGTAAGGGTGACCACTTCCTTATCAATTGTCCTGGTATTGCAAAGGTCTTGGAAGTATGGTCAGAAAAATCTCAGCAACTTTCCATTGATCCATCAACCAGTGCTAGTCAGGTTCCTGAGAAAAAGGGTAAAGTTAGGTTTCCTTGTAAGTTATGCAAAGGGAGTCATCAAACTCACATTTTCCCTCACATGGATGAAGCCTCAAAATTGTTGGAAAACCTTACTGTTCCACAGCAAGAATTTCCAACTGGTTACCATAAACATTCTCCCAACCTACCGTCAACTGACGGAGTGATTGATCTAAATTCAAGTACAGTCGATCACACTCTTCCATTGGAGAGTGAAACCCATGTCACTTAGGTTGATGATCCATTAGTTGATCAAGTGGTCGATTCAATTTCACATTCGGTCGATCCCACTTTCCTTTTAGAGAGTGAACTTCATACCGCTCAGGTTCTTTTTGTTACATCAGATTCCTCTATGCCGGGGGGCATTTCACCTGTTTCTACAGGACCCCCTCCAAGCACTGAGGTCTTTTCCTTTGATTGGAATAGACTGACAGAACCTCGTCTTCCTTCCTCCATCCCTTTCCAAATCATTATCAAGGCTGGTGGTAGGGACATACATCGTACTCAGGTAGATGAAGGTGCTTTTGTTAGTATTTTATCCTCAACTATTTGGAAAGCTTTGGGTTCCACTCAGCTTGCGCCTATTACGCAGAATCTGAAAGCTTTTAACAGAACCATTAGTGAACCTTTAGGGATCCTTCCTAAGTTTTCTATTACCTTGGAAGGTAAAACTATCTGTATTGATCTTATGGTAGTTCTAGGTCCCTTGGATTTCAATTTACTCCTTGGGCGAGACTATGTTTATGCAATGAAAGCTGTCGTATCGACACTCTTTCGCATGATGTCTTTCCCTCACAATGACAATATTGTGACTGTAGACCAGCTTTCGTTCCCTAGTCTTGTTTCAACTACCAATAATATGACACCCCTAAATGTTCCTGATTCTAAAGTGGTATCTACCCCGCCATGGGTGTTGTGGGGGAAAGTATCCAACTCGGAATGACCCTAACCCACTCTAAGGGTGACAGTTCCTTAGCAACAACTGAAAGCAAAGCTATCTAAAGTTTCTTCTTTATGACATGCAAGAGATAGAAGGAAGAGATCCACTTACCGATGTCTTGCGCAAATGGTCGATCCAATCTCCTTTGTTTGCCGCTTGCTCCCAGATCCAAGTCTTTTCACGGGCCCAGCTACACGAGATCCTGCAAATAAGACAAGAAAAGGAAACTACAAGAGGCATGCATTCATAACTGATTCAAGGATTAGCATAAATCAAATACGCAAATAAGACAATACATCATTGAAACACATGCGAATAGAAGAACCTCAAATTCTTTATTAATATATGGAAGTAAGGTTCAGGCGGTGATACAACCATGAGAGGTCCATTCCAGCATCACCTTCCCGACGGAGAGAAATCTCTTCTTCACCTCCCTCAAGAAATCACCCAATGCTCAGGACTGTAAACCAACAGCAATCCTTTGCACTAAATTCCGCCCTCTCTCGATCCCATGGGATGAGATCCTTATATAGAGTTTTGGAGTGAAGATAAGTCAGCTTGATGTGTGACTTGTTGTCCTCTTCAACTCCAGTTGTTCTTCAGTTCTTCACTTGGAGTTTCTGTCTTCCACTTGGAGTTTTAGAAGCTCTTAACTCATCATTAGGCGAATCTTATCATCAAGTGTCTTTTTAGAAGCTTCCTGGGCACTGGCACTTTGAGAAAAAGATTCCTCCACATGTCCAAGTACACCCAACGTAGGTAGCCTTTGTTCTACTTGCTATGCAATGCAGGTAGCCTTTGTTGTACCTGCTATGCAGCGCAGATGCCTAGTGGAGCAGCTGCAATGATCCAAAACTGACCTGTTTTTGAGTGTTTTTCAGTGGAGAACTGACTTGCAGTGCTGTGGTTTGCTGACCTTGTTCCTCTAAGGGTAAGAACAACTTGTTTAGGGACTTTGGATCCCTTAGATTATTGACATTTCATGCTCTATGATGTAAGGCACAAAAATGTCTATAACAGTTGCCCCCTAAAGTATGAGGTCGTTTATCGGGTGAAATGCTTTATTAGGAGGATCCGAAGTTCATTCAATCGCCGGGAGGTGACCTGTAACAAAATACAATACAATACATTATCTTTTCATACTTTCTTTTCATGATCTAGCTGATGCGGGCATTTCCCATGCTCAACTTTATAAATACATTTGCTGTACATAAACAGACGATCGTCTGATAGTAGACTGATAATTCTCTGCTTTTAATTATCATCCTTTTAGTAGGATGATCATCTGCTGCACATGTCTATGTTTTATCTCCTGAATATATATCGCAGCCCGGATGGATGAAACTAGATCCGGGGTCTTCAAACTTCCGATCTTCACACTAAGTACAAGTCGATCCATGTGAGAATTTCTTGGAGTCGAACATGGAAAGACATCGCTTGATTACCAGTCAATAATGTAAACTGTTAACAAGCGCGAGAGGAATCACCGATAATGATGATGACCCTCAAGGTACTGCAGCACAATTCACGTGGCGTGAATATAGGATCTGACGTCGAACACCATGCAAAGTCTCCCGATCGAACGTCATTAATGTATACCTATCGCCGGAAGTGAGAAACTTGCCATTGAGGCACACAAGCTTCAAAGTACTGAGGGGGTGTTCCTAGATCAACTTCTTGGATAGTGAGCTGATGTCGACAAGAAGCGATCCGTCAAAGGAGGGCCTTAATGAATCCCACATCAGTGACACGGAACGAAACTAGTGATGATGGTGAAAACGATCTGTGAAATATGATCTAGGGTGGCGGTCATGGAAGGATGAAAGATGATGTATGGTAGTGGATGGGACTCGGTTGACACTTTCTGAATGACATCTCTTGAACATATCTCGACACTGATGTGATGGATCGGTAGCATTACCCCATTTGGATGGTATGGCGAGACCATGGTGAAGGGACCGGTGAATGATAATAACCCAACCCGATATTTACGGAGGCAAAAGTGTCATGTTCAAGAGCGACTTGCTACCATTAAGCTTTGAGGTTCTTCCCAATTTTCCCCAGTCATTTCTGGCCAGTACCTCTTTATTTTTGTCAAGCTTGAGGAGGATAACATATGCTTGTTCTATAACCTGCCCTTCGGGCAAGCCCATCGCTATGTTTTAACGAGCCTAACGATGGGGAAACTCGTTCTCGTCTAAAGACAAGTTTGTCGCTATCTAATATTTTTAACGAGCCCAGCGACAAAGACAACTCGGTCCTTTTCATTTTTAGAGAGTCTGAAAAGGGTACATAAAGTGGACTCCAGGGGTCCTTTTTTGTCATCTAATCCCTTAAGTCCGAAAAAGTATAAAACAATACAGAAGGGATGAATGTTCGATATCTTTATCGAGCCGAACCAGACAAGCGCTCGATCTTTTTGTGCAATAATCCCTCAGGTCCAAAAAGATTAAAATCTAGAGGAGGGATAGCTCTTCCGGTCCTTTTAACGAGCTGGAAGGCCAAAACTCGGCAAACTTTTCATTTTTTACGAGTCAGTGAAAAGAGCTCAAAGAAGACTCGTATTCTGAGGAACGAGTGATAAACAGGGATAACAGCAGATTCCAGGTACAGGTTGGAATTTTCCAATCACGGCAGTATTACAAGGATGGCTAAATGGGATCACTCTTCGCAGCTGTTCCTCAAAATAGGTAAACAATCAAGTGGATGTGAATGATCGACCAAAGGAAAAGTGGAGGTGACGGTGCACAAACACGACCAAGGCTTTTATGGCTAATGAATTTACGGTCTCAAATGGCTATTTACCGGTTCATTTTTTCTGAATCCGCTTGAACACTGGGGGGGAAGCCTGCTCGCATGTGTGTTTATTTTTTAACGAGCATGAACCCTTGCAAAAACTGCTCGGTTTTGCGTTTATTTTTTAACGAGCATGAACTTTGCCAAAACTGCTCGTTTATTTTGCATGCCCCCAGCATCATAATAATGCATGTCAAAGGAGGGTGCCCCCCAAGCTTCATTGCATTCAACTTGGTGGTTGGAATGAAGGTTTACCTTTGAATTTTGAAAAGGGGATTTGTTTCATTTTTTTAATGAGGTTGACATAGTAAAAGAACTATCCTCGTGACTCCTTGTTTCATTTTTTAACGAGGTTGACACGAGATAAGAACCATCCTCGGAGCCCACTGTATTTACAGTATTTCCATTAGGGCGATGATCCATACTGACAAAATATTTAGGAATCTTCCGAATCCATTGGATATAGAAGATTTCATATTGTAGGTTTCCACTATGGCTACTTCTGCCAGATTACCCGCCGGCGGTAGGGCAAAAGTACCCATTAAGGCAGGGTCTTTTAGGAAACCTACTCCAATATTTTGGAGCGACTGATTACTTTCATGGATCATTGTGCTGCTTCCCGTAACTTGAGAACTGTTGGGGAGAAATGTTTGTTGGTCGACGATTGTAATTTTTCCTTGAAAAGGAAATACAATCCTCCTGAAGTAGGTCGACACAACTGCAGCCATGGCATATATCCAAGGCCTTCCCTGTAGGATGTTGTAATCGAGGTTTCCATCGATTACTTCAACATCTACTTCTACTGATTTGCCCCCCAGTTCAACTTGCAAGTTACTTAAAATCCCGTATGGAGTGTATGATCGTCCATCAAATGCTTTTAAGGTAGTTGACGATTTCGACAAGGGTGGTGAGCCTAAATTTTTCCAGCAACTCATCGACATAAGACATGTAGATGCCCCCTCATCAATAATTGTTCGATGAACAATTTTGTTGAGGGCTTTCACTTGAATAAGGAAAGCTTGTTGAGCTGGTAACTGAGGGTCATATCCTTTATGATCAAAGGTCACAAGATTGGAATCCATTGGGCCAATCCCACCGATGGCTGATAATAAAGCTTGCTCTTGGGAGGTGCAATTTTGCGCTACCTCAAGTGTCGACATAGCGGACGACGATTGGGCCAGGTCCTCTATTATATTATAATCCTGTGTTATTTTTTCACGAGGATTAAATGTCGATTTGTGTACTACTCCCTTTGGCGACTTTATCATTGGTTTAGGAACGATGGGTGGCACAACTTTGGTCAAAGTTGTTGTTGAACTACTAGGTTGTTTATTCGCCTTGTTGTTCAACTGCTTTGGATTCCTGTAATCTTTATTCCTTGTCAAAGCATTATTTTGCTGCTTTGAGGTGGACAACATAAGCACTTGGGATCGGGAAGCATTTTGACTAGCAACCAGATTCTGTCTTGGATCAGGAAACGGATCAGTCAATATTGCTGGGGTTTTTGAACTCTTAAAGAGCTTCTTAACTTCAGCTATATGTGGAAAATCTTTCGTCCAATGATCCTCATCGCATATATGACACCTTGTCGGGGGTTTCCCTTTCCTTTTCTTTTTCTTCTTGCCCCCTGGTTGCTTCAGTTGTTTGCCCTTGTCAGTTGACATGGCATTTACTTCTGAGGCAAGAAGTTCCTCATTTGCATTTTGACTAGAAATTTTGCGTTTGCTAGTCACGCCATTGCTGGCGTGAGAGTCAGTATTCGATTTAGGAGGGGGAGGAATTGAAAATTCAGGTCTGGGGGCGTCAGGTATTTTGTCGTAGAGCGTGCCAGACTGAGTATATACTAAGTCCAGATATTGAGCACGAGCAATGACCTGCTCCTCTGTTACGACTCCCCCCTTGGCCACATCTTCCGTTATAGCCGGAAGTAATGACTTTATAAACGATTCAGCTAACAGCTGATCGGGAACGTAAGTTTTCACCATCCTACGACGACGTCGCCACTCATGTATATGATCAGATATGTGAGTGGCCGTTGTCTGTTTGAACTTGGTAAGGAGTTCTGTTCCTATTTCATACCTTATCGGTAATTGAAAATGGGTTAAGAAAGTCGTGGCTAAGGAGCTGAAATTTTCAAAAGAGGCTCTTGGCGATTCAATATACCATTTAGCCGCTGGACCTGTCAATGTCCTCTGGAAGAGGCGAAGTCTTATCGAATCATCGTTTAGAGTGTTCGATGAACACCACAGATGAAAAGTCATGACGTGATTCGACGGGTCTTCACCTGGATTTCCATTGAATTTAGGAATGTCCGATGGAAGTTTATGCGGAATCGCTGGCCACCAAGGGGCATAAGCAATTGGATCATTCGTCAGCCGGTTTAGATCTGGCAATTCTAGAGTTGCTACAAAGGGCAACTGTTGGTTCAGGTTAGGCGAAGCATATCCAGGATAAGATGGTATCGCCTGAGCAATGGGTCTTTGCAGACCAGCATAATGCTGACAACTTTGACAAAATTGATGGGCATAACCATTATAGCATGGTTGCCCATTACTTACAAAGACTTGTTGCTCAGGTCCTTGATATGATTGCTGGAATGGCGGCTGTTGAGATTAAACCAGCTCTGGTTGTTGGACCATTTGCTGTTGACCAATACTGGATGATTGACCAAGATGAGGAGTCACAGTACTTGTTTGAGCCTGAGTCGCTCCAGATAAGGAGGCACTACCCTGAGATTGTGATTGATCCGCCGAGACAAGAGGTTGTTGTATTACAACAGGTAGCGCTTGTACTTGCGACGCATTCGCCGTAGCAGGTGTGGTGGGAATATTCGACACAGGGTGTACTGGTTGCATTGAATATGCAACTCCTGATTGTTGAGGCAGTATTGGTACCCAACCACTAGATGTGATTCCAGTTTGACCTGAACTTTGTTGTAAACTCCCACATGGTTGTTCTCCGGGAGGGAACAATGAAAGAGCATACTGCCCTCCACATGGTGGAAATCCAGTACTTAAAGGGTAAATTAGCCTTTGAAGACACATTGGATCAATTTGTTGAGTTTCAACATAAGAAGTACCAGATGATAATCCGGATGAAGAAATAGGAACTAACCATATTGTTGTCCCTGATGGGACTCCGGCTTGTTGTTGGCAATTTGCCGGGACAGATGGTATACCAGCAAACATCGTTGGAGTGGCAGCAGGAGGCTCTGCTGTTGCTGTGTCGGACGACACAGTCCTAGATGTTGACGGTTGTTCAGACATTTCTAGTCTATCCAAAAGATTTCTTAGCGATTCTATAAGAACTTACGATGCCAAAAGACTAACTTCAAAGATCAACGTAGGAATAGGAGGTGATTATGTTCCGTTTAAAATGAATTTTATTATGACGACGCTTTTAGACACAACTTGCTTTTTCACTTTTTAAGAGTCGAGAAAAGGCTAAAGATGACTCTAGTCTCCTTCGATGTATTAATGAGCCCGAAGTGACAAATGCTCGGATGGACTTTTTCAGTTATAGAGTTTGAAAAAGGCCAAAAGAAACTACTCTGGAGTTCTAGGCAAGGGTGTGCCAAACCTTTCGTGAAACCACAGAATACGTTTTACGGTACGAGTGGTCGATCTTCGTGAATGCTGTGTTCACTGCATCGCGATCAGTAGGGCAGCCGACACGGCTTCCTATGGATAAAGGCTTTGTTCCTATAGGGGTCCCCCAATATACGCGACGGTACGCGGGGGCACAAGTCCGTTTTAGTGCTATCGTCCCTCAGGAGGAATCACCCACCTTCGTAGAGATCGACAGTCACTATGTTTAAAGACGCCGATTCACGTCTCTACCTAGACCCCTACTGTGTTTCGTTATGTTTCAAAGCGTTGTTAGATAAATTCAGTTCTTTTTAGGTTGATCTTGCTTAGCAGTTTGCCTTTATGGATCACCACGTGATGTATGATACAACTCCTAAATGCAGTTTAAGAATGATAAGCAAGCTTTTTCAATTCTTTCAACTTATGAAAACCTTAACTACTGAAGGAAAAGAAAGACATCATCTTTTCAAACAGATCATAGAGCACACACTGATGCAATCTTCCTAAATCGACATGCAAACTGTCAAAATGCACATGCACAATGCAAGTATTTCTTTTCTTCTTCCTTAATGTTGATGTATTACAAAAAGAAAGTTGTTGTATGATTTCAAATTCAATTTCAAGCGAAAGCAAACAAGTTGTGTCCAATAATCAAAAGAACACCTTAAGATTCACTCGTTTCAACACAAGAAATAATGAAATTTGAACCATATAACGAAATCAAATGCTCAAGCGGCTATGAACAACAATAAACTAGCTCTTAGAATCACAACGACACTTTCTCATAGGTCTAGATCCAAGAGGTCATAGCAAGACTAGTTCGCTTTCGCTATTGGAAACTGTGAATGACGGCAAGAAATACAATAAGAACAATCACGGTTTCTTCATACAACTGAGGCAGAATGAAGGCAAAGAGAAGTGGTTTCAGCTGGGTATACAGGTTGACAACAGGCTGCAAAAACAATACTGAAAACTGGGCAACAGACAGTGGGGAATCCCAGTTGCACAAGGCAAAACTAGATCAGCGCAGGTGCTGCACTGTCAATCTGAGATGCAGCGCAGGTAGCCCCTTCGGGACCTGCGTTGCAGTGCAGGTAGCCTTTGTGGCAGCTGCACTGATGAGACAAGTCACGTCTCTCTCAGATTCCGGGTCACAGTTTGCTCAAAAATGAGCGGTTTTTGGCCAAATCAGAGGCTGTCAGTCAAGTATACACTAGAGGATGATTAAAGGAAGATGAACACTATCACAAAGAGCTAAAAAGAGTCCTTGTGGATCTTCTCTTCAAATCATAAATAGGCCCAGCACTGGGCTAGAGTAGTTGCCCTCTACTTTGCATTCGAAGGACTCGCATGCAGTTCGATTCGGTACTCTTGTTCAAGAAATGAATAGCAAGAAACACAAGCTACCAACAAGACACGCTCCCCAGCGGAGTCGCCAGTCTGTTGTGGGGGAAAGTATCCAACTCGGAATGACCCTAACCCACTCTAAGGGTGACAGTTCCTTAGCAACAGCTGAAAGCAAAGCTATCTAAAGTTTCTTCTTTATGACATGCAAGAGATAGAAGGAAGAGATCCACTTACCGATGTCTTGCGCAAATGGTCGATCCAATCTCCTTTGTTTGCCGCTTGCTCCCAGATCCAAGTCTTTTCACGGGCCCAGCTACACGAGATCCTATAAATAAGACAAGAAAAGGAAACTACAAGAGGCATGCATTCATAACTGATTCAAGGATTAGCATAAATCAAATACGTAAATAAGACAATACATCATTGAAACACATGCGAATAGAAGAACCTCAAATGCTTTATTAATATATGGAAGTAAGGTTCAGGCGGTGATACAACCATGAGAGGTCCAATCCAGCGTCACCTTCCTGACGGAGAGAAATCTCTTCTTCACCTCCCTCAAGCAATCACCCAATGCTCACGACTGTAAACCAACAACAATCCTTTGCACTAAATTCCGCCCTCTCTCGATCCCATGGGATGAGATCCTTATATAGAGTTTTGGAGTGAAGATAAGTCAGCTTGATGTGTGACTTGTTGTCCTCTTCAACTCCAGTTGTTCTTTAGTTCTTCACTTGGAGTTTCTGTCTTCCACTTGGAGTTTTAGAAGCTCTTAACTCATCATTAGGCGAATCTTATCATCAAGTGTCTTTTTAGAAGCTTCCTGGGCACTGGCACTTTGAGAAAAAGATTCCTCCACATGTCCAAGTACGCCCAACGCAGGTAGCCTTTGTTCTACTTGCTATGCAACGCAGGTAGCCTTTGTTGTACCTGCTATGCAGCGCAGATGCCTAGTGGAGCAGCTGCAATGATCCAAAACTGACCTGTTTTTGAGTGTTTTTCAGTGGAGAACTGACTTGCAGTGCTGTGGTTTGCTGACCTTGTTCCTCTAAGGGTAAGAACAACTTGTTTAGGGACTTTGGATCCCTTAGATTATTGACATTTCATGCTCTATGCTGTAAGGCACAAAAATGTCTATAACAATGGGTTAATTATGTGGCAACTGGTCCCATGTTTTCAGTTACCGATGTACGTGAGCCTCCCACTGTTTGCTCATCTTCCTTTGATGTAGATCCGGCAATTGACATGGAAAACTCTATGGGATTACTTGAACACGATGTTCTTATCCCTTTTGAGTCCCTTGACATGTGTTCCTTCTAGAGAACTATTCTTCCTTCTGATGAAGACCTCTTGGAAGCCATGATCAAGGTGTGTCCATTGACATGTCTTTCTTCCAGTTGGAAGCCATGATTAGTGGGCGAGGATAGTTTTTTCCTGTATCAACCTCGTTAAAAAATGAAACAGGCTGCCATGAGGACAGTCCTTTTCCTGTGCCAACCTCATTAAAAAATGAATCAGGTAGAGTTTAGGTTATATAGGTAGTCACGAGCATAGTTCCTTGTCTTGTGTCAAGCTCGTTAAAAAATGAATCAAGGATTTTAGAGCATAGTTCCTTGTCTTGTGTCAAGCTCGTTAAAAAATGAATCAAGGTTATTAGAGTAGAGTTCCTTGTTAGGTAGATTGTAGAAAGTAGTTATGAGCATCGTTCCTTATCTTGTGTCAAGCTCGTTTAAAAAATGAAACAGGTTTTCATGAGGATAGTTCTTTTCCTGTGTCAACCTCGTTAAAAAATGAATCAGTGAGTTCGAGGAAAGGTCCTTTTACTGTGTCGACCTTGTTAAAAAATGAATCAGTGAGTTCGAGGAAAGTTCTTGTTACTGAGTCAACCTCGTTAAAAAATGAATCAGGTTCGAGGATAGTTCCTTGTCTTGTGTCAAGCTCGTTAAAAAATGAAACAAGGAGTCATGAGCATAGTTCTTTTCTTGTGTCAAGCTCGTTAAAAAATGAAACAACTCCCTTTTCAAGTTAAATCTTGAAAGTAAACCTTCATTCCATCCACCTGGTTGAATGCAATGAAGCTTGGGGGGCATGTACCTCGCTTTGCATCATTATGCTGGGGGCATGCGAACGTCTGGAGCATAGTTCCTTGTCTTGTGTCAAGCTCGTTAAAAAATGAAACAAGGAGTCTGGAGCATAGTTCCTTGTCTTGTGTCAAGCTCGTTAAAAAATGAAACAAGGAGCCTTGAGCATAGTTCCTTGTCTTCTATCAAGCTCTTTAAAAAATGAAACAAGGGTAGGTTATATAGGTAGATTGTAGAGAGTAGAAGCGAGGATAGTTTTGTTCCTGTGTCAACCTCGTTAAAAAATGAGATAGGGTGTTAGAGGATAGTTCCTGTTACTGAGTCAACCTCATTAAAAAATGAATCAGGTAGATTTTAGGATATATAGGTAGATTGTAAAGAGTAGTCATGAGCATAGTTCCTTATCTTGTGTCAAGCTCGTTTAAAAAATGAAGCAAGGGTTTTGAGGATAGTTCTTTTCTTGTGTCAACCTCACTAAAAAATGAAACAACTCCCACGAGTCTTTCCAAGATTTCGAAAGTAAACCTTCATTTCATCCACCTGGTTGAATGCAATGAAGCTTGGGGGGCATGTACCTTGATTTGCATCATTATGTTGAGGGCATGTGAACTTATAACAAGCATAGTTTTTCGTTTCAAGCTTGCGTAAACATGAAACCAAATCCGAGCATAGTTCTTTTCCTGTGTCAAGCTCGTTAAAAAATGAAACAAATCCTCCTCTAATTGAGCTGAGAGTTTGACTAGATCTCATAAATGTTAATTTGTATATTTAGGTTAGTTATTTCAGTTTTTTGCATAATTTTCTTACAGTTTAGGTCTAGTCTTTCAAATGATCTCGTAACTCAACCTTCATTCCATCCAACTGGTTGAATGAAATGAAGCTAGGGGGCATGCGCTCTAACAATTATGCTTAGGGGGCATCAAGCACAGTTTTCTCTCTGTTTCAAGCTTGTGTAAAAATGAAACTACTTTGAAGCATAGTTTTTCTCTGTTTCAAGCTTTTGTAAAAATGAAACCTATCTCAAGTCAATTTCAGTTATTTTCAAGACTCGTTAAACTCATGAAAATCCCGAGATTATTTTGCGATCTTTCATTCTCGTAAAACAAATGAAAATTCCGAGTTCTTTCCGTCTTTTCCTACTCGTAAATTAAATTGAAAGTCGGCCATATGAGTACATTTTTATCATTTTTTCGAACTCATTAAAACTTACGAAAAAAGTGAAAACCATGAATATATTTTTATCATTTTTTCGAACTCGTTAAAAATTAGGAAAAAGTGAAACCTTGGAGTTCTCTTTTAAGCCCTTTTCTGACTCCTAAAATATGAAAAGATTGCCGAGCATTTCTTATACACTCGTTAAAACGGAATTAAAAGACGGTCCACTTACAGCTCTTTTCTGACCGTAAAAACATGAAAAGATTGTCAGATTTTTGTTGTTTCGAATTCGATATTGGTTATAAAACGACGTGTCGTTGATCGCTTTTTTACTTTTTCGGATCAGTGACACTAATAACGAAAAGTACTCCTTGGTCGTAAAAGATCAAGCGGTTCTCTCAAGTATTATTTTGTACTTTTTCGGGCTTGGGAGACACAAATTTACGAAAAAGGTCAACCCTGGAGTCTTCTTAAGTTTTTCAGACTCTCTAAAATTGAAAAACGCCGAGTTTCTCCTATACTGGACTCGTTAAAATTTCACAGTAAAGGACCTGTTCGATTACAAACAGGAACGGACCACTCCTTCTTAGGGTTCGAATCTAAACTAAGTTGGACTCATCCGAAGGATGAGTTTATAATCAAGCAAATGTTATCCTCCTCAAGCTTGTAAAAAATAAAGAGGTACTTGCCAGAAATGGTGGGGGAAAAGAGAGAAAAATGAGCCTATTGGTTATACTCTGTCTCAGAAAAACCTTATCGCCACTCTTGAACACGACACTTTTCATTCACCTGGGTTGGGAAATCCTTTGCCTAATAGTTGATCAAACCACATTTAAAGTCTTCAGCCGGTTTCCGGGTATTAACTTTGGGTCAATTGTCACCAAGCCATCTGTTGTGTCATTATGTGTTCAAGAGGTCACTGCAAATAAGCCATTCATCTGCAAAATACCTGTCATCCATCTTGACCATCCCTGATTCAGTCCTTACAGCTACATTTCTTCAACTGATATATGATTTCGTGTTGTGGGCTTGCCTGCAACGGATCGCTTTCTATCGACATCAGCACATTATCTAGAAAGATGATCTAGGAATCATCAGTACCTTGAAATATGCATGCCTCATTGGCAAGTTTCTCGCCTTTGACGATAGTTTACATCATTGACTTTCGATCAAAGGATTCTGTGACATGTTCGACATCAACACATTCATTCACATCTCATGGATTGTACTGGGTACTTTGAGAACCATTGACATCACTGGTGGTTTCTCTCACACTTGTTAACAGTTTACATCATTGACTGGTAATCAAGTGGTTTCTACCATGTTCGACATCAACTCATTTATTCGCATGGATAGAATCGTACTATTTCGGGAAGCAGAAATGAAGACCCTGGATCTAGTTTCTGCCATCCAGGCTGCGAGGAGTTTTGTATTCATTATATAGTAGACTAATTATAAACAGATGGCTGCGTCCATACTGTGTCTACATGTGTCTATGATTATGATGTATTACGAAATCATTCCTACATCAGAGCAGTAGTTAGTTTGTTAGTTAAGTTTTTGATCTGAGTATGGGAATGCCTACCTCAGCGATGATATGATCTCATATATGTATTTTGTGTTGAATATTTGTATGTTCCGACTGGGCTCTCCACAAGATAATCCTCAAAATGATAAAGTGCTTCACCCTTCCTAGATGATATAAAACCCTAATCTACTACAAACCTCGCACTTTAGGGGGCAATCTGTTACACTAAAATTTGTCACCATGACTATTTGCAGTCAGTATGGATCCATCAATAACCATACTATCCTCCTTGGCAAGTCTTATACCTCTGCTCCTCATGTCAAACTCCAAAAAAGAGAGAAAGCCTTTAAAACATCAATATAACTCTGGTTCCGCAATTTATCTTACTCTTACCTGCGGGAACGCACCTCAAGTACATAATACCTGCGTACTTGTACGCTCTGTCTGTAAAGGGGTGGGTGCGTACCCCTGTAAAAGTCAAAAGGCGCAAGTTTTACTTCAAAAAAATTACTTGCAATTGATTCTAGAGCATTCTAGAAGATGGTTTGACGTGGATTGAGCGCCTCCAGATGGTTCATGCATCCCGATGAAAGAGGAACTTATCCCATGAAGAGGGGAGCTATCCCTTTGAAAGAGGGGCTTATCCCATTGATGGTGGACCTGTTTAACTTCCTCCAAAGCATTATAAATACAAGCATTGGGCCAGAGGCAAGGGAGGTTGAAAGCTGAACATTCCTAAGGGTAGATGCTGCTGAAATTAGGACTCCCTTATAGAGCTTGAGAGGATAGATCCCATTCCTTTCTTAGCTTCATTTGGAAGTGGGTGAGCTGATCAAAGTAGAGGAGAACTCTTGCTGGACCTTGGGAGGGACCTGCACAACACCAAGGCACTGGTTGTAAGGTTTCTTTTGTTTCCAATTAATACAATTAAGTTCATTTTTCTCAACAAGTTGTTATATATAATTTGTTTCATAAACTCCTTGGTCTTTATGATGAATATGTTTTATTATATGAGTTATTCAGGTGCTATGTAATCGTTTGCTTGTTAGTGAATGCAGGCTTCAAGGAGAAGGAGCTCATCTGGATCGAAGAGGCTTGGCTGCTACAAACAGCGTTGGACTAGAGGTAAGCCTTAAACACCTGGTTGCTTTTATTTTAAATGTTTAGGGAAAGGTAGTGCTTGATTGTTTTGTTTGTCACTAGAAAAGCCTTGTTTTCTAGGGAGGTCAGTTTTGTCCGCAAAATTGACTCTTTCCGCATGACAAACCTCAACTGTGATGATGGTTGGAAAATAAGTGATAATTGGATTCCTACACTAACAAGGGATTCTACCATCTCCTAGATGATCCCAACCCCATCATTTCTCTTTCATTCCTTAAAATTTTAGTAAGATTAAACTCATTTAATTTCATTTAATCCATCAGTTAACCTAATTCTAGTATAATTCAATACATAACATTAATCTAGCATCTAAAAACTCATGGACTTAGAATAGCTTAATAAATATTAATTAATATAGATTTAACATCTCTCAACATTAAAACATTAAATTCTAATAACTATTAAATCAAGGTTCAAGAAAAAACATTATTAACATTCAAGTAGTAATTTAATAGTTGATCTTGCAATATAAGGCTAATCAAGAATTAATATATTATTGGCAACAAAAACAAATTAAAAACAACAAATATTTAGTTATTACACAAACCATTAGTATTATTAGATCAAAAATAATAATAATAATTAATTAATTAATTTAATTAAAACCATACCATTATCAAACCTATCGGCTCTTTACATTACCATCCCTACCATATCCTCTATTTATTACACATCAATCTCTGACTTCTTCACATATCTAATCCTGATGATGAACCATAGAGGATGGTTCAAAATGTCAATACAGAAAATAGTAAATGCGATGACTCTGAAAGACATAACCACACAACATCCATACTCTTGAATACATGTGCATTGGAAGCCTATAGACTAGTGATGAGCTGCAGGAGTTCTTCATAGTTCCGGATCTGACTCTGGATGCATGCCTTCAGCTCAACCGCTTTAGGTTTCATCATCTCAAGCAAGTGAAGCGAGGCTCCCTTGTATCTCATCGTCCATGTTTCCATGTAATCAACAACAACATGCACATTCAAAAAGATACGTTCTCTCCTACGACATCGTTGTTGCCACCCGTTGAGATGGACGACTGCCTTATGCACGGTACCAAAATTGGAATACAATGCTCTTATGACTGTGTCAAGTTACAATACTTAATTCAGTATTGCCTTCTTCAATTCTTCTCGAGTGGATGCTATAACCAATTCTCCTCCCTACTTGGTTGTCTCTAGCTCCTTAGCCATTTTCTCGTTCTCAGCTATCAGGAAGAGAACACTTGATATAGTGGCTTCGACATATGCTCTGGTAGCATTAGCCAACGCTGTTGGATGTTTTTGCATGTCAGAAATGATCCCTCATTCCTCAAACTGCATAGGAGATGTATGATCATCTGGAGTTGACACTCTACAAGATTGTACAACTCTATGTTGAGACTCATTGAATGACATGTTGTGTCTCTCTCCTTCCAGCTAAACTCCAAGGATCTTAGTGTCTCCTTGGTTGCTTGGGACTTGCTCCTCTTCTAGATGCAGTGAAGCTAGTGGGTCAACCTCTTGGTGGTGAGGCATGAGGCTGATGTCTTTCTCTAACTCCTGTTGCTCCATATACATATCCATCTACCCTAGTTCTTGCTATATCTCCTGAGCGAAGTCTAGTTCCTGTGATGGTTCACCCTATCTGCCTAATGCCAGTTGTTCTGATGAGTCTACTATCTATACAAGAATAGTTTCATCAATCTGCACAAGTTGTACCCCCTACTGTACTTGTTCCTACTATGCTTCTTTCTCTTGTATGTGCAGCTCCTGTTCCTTCTAGAGTTGCTCCTTCAACTCATGCAACTCCTTCTCTGTTTCCTCCATTCTCTATTTCTCTCTCTACCTTTGTGTGTTTCTCTTGTCATGTTGTTTCCTCTTTTCCTATATTGTGAAAGCTACTCTCTGCACAAGTGGTTGTACTCAGAACTTACAACTTTTCTCTTCCTCCATGCTGTCAACAGTATTCCTCTTGTCCTTGTTGTGCACTATTATGTTTGCCTCTGTTGCTGCTGCTGCTTCTAGTGCTCTTTGGGATACTACTTCATGCTCCTTCGTTATCCATTCCACAATGATGCCGACTGATTCATTGAGTCTGGAGGGGTTGTAACAATATATCCATGGGTATTCCTCCACCTAATGACATGCCCAGTGGATCCAGTTGAACTTTACTCTCACACAGTGATCTTTCATAAGACAATGCAGGTCATATGGATTGTAACTTCAGAGGTCGAAAGGACATTTATTCATCTGCTCTGCTTTGACATCCGCATGCTTGAAACTCTGTATCTCGTATAACTCGATCCACAACGGAAGAGCGAGCCAAGGTTCCTTCTTCTTCTAGTGCAACCTAGCTATCAATCATGCCAAGATGTGATATGATACTTCCTGCATGATGAGCTTGTCCAAAGAAAACTTTGGTAGAACATGTGAAGATTTCTCTGCATTGTACATTTGTATGAAGGTGTCGTACGGTGAGGTATACCAATCAGCTATGTCGATCAGTGCCTCCATTGCTCCCTTTGACATGCAGGGTAGATCCTGTTCAAATATCATCTTGTAAACCAAGGTTACAAAATGATCAGACAGTTGTATGATAACTCCTCTGAAGCTGCATTCAGACAACATCTTATAATAAGTGTTCACAGTAGTCTTCACCAGTGTCCATGCCCACTTTAAGCTCAGGAACTCCTAACGGGCAAGAATTTCATCCAAGATATATGCGGACATGTAGATTTTTGCTTGCATACCTTTGGGAAGTTGTCAAGCCCTTTTTACCAGTTCCTTCAGCTGATGAGCCAACATGTCGCACCAGTTACATGCTTTTCCTTCTTTGGCCAGTTGATCCAATAGGATCACCCAAATCTATGGGAAGGTTTATATGCTTTCTTGGCCATACAGACGACATGAAAATATGACCAAGTATTGATACGCCTTCTAC
This sequence comes from Pinus tabuliformis, assembly GCA_031772625.1. Taxonomy (NCBI): domain Eukaryota; kingdom Viridiplantae; phylum Streptophyta; class Pinopsida; order Pinales; family Pinaceae; genus Pinus; species Pinus tabuliformis. The sequence continues at coordinate 443,118,329 of CM062818.1, read as the reverse complement.
AGTATCTTCATCTTGTAGACTTGGTTGGGTGTCATCCTGAATTTAGCAGGCTCCTTCACCCAGTTCTTCAAAATACCTCTAGAGTTGGCATTGCTATTGGGTAAGATGAAAGATGTCTCCATGTTGATTACGGGCTTCAACATCTGAGACATCTCATCATAATCCTGTTCCCTAAAGGTAGTAATCTTCATCTCGCTAACACTGCTCAATGTCATCGTCTCAAGATCAGTGTGTGAGATGATCCAATGTATCATGTTTTCACATGAAAGCATGGGATACCTGCATGCAATTTGGTACAAGCCGTACTTGTGGATGTTCACATAGACTTAGCGATCTTCAAGGTTTTCCACAAATGTGCCTACAAATGCATCACTGACCTCTTGTCATTTCAGCTTGATGTTCGTTTCTACAATCATATTGGTATCTTCATAGATCAGTAGACTTGCAGACACTCGCTCAATTGCTGCTCCAGTTGCACTTTCGTCAGTTTCCTTTGTTCCTACTCTCTTGGAGGCCACTGATGCTGAAGTACTAAGTGGTGGAAAAACACCTGCTAGATTTTGAGACAAAGTGATATGCATGGCAAGAAATCTATCAGTGAAAAACAAAGAAAACCGAGGAATGACATGCAACATACTTGGGTTTGACTAGCAGGGATTGCACAATTTTTCCTAGGAGGCTGGGACACTGGCTACCAGAACTGCACAAAAGGAAGTCTGGTCTATCTAGGGAGGTTGGCTGGCTACTCTAATTGTGTAATTTGCAATCCATGCTGGAATTGCATAATGCGCAATTTCAGCTGGCAGTGTTTGCAGGCCCAGTGACCGAATTGTGCAATTTTCTAGGCCAGTAGTCATTACCCCTCAGAATTGTGCAATGCAAGAGTGGAGGGAAGTCACTAGGTAGAAATGCACATTTCCTATGAGGAAGACAAAGCCTTCCCTCTTAGGATTGTGCAATGTTGTCTTGGTGAGGCAGAGTCCAGGCCAAGGCTACCCATACCTGCCGACGGGCAACTGAAAGGAAAAGTGAATGTGAATGCATGGTGATACTGAGTGTAAGTACGAGTGAATGATCATGCATGAAAATAGTGAATGAAAGATTCAGAAAATATGTTATCACTTAAGAATTCTAATGCCAAAATTTCTCATACTAGCTTGATGATAAAGGTCAGTGTTAGTCTAAGTTTGATTCCATTTTTCCTTAGAGTCTGAGTCTTAGGAGGTCTTGAGTCAAGCATGAATTCTCATCTATCACTGGTCACCCTTATTCATCACCGATCTCATAGCCATGTGTCAGTTTGGTTTAAAAATCATTATGTACCACATAGTCCTTTAGGTGTTTTCACACCGCATTAACCCTGTTTAGCAGTTTCGCAGTGCAAAATTTCATTAGGTGATTATGCAGTGCAATAGTCCTTATGGTGAGCCCCTACCGGTCCTCTCCTCTCCCTCTCCCTTAAGGTTGAGCAACTAAAGCTCCTCTCCTTATCAGTCGAGCCCCTCCGGTGTTGGCATTATGATTCAAGTGTTGTCCTTGATGGCAACTCACTCAGAGGTTGGTACAGGTGATGACAACTTAATCAGAGGACAGATCTTAGTACAGCATGTCAAGAAAGTTCATACACGTAGGTTCGTTAAGCCCAAGTCACGTGTACAAGCAGGTTGGATTCAGCAAAAGCGCGTGTATGTGGAAAAGTACCTTTGGTTCATGGCGGTTAGTCCTTGGAAGTTGTGCCTATGGTTTTGGACCTTGGTGTCTCGACGGACGTGTTGATCCCTAGTTTCGAGGTTGATGGTATTGGATTTCTATGGTTTTGGCTCTTGGTATTGAACAAGGCCTAAGGCTATATAAGGAGAATATCATTAGGCAAAGTGGGAAGGAAGGTGTGTGAGTTGTGAAGATCTGAGGTAGTGTGAGATCCAAGTGCTGGTTATGGGTTGGTGATCTGAACCAAGGTTTCACTCATGTGGAGGATGATGAATGATGGAACGAGATCTCAAGGCTTGGAAGGATTATCTTCCTATGGTATGATTGTGGATAGACTAGATCTGTTGACGCATGTTTATTGTTATGATCTGGGTATGTTTTGATGTCTGATATAGCTGCGGAGTTATAAGTTAGAATTTGCAGATCTGTACGCGGGTTGTCTTTGGTAAAAGAGCGTATACACGCAGGTTGGGTTCGTTGAAGTAGCGTATACAATGTGAAGTATGAAGATGGAGTTGGATCTGGTTGTTGTTATGTTGTCTGTGTTCTTGACAGGGTTTCAGTGATTCAGTATTGGGTGATTCAGAGATTGATGATGCAGGTTGTACTACAATGGTAATTGCTTCATGGATCCAGTATGAAAATGTATGAAACGTGGTCCCGGGAAGATCGTAGGCTGGCACCTACGTACTGGTAAACATATCAGCCAGTACAAGAGCCAAGGGGGTCGTAGCTCCCTTCCAGGAGCAGCTGGAAAACGAGTGAAGGTTGTAGCCTTCTGTAGGGTTGGCACCTACGTACTAGTAAATGGATCGGCTAGTACAAAAACTATGAGGGTTGTAGCCCTCTGCAGGTTGTAGCCTGCGTGCTGGTAAAGGACTGCACCAGTACATTGTAAAAGAAGTTTCTTATTAAAGGAAGATAGAAACAAATTGCAGCAGGTGGTTTTCACCCACATTGGGTTTCCACCTTATATCATGGTGTTCATGTGTGTGCCTTATGTGTGATGATATGTTCTGTTATACTGCACCTGTTTACTGTTAATATGGTTAATAATGTTCTGATGCATTTACTGAAGATAAGCTAACTGAATCATAAGATCTCTGAATATACGCTAGTTTCTTTAGACACAGTCGCGTGTACACGTGGGTTCACTTAACTGAAGTCGCGTATATGTTTCTGAGCATGAAATTGAAAAAGTATTATTGATCTGATAATACTGATTCACCCCCCCTCTCAGTATTATTTCCAACAATTGGTATCAGAGCAGGTCCTTCAGAGAAGCTTGATCGCTTGAAGGAGATTCGTAGAGCAATGGGGAAGAAAGCACGTCAGAAGAAGAAGACAGCTCAAAGGAACAATGACAACCTGCCATTAAGTGGAAGCAAGTACTCAGACCCTGAATCACCTCAGATTGAAGATGGACAAGCAAATGAAGCACCAGATCAAATCATAGATCTACCTAGCAAAAGGGAGAATGCCCTCAAAGAAGAAATCATCATATTAAAAGATCAGTTGGAATGTGAATCCAGAATTCGACAAATGCTGCTAGCGCTGAATAAAGAGCAAGAGAACGAGATCCTCGAACTAAGGCATCAGTTGGATGAAGGAAGGAAAGCTGAAGAGACCTTGAAGAAGCAATGTCTGGAAAAAGAAGAACAACATCAAGTTGAGGTAAATATCTTGAAAAGTAAATTAGAAGAAAAGGATAAGCTTTTACGATTTCAAGATAGCTCTAAAGTCTTGGATGATATTCTTAGTAGTCAAAGGTCCCCTGCCATCAAAACTGGACTTGGTTTTCATGAGTCTATTGAAGGTGAATCTGGTTCACAAAGTAAGACAAGAAACTCTAATGCAAAGTCTGAAAGGCTCATCAAGGAGATGAAAGGACAACTCCATCAACAAACAAGGAAAGAGGCTCCTCAAAGAAAATCTTTTACCCCTCCCATGAATAATGTTGAATGTTATGTATGTCATAATCTTGGACATGTTGCAGCCATATGTAGAAGAAGAAGGTTTCAAGACCATCATGCAGAAAGATCATCACATTCAAGGTACTTTAATGGATATTGCTTTTCTTGCAATATGTTTGGTCACAAAGCTGTCGATTGCTATAGGAGGAATATGAAACATGTAAGATGCTATTCATGTAACAAGTTTGGTCATAGAGCAAAAGATTGCAGGAACAAAGCTCATGATAAAAAGAAATCATCAACATGCTTGAAGATATGGAAGAAGAAGGAAGTTCAGTCAGAAAGATGTGGCACAACACAGGGTACTCAGCACAGCACAGACATAACAGACTCAGGGGGAGCTGAAGGTGTAAAACTTCAGTGTTCTAATTCTCATACGCAAGTTTCATGAAGGAAAGCCGCGTATATACGCGAGTTTCACACTGCAAAGTCGCGTATATGTCAGTTTGTGAAAAAGCAGTGGGGACAGACTCAGAAAAGGGGTCTGATATGATCCAGTCCTGTATATGCTCTATTGGTTAATAGTTACAGTCTGCTGAGGATATCTGGAAATGTCTTGATACTTATGGCACAGGTTCAGGGGGAGCATATAATTCAAATAATGCATTTTTGGCATTATGGTTAGAGCTTGTTGATAAAGTCTATGAAGCTAAATGATATATCTTGATGTTTGATCAAAGGAATGGTATTGCAGGCTAATGCTTATGGTACAGATCATGATGCTGCTGGTGGCTCTCATAAGTCTTGGTCTAGATTTTTTCATCACTATGTCATGTATTTCTTTTGTGATATCTCTCTTATGATGTCAAGGTCATGTAACGGCCTATGTTGGTTTCCCCACTATGCCTGGGATGAATGATGTAATGTTCATGTATTATCATGAGTAAACTCTTAATGTATCTCCACATGGTTAGGTGGATGAGTCAATATTGGTATATCCCCACTAGGTTGGGTGATGAATGTTTGTAGTGAGTCTTTTGGTGATAGGAAGGTCTTCTATGATGTATAAGTCTTTGTTCTTCTTGAAGAACATCTTTTGCAGATCTTGCCTACAGTCAAGGGGAGCATGAACAACACAATTCAACAAGAGCCGGATGGATAGATTGGTACACTTTGGCATACACAAAGGGGGAGCACAGTTGGAGATTTCAGCAGGTACTCAGGGGGAGTATGGATAGCAGAAGGCATACCAAAGAAGAGAATATCTTGGTCCGCCCTTTGCCCTTGATGTCAAAGGGGGAGAGTGACTTGGTGTGGTGGTTGCCATCAAGTCCAAAGGGGGAGATTGTTGGCATTATGATTCAAGTGTTGTCCTTGATGGCAACTCACTCAGAGGTTGGTACAGGTGATGACAACTTAATCAGAGGACAGATCTTAGTACAGCATGTCAAGAAAGTTCATACACGTAGGTTCGTTAAGCCCAAGTCGCGTGTACACGCAGGTTGGATTCAGCAAAAGCGCGTGTATGTGGAAAAGTACCTTTGGTCCATGGCGGTTAGTCCTTGGAAGTTGTGCCTATGGTTTTGGACCTTGGTGTCTCGACGGACATGTTGATCCCTAGTTTCGAGGTTGATGGTATTGGATTTCTATGGTTTTGGCTCTTGGTATTGAACAAGGCCTAAGGCTATATAAGGAGAAGATCATTAGGTAAAGTGGGAAGGAAGGTGTGTGAGTTGTGAAGATCTGAGGTAGTGTGAGATCCAAGTGCTGGTTATGGGTTGGTGATCTGAACCAAGGTTTCACTCATGTGGAGGATGATGAATGATGGAACGAGATCTCAAGGCTTGGAAGGATTATCTTCCTATGGTATGATTGTGGATAGACTAGATCTGTTGACGCATGTTTATTGTTATGATCTGGGTATGTTTTGATGTCTGATATAGCTGCGGAGTTATAAGTTAGAATTTGCAAATCTGTACGCGGGTTGTCTTTGGTAAAAGAGCGTATACACGCAGGTTGGGTTCGTTGAAGTAGCGTATACAATGTGAAGTATGAAGATGGAGTTGGATCTGGTTGTTGTTATGTTGTCTGTGTTCTTGACAGGGTTTCAGTGATTCAGTATTGGGTGATTCAGAGATTGATGATGCAGGTTGTACTACAATGGTAATTGCTTCATGGATCCAGTATGAAAATGTATGAAACGTGGTCCCGGGAAGATCGTAGGCCGACACCTACGTACTGGTAAACATATCAGCCAGTACAAGAGCCAAGGGGGTCGTAGCTCCCTTCCAGGAGCAGCTGGAAAACGAGTGAAGGTTGTAGCCTTCTGTAGGGTTGGCACCTACGTACTAGTAAATGGATCGGCTAGTACAAGAACTATGAGGGTTGTAGCCCTCTACAGGTTGTAGCCTGCGTGCTGGTAAAGGACTGCACCAGTACATTTTAAAAGAAGTTTCTTATTAAAGGAAGATAGAAACAAATTGCAGCAGGTGGTTTTCACCCACATTGGGTTTCCACCTTATATCATGGTGTTCATGTGTGTGCCTTATGTGTGATGATATGTTCTGTTATACTGCACCTGTTTACTGTTAATATGGTTAATAATGTTCTGATGCATTTACTGAAGATAAGCTAACTGAATCATAAGATCTCTGAATATACGCTAGTTTCTTTAGACACAGTCGCGTGTACACGCGGGTTCACTTAACTGAAGTCGCGTATATGTTTCTGAGCATGAAATTGAAAAAGTATTATTGATCTGATAATACTGATTCACCCCCCCTCTCAGTATTATTTCCAACATCCGGTCCTTATGATCGAGCACTTGAAGGTCCTCTCCTTAACAGTCGAGCCTTCTTACACATCCTTATTAGTCGAGTGTACTTACGTACCCATTGAGGCATTGAAATCCTTGCACTAGGAAGTGCAAGCAGGTGTTTTCACAGCGCGATAGGTTTTAGCTGATTTCACAGTTCATCATTCAAAATTTACACTGACCGCGCTGCGAAATTGGAGATTCGTGCATTCCACAACGAATCTTTCCCAACTGTCAAATCTGTTAAGTTAATCTATGGCTACGTCATTCATTGTCAGTTTATGCACTCCATATATCATCTCCAACCACTTATATCCATTATTGAAATCACTAAGTACGTTGGTACACACGAAATACAAGTTCCAAGAAAGGCCAGATATGCTCAGTTTTAATGATGATTGTAGGCCTTGCATGAGAAACAAATCTACTAGATTTCAATTTGAAAACATCGTCATCAAGCGAGGCAACCATTCAAGTGAGGCAGAGTTGGGAGTTTGAGCAGCACTAGCATTTCCAGCCTACAGGTCACTGAATCTTCATGGAGGGATCGGCAGAAAGGAAAGACCATAGATCAGGCAAATGTCTTAGAAACGAGCCTAAAGGTTTGGATATAACCTTGAAGAACGGAAAGGTCGAACAAGCATTTAAACAAGCTGGATGTTGGAATTTTTGCAAGAAGCTCCATGGAGGACATGCACAAGTGACTAAGGAATTTGCACTGAATTTCACAGGGCTAAACTCAAAGGTTGGCATGTTAGAATTGCAGGTCTCACCAGAGATGATATCCATAGTTACAGAAATACCAAGAGGGCAAGAAAATTGGTTCAAGAACTTCAAAGTTGACATGAATCCATGCAAAGAATTTCTAAAGCAGGAGTTCATTAACTCAGATTTGAGCAAGTCTGTTCCTAGAAGTTATGTTAAAGAATCATATGCCCAATTTCTTACTTGTATACATAAGTATCTGACCTGTGAAGGTAGATATAACAAAGTGTATTCATACCATTTTAAACTGTTGTTGCATTTCACAGGCAAGATAGCTATTGATCTACCTTTTTATTTATTCTGCAGTTTAAGTAAAATGTGTGACAAGGTGCAACTAAGGAAAGAAGCCTGTGAGACTTCACTTTTCCACCATGGCTTGGTTAAGTTAATGGTTCTGCATGAACTCTAGAGGGTAGGCAGAGACTAGGACACATTCATATTCATGTCCAGTTTCAAAAGCAAGACTGGTCTCAGCCCTCAAGCGGCAAAAGAACCTTCAACAACAACCAGTCCTCAAATAGAAACAAGAGCCAAGAGGGTTTCAAAGTTAAAATCAAGGAAACAAGTTGGAGAGTCTACCAAGCCACTGACTATTCAGGATACACCCCAGTAGTCAATTAAAGAAAAAACTCAGGTCAAGGAAACTACATATGAATCAAGCATAGGTGGAGGAGTTCAATGAAGAAGAACTAGGAGCCAGGTGGCCAAAGAAAAAGGTAAGTCAGTGAGTGTTGAAGAAAGCCCTGTTTCTAAGGGAGAGAACTAGGAGCCAGGTGGCCAAAGAAAAAGGTAAGTCAGTGAGTGTTGAAGAAAGCCCTGTTTCAAAGGGAGACTTAAATGATTTATTGCAAGCAATTGACATTGAAGAGTCCCCATTAGTTCAAGTTGATTTGATGCAGTCAGGAAAAGAGAAGGCTAAGAGGGTCAAGGCCTCAAAGAAACTCAAGTTTGATGATCAAGTTGATCAATTTGTTTTTAAACCTAGGAGACCCATAACAAGGAAGTTCAAACAAGTACAGAACGTATCACCAAGAGCTGATGAAATAGGGAAGGTGACACGGCCACATGAAAGAAAGGATAAAGGCAAAACAGTTGCCACTGAAGAAGAAGGTGGTGTGGCAGACTTGAAAAGGAGATTGGAATCTGCCAACTTTGAGATTGATAGATTGAAGAAAGCTGCTAGGAAATTTGCAGTTAAGGAGGCTTATTTCAACCAAATGCAAGCTCGGTGGGAGGACCAAACTTTTCAAATTCCTGAAGTGGTTGACTTTAGTGTTCAATTCAAAAGTTTGACTACTCCTGTAATAAAAGAATCTCAATTTATCAGAAATGTCAATACAAACCTCAGGTCTGGGATCAAAGTAATGAAGAAACAAATTGAAGACTTAAAGATACAATTGAACCAGCCAAAAGAATCTCCATAGAGAAATATCACTTCAAGTAAGGATATGTCTCAAAGTTTTGATAGTTTTTCTTGGTATAATCTTTTCAAACATTCCCATTCAGTTTTGAAAGGTCTTGAAATAGTTGAAAGAATGTTTAAATAGCAAAGTGCTCAAATAGCAAAGTTTTGTGTTGAAACTGTGATTTTTGAAACAACTCAGCAGTTTCGTAGTGTGCTACGAAACTGTTGAAGGTGATGACTAGAGCTCAGCAGTTTCGTAACGCGCTACGAAACTGCTGAAGCTAAATAATCCAATATCAATCAACCGGTTTTGAAACATAAGTGGGGAATATATACAAGGCATCATCTGAAGCTTCAACATTCAACCAGGTCAAGACAGGTGGAGAAAATATGGATTCGAATCCAACTTTAAGTTTTTGTCATAAAGTGAGCACATTTACCACCGTTCAAGGTATGTCAAAGTATCTTGAAAGAGTTTTTGCTTTTACACATAAAGGAAGTGGACAGCACATCAAAGATGTGGCCATCTGTTACATTTTGGATAATCAAAGATAAAGGACATGCTTCTTTGGATTCAAAATTGTAAGAAAAACTAAAGAACGATGAGCAAGGGTAGTTTCCTATGTTTTAGGACAATGGAGAAGATGTGGCATTGAAGACCGGCATGGAGTTTTGAACATTCATCACAGCCAAACTAAAAGGGAACCAGTTGTCAAAGAACGAGAACCATTGTAACCAAGGCTATTATTAGCATAACGTGGTGTTAGAATCCTACTTGATTTAGACCTCTAGAAAGTCTAGTTGAAGTTTGTTACATTAAATAGATAGTTAAAAGTTAAACAGGTGTCATTAGAAGTAGTTTCCGAGTTCCCTTAATGTTTAAGGAGGAACTCTATATATAGAAGAATGGGAAATGTAATAAGGGTTGGAAGTTTATGTAAAAAAAAGCTCTGTTGCCAAGCTTATGTAAAGACTCTGTTTATTTGGTAATACAGTAAATGGCTTATGCTACTCAAGAATCATAGTGACTTCAATGTATCAATTCCTCTTGTTGTCTTTCATGTTGTATACAGTATTATGAGTTGTTGATTACTTAGAAATCACTTGCAATGTTCTAATTTCCTTCATATGCTCAAATACTGTCCCTTTTGTGTCTGCTGTACTTTATCTATGTTGAAGTCTAAATGCCTTGATTTTATTGCAAAGCCAATTCATTGTTGATGTTGAATGACATATGACTCCATGAGCCCAATGGATTCTTGTTAATTTAGATTTTACCAGCCTCATTCCTATTTGTTTTATAAAGAGTTAGCCATCTCAATTATCATCACAAACCTTAAATCCTTTGAGATAGCCCTCTCAGGCTAAGGAGGCTAAGCCTTAGCTAAAAGATTGGTCTGAAACAGTTACTTGAAGTCTTCCTGGTCTGCAGCCTTCCAGGGCTTGATTTTGAGATAACAAAATGGAACAACATGCGTGTGGGTGAAGCAAGTCGCTGAATCGACGGCTGTTTGTGCAAAATAGTTTCATGCATGCGACATCAGTGAGATGCTAATGAAAAATGAAACAGTGCTAGTAAACGCTGGTATGCATTGAAACAATAGCAAGGGTTCACAAAAATCAAGCAAACATCACTCACACAAGACAAAACATAAAAAGCAATAGAAATACTGCAAAAGAGAAGTTAAGACGACTTACCCGTGAATAGCTGAGCTGGATGTGTCAAAGACTCTTGGATGTGTTGTGAGATGTCAGAGCTCTAAGATCGATGTGAATAAGTGAGCTCTGAAGTGTTTAATAAATAATTTTGAGGCTCATGACGCGCATGCCACAAATCTAGAAAAAAACGACACTTGGAGGAATGATTCTAAAATGATCTTTGCATGTAACCTCCATCTACTAAAAATAGCTCCCTAAAATATAGGGATGATTTTTGCATGCTACATTTTCTATTCTGGAAAAAAGCATCCCATGCATGCAAGTCAATTTTTCCCAGTCCCGGGTGGAATTGGTCAACTCAATGGCACATGCAACAACCTACTCAGCTGAGGGGGAAAAATGCACAATTCTGGGAGGGATCTGGGCTGGTTTCCAAGAAAGTTTGTGCAATTTCTAGGCTAAGAAATTCACTGTTTCCCAAAATTGCACAATTTCTAGGCAGAGCATTCCTGCTGGGAGGAACTGCGTAATTTTCTCAGTGAAGATTGACTGGTAGATTTGCACAATTCTAGAGCCCAGCAGGCTGCTAGATTGAATTGTACAATTTTTGGAGGGAAGGTTAGTTCCCCTCTAAAATTGCACAATTTCTTGAGGGAGCTACTCAACCTATAGCTGGACCAAGTCCAGAGAAATAGCCTGTGAGGGGGATGCAACAAGCTCTGATGCACAGGCTAACAATCTACTAGAAAATCACTGAAGCTTGTGTACTTGACAAGGAAAGACATGCTGCTGAGGATGGTTAGTAGGGAGGCTCCAAAATGAAGCTAAGGAAAAATTTTGGAGGGTGGTTGTAGCTACTACAACATAAGGCTAGTTACATACCTCATAAGTTATACAACGAAGTGATTTAGTGATCCTTACACATTGCCTTGTAGACACTTTTTGTAGCCTATTCTTCCAAATTTCGAATTATGCTTCTAAATATGAGGTGCAATAATTGTCCTGTTCCCATGTCAATTTTCTATCTACAGTGGGGTTAATCCATTCCTCTGCTTTGGTTGTTACCTAATAAATGTTTTCTATATCTAGTTCGCAGTACTCATCTCTGGCAGGCTTTGTATATCTCACCCCTTCTGATGGGCCCATTGGAACAATTACTCTCATGTTTTCCTTTTCAAATACCATTTTTCCATTCTTTAAGTTGATTATAACCAGATTATCAAATGCCCAATGCAATCCAAGAAATGTTGGATAAGGGTTGTTGTCATCCACAATTTCTGTCACTTCAAAATCTGCAATAGTGCGTACTCCTTCAGTGTCTATGGTAACACCTGATAACCTCCCCATAGGGAAGATTTTCTACTAGTTGGCCATTCTCAACTGAATTGGTGACCAATATAACTTCAACTTACCCATCAAATCCCAGGTATTCCTTGGTAAAAAATTGGCATCAAATCCTAAATCTAGAATAACTTGATCCATGTTGTACTCTTTGATCTGTGAAGTGAGCCTAGTTTATTTTTTCCAATCCTCCTCTTATGTCGATGCAAATTGTTAACTGCATGCATGTTTCTTCACGATACTTCTTTAGAAGTGTTATCACTCAGGTTGTCCCTTTTGACTCCTAAAGGGATACGGCCGAGGTAACCACAAACCAACTTTGGACTGCAGGCCCTAGCCTACCTGCAGTCAGAGAGGGCTCTCTCTTTATGATTTAGCTTTGTTGAAAGGGATGATTTTAGGCTAGATATGATGCACAGGGGTTTTGATTGAGTTTTGGTGGGAAAACTGACACTTTCAGGTAGAGAGGCAGAGTATAGTCTGAATTTTTCAAGCCATTGGGCGTGGAGTAAAGGAGGGGAACTGCTGGTGCGTTTTCTTAATAACAGTGAGGGAACATGGAGCAAGATAACTGAGGTTTGAAGCAATCTTCAGATTTAAGGGATGAACTGAATGCTAAAGAAAGAGAGGCAGTTAAGAATCTCTCCAACAGATTAGCAGAGAAAATAATAGGGCGCTACCTAGGGGCAGTTAAGAATCCCTAGATAATTGGCCAACACAGGTGAATTGGGGTAAACATGAGCCGAGAGGAATTCAATGTTCATAACCAATTCTTTTAGAGGAAAACATCAAGAAACAACAGAAATTGAGCATAGAGAGTATTTAAACTAATTCTAGGCTATTCCTTTTTTCTGCTCTTTAGATAATGGCAAACACATAAACAGAGATAAGAGGCACTTATTGCTTCAAGCCGCAGCGCAGGAATTCCATCTTCAACTCTTCAAAACATTCATCAACAACAGACAGTTCGCTCTCCAAGCTTTAAGAATTCTTTGATTACAGAAAAATCTAGGTATACACAGCGAGTCTCTAGTGAAAATTCTCAATTAACCAACCCTTAAAACTATACAGAGGGTGGTATATATAGGGCAAAAACTCTCTGCAGAGTTCCTTTATTACATGTTGACCTAATTAGGTCATAAAAATGACTACTTGACCTAATCCTATCCAGAAATAAATGCAAAAAATATCTCGGGCCGTGCTCAGGGCCAATGTATCAAAACTGAATAAATGATGCTGTCCTTAGTGGCTTGCTGCAGTGTTTTCTGCAATAAATGAGTATGGGTTTCTGCTTCCTTGCTGTCCTGGTGCTTTGAATGCCTTAATGGTGATTTGAAGGAAAGGATGGGCTGATGCTTATTGATTTGACTTTCTGGGGGCTTCATCAATGTTCAGGTGCCTTGAGCCCCTAAATAATCTTGACTGATACTCTCTGGCGTCTTTTCTTCCACTGATACTCTCTGACAAAATCTGGACTGCTGATCTGATGTGCTGCGGGTCTAATCACCAGTAAATGGTCATTGTTCGGCCTCTGTATCATCTGGAATTGTCTTCTGATCCTTTTGGTATGCTCTGTGAAGAAAACGGATCATTTTTACGCCTTTTCGGGCTTCCTGGGGCCGCATGGTGAGAATATTCCTTAAAGATTCCCTAAAGACTCTCCATTTCGGGCTAAAAAATCCTAGGTGCAAATCGCTCATTGAAAACTGCCTCAGAATTGGATTTCGGGGCTCCGAAGTGTGACTTTCGCGCCTCTGCGTCCAAAAAGAGCTAATGACGTCAGCATTGTACGGCGGGTGACGTCAGCAGGGCGACGTGGCGGGATGACGTTAGCATGATGTCATCACGTACAGACGATGACGTGGCAGGTACGGTGGTGGGGACACGTGGCAGTGACGTGGCAGGAGGCTGCGCAGGCAGGTGGCTCATTGGGTGACTAGACAGGGGAGTGACGTGGGCATGACTGTGCAGGGGGTGGTGACGTCACCCAGCAGGAGGCGGTAAGTGGTATGTGGTGCACCGCTTTTCGGGGATGGCGGTTTCGGAGGGAGGGGCTCCGCCACAGCCCAGCGCCTGACGCGTGGCGGGAGTACGGGGGCAAAACCGCCGAACTCCTGGACGTTAAAGGCCGGGCGGTTCGGGGATGGGGTGGCCTGCCCACCGTCGATCTGCGGGGTTGTGGATCGGACGGCTGGCGGCGGACGCGAAGGGACGCCGAGTTAAGTGCGAGGTATATGCGTTTTTTAATTTTTGCGCGGGTGGGTTAAAAACTTAGGGAAATGGGTTTATGTGGGTTTTACAGGGGCGGGCTTAATACTTATGCACAGAAACTTTGGGTTAGGGGCGGAATATGGGTTTTTTAGGGGTTTTTAGGGTTAAGGGAGAGGTTACTAGCTGACCAGATGTCAAACTAGTTCCTTAATGACTCGGATGGGCTAAAAACAGCCCTAGATGGACTGTGATTCACCGGACTTATAGAGAATATGGCTATATTGCCAGGGAGGGGTATTTACATAGGGGAGTTTATATACATGATTAAAATAGGGGAAGAGGAAAAATTGTTAGGGAGTTATATAATAAGGGTGATGAGAAGAAGGGAGAGGTTAGTGAACTCCAGCCTAAGTACCTCCAACTGAAAAACTACCTCGGACCGAAAAATGGATTGTTATCAAAATTGGAACACAGCAGTGGCCCTTAGACTGACACACTCTTATGGACACTTCTTTGGCCATCTGTAGCAAATATGGAGCATTGCAGCATGGATAGTACGACATATTTGGCATGTAAAAATGTCGATCATGAAAGATGATTAACCTGCTGCAGCAGGAGGCTAACAGTGGCTCCACTTGGGGATGGCTTTTTCTTGTGAAAAGTCAAGAACAGCAAGTCAGACTGCCTTGTATTCAATTGTTGCTGTGTTCTGTAAATTTCCCTTGGCTGGCTGCCTTATTGATCCTACCTACCTACCTACTCTAACCAGTACTTACTTTGCTGTTAGGTGAAGTGAAATAGCCAATGTAGCCACTTAAGCAATAATAACATGAGTGGGATTTGCTGCTTGTGCTTGCTAGTGGGACCAACTGAGATTTTGCAATTTGTTATGGCTTTGTCAATCTTTGAGAAGATTAAGAAGCTACTGACCTCCTTTGCGGTGTTTAAATACTGTACAAAATTGTCTTGCAACATATATATACAATTTCTAGGCTGAATTAAAGAACTGTACAAAGGTTGAGGATCGCTACCATGCCTTGGAGTCGGGAGATCAATGATAACTCGATACTGAGCCTCGTAGCCTGTTAATGGAGAAGAGCGCTAATCTCTTTCATCATTCTACCTGCCAGCGGATAGGTCATTTAGAACTTGCAGAGGTGCTTGTAATTTGTTACAATCTGGCTCGAATAGGACTTGACTGATCTGTGCAGACTGCTGGTCTTCTTCTTCTTTGAACAACTCAGATGGCTGAAAACAAAGAGGCAGGGGATCCACTTGGATTATTTGGTCGTATACTGCTGCTTCTGGATCCACCTCAATCTGATATTCAATGGCTCTTTGGGGCTGCAAAATTAGAGGCAATACCTTTGGAACAATATCTTGATTAACCTCCAGACGGTCAATAGCAACACGCGGTGACACTTGATCATATACAACATGATAGTTATCCTTGATAAATTGAAAAGATTCAAAACAAAAGGGTAAAGTTCCTTCACTGAAATCAACACACTCTGCGTTTTCTTCCTTTTCTTCATAGATGAGATGGGCATGTTGATCATTAGTTTCAGGTTGTTGAACCTGAACACTGCTTCCTGCCAAAATAGGATCTGATTCCTCTGCAAGGCTGATTTGGTCGTTAGGCTCATAATCATCATCATACAGATCATATTTGGGCAGACAGTTGAAAGAAGAGAAGCTATTATATTCACACAGTATATCAGGAGACTGCTCCATCATGTATGGCTGGATGAATATGTCATCTGTTTTGTGGCAAGTTTGTTCGTGAATGTCACTACTTTCCTGTTGTGAAAAAAATCTGTTCTGGTGCTCTGAACATTCCACTTTCATTGTGATCAGCTGCATCATTTCCTCTGTCCTTTGTAACACACTATGAAATCTTTCTTCTTGCTCCGCTTTGCGCTGTTCTTCCCTCCTTCTTAAATTTTCCTCTACATCCACAGCTATGTCCTGCATCTGTTTCAAAGTGGACGGGCATTTCTCTCTTAAACAGAATTCCATCTCTGTGTCAAATGCTCTAGGATATTGCAATAGAGCTAAATCAAGGGGAGGTCTTATATTTAAAGGCATGGACTGATAAACTTGATTGAATCTGTCTGAAAACTGTTGAACAGATTCATCTGGATGCCTTTCTAAATGATTGTATTCTTCAATGAGCGTGAAGAGATTACCTCTGATCATCCATTTATCAAGGAAAAGCTTGGCACACTGCTGAAACTTAGAGATGCTCGCCTCAGGCAACGCTTTAAACCAAGTCCTAGCTTCGCTTTGCAAAGAAAGGGCAAATAGTCTAAGACTGACATCTTCATCTTCCACTTCAAATGTATTAAGATAATCTTCAAAAGCCTGGATATGTTTCTGGGCAGTAATACCATTCTCTCCATCAAATCTAGGGAGATATTCAGGATGATTTGCCGGTAGAGGACCAAGCACAGGAGGCAGGATGAGCGGCTTATATCTTTCAGGAACTTTACGAGGCACGGGAGTATGTACAGGAACTAGAAGACTGGGTTCTATTTTTGGTTCCTCCTTGGCTGTATGATGATCTTCCACAGCATTTGAAAGTTGCTGCTCTGATGTGCAAGGAGGCTTTTCAACAACATTTTCCAAAGGAAAAACACAAAAATCTGACATAAAATCGTTTTTAAAGTACAATATGCACAGCAAAATTTGGTGCAAGAGAAAGAACATGATCTCTTGGATGATAGTCCAAGTCAAGAGCCTGATCTGCTTATATAATTCCTTCGGGTTCATTTCTCCAGCGGAGTCTTTATTATGAGGATGATGTGGAGTCGCCAGGTGGATGAATTAACCTTGAAGTGCCTGATCTCTGTCCACCGTCACAGATCAGAGCTGAACATGAAAAGCCCTGAAGAAAGGAACATTTTCTCCAGAAAACGAGGCGAACTGGTCAAAATTGAGGATTTGCACTAATAAACACATGTTTCACTCCCCAGCGGAGTCGCCATTATGTTATCACTCAGGTTGTCCCTTTTGACTCCTAAAGGGATACGGCCGAGGTAACCACAAACCAACTTTGGACTGCAGGCCCTAGCCTACCTGCAGTCAGAGAGGGCTCTCTCTTTATGATTTAGCTTTGTTGAAAGGGATGATTTTAGGCTAGATATGATGCACAGGGGTTTTGATTGAGTTTTGGTGGGAAAAATGACACTTTCAGGTAGAGAGGCAGAGTATAGTTTGAATTTTTCAAGCCATTGAGTGTGGAGTCGAGGAGGGGAACTGCTGGTGCGTTTTCTTAATAACAGTGAGGGAACATGGAGCAAGATAACTGAGGTTTGAAGCAATCTTTAGATTTAAGGGATGAACTGAATGCTAAAGAAAGAGAGGCAGTTAAGAATTTCTCCAACAGATTAGCAGAGAAAATAACAGGGCGCTACCTAGGGGCAGTTAAGAATCCCTAGATAATTGGCCAACACAGGTGAATTGGGGTAAACATGAGCCAGGAGGAATTCAATGTTCATAGCCAATTCTTTTAGAGGAAAACATCAAGAAACAACAGAAATTGAGCATAGAGAGTATTTAAACTAATTCTAGGCTATTCCTTTTTTCTGCTATTTAGATAATGGAAAACACATAAACAGAGATAAGAGGCACTTATTGCTTCAGGCCGCAGCACAGGAATTCCATCTTCAACTCTTCAAAACGTTCATCAACAATAGACAGTTCGCTCTCCAAGCTTTAAGCGATCTTTGATTACAGAAAAATCCAGGTATACACAGCGAGTCTCTAGTGAAAATTCTCAATTAACCAACCCTTAAAACTATACAGAGGGTGGTATATATAGGGCAAAAACTCTCTGCAGAGTTCCTTTATTACATGTTGACCTAATTAGGTCATAAAAATGACTACTTGACCTAATCCTATCCAGAAATAAATGCAAAAAATATCTCGGGCCGTGCTCAGGGTCGATGTATCAAAACTGAATAAATGATGCTGTCCTTGGTGGCTTGCTGCAGTGTTTCTGCAATAAATGAGTATGGGTTTCTGTTTCCTTGCTGTCCTGGTGCTTTGAATACCTTAATGGTGATTTGAAGGCAAGGATGGGCTGATTCTTATTGATTTGACTTTCTGGGGGCTTCATCAATGTTCAGGTGTCTTGAGCCCCTAAATAATCTTGACTGATACTCTCTGGCGTCTTTTCTTCCACTGATACTCTCTGACAAAATCTAGACTGCTGATCTGATGTGCTGCGAGTCTAATCACCAGTAAATGGCCGCTGTTTGGCCTCTGTATCATCTAGAATTGTCTTCTAATCCTTTTGGTATGCTCTGTGAAGAAAACGGATCATTTTTGCGCCTTTTTGGGCTTCTTGGGGCCGCATGGTGAGAAGATTCCTTAAAGATTCCCTAAAGATTCTCTATTTCGGCCTAAAAAATCCTGGGATGAGGCGCAAATCGCTCATCAAAAACTACCTCAGAATTGGATTCCGGGGCTCCGAAGTGCGACTTTCGTGCCTCTGCGTCCAAAAAGAGCTGATGACATCAGCATGACGTCAGCATTGTACGGCGGGTGATGTCAGCATGACATTAGCAGGGCGACATGGCGGGACATGGCGGGATGACGTCAACATGACTTCATCACGTACGAACGATGATGTGGTAGGTACGGTGGCGGGGACACGTGGTAGTGACGTGGCAGGAGGCCGTGCAGGCAGGTGGCTCATCGGGTGACTAGACAGGGGAGTGATGTGGGCATGACTGTGCAGGGGGTGGTGATGTCACCCGGCAGGAGGCGGTAAGCGGTATGTGGCGCATCGCTTTTCAGGGATGGCGGTTTCGAAGGGAGGGGCTCCGCCATAGCCCAGCGCCTGACGCGTGGCGAGAGTACGGCGACAAAACCACCAAACTCCCGGACGTTAAAGGCCGGGCGGTTCGGGGATGGGCGGCCTGCCCACCGTCGATCTGCGGGGCTGTGGATCAGACGGCTGGCGGCGGACGCGAAGGGACGGTGGGTTAAGTGCGGGGTATATGCGTTTTTTAATTTCTGCGCGGGTGGGTTAAAAACTTAGGGAAATGGGTTTATGTGGGTTTTACAGGGGCAGGCTTAATACTTATGCACATAAACTTTGGGTTAGGGGTGGAATATGGGTTTTTTAGGGGTTTTTAGGGTTAAGGGAGAGGTTACTAGCTGACCAGATGCCAAACTAGTTTCTTAATGACTCGGATGGGCTAAAAACAGCCCCAGATGGACTGTGATTCCCCGGACTTATAGAGAATATGGCTATATTGCCAGGGAGGGGTATTTACATAGGGGAGTTTATATACATGATTAAAATAGGGGAAGAGGAAAAATTGTTAGGGAGTTATATAATAAGGGTGATGAGAAGAAGGGAGAGGTTAGTGAACTCCAGCCTGAGTACCTCCAACTGAAAAACTACCTCGGACCGAAAAATGGATTGTTTATCAAAATTGGAACACAGCAGTGGCCCTTAGACTGACACACTCTTATGGACACTTCTTTGGCCATTTGTAGCAAATATGGAGCATTGCATCATGGATAGTACGACATATTTGGCATGTAAAAATCTCGATCATGAAAGATGATTAACCTGCTGCAGCAGGAGGCTAACAAGAAGCAGAGGAATTTATCAATTCCCACAACACTTATACAACTTTTTGGTTTCTTAACAACTTTATGCAAGTTTCTAGGAAAGACTTTAAAGTAACTAGATCCACATCTTGTGTCATAGATAATATTGTGTCGCACTTATTCTTCTGCATTGGTTTTGGCTGTGCATTAGAGGTCGAAACTCCAACATCCATAAATATTCAATTGGTTTCCATAAACACTTATTTTTCCTTCTGAACATTAAAGGCAGGTTCTTTCTCCATAGTCTTTCTTACCCATGTGGCTTCAAATCCCTTCTTTCCTTCTTCTTTATCATTTCCAATCATAGATCCACTTCTAGTAACAATATTAATGTGAGGTTCCTCAGTCCTCAGTTCTGTAGTCATCATCTGAATGTTCTATGTCTGCTGTTGATTTTTCTTTTCTTGCACTTTTTCCATAAGCATTAGACACTCTTCAATTACATGATCAAATGATTTTCAATACTTACATGTCGTAGTGTAATTTTGACAACCTAATGCAAAGTGACCTTCCTGGCCACAGTTGTAGCAGATAATTTGTCCACGACCTCGACCAGCTCTACCACCTCAACCTCTTCCTTGATAGCCGCCTCAACCACTACGTTGTTGACTTCCTTCCTTTCCATTCTCTTCAGCTTGCATTCTATATGTGTCAGCACTATGATCCATCATTAATTCATAAGCTCAATAGTTATTCTCATCATGTCCCACTAATTTATAGAACTTGCAATATAAATTCTTTGGATTCTGCACATATTTTTGTAACAAATAATAATATTTTGAGCTATGTTAGCCTCTAGTTCTGCATATCTCGCACCATAAGATGGATCCATCACTCAAAGGGCTTGGTGCTCCACTAGCCATGTAGTTTCTGAAGAGAGCGCATTGTTCTTTAGAATGACCTTCTGATTTACACTTTGTACACCACATTTCTTCTCTAACTTCCTTACTTTTCTTCATATCTTATAACTGCAAAGTCAAATTTTCCATCTAACTCTGAATCTGCTGCATACCTGCATTGGTATCCCCAAAAGGCGAAGCTTCTAATTTCATTGCCAATTCTAAAGTTTTAGCTTAATTTTCTATCTTCTATTGCATCAAAGGAAATGTTATATGTGGTAGTAGCACAACTATGAACCATTCCTTATGATGCTACGGAGCTATGTCGAAGATCACCTGATCCAATAATACCTTGAATATCTAATCGAATTCCCAAATAAACTCAGCCGAGCTTTGTTTGATCTCCTTTAACTCTGTGATACACTGCAACTCACACTTTGGCTTGTTAAATTCTTTAACCATCGTTGTTTTAATGTATTCAAATAATCTGATCTGATTGCTCAAATACTTCATGTACCACATTGATGCTCGATCATGGAATGTCATGACTAGTTTCACCTTCTTTATATCTTCATCATGGACCTGTTTTGTTGTCCATACTGCTTTGCATAAAAATGAGAATTGTTTTGGATCCTTTGATCTAGTTCCTTTAAACACAAGTAGCTTAATATCATCGGCCATATTACTTCTCGGAGGGGGAGGGGGAGGGGGAATTCGTAAGGGAGGAGGGGTGGGGAGTGGGGCAGTAGGTGGGGTAGGGATATGGGGAAAACAAAAAGCACCCTGATTACTACTCGATTCAGCTTCGTTGAACTTTCGAGCTGAAAGGTTGAATACTGCAGAGTTACTTCGGGGTTTTCAAGGAGGTTTTCTTCACTTTCAGATTCACTCAGTAGAGGGCTATAGTCAATTTCTATGAAAGTCTTCAAATCTTGGACACAAGATCTATTTTTAGTGTCTATTCTATATATTTTCCCACTTCGCATTGTTCCACTTTCTTCTTCAGATCTTCTCCCAAAAATAAGTAACTAATAATCTTACTACATTAGTAAAACTCCATTTTCACACAAATGCATATTAATCCAGAGTTTCAGAGATCTCAAGTAATTACCTCACAGTCCTTTGAAAAAGTTTCATTCTCCTTCATTGTAGGACATAGTCTAGTCTACCATGAACTTAGTAATGAATCCTCCCAAGATGCTATAAATCTAGAAATTAACAGCGCTTTATATCCTATTATTGGTGTTCTTGAGTCATTGTATCAATTCAGGAGTCCACTCCTTAGGTTCGTCTCCTTTAAAACAATTCTTTTCTTCTGGTGAACCTTGATATCCACTTGTACAACTCATAACGAAATGAACTGAAGAAAATTTTGTACTGGTATTCAAGAATATACTTTTGTAACCACCTTTTAGATGATATTCGAGGGTTTTTATTCTCTTGATTTGCAAATTCTCATTCCTTCTGTTCTACCCATTCTTAGATTTCCTTCTTCAATGGATGCCGCATGAACATTTCTTTCAAACAGATCCGGCCCTGACAAAAAAACCATTTGTTGGCTTAGGTTGGGCTGACCCAGGTTCATTTTTGTTGTGCACGAAAAAAACCCTCAATCACTAGCCCTCTCGGCAATGATCTACAAGTAGATCACAGTCTCACCTAAAGTGATTATGGGAGGATGTAGAACCAGGTTTCTGCAGCCTTAAGGGAAGATGACATGTGGTATTTTTATGTTCTTTTATACTTAACATACATAGATTACTTTTCAGGGTTGGATTAT
This sequence comes from Pinus tabuliformis, assembly GCA_031772625.1. NCBI lineage: Eukaryota > Viridiplantae > Streptophyta > Pinopsida > Pinales > Pinaceae > Pinus > Pinus tabuliformis. The sequence continues at coordinate 443,096,263 of CM062818.1, read as the reverse complement.
CTACTTAACCATGTCATTAAAAACCATATACAATATTGTGCCGAAGTAAAATATAGTCAAAATACTGAACATAAAGAAAAAAATACATAATAATCATACACAAGTTATGTCCATCAAAATGTACTTCTTATATTAATTCTTTGGAACAGGGTACAAATTCTTGACCTGTGCACCCAGTTGTAGGTGTTTGTACACTCAATTGAAGACTTTAGGTCTCCACGCGCTCAGCTACGGAGCCTTTCCTTCAAACCCAGAACAGATTATAGAGACATTTCCTTTTGATTATATCATATTATTGTTCATTACTTTGACTTAGATATTTTCTCTTATATATATATATATATACTAATTACATCAACGGTATTATCAAAATACCATGGTCCAAATACCATGGTTCTCCTAAAAAAACTCAACTATTGCCCAAATATGTTACAAAAGGAAGGGATTTGACCCACCCCAAACCCCCTAAAAGATCACATGGTAGATAGCTTTGCAGAACCGTGTAGTTTTCTTCCCCAAAATGTGGAGTTTTGACCAAAACTTGGGCCAAGTTGGGCTACACATAACAGTAACAATTTTTATGGCAATATTTGGGTTTGTTAGATGTTGTATTGTGTAGCAAAGGTATAACCCAATGATTAGATATATGTGCATTGTTATGTCGATGAGAAGTCACGTACATATGCAGCTCTGCTTCTATGTAGGCGCATAAATATTATGTAGTATGGATAAATGTGTACGCAGATGTGGTGAATGAAAAGTGCATACATATGTAGAAGTGATTTATAAGAGTCACGTACATCTACTAGGGTTTGTTAGTATGAGCTATTATTGATGTATGATCAGTTATGTTATGTTTGTTGTTGTCTGTCAATGATGTCTCTCTCATGGTAATTTGTGTTTAACAATTCTGGATGGGTTGCATTGTTTATGGAATGATATGTTGAATAGAAATGATACTATTGTGTGATTATCTATATCTATTTCAATGATTTGTGATGGGTTCATTATGTGTTTCAGTGATTGATTTAGTGTGATAGTGATTTAGACTCGGTTTTTTGGTATTTTAAGATCTGTACACAGGTCCTCTTAAGGAGAAGCACGAACATATATGGGTATGACTCAGAATAGTAGGGTATATATTCTGACATATGGTTGACTAGGGTTTGTATTAGCACTAGTTGGTTTCTATGATGGGTAACAATGTTTGGATTATTGATGAGTATTTGTGAATTGATATGATCTATATTGGTTTAGTTTGATCTAGTTGTATTGATTGATTAAGATTCAATGATTTATTTGATGATTCATTTGGTTCAGTGATTGAGTGATTTGATACAGTGTGTTATGAAACCAGCTCAAGAAAAGATAGAAAATATAGATCAACGCCTTAGAATTCAGCCTCTTCGAGAGGGCAACCTCCTTTACATTACATAAATAAACAATTCTTGGATGATACAAATGACAAAACCTCCTTTCTATATATAGGAGTCTAAGGAGTCACAATATAATCCAGCCGACCTAACAATAATAATATAAAGCCACAAAAATAACAATAGAGGGATTCTATGGGGCACAGAAATAACAACATGGGGGTAATAGGGGCACAATAATATAAATAAGGGGTATAACTACAATAGTAATGGTGTAATCACTAGTATTATAGGGACCCAACATGCCCCTCTCCTTCAAAAAAGTGTTTTCCTCAAGGCTTGATTAGTTCTGGATACTTCTGCATAAAATTCTCATCCTCCCATGTGGAATCTTCAGCGGATAAGTTCTTCCACTTGATAAGATACTCTGAAATTGATCAATTTCGTAGCTATCGAGTTCTTGTTTCTGTGACTGCTTCCGGTTCCAATATAATTTTTCCTTCCTCATCAAGTTCTGGCAATATTGTTTGAACTGGGAGCTTGTCGCCTATAACCTTCTTTAAACATGAAACATGGAAAACTGGGTGCAATCGAGAAGCTGTAGGAAGCTCCAATTTGTATGCCATAGTACCAATCTTTTGCAACACCTTGTATGGACCATAATACTTTGGTGATAATTTAGTATCCTTATTAGCTTGCTTTAGGGACATTTGCTTATATGGTTGTAGCCGTAGGAATAACCAATCACCTACATCAAAACTTCATTCACTGCGATGTTGATCTGCCTGTTGTTTCATCCTATTCTGTGCCAACACGAGGTTATCCTTTAAGAGTTGGAGGACTTGTTGTTGATGTTCGATGTGATGTTCCACTTCCTAAACCTTAGAATTTTCTCTTAAATATGATGTGATGGATGGTGGTTGATACCCATAAAGTGCCATAAATGGGGTCATTTTTGTTGCTGTATGGAAGTGTTATACCACCATTCAGCTAGAGGCAACCATTTGACCCATTGTGTATGTTTATCAGAAACAAAGCAACGAAGATATCCTTCCAAACATTTGTTTACTATCTCAGTTTGCCCATCAGATTGAGGATGATAAGATGAGCTATGAGCTAATTGAGTACCAAGACAAGAAAATAATTCTGTCCAAAAATTTCCAGTGAAAATGGGATCTCTGTCACTTACAATAATCTTTGGGTTTCCATGTAGCTTTTGAATTGTTTCCATAAATGCAGTAGAAACTGTACTGGCTTTAAATGGATGTGATAATGCACAAAAGTGTGCATACTTGGTAAGTCTGTCAACTACCACCATGATTACACTCTTTCCCTCAGACTTGGGTAATCCTGGGATAAAATCCATTGAAACCTCCTCCCAACATTGGCTTGGAATGGATAAAGGTTGTAATAGACCTGGTGTCTTAATTGTTTCAACTTTATTTTGTTGGCAAACCAAACATTCTGCCACAAAATTTTGAATATCTGATTTATGGCCATCCCAAAAAACTTCCTTCTTAACCCTATGGTAAGTTTTTAAAAATCCTGAGTGCCCTCCTAAGGGAGAAGTGTGCGGTTCCATAAGAATCTTTTGTTTTAGCTGGGAATTATTACAAACGTATAAGCGATCTTTGTACCATAATGAATCATTTTGCCAGCTAAATGTATCAGACGTACTGGAATCTTGTTGTAGCTTTCGAATAAGTGCCCACACTTCTTCATCATTCTTCCATTCCTCCCTTGCTTCGTTTATCCAATCTGGTTGGATAATAGAAATGGCACACAACAATACTTCCACATCCTCATCCTTTCTTGAGAGTGCATCTGCCACCACATTTTGCTTCCCTTTTTTGTAGATGATTTCAAAGTCATAACCCAACATCTTTGTGACCCACTTTTGTTGCTATTCAGAGGATAATCTTTGTTCTAAAAAGTATTTAAGGATATCATGATCCATTTTTACCTTGAAGTGTCTTCCCATTAGGTAGGGTCGCCATTTCTTAAGTGCATGGAGTATTGCCAACATTTCCTTCTCATAAATAGCTTTGCTTAAAAACTTTCCCTTGATTGGACGACTTTCAAGAGCAACGGGTTTTTCATCTTGCATTAGAACAGCACCAATTCCATTTCCTGAAGCATCACATTCCACAATAAAGGTTTTTGTGAAGTCCGGTGTAGCTAAGACCGGTGCTTGGCACATTGCCTCTTTAAGATGTTCAAAGGCCTTTGTTGCTTCCAGAGTCCATGAAAATGCATCTTTCTTCAATAATGTTGTTAGAGGTGATGCTATTCTCCCATAATTCTTAACAAATTTGCGATAATACCCTGTCAACCAAATAAATCCTCGCATATGCTCTATGGATGTGGGGATTTTCTATTCCTTAATGGCTTTAATTTTGCTAGGGTCTACCTTAACTCCTTCATGAGATACAATATTGTTTGGCCTTAGTTTTGGTCTTATTTTTGCTCTAAGAAACTTAATAATCCATCTATTTGCCATCCATTTTCCCTTCATTCATTCCATTTTGATGTATATTTGATATCCATTCAGGTATTTAATTTTAATTTTTCAATTTCTAAAGTTTTTATGAAATTTTGGTTTTTAGTGCAAAATTGGCAGATTTAGAAATTCCCATAATATCTCTATGGTTGATGTGGTTGCAGGACACTTGGGTAGGAATCAAATGCATGGATGGACAGCTTGGGAACTACGACTAAGCTAGCTATGCTTAGTTCGAACAGAACAAGCTTTATTAGGCCCATTTGGTGCTAGTCAATCATAACTAGTCATTCAGAAATCCCATAGAAATAGGGCAGTTTTGAGATTCTATGGGATTGGTCATATTTCTTGGGATGAGAGTAATGAATTCGACTTAAATAGATGGCTGAGAGTAGATGGGTTTGTTTGAGTGAATATAGATCCATTTGTTTCATGAGACTTCTTATTTAAGAGCCAAAACTTTGATGGCTTATGTATTGATTTATTATACTTTTATGTTGTGACACTTTTGGATTGAAGAGTTAATTTGAAGACTTGTGCTATTATTATTTTGTTGTTCAATTCTATGGATGTGTGACTGAATTTGAGCTTCTGATATCACCTCTCAATTTGCAAGGCAAGGGTGGAGGGCCCCCATTCCAAGCTAAGTACACTTCCTTGTTAACTAGTTTTATTTCTTGTAATCTGGTTATTGTAGAACTGGTTTTTCAAAGCTTTATTTTAGATTGATTTATGGTTCATGCATGGTGATTGATTTCATTAGTTCTTAGCTTATTCATCACTTTATTAAGTTGGAAAAACAAGTGTTCAAGTTGAGCATCCCTTCTACTAAAATGATGAATTAAAACTAGTTTCCTTTGTTTGCATGCAAGTAGTTTCTTATTGTGATTTTGGTATTGAGATGAATGAATTATGATGAAATACCTTATGTGTCTCTTAAGTTAAGAGATTCTTTCATTAATATTTATCCATCTTAAGTTCTTGGTTTTAACCTCTGATTCATTAAGTGGTAATTGAGGAAAAAGTGGACTTCTTGAGTCAAGAACCATTTCAATATTTTTCCTCTTTTTAAACTAATTGAATTAGAGTTGTAGGATGTATTGCTTTAAACTTTTGAATAACTTATATTTCAAAGTTTGATTACATCTAATCTTCACATATAGTGAACTTGGCTCAAAGCATAAACAACCCGGATTGATAAGAAATAATTGTGTTAATTTTGGTAAACAAATTAGCTCAACATTTTGGCGCCGTTGCCAGGGAGGCAAATATCGGCATAGTAAATAGAAGGATAAATTTCAAAACAAACAAAAACATTAGTTACATCCCTTTTCAGTTATGTCTCTTTATGCCTAGATATAGAGATCCTCAAGGTAGATTTATTAAAAACCCCCCACAAATAGAGATAGGATCATCAAACACCCCAGTTACTGGCAATCCAATAATTGAGGAATTAGTAGTAAAACAAAGAACTGGACAAAGATTAACTTTGATTGAGAGGAAAACTTTGTTAGCTTGGGAAGCAAAACAAAAACAATCTTCAATTTCTGGAAAACAAAAAGAAATTATCAAAGGAAAACAACCTGTCTTTCCATCCATAAATCCACCTATCTTTCAACAACCTCAATCTCCACTAAAAATTGAAACAAATCAACCAATGGCAGAAGAGGGACATGGATCTGTTATTTTCACTCCTGAACAACGAGCTGAATATGAAAGACAACAAAGGGAATGGAGAAGAAAGAGACAGGAGGAGGCAAAACAAGAAAATGATAGAAAGATAGAAAATGATTGGAAAAGACAAGACGATGGTAATGATCAAGAGGCTACCTTTGGCTTTCCAATAGTAGACACAAGTGAAATATTAGGAGAAGAAGTGAAAATTAAAAATATTCCACCTTCTGTATTGCCAAATTTTTATGGGATGTCCACGGAAGATCCTGATGCTTTTATATTTGAATTTGATATTCTATGTAGAACATATGGATACACTGATAACATTCATAAACTTCGTCTTTTCCCTGCAACATTAAAAGAAGCAGCTTTAAAATGGTTCATGGGTTTAGGAGAACAAACAATAGCTTCTTGGGATGATATGAGATCGGTCTTCCTTAAAAAATATTAAGCTTATTGTAGATCTAGAGATTCAAAGGAAGATGTTTTCAGAATGACACAACAAGAAGATGAAAGTTTAGAAGAATATTTGGAAAGATTTGCATATAATCTACAAAAATCTAAACAACACTCTCTAAATCAAGAAACCATTCGAACAATCTTTCTCAAGGGTGTAAGGGATGAATACCTTGACATTTTGAATGTGATGGGTAAAGGAGACATTTCAAACCTACCATTCGAAGAATTTGCTGAGTTATGTCAAAAATATTCTAGAGGAAGATCAAAAACAGGAAAGAGAGAAGCAAGTTCAAAAGCAGCAAAGTCAGCTGCAGGAGGGATAACAAGAGCTGAAATAGGAAACTTATTGGAAAACTTCAAAACATACCTCTTAAGTACATTAGGGACACAAGTATATGTTCTAAAGGCAAACAAGAAGAAAGAAGAACAAGAACAAGCTCTAGCAATCTTTTGTTCTAAATGTAGAAAGAAACATCCATTGAGAAAATGTCCTTTGGATAGTATTCAGGTTTGTGGTCTTTGTATAGAAAATCATTCCACAGAAAGTTGTCTAAGATTGAAAGAATTACAAATGAACTCAGTGGAAGAAGTGCCAGGAATAGAAGGTTTTTATTATGTAGCACCACAAATACCATGGCAACCTAGGATGCCTCAAAAAATCAACAACAATTCCCTCAACAAAATTACCTCTATCCATCTCAAAATCCTTGGACCCCTCCAATGCCATGGCAAGCTTGGCCTCCACAACAACCTGCACAAGGTTGGAGAGGATATGGTTATGGAAACCAGCCACCTCAACAGTATTAACAACAATACCAGCAACAATACCAACAGCCATTTTCATATCCACAATATTCACAGTCCATACCATTTCAACAACAACATTTTGCATATCCACAATCCATGCCATTTCCACAGAAGAATCCACCACCGTTGTTGACCTAGCCACAACAGTTACAGTTACCCACAAATCAACCCAGACCAACTCAATTACCAGCCCAACCAATGACAAATCCGAATAATAAGGTGGACAAATATGCATACACTGTAGAGGAAGCATCATGTTTTCCCACATATTCGATTCTTCCTCTTAATGATGTCCATCTAAGGTCTGGAAAAGTGCTTAAAAAGGATTCTCCTCCAATCATAGAAGAACCAACTGAACAAGGAGAATCACCTGAAACATCACAAACTGAGATACAAATTCAGAAAGGGAAAACCATTACAACTAAAACACCACCTTATCCTAAAAGGTTAGTGGAACAACAAAAAGAAATAACCCTTCCTGAATTTGATATTTTAGATGAGTTAAAAATTTCTTATGTAAAAATTCCTTTCTTGAAGGAAATTAAAGAAATACCAATATATGCTAAAACAATAAAGGAATTGTGCATTAAGAAATCAGGGAAAAAGAAGAAGGATCCTACTACAATCCAAGTCATTGGTAAACTAGCAAGCCTCATGTCTACACAAACCATTGCAGAGAAATATATTGATCCTGGTATCCCTATGGTTACTATATTAATAAATAATTTCTCAGTACCAAACACATTAATAGACTTGGGAGCAGCTATAAATGTAATGACAATGGAGACAATGAAAACTCTGCATTTAAACAACATTAGATCAACTTCTACAATTTTAGAACTAGCAGACAGATCTAAAATTGTTCCGGAAGGAATATTAGAAGTTATCACAGTCTCTTTGGATTCATGGGAGTATCCTGTTGACTTCCTTATCTTGCAACCAAAAACAAATTTTGGAGGACATCCTCTAATCTTAGGCAGACCATGGTTAGCTACGGTTGATGCTTTATAGGATGCAGATCAGGAAGCATGATTATTTCACATGGAGATGAAAGGAAACACCTTGCTCTTTATTCACCTACACAATCAACTTCTTTGGAATCAGTACTTGAAACTCAAGAAAAACAGCAAACTAAATCAGTTTTAAGTATAAATCAATTCTTTGACTTTAGAGAAGAAGAAGAGAATGAAGACTTAATCGATCTTTTCATTTCAAAACCAAGTATTTCAGAGCATCTTAGAGAAGTCCAATATGAAGCTGCAAGTAATCTTTTGAATGAATTCTTTCAGGAAACTTGTATTGTTCAAACTTTGCGGAATTCTTTTATATACATCTTTCCTGTAAACACAATCTCCAATCCAACAATAAAAACAATTGAGGTATATCCTGGAAAACATGTAAACATTGGAAACCAGTTGCAATCAGCACAAGAAAAAGAGGTAATTACATTATTATAGAAATATTCAAAATCTTTTCCTTGGGATTATATTGACATGCAAGGAATCCATCCTAGCACATGTATCCACCACATCTATACAAATGATCAACTCAAACCTGTAAGGAAACCTCAAAGATGAATGAATCCGATGATGAAAGAAACAGTGAAAGAGGAACTGCAAAAACTGTTAAATGTTGGATTCATCTATCCTATTTCAGATAGTCAATGGGTTTCTCCATTGGTTATAGTACCAAAGAAAAATGGAAAGTGGAGGGTATGTGTGGACTATCGGGAACTAAACAAAGCTACATTAAAAGATCATTTTCCTCTACCATTCATTGACCAGGTGTTAGACTCATTAGCTGGAAAGAAATTTTTCTCCTTCTTGGATGGGTTTAGCGGATACAACCAGATTAGAATAGCAACAGAAGACCAAGACAAGACAACATTCACTTGCCCATGGGGAACCTATGCATATAATGTTTTGCCATTTGGTTTATGCAATGCACCTGCAACTTTTCAACGAGCAGTGCTTGCAATATTTGCTGATCTAATTCACGAATGTGTAAAGGTTTATATGGATGACTTCACAGTTTATGGAAGCACATATAATGATTGCCTAAATAACCTTGAGAAAGTCTTGAAACGATGCATTGAAACAAATTTGTCATTGAGCAATGAGAAATTCTATATGATGTTGATAGAAGGAATAGTTCTGGGACACCATATTTCCGCTTCAGGAATTAAGGTGGATCTAGCAAAAATCCAAGTCCTAGTTAACTTAATGCCTCCTACAACACAAAAAGAGGTAAGAAGTTTCTTAGGCTATGCAGGCTACTATAGACGATTCACTGAAAACTTCAGTAAAATAGCCCAACCTCTATTCAAACTATTAGTAAAAGATATTGAATTTCACTGGAGAAATGACTGTCAAAATGTATTTCAAATTCTAAAAGAAAAATTATCAGTTGCACCCATTCTCCGTGGGCCAAACTGGTCTTTGCCATTTCATATATCAACTGATGCATCTGACACCGCCATAGGTGCCTCTCTTGGGCAGAAAGAGAACTTGTTCAATTATGAAATATACTTTATACACAAGAATCTAACACGTGAAGAATTGAACTACACAGTCACAGAGAAAGAAATGTTAGCCATTATACATGCAGTAAACAAATTCAGGCACTATATAACAGGATATCAAGTTTTCATTCATACAGATCATTCAGCAATCAAATACTTGATGAATAAACCCATCACCAATGGAAGAATAACAAGATGGTTACTGTTATTGCAAGAATTTAATATCACAATACAAGACCGGCCAGGCAAGGAAAATCAAGTGGCTGACTTTCTGTCCCACATACATTCACCCAACGATCCAAATCCAGTTATAGACAACTTTCCAGAAGAACACCTGTTTGCCATAACAGTAAAAACACCATGGTTTGCAAACATTGCAAATTATTTATCTTCTGGAAAGTTTCCAACTCAATTCTCTAAAAAGAAAAAACAAAAAATTGTTAGAGAAAGTTCTAGGTATAGTTGGGTAAATGGTGATTTATTTTATATTGGTTCAGATCTGATGATTAGAAAATGTGTGCGAGAAGATGAAATATTAGACATTCTGAGAGCATGTCATGATGAACCATGCGGTGGTAATTTTGCAGACAAACGAACAGAATATAAGGTGCTGCAATTGGGCTATTACTGGCCATCCATCTTCAGAGACTCTAAGGCATATGTCAAGCAATGTGACAGTTGCCAAAGAATAGGGAGACCAATCACATCAGATGAGATGCCGCTCAAGCCATAGGTCCTCATAGAACCATTTGAGCAATGGGCACTTGACTTTGTTGGAACTATTAATCCACCATCAAATGGAAAGAGGTACATCCTAGTATGTACAGATTATGTAACCAAATGGGCGGAGGCCAAAGCAGTGAATAGAGCAACAGAAGATACAGTGGTCACCTTTCTCTTTGAAGAAATCTTTGTAAGATACGGAGTACCTAGACAAATTGTAACAGATCAAGGGGCACAGTTTACATCAAAGCTGGTACGAGATCTAACAGAGAAATACAAGATCAAACACAGAAAGTCTACACCATATCACCCTCAAGATAAAGTCCTAGAAAATATCATGACTAAAATAGTATAGCTGAACAGAAGAGATTGGTCTGAAAAATTAAAAGATGCGCTATGGGCCTATAGAATCACATGGAAGAATACAACTGGTTTTAGTCCATACCAGTTGGTATATGGAAAAGAGGCCTTATTGCCTATAGAGTTTCAGATACAAACATACAGACTAGCAGCTGAACTAGGACTAGACCTGACTGAAGCACAATAGCAACGGATCATGGAACTGAATCAACTAGATGATCATCATCAGCAAGCCATAGAACATACCACATTGGTGCAACAACAAAGAATGAAGTGGCACGACAGGTATATCAAAACAAAGACATTTCACAAGGGAGACTGGGCATTACTTTTTGACTCCAAATTCAAAGACTTCAAAGCAAAGTTCACAACACATTGGCTAGGCCCATATGAAATTGACGAAATCTTTGAAAATGGAGCAGTAAAGATCAAGACAATTGACCAAGACTCCACCTCATTTGTAGTGAATGTACATAGGCTCAAAGTTTATAATAGGGCTATCAGTAAAGAAGCATTTATGAAACAACTGATAGAGGATACAGAACTGGAAATCATGGCACACCAGGCTCAACCATCTTCCAGTCTTGTAGTTGAATAAAAATAAAACTAATAATATATATATATATATATATATATATATATATATATATATATATAATAAAAACATATAAAAAATAAATAATTTGTTTGCTAGTGAAAACTAGGAAACTGGCACTAAGCAGACACGAATTCATAGGGGAAAACCAGGGCAACTTGGACTCTATGAATTCTATATTCTTGTTCTATTGTTCTCACAAATTTCAATGCAGGAAACTCTCCACAGACAACTGACTTGAGGACAAGTCAAATCTTAAGCAAGGGGGAGAATTGCATAAGAACTTTAGATGTAAAGTTGAAGTATAGATGGAACTTGTATTGTCAACAGAGGGACCTGAAACAATAAATTATTGCAGAGGGACCTGAAAGACCTGCCAATGTAAAAGCAACATGTACATATTCCATAAAGCATTGCAGAGGGACCTGAGTCAAGAAATCATTACAGAGGGACCTGAACAACAATTCAAGAACCAGAGCATGAAGAACAAGGAGCAGCAATAAAGTCTACTTTTCAATCCATCTACAACATTTGATCAACTGATTTCATCCCACTTGTACAGACATCATCCAGGGGAGCATATGTATAGTCATTTTGTGCTTGAAAATTCAATTTTTTCTTAGAAATTTTTAGTCTTTGTTAAGTTGAAATTAGTACCTGAGGATATTCATTATCATTTCATATCCTATATTCCCTATACATACCCTATAACCCTTATACATCATATTCCATTTCATATCCATACATATCCCATATTTATTTCATGATCATTAACCCCTAAGTATTTTTCTTTAGAATCATAAAAAGACCAAACTAGGACAACTTTTCAACCTGCACATACAACTCAAGAATTAGCAATGGTGATAATTTTAAATATGACCCAAGATGGTCATTTTAAAATTATAAAGATGTGCATATAATTAAAGAAGTCATACGCTATATGAAAATCCATATATGCCATATGCAAATATATGTGCTATAGTCCAAATGGTTATAATATGCATGCGCTATAGTCAAAATGGTGAAGTAAAGATTATATACATATATCATAAACCAAAGCGCATGTATATGATATAAACTAAAGCGCATATGTATATGATATAAACTAAAGCACATATATATATGATATAAGGTAAAGAACATATATATGATATAAGGTAAGGTGTATAAGGAGAAGGTCGCGTGCAAACCATATGGCAAGACCACGTACACAGACAAAACTATGATTGCATATGTGGCAGCGGGGTATTGTATATGGCTTAAATGATAATTGCACATCGCTCAAACTCATTGCAATACGAACGCATTGTTTAAAATCATTGCATATCAGAATGAGTGAGGAGCACGGTTATAAACACACGGCAGTGGAAATCATATTGTATGCAGCCAAGGGCGAGCAACCAAACTAAACGACATCAACAAAATGACAATCCAAGTCAATACCGGCCAGCACACAGGTACGGGGTAAACACCGTGGCATGGTGACTATTTTTCATTGGACTGTGTGTTGTGCAGGAGTTATGTGCATACGTTCAAATTAAAACTATGATTCGGCCATCCTCATGACACAGTTGGGCGATTGGTCAACAAGACACCCATGCCAACCATACATTGTAGCACCAATGAACAAAGTGCACAGTACACCGATGAAATGGTCATGAACTGATCGACGGTTCTTGCACCGTTCAAACTCATTCTTCATTGCTGAATAGCTCAGAACGATGGTGTTTGGAGTTGCAAGCTAGTGAAAAGGTGTTTGGTCAATTTAGTGATGTCTAAATTGCAACTTTTAAATGTCAACCCGGGGCTCGTAAGCTGATGAAGTGAGGTGTACTATATGTACTTAGGTAATCGTTTTCTTAGTCTTTTGTCGTTTTTATCTTTTTTAAGTTTGTTTTCGAATGTATCTTTCCTACTGTGATGTGATGGAAATGTAATAAAGCAAGTGAAATGTGGATGATTGTGGTGATCTCTAAGTGATTTCTCAAAACTTAAAAAGTATTCTACAAGAAAGCTTGAACAACAACTGCAATAAAATCAACTCTTAAAGGAAAATAAAGTCATCAAATAAAGGACTAATGACATCGGCCCAGTATCTTTGCTGCTGAATGAAAATGAAAATGAAATCTATATTAAATCCAACTAAAATTAAGAACAACTATCTCACACTATTTCAACTCTTCAACTTAATCTTCTCTATGAAAAGATATCATGAAATGTTAAGCAATGTGAAATCTAAGTGAAACTACATAAAAGAGACTAGTCACAATACTTTAACTTTCTCTTAACCTTTTGCCTTTCAGCTGAATTTATCCTGTAAGAAACAGTTATGAATAAGTCAAGTAATGTGAGTTCTAAAGCAACTAAATCAAGCTATACTAAGTGATATTTTGGCTCCCAATAAAGTTATTTGATTATGGAAAAGAAACCATCAATAGATGAACAACTTGATATCTAAGAGCAGAAAGTAAATATGCAAGTTAAAGAAATGACAGTAAGGAAAATCAAAACTGCAAAACAATGAAGGTCAGCAACATAGACAAGATGATCACGCATGCCACTAGTTATGAAAAGAAAAGAAGGAAAACTGTCTCGGGCTTGGCTAAGAAACCTGCATAACACACTGATCAGTCACGAACATAAAAGTGCAGAAATGTAAATCAACAGAAATCAAAGTTTATGTACAGCTAATATACATGTTGAAAAGAAATAAAAATGCAACAATTTAAAAGACATATGTACAGCTAATATACATGAAACAAGAAAAAGAAATGCAAGAAATTAAAGGTTACTGTACAGGGCTTCAGCAAACAGGGGCCCTCTGCCTACTTCAGTCGGTTCAAGGAGCAGTTATACGCTTAAATGCAAAACAGTCTTCTCATGTATTGACAGCAAATGTAAAAGTACAGTGGGGAGCTCAAAATTACATTAAAAACGATTAACTCTATAGCGTTCAAGGACGCTTTATTTATAAGGAGAAAGCAAACTACTTTAACGAGATCTATGCTTTTCAACCAGTTGTTTAAAAACACGTGAATCCTCTGCGTCCCCAGATCTAGGTAATTGTCATCGTGTTCATTCAATCTGGAGAGTATGGCTGTTGGATTCATGCTTCTAGATTGTCTCCGTGGCTGAGGATGATGCCACCTAGCTTCACGTGCCAAAAAACAGAGCAACGCAGAGCCGTGCCACCGTTGAACACTTCTGTTGACTGGTATTTGCCTCCTCGTTGACCGCGGGCTTTTATGGCTGTTCTGGGTGATCTGGAGGGACAGGTCCCATGTCCTTGACTCTTGGAACTTGCCCATGTGGCTCATCTTCTCGGAGGACACCTGTAACATATCATTTAATAAAATAGCTGCGGAATCCTGTGTTGGCTGCGGAAACCTGGATCAACTGCGGAAACCTGTGTTGGCTGCGGAAACGCAGCACTCTGAACCAAAATTCTAAACCAAACAACAGTCATCAACGTAGTTAGAAAACCATGTAAAAAGTCCTAAAATACAATGATTTAATCAACTTGGTGGATGAAATGAGTGGGAAAAAGGAGGAAATGAATGGGAAAAGAAGGTTGAGAGGGTGTGTAAGGAGGTACAGGTTCAAGGCTCTACATACCCCCACTGTGAAGGTGTTGCATGTCCTCATGCAACCAAAACTTAGTTCTTTTCCTCAATCCATGTGCTCTGATGCTTCTGCAAGAACATCCAGCCTTCTTCTCTTTCTCCTTGATGCCAAAATGGTCCTTGGTTTCTTGACTAGACATCTGAACTTCAAATTAATCAATGCCCTGCTCAGCTTCTTACACTTTTTCTTCAGCTTTCTATTCTTCTTTTGCCATAGTCCTAAGTGGAGCATAGTATTGTCATGGATAATCTTTTCTACCTTACTCTGTTCTTTTAATGCTTCGTTTTCTTGTTTAATATGCCTGTTTAGGACTTCTAGCTCAAACACTTCCTATTTTAAAGACTGCACTTGTGCATCAAGTGGCAAGATGGTGCTTGGTCCTGCAGCTGATTGTTCCAAGGACTCTAGATAGTTATATGCTTCTTGCTGGTTGGAATCTACCTCAGGTGTTTTTCTCGGCCTGAACTCAAATTCTAGTGAAGGAGGATTATTTTCTCTTTCCTGCTGAAAAGGGCTTTCCTCACGTGGAGGACTTGGCTCAATGATTGGCTGAGTTGGAGATTTCTCAAGTGTCTCTTTATCCAAATCAATAAAATGAGACTGTTTTTCTTTGGTTTTATTCCCCTTCCCTTTTAGCCTAGTGCTCCTTCTCAGGTATGGACTAGTGCTCTCTTTCTAGGTACTCTGTTTTTCTTTTTGTTTTCTCTTTTTGATGGCAGCAGCATGAAGATGTGCTAATCTATCGGCCAGAGTTTGAGACTCTTCTTCTACAGATGGTTCAGGGGATGGATATGTCTCTTGAATAGTTATTTTACCTTTGTCCTTTTTCTGCTTTTTGTTTCTAGCTCCCTCCTCTTCTTCCTCCTGAACAGTTTCCTGAGTGTCTACTGTAGGAAGGTCCTGGCCTGTAACATTTCTTTCTTTCCTCCTACTTCTTTTTGGGATTTTTGGGGAACTGATGGCAGAGGCTTCAGTCACTTCTTGGAAGTGATTTTTGATAAAAAACTTTTCCCAAGTATCGTTATTATTTTTCAATTGATCTTCAATGAGAATTCTGATGAACCCGTGATGGTAAAGGTGGGATTCAATATGGCCTACATGTTTCTGAATAGTAGAGCTCATTTTCTTCAGGCTTGCTAACAGAAAGTAAGGTAAATTAAGGGCATGGCCTTCCATAAAATTCATCATAATCCTTGCATGATACATGTACATGGTGCCAAAACGACCCTCACATGTAATAAACTTCTGAACAAGTAATAATAACGTAGACCATTCTTCTTTGATTACATGCACATGAATTCCTTTAGTAAATATAGAAGTATCCATACCTGGGTTTTTGAGCATGACTTTCCATCCTTGATCATCCAAACCTCTGTTTTTAAACCATCTGTCTCCTTCTTGTGGTAAACTGGTTGCTGCTGCTATTGTGGCCTCTGTTATTGTAAATTTCAAATCCCCTACCTCCACTACGTGTCCATTAAAGGACCTGGCAAAAGCTTTAGTCACTTCCTTATTATAACCTCTAAACTTTTGAATAAATTTCAGCCACTTTGCTTTCTTCAATGACTCCTTCATCTGCGGATACCCCTCCAGGTATTTTGGGCCCTCAGGTTCAGCTCTGAGTAACTTTCCCATTCTCGGCTTTCAACCCCGGCTGAAAATTTTACTGTGTGTGGACGTTCAAGGGAAAAACGAGCTGATTACAGGATTCTTAAGGTAAGTGGAGTGGCCGTAATCGAAATGCAAAGCGTATGCAGTGACTGTAATCAGGGTTTAGAGCAAAGCTATGGAGGTTGCAGCGGAAATGGAGAGTAGGAAATAACATGAGTACGAGGGAGTAAAGGATAAATGACAGAAACGAGTTCAATGCATGCGGGAGTGGAGTGATAATGGCAGAATAACGGCTGAGTCCTTTTGGGATCGGATGACTTACGCCACGTCTCAACGTTGGCTGCGGAAATTATGGTCGAGGAGAGCCGTAGTACAGTAGGTCACGTCTCAAAGTACGGCCAATAAATGGAAGAGCAGTCCCATTTCGAGTTTGAATTAATAGTGATTATGGGACCGTTAGAAAGGAATGAGGTGGATGGATTATCATCGTGGAAGAGGAGTGATATGGATCTTGCCATATCAAATCATTGTATTTAGTGGAATTTCCATGATCTAATAACTATGCATACAATGACATTAAATTGTTATTTGGTGGAGATTTTGATCATACCTTTGGAAGTTTGCCATTTGTTGATTAAGGCTTCTGACCCATTATTGCTCTTTGATCTTGCAGATGCCTCATATCTTTGCTGCCTTTGGTGATGATGATGCTAACCTTTGACTGTTATTTTTTTGAAAATAGAGTGCTGCTGGCTGTAGTGACAGAGTGATACTGGCTGCGGAAATCGTTTCTGGCTGCGGAAACTGGTGCTAGCTGCGGAAACGGTTTCCAGCTGCGGAAACTAAGACAACACCCCTTTAACTGCACAAAGATAGTTAGAAAAAGAACTAACTGAATGAAAATAGTCCTGAAGGGGACTTTTATTGATGGAATGAAATGAAATGAGTGGAATGAGATGGAAATGAAATGGAGTGAAGTGGAATGGAGATGAAAATGAGATGGAGGTGAAGTGGAATGACAAGTGAGGTGAAGATGGAAAGAAAGAGAGATTTTTTTTGGAAAATATAGAGTGTCAGGTACCCCTGATTTTCACTCTACATTTTCTGTATAAGACTGCCAATCTATGATTGGTTTTCAGGCTTATACAAAAGATTTTTTTTTTATTATTATATATATATATTTTTTTAACTGAAAGAAATAAAGACTAGGCTGATGGAGGAGAAGGACTCTTCCCCACCAGCCTCATTGTAGAATTTTCTTGAAACATTTTGACAAAGTCCTCTTTTGAGAGTGGCTTATGATAAATTTTCAATCGGTGGCCATTCACAATGAGAGGAGTTTGAAACTCATCAATAGTCTTGACTCGAACTGCTCCATTCCTAAAGACTTCATCAATCTCATATGGTCCAAGCCAATGAGTCTGAAATTTCCCTTTGAAGTCTTTAAACTTGGAATCAAATAGTAATGCCCAATCTCCCTTTTGAAACTTTTTCTCTTTGATATATCTGTCATGCCACTTAGTTCTTTGGTGCTGAACTAGATCAATCCTTAAAATTGCATCTTGTCTTATTTCATCTAGCTCATTCAGCTGCTCCATTTTGTGCTTTTGGGCTTCTGATAGATTCATCCCCAACTAAACTGCCATCTTGAAGTTCTTGACTTGAAACTCAATGGGGAGCAGGACTTCTTTCCCATAAACAAGTTCATAGGGAGAATGTCCTGTTGTGTTCCTCCATGTAGTTCTGTAGGCCCATAAGGCTTCAGGAAGCCTTTCTGCCCAATCTCTTATGTGGAGATGAACAATTTTGGTGATGATGCTCTCAAGAACTTTGTTTGTAGATTCCACTTGACCATTTGCTTGCGGATGGTATGGAGTAGATTTTCTGTGCTTGATTTTGTATTCTTCCATCAGCTTCTCCATCAAGTTAGATGTAAATTGACTTCCCTGATCTGTCACAATTTCTCTTGGGACACCAAAACGAGTAAAAATATCCTCAAAAAGAAATTGAACAACCGAATTTTCAGTGGCAGAAGGTAATGCCTTGGCTTCTACCCATTTAGTAACATAATCAGTGCAAACCAATATATACTTCTTTTGTTTAGATGGTGGATTAATAGGTCCAATAAAATCTAAAGCCCATTTTTCAAAGGGTTCGATGAGTACCTGTGGCTGTAATGGCATTTCATTTGAAAGAGTTGGTCTCCCAACTCTTTGGCAGCTGTCACACCTTCTAACATATTGTTTTGCATCTTTGAAGAGAGAAGGCCAATAATATCCTAAAGAAAGGATTTTATAGGTTGTCCTCTTGTCAGCAAAATGTCCACCGCACGGTTCATCATGACATGCCTTAAGGATGTCAGGCATTTCATCTTCCCAAACACATCTTCTGATCACACAATCTAACCCTATTTTGAACAATTCATTAGAAATCCATGAATAATTTGAACTCTCCTAAATAATTTTCCTTTTCTCATTAGGAAATAAGTGTGGAGGTAGCTTCCCTGTAACCAAATAGTTAGCAATATCTGCATACCAAGGAGTTTTAGTAGTTACTGCAAACAAATATTCATCTGGAAACTTATCCTCTACAGGAGAATCTTCGTTAGTATTTTGGATTCTAGACAAGAAATCAGCTACTGTATTTTGTTTCCCTGGTCTATATAACACAGTAATATTGAATTCTTGTAAAAGTAAAAGCAATCTTGTAACTCTGCCATTAGTAACAGGTTTGTTCATGAGATATCTAATTGCAGAATGATCAGTATGGACAAAAGTTTCATAGCCAGTTATATAGTGTCTAAACTTGTTGATTGCATGAACAACGGCTAAGAACTCTTTTTTAGTCACAGTATAATTTAACTCAGTAGGAGTCAAATTTTTACTGGTGTAGTAAATGGCATAAGGAACTAAATCCTTTTGACCCAACATAGCTCCTAGAGCTGTATCTAAAGCATCTGTAGAAATATGGAAAGGAAGTTTCCAATTTGGCCCTCTCAAAATGGGTGCTTTAGATATTCTTGTTTTCAAAGTTTCAAATGCAGATTGACAGTCAAGATCCCAATTGAATTCACAGTCTTTTGTAAGTAATTTGAAGAGCGGAGATGCTATCTTGGTGAAGTTTTCAATAAATCTTCTATAATATCCAGTAAATCCAAGAAAACTTCTAACATCTTTTTGACAATTTGGAATAGGTAACTTGGAGATGACTTCAACTTTTGATCTATCAACTTTAATTCCATCTCCTGAAATATGATGTCCTAAAACAATCCCTTCAGTAAACATCATAAAACATTTTTCATGACTTAATGAAAGGTTTGTTTCTTTACATCTTATAAGGATTTTTTCCAAATTTTCCGATGCCTCTTCAAATGAATTACCATAAACTGTAAAATCATCCATATAGACCTCTACACAATCATGAATTAGATCAGAAAAGATTCCTAGTACTGCCCTTTGAAATGTTGCGGGTGCATTACATAATCCAAAAGGAAGTACTCGGTAAGAAAAAGTTCCCCATGGACAGGTAAATGTGGTCTTGTCTAGATCTTCAGGTGCTACCTGAATCTAATTGTAACCGCTAAAACCATCCAAAAATGAGAAATACTTTTTGCCTGCTAAAGTATCTAATACTTGATCAATAAAGGGCAAAGAAAAGTGATCCTTCAAAGTTTCTTTGTTCAATTCCCTGTAATCAATTCAAACCCTCCATTTACCATTCTTTTTAGGTACTATAACCAAAGGAGAAACCCACCGGCTATCTGAAATGGGGTAAATGAAGTTTACATTAAGTAACTTTTGGAGCTCTTCTTTCACTATCTCCCTAAGGTTTGGATTCATCCTTCTTTGAGGTTGTCTGATTGATCTACTATTTTCCTCAATGTAGATGTGATGAATGCAAGTCTTAGGGTCAATACCTTTCATATCAGTATAAGCCCATGCAAATGCAGTAGAATGTTTTTGCAAGATTTTGGTTAGCTCCCCCTGTTGTGATTTTTCCAAGTTTCTGTTGATATTCAATGTTTTTCCTGGAAAAATATCAATGGCAGAACTACCAAACTCTTCCATAGAGAAAAGAGACATTTGTCTAGATGATAGACACTCAATGTCAGAATCCAACTGAAATTGTGTGTGGTCATAATCTGAAGATGGTTCAAAGTTTTCTAATGTGTTCAGAATTTGACTATCTTCACTAATCTCAGAAATGGTAAAGACAGGTTGTATAGTATCTTCATCATCAACCCACTCATTATCTCCTATTTCTGTAATTGCTTTTGCTGGAGGATACAGATTGAACTTCTTTGTCGAATTACCATCAGAAATATACATATCCCCAGACCTACAACTTATGAAAGCATCAGCTGTGGCTATCCAAGGTCTTCCTAAAATAAGAGGATGTCCTCCTAGATTACTCTTGGGAGTTAAAATCATGAAATCCACTGGATATTCCCAAGAGTCTAAGGAGACTGGAATGTCTTCTAATACACCATCTGGTTTAATAGTTGATCGATCTGCAAGTTGCAATAAGGTAGGTGTAAAACGAAGATTAGGAAGTTTTAGCTGTTCCATAGTCTGTCTACTCATGATGTTGATAGTAGCCCCTAAATCAATCAAAGTATTTGGTATTTCTACCCCATTGATATGTGTTTTAACAATTGGGCTACCGGGATCTACATATTTCTGCATAGTAATTTTTCCCATCATGATATCTGCAATTTTCCCTACCAGGTGGATCCTTCTGGTATCTCTTGGTTTCCTTCTTGGTCTTTTAAGACTTAACTCCTTTATTGTTTTTGCTAGAATAGGAATCTCTTTAATGGCTTGTAACAAGGGAATCTTGATACAGACATTCTTCAATTCATCTAGAAAATTATAGTCAGGCAACCAAATTTGTTTTTCCACTCCTTTGTCAATTTGTAATCTTTCAGGAAAAGGAGGTGTGGATAAAGATGCAGGTTGCTCAACTATGGGAGTTGTGGGGGTTAATTCTTTTTCTTTTTCTTTTTGAGTGTTTGGGTTTTGAAGAGATGCTTCAGAACCCTTATTGGCTTCAAGAGACTCTTCCTAAAAAATGCTTTGCTTTTGAGCATTTATAGAAGGTTTATCTAGGACTCTACCTGATCTGAGTTGTACTTCATTGAGAGGAACAATCATATAGGTAGGAAATTGTTGACCTTCCATCATGTAAGCATTTTGAGGGTTTTTATTATTGGGGTTTGGCAATGGCTGAGAAGGAAGTTGATTTGACTTCTGTTGGAATGGAAGCAAGAGTTGAGAATTTGGATTCTGTTGAGAAGGTTGTTGTTGTTGTTGTTGAAAAGGCAATGATAGTTGTGGATTTTGATTTGGAAGTGGTGGAGCTTGTTGGTTTTGAAAAGAGGAGGATATTGGTAAAATTGAGCAAATATCCCATAAGGATTTTGCATACCTTGTACCCATGATTGAAAAGGATTTTGAGGTTGGGACCAAGGTTGTTGCCAAGGATTCCAATTTGGTGGGGGTTGAAAATTCATAGAGTTGCTAAACCCTTGATTTTGTTGCCCCTGCCAAGGTCTCCTTGCAACAAACAGAGAGATTCGATTGTATTTGGATCTTCTTGAAAGACAGCTTTGAGCCCAGGAATTGAAGGACAATCCTTGGTCTCATGATTCTCTGAACAAATTACACATGTTTCTATAACTTTTTCATCCAAGGGAAATTCCCTTAGAGCATGTTTCTTCCTACATTTTGGGCAAAAGATGGCCAAAGCCTCAGCTTCTTCTTTCTGTTTATTGTGAATCTTAAGGGTGTCTAGTTGTTCACTAAGACTCCCTAAGATGTCAGTTTTGAATTCATCAAGCATGTTGCCAATCTCAGCCCTACTTACTGATCCAGTTGCAGATTTGTTTGCTGTGATGAGAGAAGGATCTCTAGGCCCTTTTTGAGTTTTAGATCTCCCCCTTGAGAGATGGACACATAGCTCTGCTATATCATTGAGTGAAAGTTGAGATATATCTCCCTTCCCCATCATGTTCAAAATATCTATCCATTCATTTCTAATGGTTTTTAATAGAAGGGCTTTCAAGGTCTCCTCATCTAAGTTACTCATTTTTTCTCTTTTCAGGTTGTATTGGAATCTTTCAAGTAAATCCTCCAAGTTTTCATCTTCTCTTTGCACCATTTTGAATACCTCATCCTTGTGATTGGTGGGCATACAATAGTCCACGTACCTATCCAAAAATGTTTGTTTCATATCATTCCAAGACCTAATGGATTGAGTGAGTAATCCCATGAACCATTTCAAGGCTGCTCCTTTCAATGTTGAAGGAAACAGTTTGAGTTTTTGAGAGTCTTCCAAATAATCATAAGTTCGACACACGACTTCAAACTCAAATAGAAATGTTTCAGGGTCCTCATTCCTTAACCCATGGAAGTTTGGGAGGACAGATGGCGAGATGTTTTTCATGGTGGCTCGGGAGTCCTCATCGACTATAGGAAATCCAAATGAGTTATCTCCATCCCTATTTCCCCCAATGTTACCTCTACCTCCTCCATTGTTTCCTCCTCCTCCTCCTCTACCTCTACCTCTACCAAATCCAGTTGCTCCTTCCTCTGTCATAGTAGTTTCCCTAGAGACTTCAGAGTCTTTTGGTTCTTCTACAAAGGGTGAACGAGAAGGAATTTATCCCTCTTCTTCTTCAGATGATTCTACTTCTTCAATTACAATTTGTCTTTCTGTAGAAGGAAGGAAAGGATCTCTTTCTAATTCAAATTCGATGGAAGGTGTGGGAGAGTCGACTCCTGCCTCTTGAATTCCAGGAATCCTAGGGCTAGGAGTGTAAGTTGGAGATGATGGAGGTGTCTCTTGTCTATTCCTTGAAGTAGATGGACTTGTAAAAATCGAACTCTTGGCTCTAGCTAAAAACCTTCCCCTAGAATCTCTTGCTCTATGCATGTCATTTTTTTTTTTTTTTCTTCAAGTCAAGCTAATAATTCTCTTTCTGATCTTCCAGGTCACTCTAGGTGCAAGAAGAGAGCATACTCAAGAAACTATTAAACCAATAACTTTCTCTTTTCTGATCCTCCAGATCACTCTAGGTGCAAGAGGAGAGCATACTTTGAGAGGTTATCAATTTTCCTTCCTTGAAATTTTCTTAATTTTTTTTAGAAATTGGATACCTAATTTCACTTCCCCGGCAACGGCGCCAAAATGTTTGGTCAATTTAGTGATGTCTAAATTGCAACTTTTAAATGTCAACCCGGGGCTCGTAAGTTGATGAAGTGAGGTGTACTATATGTACTTAGGTAATCGTTTTCTTAGTCTTTTGTCGTTTTTAGCTTTTTTAAGTTTGTTTTCAAATGTATCTTTCCTACTGTGATGTGATGGAAATGTAATAAAGCAAGTGAAATGTGGATGATTGTGGTGATCTCTAAGTGATTTCTCAAAACTTAAAAAGTATTCTACAAGAAAGCTTGAACAACAACTGCAATAAAATCAACTCTTAAAGGAAAATAAAGACATCAAATAAAGGACTAATGACATCGGCCCAGTATCTCTGCTGCTGAATGAAAATGAAAATGAAATCTATATTAAATCCAACTAAAATTAAGAACAACTATCTCACACTATTTCAACTCTTCAACTTAATCTTCTCTATGAAAAGATATCATGAAATGTTAAGCAATGTGAAATCTAAGTGAAACTACATAAAAGAGACTAGTCACAATACTTTAACTTTCTCTTAACCTTTTTCCTTTCAGCTAAATTTATCATGTAAAAAACAGTTATGAATAAGTCAAGTAATGTGAGTTCTAAAGCAACTAAATCAAGCTATACTAAGTGATATTTTGGCTCCCAATAAAGTTATTTGATTATGGAAAAGGAACCATCAATAGATGAACAACTTGATATCTAAGAGCAGAAAGTAAATATGCAAGTTAAAGAAATGACAGTAAGGAAAATCAAAACTGCAAAAGAATGAAGGTCAGCAACATAGACAAGATGATCACGCATGCCACTAGTTATGAAAAGAAAAGAAGGAAAACTATCTCGGGCTTGGCTAAGAAACCTGCATAACACACTGATCAGTCATGAACATAAAAGTGCAGAAATGTAAATCAACAGAAATCAAAGTTTATGTACAGCTAATATACATGTTGAAAAGAAATAAAAACGCAGCAATTTAAAAGACATCTGTACAGCTAATATACATGAAACAAGAAAAAGAAATGCAAGAAATTAAAGGTTACTGTACAGGGCTTCAGCAAACAGTGGCCCTCTGCCTACTTCAGCCGGTTCAAGGAGCAGTTATACGCTTAAATGAAAAATAGTCTTCTCATGTATTGTCAACAAATGTAAAAGTACAGTGGGGAGCTCAAAATTACATTAAAAACGATTACAAAACGATTAACTCTACAACGTTCAAGGATGCTTTATTTATAAGGAGAAAGCAAACTACTTTAACGAGATCTATGCTTTTCAACCAGCTGTTTAAAAACATGTGAATCCTCTGCGTCCCCAGATCTAGGTAACTGTCATCGTGTTCATTCAATCTGGAGAGTATGGTTGTTGGATTCGTGCTTCTAGATTGTCTCCGTGGCTGAGGATGATGCCACCTAGCTTCACGTGCCCAAAAACAGAGCAACGCAGAGCCGTGCCACTGCTGAACACTTCTGTTGAATGGTATTTGCCTCCTCATTGACCGCGGGCTTTTATGGCTATTCTGGGTGATCTGGAGGGACACGTCCCATGTCCTTGATTCCTGGAACTTGCCCATGTGGCTCATCTTCTCGGAGGACACCTATAACATATCATTTAATAAAACAGCTGCGAAATCCTGTGTTGGCTGCGGAAACCTGGATAAGCTGCGGAAACCTGTGTTGGATGCGGAAACATGGCACTCTGAACCAAAATTCTAAACCAAAAAACAGTCATCAGCGTAGTTAGAAAACCATGTAAAAAGTCCTAAAATACAATGATTTAATCAACTTGGTGGATGAAATGAGTGGGAAAAAGGAGGAAATGAATGGGAAAAGAAGGCTGAGAGGGTGTGTAAGGAGGTACAGGTTCAAGGCTCTACAAAAGGAAACTGAAGCGGGTTTGAGAGGATTTAAGAAGGAAAATTGCCCGAACTTAACGCTGAGTGATCACTGAATTTTCGGGATCCATTCAGGTAACGGAGTAGTTTGTTTAAGCTCGGCAACTGTGGAATATAGTTGTAAACTGCCTGTGATTAATGGTTAATGATTCTGCCCTTGCCACCAGTCAGTTGAACGAAGCAACAGGGATTTGGAGCGCCGTTTAACACTCCTCAGCGCTCGTTGACAACCAGGTAATGCCGAAACCACGCATTAACTCCAGCAGTAAGTCGGTTGACAGCAGTTAATAAATATGGCGATAAGATTCACTGCGTAAATCATGGCATAGAACACTAGTAAATAGCGTAGAATTTAAGTTTAAACTTGTTGCATGGATAACACGTTAGGGTATGGGGATCGCATGTGAAGTTTTGTGAACCAAAACGGAGTGCAGTGTTGTAAATCACAACAAAGTCTATAAACAGAGGAGGCAGAGTCTAGCTCATAGCGCCGAAATGTGATTTTTATGGCATGTTTGTTTTGATTGTGCACTGTTGGTTGATTGCGCACTGTTGGTTGATTGCGCATTGTTTTGATTGCGCATTGATACACATCCTTTGTTTTGTTGCGCGCTGTCATTATTTATATAATTGATATATCACATGCCTGTGTATGGAAACGGCCCGTATGGTGAACAAACATAATGGATGTGTCTCTGTTATGGACCTTTTTGCCACTGTGCGTCTTTGTTTTGACTAAAACAATGGGTTGAAGTCTGTGTGGGCCGAAAGAGTTGTGTCATGTTTAAAAGAAGAGCTATGTAATGTCTAAGACCGAGCGCTGATTTCCAAAGAGAGGAAAGGTCGAGCCATTTAAAATTCATTTTAAATGCGCTATTTATTTTTTTTCAATTTGTTTTGAGGCCGAAGCACTGTTTTTAAAGCTTTTATAAAAGCAGGCCAAGAACATTTTGTTGATTTTCAAATTTTTATGTTGAGGCGGAGAGCCATTGTAGAAATTTTGAATAATTTAACACATATTCAATGGATATTATCCTGATCATGTACTAATGCGGAAAACATACACAATACATAAGCTCCTCTACGTTGATCAAGAATATAGCAGCATCAATAACAATAAAACATCAAGAGCATTCACACATTAACACAGTATGTATCACGGGGAAAGCATCTCGCTAAAAACCCCACACTATCTGTATATTAATTATTGAGTCATGTAACATTACACAGCATAATACTTCTCACAAGTATCTCCACCTCTGTTACACACAATACAGCTCAGATCTGATCTCCAAATCTCTTCCACTGCTTGCCTCCCTCCACTGCTCAATACCTGCTCAAGAACTGATGAGAATTGCTTCCCAAACTCGATTTTCACCTGCAAAATAGTCACTCACTCTTTGTGGACGTGAGCAAAGGCTAAAATGTGGGCCAAATACGTTAGCAAACTCATTGGCATACTCAATCCCTTGATTGTACAAGATCTGGTGCACAACTATAGTCACAACTGATAGCAATCTGATTCTCTACCACCTGTCCCTGTTGAACTGAACATGCACTGACATGCAACTGAGTTAACTGATGTATTCTTTAGTTGTATTATGAGTTAATAATTAGTTTAACAACTCATCATTAGTCTATCTGCAGTTAGACTAACTACAACCAGTTTAACTAAGTTAAACTGAACACAACTCCATCAACTGTACCTCCAGTCCACTAAACTCAACTCACTTGAGTTCTAACTGAAGTCATGGATGCAACAACTCAACTGACTCATAAGAAAAACGAATTTCCTTCTGACAGCTGCATGTGCCACTTCCGTAGCTCAAACTGAAGTGCTCCAAGAGAATAAGATTAAGTTTATAGTCCAAATATTATTGTGAGATAATAATATTTGACTTTTCTATTTTTGACAGCCAGTCTAAAAATAGACTTGATCACTCACACTTTCATCAAAAATAGAAGTCCATCTATTTTCCCAACTTGATCAATCATCCATAAACATAGACATGATCCATATGTCTAAAAATAGACATAGTCTAAAAATAGACTTGCGCCAAAAATAGCCTGCGGGCCCACTTAGTGAAGGCGACTCTTTTCACTAAGCTCCATCATCTTGTTGCAATCTCAACACTCCCTCTCGACAAGATATGGATTATCAACAACCCCTATCCTGCCTCGGTGGTACTCGAATTTGCTCCTAGTGAGAGCCTTCGTCAGAATATCAGCATCCTGATCCTCCGTTGGAATGCACGAAAGTAACATGATCCTCCGCTGCACACAATCTCTGATATGATGGTACCTGATGTGCTTGGACCTGAAAAACCCAACCAGGATCATCCTCATCCACACAGATCTCTGCTTCCTGCTGTACCAAGAAACTACTGTCGATCCGATACTGAAGACCCCTCCTGATGTGCTCTTTCTGTCCGTTGGGCTCCCTGCCCAATCTGCATCCGTGAAGCCACATAGCTTCACCTCATCCTCCTGTCTGTACCACAAACCATATCCCGATGTGCCTCTCAAGTAGCGCAATACATGCTTGCCCGCCTTCCAGAAGAGCTTGGTAGGCTTAACCATAGCTTGTGAAAGCTGGTTAACTGCATAGCATATATCAGGTCGTGTATTGACCAAATACATCAGCGACCCCACCAACTGTCGATAAACAGTGGCATCCACTTCTTCTCCCGAAGTGGCATCCTCCTTCCTCCAACCTCCAGGAAGAGGAGTATCAACAGGCTTGCAGCCATGCATGTTGAACTTCTCCAGTATCTCCCAAGCATACTTGCCCTGAGAAACAAACAGTCCACCACTGCGCTGCCATATTTCCAATCCTAGGAAATATTGAAGGAGGCCCAAATCCTTCATCTCAAACTCTGTAGCAAGATCCTTCTTGCATGACAGTATCAACAACTCATCACCCGTTAGAATCAAATCATCAACATACAGTACAATGATAAGCAACTTACCCTCCACCACAATCTGGTATAGGTTCGGATCTGCCTCGCTCTTGGAGAATCCAAGTCCTGTGAAATAGCTGTCTATCCGTGTGTACCAAGCACGTGGTGCTTGCTTCAACCCATACAACGCTCTCTTGAGCCTGCACACATGCGACTCGCTGCTGAAGACTTCAAAGCCTTCGGGTTGCTCAATGTACACCTCCTCCTCAATGACTCCGTTGAGGAACGCAGTCTTCACATCCATCTGATGAATGTGCCATCCCATCTGCGCTGAGAGAGCAAGAATCGTCCGTATGGAAGAATACCTTGCGACAGGTGCAAAGGTCTCCTCATAATCGATCCCCTCAATCTGTGAAAAGCCTCGGGCAACAAATCTTGCCTTGTACTTCTCCACACTCCCGTCAGCTGCCTACTTAATTTTGTAGATCCATCTCGAACCCACCACTGATTTCCCTTCCGGTCTAGGAACAATCTCCCATGCACTGCTTCTGACAATAGAATCATACTCTTCCACCATGGCATCTACCCATGCGGGATCCTCCACAGCTTCCTCGAAAAAGGATGGCTCAGTCACAACACACTTGCTCATAAGAGCCATGTATCCAGTGTACCGATCAGGTGACTGTCTCTGCCTGCATTGGGCTGTAGGTGGTCCTACAACTTTCTCTGCATCTTGAGCCAGTCGCTCAGCTTCTGTCAAGCGCTTTCGCCCTCTGATGGTTGGCGCTGCATGAGTGGTCTCTTCCACTCCATGAACCTCGTCCTGTGGCTGATC
Organism: Pinus tabuliformis; assembly: GCA_031772625.1. NCBI lineage: Eukaryota > Viridiplantae > Streptophyta > Pinopsida > Pinales > Pinaceae > Pinus > Pinus tabuliformis. The sequence continues at coordinate 443,067,205 of CM062818.1, read as the reverse complement.
CACGTCCTGAAGCTCATCCTTAGGAACTAATAGCTCCTCATCTGCATGCAAGTGTAGCTCCCTCTCAAGCGAACACTTCATGGCTTTCTCCTCCTGAAATTTTATATCCCGTCGCACAACAGTTTTACCACTGTCTGGCAAATACACACGATAGTTGTGGGGCGTATCAGTGTACCCCACAAATATCCCAACCTCTGTAGTCAGCTCCAACTTCTTTCTGGCATCCTTCGTCACATGCATGTAAACGTTAGCACCAAAAATCCTCAAATGAGAAAGATCAGGCTTCTTACCAGAATAAGCCTCCTCGGGTGTACTCATGCCAAGTATCCTATGAGGACAACGGTTCTGCACATAAACTGCTGTATTGCATGCTTCCGCCCACAAGTGAAGGGGTAGGCCCTGATCATGCAACATTGCCCGTGTAGCACCCACAATCGTTCTGTTCTTCCGCTCAGCTACCCCGTTCTGTTGTGGGTTATGGGGAGCTATGAGCTCTCTACGAATCCCTTCTGCCTTGCAGAAATCCTTGAACTCATCCGAGATGTATTCACCACCATTATCGCTCCTAAGAGCCTTCACCTTCTTCCCCGACTCCTTCTCGACCAGTGCTTTGAATTCACAGAACTTTGAATATGTCTCGCTCTTCTTCTGCATGAAGAAGATCCAGCACTTACGAGAGAAATCATCAACAAAAATCACATAATACCTGTGTTTTGCTGTCGAAGCAACTGAGAAAGGTCCACACACGTCTGTGTGAATTCTCTCAAGGATCGTCGTGGCGCGACTATCCTTCTCGTGAAAGGTGGATTTCACAAACTTCCCCAAAGTACACCCCTTGCATTGATCTGACTGCGCAAGTGTGCCTTTAGGAAGCCCTGTAGTGATCTGCTACAGTATCTTCAAGGCTCCATGGTGAAGGTGACCCAATCTCCTGTGCCACAACTCGCCATCATCCCGGCTCACCAATCCTTCTGCCTTGCCTGCCATTGCTGCGCATCCATCTACATGCAACTGATAAAGGTTCCTCACTCGAACCCCTATCTTCCGGGTCTCACCAGTTGTCTTGCTGCGCAGGAAGGCCTTTCCCTCGCTGAAAACAACATCATACCCCTTGTCTTCTAACATCGCCACTGAGATGAGATTCTTCTTCAATCCTGGAACATGCATGACTTCCTTCAATACAAAGAGTTTACCAGACTCCCTGTCAAAGGAAATGGTACCGATACCGGTCGCACTGTATCTACCATCATCGCCCATCTCGATGTGCACTCCAAGATCTTTGTCCTCCAGATCATAGAACAAATCTCTATCTCCCGTCATGTGAAAAGACGCACCACTGTCCAAGAACCACACTGATCCCATCACACTTGAAACCAAGCATGCGATCAATGAAAAATCAAGCTCAAACTGAGAAGCTAAAGCCTCTCCCCCTGCAGACCCAGCAGCTTGCTTGTTCTTCTTCTTCTGCGGACAATTTGTGGCATAGTGTCCGTGCTGGTGACAGTGAAAACACTTCACCTTGGACATATCCTGCTTCTTGCCTTTCGCACCGGAATGAGAAGCTTTCTTGTTCTTCCCCTTCTTTGCTTTGGCAGCCAAAGCGCAATTCTCTTCATCAGATACCTTTGATGAAGATCCATTCTCACCTTTATTGTTACTGAGTTTATCCTTGAGCGCCAGGTCGCTCTTGCTTTGGAATAACATTTGCAATCCGTTGAAAGACATTTCAACAACACTGCTGCAAATTCGATTTCCACCAGCTCCAAACTCAACTGCTTCCGATCTAGAATTCGTGAGAACAAAATATTTCTCGTACAGAGATTGACTGTATGGGCTTTTACCGGATATTTCACCTTCCAAAGGAAGGATGAATCCAGAGGCTACCTGGCCCGATTACAGGCTCTGCCTAGAGAAATAGAATGTAAACACTTCCTGAATAGTAGATCTGATGATCAACAGCTCCGATACCATGTAGAAACTTTTTCTACAATTATCTAGCTTGCTCTGATACCATGTAGAAATTTTGAATAATTTAACACATATTCAATGGAGATTATCCTGATCATGTACTAATGCGGAAAACATACACAATACATAAGCTCCTCTACGTTGATCAAGAATATAGCAGCATCAATAACAATAAAACATCAAGAGCATTCACACATTAACACAGTATGTATCACGGGGAAAGCATCTCGCTAAAAACCCCACACTATCTGTATATTAATTATTGAGTCATGTAACATTACACAGCATAATACTTCTCACAAGTATCTCCACCTCTGTTACACACAATATAGCTCAGATCTGATCTCCAAATCTCTTCCACTGCTTGCCTGCCTCCACTGCTCAATACCTGCTCAAGAACTGATGAGAATTGCTTCCCAAACTCGATTTTCACCTGCAAAATAGTCACTCACTCTTTGTGGACGTGAGCAAAGGCTAAAATGCGGGCCAAATACGTGAGCAAACTCATTGGCATACTCAATCCCTTGATTGTGCAAGATCTGGTGCACAACTATAGTCACAACTGATAGCAATCTGATTCTCTACCACCTGTCCCTATTGAACTGAACATGCACTGACATGCAACTGAGTTAACTGATGTATTCTTTAGTTGTATTATGAGTTAATAATTAGTTTAACAACTCATCATTAGTCTATCTGCAGTTAGACTAACTACAACCAGTTTAACTAAGTTAAACTGAACACAACTCCATCAACTGTACCTCTAGTCCACTAAACTCAACTCACTTGAGTTCTAACTGAAGTCATGCATGCAACAACTCAACTGACTCATAAGAAAAACGAATTTCCTTCTGACAGCTGCATGTGCCACTTCCGTAGCTCAAACTGAAGTGCTCCAAGAGAATAAGATTAAGTTTATAGTCCAAATATTATTGTGAGATAATAATATTTGACTTTTCTATTTTTGACAGCCAGTCTAAAAATAGACTTGATCACTCACACTGTGATCACTCACACTTTCATCAAAAATAGAAGTCCATCTATTTTCCCAACTTGATCAATCATCCATAAACATAGACATGATCCATATGTCTAAAAATAGACATAGTCTAAAAATAGACTTGTGCCAAAAATAGCCTGCGGGCCCACTTAGTGAAGGCGACTCTTTTCACTAAGCTCCATCATCTTGTTGCAATCTCAATAGCCATTTGAATGCGCTGCTAGTTTTAAGAGTTTGTATGTACAACAGTAAAAGCATTGTCTGTTTTTAATGACTATATATACACAGTAAACATATGGCTTGACAGTATACATAGTGTATGGTGATGGGCATACATGGAACAGTATGAAAAAAGTTGTTTTCATATGTATTTTTTTTACCAGAACAGAGTTTAGCATATTGACAGGGATATACAGGTGTTTGATTGCTTGAATAGGGATTTAAAACAGTGCTGCTGCAGAGAAAGGGTAAACAGAGGCTGAAGAAATCAAAGTTAAATTGTTATGAAGAGGAAGGTAAGATTCTTTGCTTTCAGAATTTCATTTTGAAAAGAACAATAGTCATAAAAATTTTATTGTCAAGATGAAATTAGTAACAGCAGAAGCATACATTCACTGGTTTTCAGAAACAATGTCAGCCAGAGTAGAGCCAAAATTTCAGATAGAGAGCTGGGGGAAGGAAACTATAGAAAAACTTTACCAAGTGGGGATGATAGGATTTTTACAAAAATTTGATGGCCACTCTGAAGAGATAACGAGGGACTTTATAAACAATTTCAGTCAGGACCGGACACGGGTAGGAGATGTTATTATTCCTGTGACTCAGGAATATCTTTCCCAAGCTTTAGATCTACCAATGACAGGTGAGAAATATTACAAAGGCCTGCACTTCAAGGAGAAAGCATGGACTTTCTTTCTTGAGAAGAACCGAAAAGGGACTTTTGATAGAACAAAGGGGATACTAAGGGAATGGTTCAATGAACCATAGGGTGAGTTGGTTTTGGTCATCCAGAAATTTTTGACTTGTGATAGAGGATATAGTGTTGCCCACTTGTCTAATGTCAGGCTTCTACAACATATTAAGTGAGAGGATAGGATTAACTTGCCATATTTCCTATATAGGAGCCTCTTGAGAATTATTGCAACAGTGAGACATGAACACAGGCCTAAAGCAGGACAGATTTACCACCAAGGATTGATCAAAATCCTAGTTGAGTATCAGGTGAGGTCACAAGGCATAGTATGGAGAGAGTTCATGTCTAAAAATCAGTTCATTGAACAGATTAATGAAGTATAGGATAAAATAGAGCAGGAAAACAGAGGATTCATGAATTCACCCTTGTATCCCAGAACAAGAGCTAAACAACAAAATAACATGGCCATGCAGGAAAATGAAACATCTATTATGTCTATTCCTAGAAGATTTAGGAATAAAAGTCCCATTGACATAGACAAGGAAGTAGAAACATATTCTCCAAGAAAACAAGAAGAAAATGACATTGCATAAGAAGTATTTGAGAGGGATTTTTCATATGATGATGCAGCAACAGCATAATTAATGACAACAACACAAGATTTTGAAAAAGAAATCAGTTTGGGAAGAATCAAGGACTTAACTGACCAATTGGAAATTAGCAAAATCCTGGAAAAAAAATTAAAAGAGGAAAACAAGGCAAATAAGAAGGATAATGCTAAGTTGGTCAAGACAAATGAAAATTTAAATGAAGATTTATGGAGACTGAAACGGAAAAATGATCTACTTTCTAAACAAGCATTTAAATGGCTAAAGGAAAAGAATATGTGGCAGGCAAAGTATGAAAAACAGAAGGTAAAAGCAGCTTTGTTTAGGGAAAGACATGACTCAGGTTTGGATTGTTTGGTCAGGGCAGCACAACAGGAAGCATCTACAGGTACAGCATCTACTACAGAGAGAAGAAGATCAAAGAGGAGTAAGCAAGCATGGGGACATGCTTGATGATAAGCAAGGGAGAGATGTTGGGCCTTAGTTTTGGTCTTATTTTTTCTCTAAGAAACTTACTAATCCATCTATTTGCCATCCATTTTCCCTTCATTCATTCCATTTTGATGTATATTTGATATCCATTCAGGTATTTAATTTTAATTTTTCAATTTCTAAAGTTTTTATGAAAGTTTGATTTTTAGTGCAAAATTGGCAGATTCAGAAATTCCCGTAATAGTTCTATGGTTGAGGTGGTTGCAGGACACTTGGGCATGAATTGAATGCATGGATTGATAGCTTTGGAACTAAGACTAAGCCAACTATGCTTATTTCGAACAGAACAAGCTTTATTAGGCCCATTTGTTGCTAGTCAATCATGACTAGTCATTCAGAAATCCCATAGAAATAGGGCAGTTTTGAGATTCTATGGGATTGGTCATATTTCTTGGGATGGGAGTAATGAATTCGACTTAGATAGATGGATGAGAGTATATGGGTTTGTTTGAGTGAATATATATCAATTTGTTTCATGATACTTCTTATTTAGGAGTCAAAACTTTGATGGCTTATGTATTGATTTATTATACTTTTATGCTGTGACACTTTTGGATTGAAGAGTTAATTTGAAGACTTGTGCTATTATTATTTTTTTGTTCAATGTTATGGATGTGTGACTAAATTTGAGCTTCTGATATCACCTCTCAAGTGTGCAAGGCAAGGGTGGAGGGCCCCCATTCCAAGCTAAGTACACTTCCTTGTTAACTAGTTTTATTTCTTGTAATCTGGTTATTGTAGAACTGGTTTTTCAAAGCTTTATTTTAGATTGCTTTATGTTTCATGCATGGTGATTGATTTCATTAGTTCTTAGATTATTAATCACTTTATTAATTTGGAAAAACCAGTGTTCAAGTTGAGCATCCCTTCTACTAAAATGATGAATTAAAACTAGTTTCCTTTGTTTGCATGCAAGTAGTTTCTTATTGTGATTTTGGTATTGAGATGAATGAATTATGATGAAATACCTTATGTGTCTCTTAAGTTAAGAGCTTCTTTCATTAATAATTTATCCATCTTAAGTTCTTGGTTTTAACCTCTGATTCATTAAGTGGTAATTGAAGCAAAAGTGGACTTCTTAAGTCAAGAACCATTTCAATATTTTTCCTCTTTTTAAACTAATTGAATTAGAGTTGTGGGATGTATTTCTTTAAGCTTTTGAATAACTGATCTTTCAAGGTTTGATTACAGCTGATCTTCACATATAGTTAACTTGCCTCAAAGCATAAACAACCTGGATTGATAAGAAATAATTGTGTTAATTTTGGTAAACAAATTAGCTCAACAAATATGACCCAAATATTCCACCTCCTGGACTCCAAAGAAACATTTGGATCTTTTTGCATATAATTGTTTCTCCTCCAATAGTTGTAGCACCTTGTCAACATGTTCAACATGATCCTTCCAAGACTTGCTGTAGATTAGTATATCATCAAAAAATACTAACACAAATTTTCTAAGGAATGGTTTGAAAATTGAATTCATCAAACCTTGAAATGTTGAAGGTGCATTGGTAAGGCCAAAAGGCATGACCAAAAATTCATAATGACCCTCATGAGTTCTAAATTCTGTTTTTGGAATGTCTTCAATATTCATTCCGATTTGATGATATCCTGAACGAAAATCCAACTTGGTGAAGTAAATTGATCCATGCAATTCATCCAGTAATTCATCAATGACAAGAATGGAGAACTTATCTTTAATAGTGAGCTTGTTGAGCTCCCTATAATCCGGGCACATGCGCCATGATCCATCCTTCTTGTGCACCAATAATACTAGAGCAGAGAAAAAACTTTGACTTGGTTGAATTATACCAACCTCTAACATTTCTGCAACCATACGTTCAATTTCACTTTTTTGGACATAGGGATATCTATACGGCCTGATGTTTGGAGGAACACTTCCTGGAATCAGATGAATAGCATGATCATGATCACGCATAGGTGGGATACCCTTGGGAGTCTCAAATACCTTGTAATGATTGTCCAGGACTTTTTGGAGGTCTGGAGAAATAGATGAATCCAATGTGGAAACATCTAGCGAGCATAATTGTGAAATTACACCTCTTTGCTCCTTTTTTAGAAGCTTTGTCATACCATGAGAGCTGATTATCTTTCCTGGTTTCCCTGCAATACCCCTTAATTCAACTTCCTTTCCTTCTATAGAAAATTTGATGAAAAGTTCTTGAAAATTAAAAGCTATTGTACCCAAGGATTGTAGCCATTGGACTCCCAGTACAACATTAGCACCTCCCATTGGAATGGAAAGCATTGGGCTAGTCAATACATATTCTCCCATGGATAGCTTGATATTATGACACCTTCCAGAGAAATTTATTGTTCCTCCATTTGCAATCATCACTTGACACTCTGGTGCTGAATATAGGAAGCAATTCAATTCTTTTGCTACCCTACAATGAATAAAATTGTGGGTGCTTCCTAAATCAATCAACACTATTACCTTTTTCTTCTTGATTTGTCCTTCTATCTTGATGGTTTAAGGAGTGGTAATTCCCGCCAATGCATTACAAGATATGGTCGGATTTATTTGTTCTTCATCTAGGCTTTGTTCTTGGAGTATATCTTCTTCTTTTGACCTTTCTTACTCCTTCTCTTCTTCCTCTTCATAATCTATGTAGAATAATTTCTTCTCAGCACACTTATGACCTTTAGTGTATTTTCTATCACAACTGTAACAAATCCCTTTTGCTCTTTTTTCTTCCAATTGTTGTGGTGTAAACCTTATATGTTGTGGAAGACTAGGGGCAACAACACTTCCGTCTTTATAGTTGTGAGTGGTATGCTTCCTGGTTGCCATAATTTTGCTTTCCATTTTTCTTGCTAACCTGAATGCCTTCTCTAATGAATCAGGTTCCCAAAGGCGAACATCATGTTGGATATTATCCTTTAAAGACCCTATGAACACATCAATCCTATGCTCCTCTGGAATATCTTTTACCCTTATGTTCAATCTTTGGAACTCCTCAATGTGCTCCATTACTGAACCATTTTGTTTGAGACTTATCAATTGGCTAAAAAAAGTGTTGCTTTTTGTATCTTCATAATGTGCTATCAATTCTTCCGTAAAAATTGCCCAAGTGATAATTTTTTTACGAGAGCAAAGCCATTGATACCATACAAACTAATTTGATTCCAAATATACAGTTGCCATATGTACCTTTTGTGTGTTTTGCACATTATTGAGATCGAAGAACTGCTCCATCTGTAATATCCATGTGGCGGGATCTTTGCCATCAAACTTCCTCATATCGATTTTTGGAATATGGTGGGTCTTTGATCCAACATTAGAGTCTATGGAATCATGATTAACATTACTTTTTTTCACATCATGAATTTCCTTTACAACCTTTTCACCATTAGTAAGTATTTCTTGTAGAAAATTTGTCAAATCTGTCTTCAAATCTGCCATGTCTGTCTTCAAATCTGTCTTCAAATCTGCCATGTCTCTCTTCAAATCTGTCTTCGAATCATTCATCTTAGTTTCCATGCCCTTTATCTTAGATTCCACGCCATTTATCTTAGATTCCACACCATTTATCTTAGATTCCACGCCATTTATCTTAGATTCCAGGCCATTTGTCTTAGCTTCTGTTAGCTTTTGTGAGCGTGACATTCGTTGCACTTGTTCTTGTAATTTTGATATATCATGTAGCATTTCTTCCTCTTCTTCATGAGTCATGCTAGATATTTTAGGTTCCTTACTAGGTGTTTGCATTTTCTTTCCTCAGGGCATCAGTTACCGATAATAATTCTTTACTATGCCCTTTGAATTCCTTCAAACCCAGCTTACACAAAAATTAAAAAAAAAACTACACACCTTTTTTCACTTTGTAGAAGCCTGATATTGAATCTAATGTATCTTTGTAATTCCAGATCCTCCAATTCTGAAATTGCGACTTGTAGTAGCCTTCTATTTCCTCTTTCGAATGCCACAAGTCTAACCCAATTTGGATTCTCCAAGGAAGAGTTATGTGAAATCTCCCACAGTGACTTGATTATAGACTAGTTCAGTAGAGCGAACTTGTACAACGTGCCACGAGTCACTGTTTCGACCTTTGGAACTGAAAAATGCATACAAGAAACTACAGTCTGTCCTCTTTCTATACCTTCTTATGACATTTCAATCCGATCCCCAAAGAGAAAGTTATGACGATTTTCCCCAGGTCACTTGTTTTGAATGTAATTCAGGAGTCTGCAAAAAGACCAACTTCCTCAGATCATATCTCCGCAAATATCGCTGGAAAATCTCTGAAATTCGGACCCGTAGTTTAGCATGATTTCTTCTCAAATGGGTTTTTTTGTGACTTCTGAAATGTCACAGAAAAAAAGTTATAGCGAAAATTCCACGATGACATGTTTGGAGCAGCGAAACCCTAGAATCCAAAGCTCTGATACCAAATGTTATGAAACCAGCTCAAGAAGAGATAGAAAAGATAGATCAACGCCTTAGAATTCAGCCTCTTCGAGGGGGCAACCTCCTTTACATTACATAAATGAACAATTCTTGGATGATACAAATGACAAAACCTCCTTTCTATATATAGGAGTCTAAGGAGTCACAATATAATCCAGCCGACCTAACAATAATAATATAAAGCCACAAAAATAACAATAGAGGGATTCTATGGGGCACAAAAATAACAACATGGGGGTAATAGGGGCACAAGAATATAAATAAGGGGTATAACTACAATAGTAATGGGGAAATCACTAGTATTATAGGGACCCAACACAGTGATTGGTTTCAAAATTATTATTTGATATTATGTGACACAAGCAAGTTCCCTCTGCGGACAAAGGAAACCCCCCTAGCCCTAGAGTGGGTCTAGTCACAGCAATGACAATACCAAAGAAAATTTCCTTAGAAAGTTGATGCCATGAATGCTTACCTTCAAATCGTCATTCGATGAAGTCCCTGTTGTGTTGCTCCAACTCTCATTTTTCTAGTCACTTGTACCTGAAAACAACATACAGAGCGCAACCACGAACATAATAGAGTAAGAAAAACCAATCTACTTAAAGAGTCAAGGAGCTTCAAGCTATCAATACGCAATCCAACATAAGGTATAGGAAATAAGTTGTTGATTTATATTAATGTAAATTAAAGTAGAATTTACAATCAAGCCTTGACATCGTAAGCCTCCTTGAAGGGTCCTGTTAGCATGTCTCTGTAAGCATTCACTCATAGATTGTCTCCCAAAAGACAAATAACTCTCTCTCCTACCCAAAAGGCTAATTCTAGAACATTCTTACACTTAAGATAACTCCACTCAAAACCATACCAAGCTAAGTTATATGAGAGGCTACTTCCACACTCTAGATAAACTCTCAACTTTTACTATGGAACTCTTGAATTCTGAAGCTAGCTGATCTCAGTCATGGAGAAAGTATTTATAGGAGGAGGAGCTTCCATAAGAAATAGGAGAAAGAGCTTATCCCTTTGAGAGGTTTCACAAAAGGTGGAACAACCATCCCAAAGGAGAGAGGCGATCTCATCTAGTCCAACAACCAACCACCGCCCATGAAGCTATTACACTTTGAAGCTTCAACGAGTTTTTTAAAAAACTTGCCAAAAGTAGATCGTCACGAGTGCAACACAAAGACAGAGTGAAGACTTCACTAGGACCAGTGCAATCTTGGCCATCTTCACGGGTGGGACAACTATTGTCCTGCGACGACCCAAAAACATAGGTAAAAAAGGTCTACTCCAGGAGTACTGAACTGAGGTATTCTTCCTAAAATGACAAGGAAGACATTGACACATAATTTGCAACATGACACAAGGAAAATGTCAATAACATGGACCGGCAATGTCTGGGATCAGGGAATGTGGGGTCGATGAAAAATTACTATGTAATAGATGCCCCCTAAATCATGCAGGTCGAGAGAGTGGGAGGGGTGAAATGCTTTACAAATCCATAACTGAAACAGAACACCATCGTGGAGAACCTGTAAATGAAAGTACAACTAATATCTTTGATACATGAGTACATAGTGAAAGGAAATAGATGTGCATAAGGCATGGGCACAACAATCCAGAAGATAAATATAAATGATCTATGGTATGGACGCAGCCATCCAATCAGAAGGACCATATAAAAGACTCAGGTATGGTCGCAGTCTTCCAATCAAAAGAGTCATGTATTCAATCATGAAACAATCCACACAACCTGGACTTATGTAATCTGAGCCCACGATCTTGAATCCCAGCTTGATCATGGTACAAATTCTAATATGCAAATAGATGTGCTGAAGTCGAGCATACTAGAAAATCACTTGATTACCGATCAATGATGTAAACCGTTAACAAGCGCGAGAGATACCACCAGTAATGTTAATGGTCATCAAGGTACTTGTAGTACAATCCACAAAGTGTGAAGAATGATTTGAAGTCGAACACCTGTGAAATCAACCGATCGAAAGACAATAATGAAAGCCTGTCGTCGAATGCAAAGAACTTTCCATTAAGGCATGCAAGCTCCAAGGTACTAGAAAGGAGTCTCTAGATCAACTTCCAAGATAATGAGTTGAAGTCAACTAGAAGTGACCAGTCGAAGGAGGGCCATAATGTTTCTCACATAATCGATGCAAGACAAAGGAAAAATATGAATGTGGATGAGATAGAGAATCTGAGGAAGGTGTGTAAGGATACAAATTGCAAAATGATTAACCTCTTGAACATATCAACGACACGACTCCGAAGTTTGGCAGCATTTTGATACCAAGGGATCAAAGGTCATGATGATGCAGCAAGGATCAAATGGAATGAGGCAAAATGGATAACCCAAAACCCATAAGGCCAACGATAAAGTGAGGATATCCCAACCCAACAAAAAGCAAAAGAAATGTCGATGTTCAAGAGCGATAAGCTGTCGTAATGATTAATACAACCAACATAATACTTCCAAATTTTCCCCCACCATTTCTGGCGAGTACCCCAATTATTTTTGAAACACAAGCTTGAAGGGGATAGCATATGCTTGTAATGCAAGTTTGTCTTTCGGACAAATTTTACGTAGTAAGTTTTAACGATCCCTAGGAAGGAGGATCTCGGTCTCATCTTTATGACAAGTCCAATGTCGTCAGGGTTTAACGAGTCCGACAAAGGTAAAACTCAGAGTCTTCTTCATATTTAGAGAGTTTGAAAGAGACACTAAAAATAAAACTCCAAAGGTCCCTTTTCGTAAATTTGTTCCTTGAATCTGGAAAGGTAGAAAACAATACCCAAGGGAAAATATTGACTTAGATAGATCAATGTATACCTTTTTCGTAATTAATCTATCCCAGTCCATAAAAGGCATAAACTTATACTAGGTATATGATGTTTCGCAGCCGTTAACAAGTTCAAAGCGACAAGAGCTCGGTGACCTTTTCATGTTTCGAGAGTCAGAAAAGAGCTTAAAGATGACTTGAAAAGGGACCTTTTCGTGTTTTTACCGAGTCTGCGAAAGTATAAAATACAACGTGTAAATCATCACCAAAGTACTTGGAACCTATCACTACACAAAAAACAAGTGCAAGATCTATTTTTGACGTAAATACGAATAAAATATTCAAAAATAGACCTAAAACCCTAACCTAAAACCCTAATTTGCCAAAAAGGGCTTATAAAAGGGCTATTTGGTAAAAAACAATTCACTTTTACTTTTACCTTGGAGTGGAAAAAATTCACCCTTGTGTGCTTGCGATTTCAGTGATCGATTGGAAGAGTTTTAGAAGCTTGTTTACAAACTCGTCTGGTCTAGGTAGGCACCACACCTTTTTCTAACATTTTTAGACAAAACGTATCTTGTTTTTGAAGTTTTTAGCTGTGATTTAGAGGAGGTTTGTAGGCGAGAGTGTCCGCAGCAGTCAGCGAGGGTTCCCAACTCGGGACCGCAAAGATCCGGATTTTCAACAGAGGTAAAATGAGCTCTTCACAATTGTACACCAAACAGTTCCAAAGAGCCCTAATTTTCCAAGCTACATATTCTAGCTCGATGCACCTGTTTGAAAAACAGGGGCAATGAGCGTCGAGAACCAAAGTTTCTCAAAATTTAAGCAATTTCATGGGGTTTTAGTACAATTATGGCATTGATAATTGAATGTTTGTGTGTTTGCAGGGAGAAAAACATGGTGATCGAATGGAAAGAGCGGGAACATAGAAACGATGATGAATTGGCCATGGGGGATCCAAATTGTTTGGATGTGCTCAAGAACTGTGAGCTTCTAAAGTTTTTCATGGTGCCGTGCCTCAGAGCACAACTGGATCTACTCCAATATCTCGTTGGAGCGTGGGATCCAAATGAAGGGAGATTCAACATTCGAGGGTAGAAATTAAAAATCGATGTCATTGACATCTATTTCCTAACAGGGTTATCACGGAGGGGAGAAAGGCCCCAAATGATAGGTATTTGGATCACAGGAGAGACGATGGACATGCTCATCGAAAGGATGTGTCCGGAGGCCCAGAAATCAGACAAGGGAGGTAAACTAAAGATCGCAACAGTAGCTGACTTGTCCTTGTGAGTTCTTCTTTCCACCATCACTAGAGCAACTGGTTCATCGGCCCCGCATGAGGCCACCAAGACTCAACTATGGTCGGCCGCTGACTGCCTAAACCCCACCGTATTCAACTGGGTAGAGGCAGTATTAGACAACCTCAAAAGGAAATTGACAAAATGCCAATTAGGTGATACTAAATAGTTTGGGTATGGAAAAATCCTCGTACCGTTCATCCTGGAATGGCTTCCCATCTTCCAGAGACAGGAAGTGGTCATGGCAAGGCCACCACCATGAGAGCCACAAATCACTCACTGGGCTATATTGATGCCTCAAGGAGGTAGGGGTCAATAGATGTCATGGACACCAGAGTTCTTCAAGTGGCTAGATCGTCAACTCATTGTTGCATAGGACTGGCCATATGTCAGGACTAACTTTAGAGGTGATCGTGACCTAGTACATCCTCCTGGGGAACACTAGGATGATAGAGGTAACAAACTCAGTTTTTGATTTTTAAAGAGTTTTGTAATTTTTTATGATATTTTTTTATATATATGTCCTGATCATTATGTTTCAATCTTGCAGATGTTGGACTGAAAAGACTTGTAGGTTTGTCTCCCATTGCTCGGAGAGACGAGAGGGAGTTTGCACTACCTCCTCCTAGCGAAGACGTGGAGGATGAGCTTGCCCGTGACCTGGAGGGATTGACAGAGGGTATCTCGGATTACGTGGGATTCGAGGATGTCCCTTGATAGTACCAGTGACACATAGCGGGGGTGTCTAATAGGATCCATTGACTGCTTAGACATGTTGTCTGAGCAGTGGTGTGCTATAGAGAGCATCACGTAGATTAAACCCCTAGGTTTATTTTCTGCAATTTTGTCTCATGATGAAACTTGAACATATATTTTTTGAGCACTATGATGTGCAACACATGATATATATATATATATATATATATATATATATATATATATACCTATGTTCTACTTTATCAACTTATTATGTCTCAATGTTTACTTTTACAAATGTCACAAATGTCTATCTAACACATGATTTGCCAATGCATCTGTTAATGTATTTAGTCTTCTAGGAATATGTTGATATGTAATGAAATCAAAATTCCTTTCCAGTAAACAAACATGTAAATACAACCTTAAAATATGAGGGTTTCTAATGGAATTACGCCCATTGAGTTGGAGAACAACAAGCTGTGAATCTAGATTTATGATCAGAGTGTGAATATTGAGGGAAACAGTCTCAGTCAATAGCTCAATAACTGCACTATATTCAGCGACATTGTTCATATTACATCCTAGACAAACACCTTGAAGATCTACCAACTCACCGTGAGGATCATAGATAACCCATGCCGTGGAGGAAATATTCTGAGTATTGCGATAGGCACCATCAACGAAACTGACATAAGGTGAAACAAACATCTACATAAGAAGCAAAAGGACACAATAAGAAAAAACACTTATACACCAAGCCAAACATGTAAAAAAATGAAAACACACTTATGTACATAAAAATGCACAAAAGACTCATGCATAATACTTCTTGAGATAAAGCCTATTTTGGGGTTTATCTAAAGGATTTCCTTCATAATCAATCAGCTCATAGGAACCTTTTTTCAAAACACATTTTACAATATAGGGCCCATGCCACATGGGTTCGAATTTTCCTACCCCCAACTTATCATGAGCTTGATCATACAATAGGACTAAATCCCCATCAATGAAGGAACTTGGGTTGATTGTCTGATTGAAGTGAGATTTCACTTGCTCCTTTTGTGCCTCAATGACCAATGAAGCAAGTCGACGAGTCTCATCAAGTCGTTCTAAATAAAAAATACGCTCCTCCATCGGATTGGTATTTGGCAGTAATTTGATAGCTAATTTGAGAGAAGGAATTTCACATTCAATCGGAAGGGTAGCTTCCAGACCATAAACAAGCTGAAATGGTGTAAATCTGGTAGCATCCTTAACCGATGTAGGTAGGCCCATAGAGCAGAAAACAACATCAAATGAAAATTGGACCTATGCATTCCAATGGTACATTGAAGCATGGTGACCAACACTTTGTTCACTGCTTCAACTTGGCCATTGGCCGGGGGGTAATATGGCATTGAAATATCGTGATGCAAGCCCAACTGGTTTGCCAACTCAGCCATCATATAACTACGAAAATGAGAGCCATGATCTATGACAATGGCCTGAGGGACTCCAAACCTGGAAATCACATGATTGAATAGAAATTGAGCAGTTGTCTTACCATCGTTAATCAATCTAGGCATGGCTTCGGCCCATTTCGTAAAGTAATCAACAACAATGATGATATACCCATGCCCCCCGGCCGAGCAAGGGTTACAAGTCATAAAATCAATGCCCCAATTTGCAAAAGGGCTAACAATGATAGGATGCAAAAGAGAAGGCGGCATATGCATCTTGCGCTGGTAAATTTGACACGCATGACATGAACGGATGGCAAGAATGCAATCCTTGAAAATGGATGGCCAAAAATAACCAGCATGAAGAATTTTCTAAGCAGTGGCATAACGAGATATATGACTTCCACAGGCACCAGAGTGATAATCATTTAAGACTTTCTCAGCTTCCTCGAGGGTTAAACAGTGGCAGAGAATAGAATCAACTCCGACATGGTACACCATGTCTCCAATAATATGATATGGCTGAGAATGATGGAAAACATGTTGTCGAACATCCTTAGACAAGTCAGAGAAAATGAAGATGTCTAGAGGTAAATGATGGTGTCACTGTACCAGTGATTGAGGGTACTAATCAAGAAGAGTGTATCGTCTAGGATGCGGTCCTCTATCTAAGAGGGAGTAGAAGCAGATGGTAAAGAGAAAATCAACTCAGTGAAAACCAATGACTTCTTAGATTTGGCAGTGGTGAGCTCAAAATCAAACTCCTAGAGGATAACGATCCACTTGGAGTATTTGCCTCCCAACAATTGACGTGACAAAATATATGTCATCGGATTGCAATCAGAAATCACAATTGTGGTACGCAACAAAATGTAATGACGAAAATGTTGAACAACCTGAATGGCTACCAAGGCCAACTTCTCGACATAAGCATAGGGAGTCTCGGTGTTGAGAAGGTTGCGGCTAAGATAATATATGACATGCTCGGAACCATCATCATTGTCCTATACCAGAACCATGCCAATGGTACTATCAGTGACAGCCAGATAAAGTGAGTAATCATAGTGATAGTTAGGTGGATGCAACAAGGGAGCAGAAACAAGAAGGGTCTTGAGCTGCTCAAATGACTTTTGGGCAATTTCATCCCAAATGAATGGAATGTCACACTTAAGCATACGCGTATAAACTTTAGCAACCTCAACATAGTTAGGGATGAAACGACGCAAGAAATTAGCCTTCCCTTGCAGACTCTGCAACTGGTGCAAAGTAGTAGGAGGCGAGAGATTCAAAATAGCTTTGACCTTGAGTGGATCGAGACGAATACCCTCCTTAGAAATGACAAACCCAAGGAGTCTGCCGGACTCAATGCATAAGACACATTCGTGTGGATTGAGACAAATGTGGTACATCTACAATGAAGAAAAATATGATGGAGGTGGTCCGGATGGTCTGTGTGTTTAGCTGAATGAGTAGGAAGATCATCCAGATAGGGCTAAACAATGTGTCTAATATCATCAAAAGCACAAGACATTGCTCTTTGGAAAGTTGCACTGGAATTCTTCAGACCAAAAGGAAGCTTTTTATAAGCAAAAGTACACCACGGACAGATAAAGGTAGTCTTGTGCTAATCAGCAGGTAAAATATTGATCTAGTTATAACCAGAGAAGTCATCCGTCAAAGAGAATATTTCACTCCTATCATAGTCATCAATAAGCTGGTTAATAAAGGGAGTGGGGTAGTTATCTTTTGGACATGTGCAATTGATATCACGATAATCAACACAAACTTGAATAGTGCCGTGATTTTTAGTCATAGGGACAATGTTAGAGACCCAGTCTCTCAAGGGAATAGGATAAATGAACCCAGCCTTGAGAAGTTTTTCAACCTCTCCTTTAATGGTAGCTTCCTTTCTTGGGTGCACGAGACGTAAAGGTTGATGAACGGGCTTCGCATCAAGACATGTAGGTATCTCATACACCATAATACTCAGATCTATATTGGGCATTTCTTCATATGACCAGGCGAACATGTCACGAAACTCTCAAAACAGACTAGTGTAAATCTTTATCTCCTTAGGAGAACATGTTACTCCAATATGAATATTTTTTACAACCCCTGGTTTAATAGAGATGTCGATAGGCATGGTTTACATGATGTTTCCAATATTCCCTTCAGAAAATACCTCATGAGTTAATATGGGCGTCTGAAGCAGTTCATAACGAACATGGGGAGAAAAATTATCTAGATAGGCAGTCATTGCCCCAAAGCCAGGAAGAAATGAGGAATGATGATGACTATCGACCCAAGGAGGATCCTCAAAAGATAAAGTTTCAAGAATAGCCTCGTCAAAATGAAACATTTCTTGCAAAGGATCAGGAGAAGTGATATCTCTGAACCAAGGGGATTGCACATATGTGTCCAGAGACCTACTCAAAAGAGTAGATTTAGAAGAATGAGTCGAAGCCAAGATGATTTCAACATAGTTAAGCTCAGCAAGGCTTAAAGGCATAACATCACCCCAAGAATATACCTGATCGAGGGGAGGAATCACCCAAGGATCAGGGTTAACAGAGATCATATTAACAAAGGCGACATTAGGAGGTGGGAGCAGAAAAATGCCCATGAGGGCAGGAGCTTTAAAGGGCCCAGAACCCACACTCTCATAAGGAATATTGGTATGCTCCACATACAGAACATTGCCTTCCGAGGAAGAATAAGGAAAGAAAGACAATTGATTGACTGTAACAATCTTCCCTTGATGAGGAAAATGAAGTACGCAGAATACTGAAGAAGCAATGACATGCATAGCATACGTCCAACTTCGACCTAGTAGAAGGTTGTAAGTCAGATTGGTGTCAACAACCTCTACTTCGACGTTAATCGTCTTACCTTCCAAGGTGATAGGAAAATGCGGGAGAATACGAAACAAACGAGGATCTCTTCCATCAAATGCCTCCAGGGTATTTAGAGATTGACTCAAAGAGGGAGAACCAATGGCTTTCCAAAAAGAAACAGACATGATGCAAGTCGAGGCTCCTTCATTGATAATAGTACGATGAATAGTCTTTGAGTTAATAACAACCTGGATGAGAAAAGTGATCTGGTAAGGCAAACATGGCACATGATTTTCACGATCAAAAGTAATCAACTCAGCATCAATCAGATCAATTCCACCGATGGCGGATAGTAATGACTTTTGTTAGGGAGGACAACTCTGGAGAACCTCCAATGTAGACATAGCCAAAGGAGCTTGGGCTAGATCTTCGACAATGCTATAGTGCTATGCAGCACAAGCATTGGGATTATAGGAAGATTTCTGAAGAATTCCTTTAGCAGGTGGTCGAATGACAGACTCATTACTAGGCCTTTCAATATGAAGAGGGCCAGAATTGGATGGGGGAACACTAGAAGGAACTTCAGGTTCTTTCCCAGTTGGCAGAGCATAATCTTTTGATTGAGTAGACATGTGAATAGGGATAGTCCTGGCCATAAAGACCTGGGAACCAGATGAGGAAGAGGATTGAGGCTAGTCCACCATTTGAGTTTGTTGGGAAGGAAATATTTCTTTAAGCATAGCAGGAATCCCTGAAATTCCATTAAGAAAACGACTTACCTCAGACCATCGAGGATAGTCTTTAGTGAAGTGATCCTCATCATAGATAAGACAAGGATACTTAGGTTTGCATTTAGAACCATCATCGGTAGGAGTCTTAGGAGTTTCTTGCTTTGGCATGTCAGACTTATTTTTACCTTTCCCTTTCTTCTTACCCTTCGAAGTTTTCTCTGCCATGGTGGATTGGACGGTATTAACTTCTGAGGTTTTCCCAGGATTGGATGGAGACTGAGAAGCAGTTTCAATCAGAGCAATGGAATTCTGCTTTGTAGGAATTGTGGAAGACTTTCGAGAAGACTGAGTGACAGAACCAATAACACCATCGACAGAAGGTGTCAGCAGAGCTTTAGAAGTTCCAGGTCATGGAGCATCAGGAAAGACGTCATAAAGCATGCCAGATTGGGAATATACCAAATCAAGATATTGAGGACACACGATGGCTTGCTCTTCAGTAACGCATGCCCCCATAGCAATATCTTTGGCTATTGGACCGACAAAAGAGGTAGTGAACCAATCAGTTAATAGCTGACCAGAAATCTATAACTTGATCAAATGGCGACGCCTTCTCCATTCATGAATATGATCAGAGATGTGGGTAGCTATGTCCTATTTCAGAGAGGTAAGAAGATGCATTCATGTTTCATAGAAAATCAGTAACTGAAAATGTGTAAGGAATGCCATCACGAGAGAGTTAAAATCTTGGAAAGTCCCACGAGCGAACTCAATGTACTACTTTGTAGCAAAACCAGTAAGAGTCCTTTGGAAAAGATGGAGATGAATAGAATTGTCAAGCCAACAATTGGATGAACACAAAAGGTGATAAGTCATGACATGTGCCTGGGAGTCTTCTCCGGACTTGCCTTCAAACTTAGGACAATCACCAGGGATCTTGGTTGGAACAGGTTGCTAATATGTATTATGAAGTATAGGATCATTTGTCAACTTCAACACATCGGGCAATTCCAAAGTCGCTAGAAAAGGCAACTGAGGATTGAAAGACATCATGGGTCTTTGATAAGGAC
This sequence comes from Pinus tabuliformis, assembly GCA_031772625.1. Classification (NCBI taxonomy): domain Eukaryota; kingdom Viridiplantae; phylum Streptophyta; class Pinopsida; order Pinales; family Pinaceae; genus Pinus; species Pinus tabuliformis. The sequence continues at coordinate 443,046,915 of CM062818.1, read as the reverse complement.
CAGCATTAGGGTTCCAACCAGGGCCTTATTGCCCCCATGGATCTTGTCCCAAAGGATTTTTTCCATAAGGGTTAAAGTTGGGAGGATTGAAACAATACCCCAGTTGTTGACCTGGGTTTTGACCTCCAGCAAACCATTGATTACCAACTTGACCAACAGGGGCAGCATATGGCTGCTAAAATTTCTGATAAGGATTAACTTGAGGTTGTTGATAGTTTTGATATGGATTACCCTGAGGTTTCCCTTGGGGTTGTTGAGGTACTTGAGGACCATACTGAAACTGGGGCCCAAACTATGCCTGGGGCCCAAGTTGCATCTAATAAATAGGTTGGGATTGGAATCCAAACTGAGCCTCGGGACCGGGTTGAGTTTGGGGACCAGCTTGAGCTTGAGGTCCAAGTTGCATTTCAGCACTAGGTTTACTAATAGCTAGATTGACCTGACCAAAAGGTTGTCCTTGCTGAGCAGCAGGTTGGCTTTGTTAGAACTGGGGCTGACCTAACTAACCAGAAGGTTGTCCTTGCTGAGCAGCAGGTTGGCCATGTTGGAATTGAGGTTGATCTAACTGACCAAAAGGAGGTCCTTGAGATAAAGTAGGTTGTCTTGAATGAAAAAAGGATGAACCTGTTTGGGGTAAAGGTTGTCCTAGAAAGGGTTTTCCTTGGGAGCCCAAAGGTTTCCCCTGCTGACTATAAGACAGGCCTACAAAGGCATAAGGTTGTCCCTAAACAGGTTGTCCTTGAGAGCCGTGGCAAGTAGTGTGATTCCAGGAAACCGAAGGTGGAATTTCATTATTAACTAGAGCCATCTAAGGAAGAGGTCCAGTATAATACATATTAGCTCCACAGTGATCATAATAGTGTGGAGGTATATGTGGAATGGACATCTACTAAGAACCTAGAGGGTTATAAGTCGAATTTCTAAGAGCAAATAGATATTGATCATAAGACAATCCCCCTAGAAAGAAATTCTAGGATATAGGCACATTACCCGTAGGTTGACTGACTCTAGATGCCAAAGGTGAAGGACCACCATCAATGGGTCCATAAGATATCCCAGTAATAGCAGTGACCACCAAGGATGCAGTAACCGCACTAATAAGAGGAGCTGAAGATGCCACACAAATGGTGGGCATCGATGGAACAGATGTAACTTATGTAACCTGTGTCCGAGGAATGGAAGTCGTGGCTGACTGAGTAGACATGAACAGCCCGAAATTCAGAACCAATGTACAAGACCATATAGAGCTCAGGTGTAGAGATGTAGAACCAAGTATGTCATCCAAAGGGTGATAGCAAAGCAGTAATGAAACATCCAAAGAGGTGTGGAAAGGGAAACCTTCTAGAGGAAGCTGATATTCACCAGTCGACACAAGGCTCTCTTGACTGCTAATAGGGCTCTACTCATCCATGTCGGAAGAGGCCATAGGAACCGAAGTACTAGGGGGAGTAGATGGAAGATCCTCATCTAAAAATTCCCAAACATTGGGAGGAGTCCAATTGATATCAAAAGGTTCCTCACCCAAAGTTTGAGAGGCAAGAGGTTAAACACTAGGAACAATAGCAAGAGAGCCACTAATAGATAATACCTCATAAGAGATGTGGGAAGAAGGCTCTCTATCACTTGGTAAAAATGACGGAATAGATGAGTCTACTAGGATGGCCTGAACTCAAAAGACCAGGAGAGAAGATTTAATTAAGAGGGCTTTGAATTATTTTCAAGGGTATTACTCATGATGTGGCCAAAATTAACAGGTAGGATGTTATCGTGGGCAAATAAACTTTATGACACTAGAACAAAACTTTGCCTTTTCATGTTTATAGAGTCGAGAAAAAGGACAAAAGATGACTCTAGTCTCCTTCGAATTTTAATGAGCCTGAAAGGACAAGTGCTCAGATGATCCTTTTACTTTTAAAGAGTCAAAAAGGAATGAAAGTGACTGCTCTAGAATTCTAGGCAAAAGGTTTACCAGACAAATCGTAAAACTGCATATACACCTTGGTAATAAAATGAAAGAGAAATGACCAAGGACTTCCTGTACGACAGCTAATCTTCCCAAATGCTGTGTTCGGTGCATTACAATTCGTAAGGCAACAGACTTGGCTTCCTATAGATAATAGTGTTGGTCACTTTAATTGTTTAATAATAAAACAGTCGGGTGCCACATTAATTATCAACCCGGGAAAGTCTGATTATTCCAAAGGTGACTACGTACTGTATGTACTCAATCTTAATGGTATTAAAAGTTGTAGTATAAATAGTCTATTATCTATTAAATCCCTACTCTGTGTTACAGTAGTTACAGTAGTTACAGCCTATTGCAGAAAATGAAGTAAGAACAAATAACTTAAAGGAAACAAATCTACAAAAGGAAGTGATGGTTGTCCTACAACAAAGGATCAGGACGCTATCCTCAGAGTAAGGACTTTCAGCACCTGCCTCTGTTGTCCAGTTCACCCATACACTCTGTAAATCCTAATCACTGGTGAGGCACTCATATGCAACATCAATCAATTAAAAAGGAAAACAGAGTTTTAGCAAAAGTAAATATCATTAGAAGCAATAACTGTAATATAAACAGAAATCACACACACACCACACAACAGAAAGAGATGGGTGAATCTTGTGATGAAGGTGGGCCCTGTCGTTCTCACAAGATTCCCCAGAACACAGGAATTAAAATAAAATACTCAGAATAGGATTGTATTCATCTGCTAATAAACCATATTACAAAAATAGATTCAGTCTCATCCCTTCACTACAAGTCCTGTGTTACAGTATGTTCCCCTCCTTTCTGTCTGTCCCTCTCTAATGTAGATGTCTCCTCTTTATAGAGGAGACATCTATTACAACAGATTTTCATACATTCGGATTCAACCCTTTTGTACCAAAAATAAGAAATTCAGTTCTTGATAACAAAATATTGTTACAGCCATGAGGATCATGATCATTACGACCAATATAGTAATCGGTCAGACTCCTTTGCCGATGCAGATTTGTTACGCAAATCCCAACTGTTCCTCAAAGTGCGTGTGCTGTTCGTGCTGTTTCAGCTTCGAGGTTCATGCTGTTCTTGCTGTTTCAGCTTCACAGTTTGCGTTGTTTCTGCTGTTTCAGCAACAGCAAGATGTGATCCTGCCAATTAGGCAGTTTCAGCAATTAGTCAACACTTTAATCAACTTCAGGGAATAATTATAAAGATAGCATGATTACGTGTTGAATAATTAAACATGTAGTAATGAGGAAAGTTATTCTGTACCTTTTGGAGTGATTAAGCCAAAACACTAGCAAAGGCTTTCACTTAAGGGTTGAAGAGGGTAATACAATGGAAAAATATACAATCAAAAATAGACAAAATGGGAACCTAACATCCCCCCCAACTGAAAATTTTTCATGTCCGCATGCAACGCCTAATCTGAAACGGAATCAGAATACTGGATTGAACAGTGTAGATTGCTTATACAGTAAGTGTAGAAAGTGCTGTCAACCATGTCTCTGAACCCTTGGGCATTCTGAATGCTTTTCCACGCTGTCAATTCTTCCTTTTTAGTCAATGTAAATTGAGCCTTGTATTGTTCTCCAGGAAGCCATAAGAGAGGGAAATGAAAACGGTAACCAATCCACCGTTCAACACATTGTCTCATGCATTTTACATAAGCAGGTATCCTTGAGATTGCTGCCTGTAGATTGAGGGGATTGTAGGGATGATATTCCCTTCTTTCTTTGGGACACTATTCCCAGAAAAATTCATTTGCTTTTATGGCCAGAGGTCCTTTAGCTTTGACATAATGCTGGCAGTCTTCCATGACTGCTGCTTGCAGATTGCTAATGTGATCGGCCATGCCTGGCTCTCGTAGATTCCGTTGATGTTCCATGAGGAAGATGGTTGCATTCTGTGGTTCCGGACGAATCCAGAGAATATAGTTCTCCTCATTGTGTTGTGCAGACATGAAAGCATTCTGTCAAGCGAATTGGTTGGCCAAAAAGGAAATAAAAACTCTTATTTGAATCTCACCACAAATAGGAAGTAAATTAATCTTTCTATCTTCAGGCATAGCCTTGTTGTGAAGATAGAGTTCGCACAACAAATTCTGATCATTGTTTGGTGCTTCTGCAAAAGTTTCAATGAATTGTTGTGGTGTAGAGACCTGGCGTGGTCTTCCATCCTTTATTACTTTCAATTGGAGGAACGTTGAGCATTCTCTCAAGAATACAGAGTAATTAAAAGAAGGCTTTCTTGTAGCCAGTAAGCACTGGACCAAATCGAGGATAAGGGATAGGCTGGCTTTTAATTGCTTATTTTCTTTGTGTTGTGCACGAGACTGTTCCATTGCTTCCCAATTCCTATAGGCATAGTTAAACCATAATGAATTCTGCGGTTGAAATACCTTTCCTTGGGAAAGCTCGTATTTTGCTCTCCATGTGTTGCTTAATTCTTGAAAAGTAGAAGTCTGTGCATGAACATCACTAACACAGGGAGGTTCAGTTTGTATATGCATAGTTGTAAAATATTTTGATTCGGGTTCCTACTCATCAATAACTTGGGTAGGCCGGGGTGGTTCTACTTCTTCTTCAGATTTCTGCTCATTAATAACTTGGGTAGGCCGGGGTGGTTCTACTTCTTCTTCTTATTTCCTTGAAGACCCTGCTGGTTCTTGTGTAACAGCAGGGTGTTCCTTTTTGAATATAACAGGGCTGGCTCCAGTCAATGGGACTACAATTATTTTATATCCTGCTTGAGTATAGATATCCCCACATTCACTGCACATGTATTCACTGTATTGCTCTTTCTCTACACTATTTTCAGCTTGAGATGCTACTTGAGCTAACATGTACATATTGAGTTCTTATTTATAGGCTTCCCTAGCCATTGCTAATTCTTTCTGATAGGCCTTAATTTCTGATTTTAAGAACTCATTTTCTTCTTGTAGGGAGGCTAGAGTGACCGAAGCTTCTACAGTTACAGATTCCAAAGGAAAAGAAAATTGTTGTTCAGCATTAGCTTCATCATGTGCGTCCCCAACAGGTGGTTCTTGTGTTTCACATATTGGGTCTGTTTGTGTATCAGTTTCACCTAGGGCATCTTCTTCTTGCTCCCCAATAGGTGGTTCTTGTGTGGCACCTATTGGGTCAGTGGCTGGTTTTTGTGTAACAACCACATGCAGGTCGTCTTCGTTTTGCTCCCCAACAGGTGGTTCTTGTGTGGCACTTATTGGGTCAGTGGTTGGTTCTTGTGTAACAGCCACATGCAGGTCGTCTTCTTTTTGCTCCCCAACAGGTGGTTCTTGTGTGGCACCTATTGGGTCAGTGGCTGGTTCTTGTGTAACAGCCACATGTCCTATATCAGCTTGGATGTCTGGTTTGAATTTGTCGGCAGCTGGTTCTTGTGGAGCAGCTGCCTCTGTTGAGAAAAATGATGTTACAAAATCGTGAACACTTTGAATTTCGACATCTGAGGGTGAAGGAGGTGAAGGTTCAGGGCTATGGGGAATATGGGGATTTAAAATGATAGGAGGAACGGCCTCGGTTGCTGCAAACAACCTTGTTCGTTGCCGAGGTAGGGAACTAGGAGAGACAGTAGTTTTCCTCTTGCGAGGACTTTTACTCATGGAATCATCAGAAATAGTAGCTGCCTTTACTGAGGCCCTGGTTCTTCTTTTTGACAGGGTTGCAGTTTTCTGTTGCTTTTTCCTTTTAAGGAAAGTGATGAGGGTATCCTCGTCTGAATCATCGGTAGGGATGTGAACTATGGGAGTGGATGGTTCGGCTTCATCATGGGGTGAGGACTGCAGTGGATTTTCAGTGCTTAATTGGGGTGTTCCTGCTACTGGTTGCTGAGTTTCAGCATCTTGCTAGGAATTTTCTTCATTTTGCTAAGGATTTTCCTCAGCTTGCTGGGGAGGGTTAATGAGGGGAGGTGGATTATGCAGGGTGAAGCCTCTATTTATCAGAAGTTGGACCAAACGATGGTGCGTAAGACAGAGGAGTTGGTGCCTAGCGTTCACGGTGTAATGTGCCATATTTTTCAGACATCCAAGGAGATAATAAGGCATATTTACTAGACGACCATGCTGCAAATGATTTAATAAGGTGAAGTCATGTTGGTAGACTACCTGATAGCGGCCCTCGCAAGTGAAGTAGTGCTTGACGAATTTTGCAACTTTAGGCCAAGGCGGTGGTAATGACCGAAGCGCAACACCCCTGCCTTTGGCTTCCACCTGCTCCCCAGGTAGCAGGAAATCTTGCTACGCATTGAGGATAAGATGATTCCTGCTGAACCAGCGAATGCCGTTGGTTGGAAGCCCTGAAACTTGTGCTATGTCTTCTTCTGTTACTGGGATTCTCACCCCTTGGAAAGTAGAATACCCCTCCCTCAAGTTGCATGCAAATTCGAGAACTTGCTGCAAATCAAATTCCGGAAGTCTTCTGAAATAGTCCACCCATCCTGCCTATAGGAAGATTTGGTATGCATCTGGGTAAAGTTCCAGTAATGTCGTCGAGCCCAGTTCATGTCTAATAGCATCTCCACCCATGGTTACTATTTTAGGTAGAATACAAAGTGCAGAGCCGAGTTGCCGAAGTCGAAACAGAGCAGAACGTTGCAAAATGAAATTATGACGTGGTAAGGCATAAGCAAGGTGGATTAGACACAACCGGGAGGAATAGGGATGGCGGTGATGGGCATGTTCTGTAATGATTACGATATTTCGGTAATCTCCCCCAACTGCGGCTGAATGATATGGTTGGCAGTATGACGCTTTTAGCAGTCATGTCAACTATCTCATCATTAACTACAATTTAATATTCACACATAACATGCATACCTTTACAATTACCTTTGGTTGTTGCGCCGAAAAGTGTTATCTCGTCCTTAATAGGTCAATGATCATTATATAAAGGGTTTGTAAGGTGTGAGGGTTTTTATACACGAGGTTTTTATTATTCACAAGAGGCAGTAGTGAAGGGGTATTATTAACAGGATAAATGGCTGATTCCTTTGAATAAAGAATGATATGTTTCTTTTTGAAATAATAGTTCATTCTCGGGATATTTAGGAAAATAGAAAAGATTGGTGTTTAAGCAGTGGGATTTGGTGTTTCGACACTGGAAAGTAGTGTTTCAGCAATGAAAAATGGTGTATCGGCAACGGGAAATAGTGTATCAGCACGAGAAATGGTGTATCAGCAACGGGAAATGGTGTATCAGCAACGAGAAATGATGTATCAGTAACGGGAAAATGGATTATGATCTGGAATGACATGGTGATGCTTTTCCAATCTGCATATTAATTCTTCCTATATTGGAATCTTTCTTTTTCAGCCACCATCCAAAGCTAAGATTTGCAAAATAATTAATTGTAACATGGCAACCCTTGACAGGGATTATTAGTTAAGAAATCTAATCTAGAAATAAATACATAAACAGGAAATTAAGTGCATTGAGGGATAGCTAGTCCCCCAAAAAGGTATAGTGTATGTCTGTCATGCAAGTAGCTTTGAAATCCTCTTTAGAAACAGGTCGTTGATACAAATGGAGTCGATACCCATTCACTAATAATGGTGTTCTACTATCATCAATCGTTAGTAGTTTGACTGTTCCGTTTGGAAAAACAGCATCTACTTCATAAGGTCCTAGCCACCTTGTTCTTAATTTCCCCTGAAAATTTTCAAAATGGGAGTCATACAGTAAGGCCCAATTACCTTTTTGAAACTGCTTATGCTTAATAGTTTTGTCATGCCACCTGGTTCTTTGCTGTTGTATCATGGTTGTTTGATGGATGGCATCCAACCTCTTTTCATCCAATTCCTAAAGCGACTGCAACCTAGCTGTCTGTGCATCAGTCATATCAAGGTTAACAGCTAAAGCAGTCCTTAGGGTTTTGATTTCAAATTCCACAGGAAAAACAAAATTTTTACCATAAACTAATTCATAAGGTGAAAAACCCGTAGTTTTCCTCCAAGTAGTTCTGTAAGCTCATAATGCTTCAGGCAACCTTTGAAACCAGTCCCTTCTATTCTCCTTGACTGTCTTTGTTAAAATGGCTTCTATGACTTTATTTGTACTTTCCACTGGCCCATTTGCCTGGGGGTGATAAGGTGTAGTCATTTTATGCTTAATGTGATATTTCTGGAGTGTATATTTGAAGCCATGAGAATGAAAAGGAGGTCCTCCATCTGTGACTAGTTCTCTAGGAAAACCAAACCTAACAAAGATTTCTTCAAATAGAAAAGTTAACACTGATTCTCCATTAGATTTTATGAGTGCCTTAGCTTCTACCCACTTAGTCATATAATCTGTGCAAACCAGTATATAAACTCTTTGATTGGATGGAGGATTGGTGGGACCTATAAAATCTAGTGCCCATCTTTCAAAAGGTTCAAGTATTACCTGGGGGTTAAGTGGCATTTCATCCCTGTGATTAGGCTGGCCCATTTTCTGACAGCTATCACAGGCCCTAACATATTTCTTTGCATCCTTGAAAAGTGAGGGCCAATAGTAACCCATTCTAAGAACTTTGTGTGCTGTTCTTTTATCTGCAAAATGCCCTCCACAAGGGCCATCGTGTCAAGCCTTAAATATATCATAAACTTCATCTTCTCTGATGCATCTTCGAATTTCCTGATCGAGTCTTGTGTGAAAGAGACACCCACTTATCCAGCTATACCTAGCACTTTGCTGAACGATCTTTCTTTTCTCTCTGTGCGATAGGTGTGATGGTAGTTTCCCTGCAACTAAGTAATTGGCAATGTCTGCATACCAAGGTGAGTGAGCAGATACTGCAAATAAATATTCATCAGGAAAAGAATCATCTACTGGAATATTTTCATCAGTTTTTAACCGAGAAAGAAAATCAGCAACTACATTTTCTTTACCTGGTCGATCTACAATTGTGATATCAAATTCTTGTAATAATAATAACCATCTGGTAACTCGAGCATTTGTAACTGATTTGTTCATTAAATATTTAATGGCCGAGTGATCAGTATGCACAAAAGTAGTGTAACCAGTAATATAATGTCGAAACTTATTAATAGCATAAATAACTGCTAAGAATTCTTTCTCGGTGACTGTATAATTAAGTTCAGCAGGAGTCATATTTTTACTAATAAAGTAGATAACATAGGGAAGATTGTTTTCTTCTTGACCCAAGACAGCTCCAATTGCAGTATCTGAAGCATCAGAGGATATATGAAAGGGGAGTGCCCAGTCAGGTTGTCATGCGGAAAGAATCAATTTTGCGGACAAAACCGACCTCCCTAGAAGCTAAGGCTTTCTAGTCACAAACAAGACAATCAAGCACTATCTTTCCCTAAATATGCATTTAAAATAAAAGCAACTAGGTGTTCAAGTCTTACCTTTAGTCCAACGCTGTTTGTAGCAGCCAAGCCTCTCCGATCCAGATGAGCTCCTCCTTCTCCTTGAAGCTTGCATTCACTAACAAGCAAACGATTACATAGCACCTGAATAACTCATATAATAAAACATATTCATCATAAAGACCAAGGAGTTTATGAAACAAATTATATATAACAACTTGTTGAGAAAAAGGAACTTAATTGTACTAATTGGAAACATAAGAAACCATTACAACCAGTGCCTTGGTGTTGTGCAGGTCCCTCCTAGGGTCTAGCAAGAGTTCTCCTCTACTTTGATCATCTCACCCACTTCCAAATGAAGCTAAGAAAGGATTGGAATCTCTCCTCTCAAGCTCTATATGGGAGTCCTAATTTCAGCAGCATCTACCCTTAGGAATGTTCAGCGTTCAACCTCCCTTTCCTCTAGCCCAATGCCTGTATTTATAATGCTTTGGAGGAAGTTAAACAGGTCCACCATCAATGGGATAAGCTCCTCTTTCAAAGGGGTAGCTCCCCTCTTCATGGGATAAGTTCCTCTTTCATTGGGATGCATGAACCATCTAGAGGCACTCAATACACGTCAAACCATCTTCTAGAATGCTCTAGAATCGACCACAAGTAACTTTTTTGAAGTAAAACTTGTGCCTTTTGACCTTTACAGGAGTATGCACCCACCCCTTTACAGACAGAGCATACAAGTACGCAGGTATTATATACTTGAGGTGCGTACACGCAGGTAAGAGTAAGAGAAACTGCGTAACCAGAGTTATATTGACTTTTAAAGGCTTTCTCTCTTTTTTGGAGTTTGACATGAGGAGCAGAGGTATAAGACTTGCCAAGGAGGATAGTATGGTTATTGATGGAGCCATACTGACTGCAAATAGTCATGGTGACAAATTTTAGTGTAACAGATTGCCCCCTAAAGTGCGAAGTCTGTAGTAGATTAGGGTTTTATATCATCTAGGAAGGGTGAAGCACTTTATCATTTCGAGGATTATCTTGTGGAGAGCCCAGTCGGAACCTACAAATATTCAACACAAAATACATATATGAGATCATATCATCGCTGAGGTAGGCATTCCCATACTCAGATTGAAAACTTAACTAACTAACTAACTACTGCTCTGATACAGGAATGATTTCACAGTACACCATAATCATAGACTCATGTAGACACAGTATGGACGCAGCCATCTGTTTATAATTAGTCTACTATATAATGAATACAAAACTCCTTGCAGCTTGGATGACGGAAACTAGATCCAGGGTCTTCATTTCTATTTCCCGAAATAGTACGATTCTATCCATGCGAATAAATGAGTTGATGTCGAACATGGTAGAAACCACTTGATTACTAGTCGATGATGTAAACTGTTAACAAGTGTGAGAGAAACCACCAGTGATGTCAATGGCTCTCAAAGTACCCAGTACAATCCATGAGATGTGAATGAATGTGTTGATGTTGAACATGTCACGGAATCCTTTGATCGAAAGTTAATGATGTAAACTGTCGTCAAAGGCGAGAAACCTGCCATTGAGGCATGCAGATTTCAAGGTACTGATGATTCCTAGATCATCTTTCTAGATAATATGCTGATGTCGATAGAAAGCGATCCCTCGTAGGCAAGCCCACAACACAAAATCATAAAACAAGTTGAAGAAATGTAGCTGTAAGGACTGACTCAGGGATGGTCAAGATGGATGACAGATATTTTGCAAATGAATGGTTTATTTGCAGTGACCTCTTGAACACATAACGACACAACAGATGGCTTGGTGACAATTGACCCAAAGTTAATACCCAGAAACCGGCTGAAGACTTTCAATGTGGTTTGATCAACTGTTAGGCAAAGGATTTCCCAACCCAGGTGAATGAAAAGTGTCGTGTTCAAGAGTGGTGATAAGGTTTTTTCGAGACAAAGGATAACAAATAAGCTCATTTTTCTCCCTTTTCCCCCACCATTTCTGGCAAGTACCTCTTTATTTTTTACAAACTTGAGGAGGATAACATTTGCTTGATTATAAGCTCATCCTTCGGATGAGTCCAACTTAGTTTAGATTCGAACCCTAAGAAGGAGTGGTCCGTTCCTGTTTGTAATCGAACAGGTCCTTTACTGTGAAATTTTAACGAGTCCAGTATAGGAGAAACTCGGCGTTTTTCAATTTTAGAGATTCTGAAAAACTTAAGAAGACTCCAGGGTTGACCTTTTTCGTAAATTTGTGTCTCCCAAGCCCGAAAAAGTATAAAATAATACTTGAGAGAACCGCTTGATCTTTACGACCAAGGAGTACTTTCAAGATTAGTGTCTCTGATCTGAAAAGTAAAAATCGATCAAGGACACGTCGTTTTATTTCCAATATCGAATTTGAAACGACAAAAATCCGGCAATCTTTTCATGTTTTTACGGTCAGAAAAGGGCTGTAAGAGGACCGTCTTTTAATTCCGTTTTAACGAGTGTAAAAGAAATGCTCGGCAATCTTTTCATGTTTTAGGAGTCAGAAAAGGGCTTAAAGATGACTCTGATGTTTTTGTTTGTAAAAAATGACAATTTTCCCTAAAAATCCTCTATCCTGCACAAAAACCAACACATTACTCATACCTGTTGAAGATAGATAAAAATACTTTGAAAAATACCTTTTCATGGTGAAAAATAAACAAATTTACCATTTATTTACCCAAAAAAACCTATAAAAAGGGCTTTTACCAATTCATTTTTACCATTTTACTGTTGAGGAGAGAAAAAGGGCTTTTGGCAAGAAACTTCTCATGGACATTACGGAGAATCCGACCGTCGAAATCGAATGTCGTCTCTTTCAAGTATTCTACAACATCCTCCTCTTCATTTTCATCCGTTTAGAATTATTTTTTAGGCCCTAGATTTCATTTTTTGGAGGCTTTGGGGTTTCAAGAACCGCTTCTCGGGGTATGCAGGTGCCACACTAGGGACCCGCGTACCCCGACATTTTCTCAGTTGGGAAAATGTCGGGCATACGCACCTTGCCTTAAGGGAACCTATGTACCCATGCTCTGTTCCTAAAGGCGGGGTGCGTACCCCGCGAAACAAGTTTTTAAACCCCAAATTCTCCAAAATGGACCAAAAACTTTTGATTAAATGGAATCTAATGGATGTTTTCTGGTGTGTGGATTGTTCACCATGATTGATTGGCGCGAGAGAGAGCACGAAGATGTTGATTTGGCCGCCATTAATCATCAACCGTCAATTGATGCTTTGAAGGCATGCAGCCTTTATAAATACTGGGCCATACCTGGCATGAGGGCCCAAGTGAGATTTCTAGAATGGTTAGTAGAAAGATGGAACGTTCAGGACTAGTGTTTTTATATTGGAGGGCACCAACTCGAGATGGAGCCCACAGATATTTACTTTCTCACTGGTTTGCCCAAGAGAGGCGAACACTTGACTCTGTTCGGGACTAGGCCGGGTAGCCAGTCCATCGCTAGTCTCCGACTAGAGTGGTGTAACACTCAGTCTCAGGAGAAGGGGATAGAGATCAAAACTATATCCCGTCCTGAACTTATGGTGATTGCCTTTACGGTTACCAGACTTTGCGGGGCTGCCGCTTTATACATTGCCATGGATCCCAGATGCGGATGGCGATTGATTGCTATCGAGGTACCATTTTCAACTGGTGTTATGCTGTGTTGGCCATTGTAAAAGGCCAACTGACTAGAGCCAAAAACGGACAGCTAAAGACTTTTGGTTATGGGCCTTTAGTTGTGAGTTTTGGCTTAGAGAGGGTTCTGATTCTGATCCCACGGTGTTGGTGTTGGGCTTCCTCGAGAGCCCAAATTGATGCGATGGGTTGCAGTTATGGCCCGTCATCCTGATGAGGGAACGGAGGTTGTTCGATTTACTCCGGAGTACTTTCACTGGTTAGAAGACCAGGTCTTTTCTATACAGGATTTTCCTTATGCCGGAGTTGATTTTCTTGGAGATCCAGACATGGTTATTCCATTGGGAGAACAATGGGATGATACAGGTAATTCATTTTCCACAAGTTTTTTAAACTATCTATTTTTTTGTTTGTTTTTATATTGTCTCAAAACTGATAGTAATAATTTTCAAAATGCAGATGTAGGCCCACGACGTCCAGCCAATCTCTGGCCTTTCGAGAGGAGACTACCAGTTGCAGCGGCACCGGCCCCACAGGACGAGGCCACAGAGACTTTAGCTGAGTTGGAAAGTGACCTAGAGCGTCTTACAGCAGATATACCGGAGACTACCATAAATGATATTCCTATCAGGCTTCAGCGCTATGTAGTCGGGGTCCCAAGACCTTTTAGGAGGTTCTTGTGTAGGGTAGCCCATGCAGTGGTGTCATATAGAGATCATCACCAGTGATTGGATGGTCGTTTTGTAGACACATGTGACATTTTGGTTTTTTGTACTTATCATTTTTGCCGATCATAAGGTGTTTTTCAACCTATGATCGAAGACGATGTATTTTTTGACACACTCCTATCTATATATATATATCATTATTACCGGCCTATCTTGTAAATCATGTTATGGAATGGTTTTAAATTTACATGTATGATTATTGCAAATGTCTATTTAACATTCGAGAAGCAATTGCATCTGCTAATGTATTTAAAGACCTTGGAATATGCTGATATTCAATGTAATCAAACTCACGTTCCAAGAGACGCACTCTCAAAAATAACCTTAATAACACTGGATTTCTAATGGCATACACTCTATTAAGCTGTAATACAACGAGTTCAGAATCTAACCTCACTATCAAACTCTGAATCCCAAATGAAATAGATTCAGACAATAACTCAATCACTGCACTGTACTCGGCAATGTTGTTTGTTGTTTGACCGAGGCTTACCCCATGCATAGAAACTAACTCGTCAAAGGGCGAATAGATAACCCAAGCTGCGGAAGAGATATTTCGTGTACTACAACAAGCACCATCAGCGAAACCAATGTATGTTTGGAGAGGCATCGACATCTGCATCATCAAGAGTAAAACCAAAATAAGCTAGAATAACGACGAAAACACACTCTCTAAGCTAAGCACACTATCTAAACTAACAAACACACCAGCTAGAAAGAAAAACTAACCTAACTAAAAGTTCTCCATACCCATCTTTTAAGCATAATACCTCTTCAAGTAAAGACCATTTCTGGGTTTACCTAAAGAGTCCCCGTCAAAGTCTACCAGCTCATAGGCCCCTTTTGCTAGCTTTCGCTTGACAATATAGGGCCCATGCCACATAGGAACGAATTTTCCACGACCTAATTTATCATTAGCTTGATCATATAATAACATTAGGTCTCCTTCCGAAAAATTTCGAGGGGTCACATTTCGATCATACTGAGCTTTCATACGTTTTGCGTGAGTCTCGATCGCCAATGCAGAATCACGTCGATTCTCATCTAATTGAGCTAAGTATAATAAACGATTTTCCTCTTCGGAAGTAGCTGGAAGTAACTCGATGGCCATTTGCAGTGACGGGATTTCGCATTCAATGGGTAGCATAGCTTCCAAACCATAAACTAGTTGGAAAGGAGTGAACCCTGTTGATGTTTTCACTGAGGTTCGGTACGCCGAAAGCGCTGAAAATAACATGTTGTGCCAATTCGACCGATGAATACCAATAATTCTTCGGATCATGATAACTAAAACTTTGTTGATGGACTCAATCAGACCATTCGCTTGTGGATAATAAGGAGTTGAACTATCGTGACGCAAACCAAGCTGGCCTGTAAGTTTTGTCATCATAATGTTTCAAAAATGGTGCCCATGGTCAATGATTATCGCTTGTGGGACACCAAACCTAGAAATTATATGATTGAACATGAAAATTGCAGCTGTCTTGCCATCTGCCTCGAATGTAGGCATCGCCTCGGCCCACTTAGTAAAATAATCTACCGCAAGGATGATATACGCATGCCCCCCGGCCGAGTGAGGGTTACATGTAATAAAATCGATACCCCATTTGGCAAAAGGACCAACGACAATTATAGGGTGGAGAGGAGCAGGTGGAGCGCGCATCTTGCAATCAAACACTTGATAGTTGTGGCATTTTCGGACCGCAGTAATACAATCTTTAAACAAAGACGACCAGAAGTAGCCAGCGTGCAATATCTTTTGGGCTGTGGCATACCCAGACATATGACCACCACACGCTCCAGAGTGACAGTCATTTAGAACCCTTTCAGCCTCTTTGTGAGTTAAGCAACGTCGAAAAAGAGTATCTCCAATAATTTTGTACTGTTGGGACTGGAATCGAACTTTCCGACGTTCCGACTTTGAAACTTCGGGCCGAAAGGATTGGGTCTGGAGATAGATGATGATATCCCCATACCACAGATCTAAAGTGTTGATTAGAAACAAAGATTCATCCGCAATGGGCTCCTCTGCCACAGTTTCCTTGTCAGCACGTGGGAAGTCACACATTAACTCTGCGAAAACTAAAGATTTCTTAGACTTAGATTTCTCAAACTCCAAGTCGAACTCCTGCAGGATAACAATCCATTTAGAGTACTTTCCCCCTAGCAATTGTTTGGTCAAAATGTACATCATAGGGTTGCAATCCGAAATGACTGTAGTTTTACGAAGTAGAATGTAATGACGAAAACGTTGGACAACTTGAATGGCTGTTAATGCCAATTTCTCCACATGTGAGTATTTTAGCTCAGTTGGATTTAACGTCCGACTAAGGTAATATATCACATGTTCCGTTCCGAATTCATCTTCCTGAACTAAGACCATTCCAATGGTGGAATGAGCGGCGGCGAGGTACAAAAAGTAATCCTGGTTGTAGTTGGGAGGATGCAACAACGGTGCATGGGTCAACGCGTGTTTGAGTGCATCAAAAGATTTTTGAGCTATCTCATCCCAAGAGAATTGAGCATTATGTTTCAAAAACCGGGTAAACCTTTCGTAACCTTGGCATAGTTAGGAATGAATCATCATAAAAAGTTTGCTTTCCCCTGCAAACTTTGGAGTTGGCAAAGACTCGAAGGAGGAGGCAATTTGATGATAGCTTCGACCTTCGAGGGATCGACGCGAATGCCGGCTTTTGAAACTACAAACCCCAGCAATTGACCCGTTTCTGTACAGAAGACACATTTGTGTGGGTTCAACCGAATACGATAATGCCTACACCTCATGAAGAGTTCTCGTAAATGGACAAGGTGATAAGCTCGATGTAATGAATGAGCAGGCAAATCATCGAGATACGGTTGCACAATGTGTTTGATGTCATGAAACGTATAAGACATCACCCTTTGAAAAGTTGCTCCGGCATTCTTAAGCCCAAAAGGTAATTTGCAATAAGCAAATGTCCCCATGGACAAATGAAAGCCGTTTTTGGTTGATCGGCAGGTAGAATGTTGATTTGATTGTAACCGGAAAAACCGTTCATAAAGGAAAATATTTCGCTGCTAGCACAATCATCAATGATTTGATCGATATAGGGTGTTGGGTAGTTGTCCTTTGGACAAGCTCGATTAATGTCCCTATAATCGATGCATATTCTTATTGTTCCCTGTTTTTTGTTAACCGGAACAATATTCGATATCCAATCCGTTAACAGGATCGGATAAATGAAACCTCATTTCAACAGTTTTTCAACTTCTGCTTTGATTACAGCCGCTTTTCGTGGGTGAATCTGACGCAAACGTTGCCAGACGGGTTTAGCATCCAGGTAAGTCTTGATCTCATGGACAACAATCGCGGGATCAATTCCTGGCATTTCCTCATAGGACCAAGCAAACACGTCGCGGAATTCTTGAAATAGGGCCTTGTATGTCTGAATTTCGTCATCTGTACACGAGGCACCTATATGAATGTTTTCAACAATTCCAGGCTTAACCGAAATGTCAGTGGGAATAGTTCGAGAGATATTTCCCAAATTCAACTCTGAATCAGGATGTTTCATGGGATTCTGAGCTTCCTTGACATATTCAGCTGTAAAGATTGATGAGAAATCATTTTCAAAACAATCATCCTCAGGTAAAAACGAAGATCTGTGATGGAGATCTTCCCATGGTAAATCGTTTACACACAGGATTTCACGAAGTTGCTCGTCAGATGAAACAACTTCGGGAAATGTTATTAACTCCGAGGTTGATGTGAAAAGTGATTCCTCACAGACCACATTGACTAAGTCTTTTTCGGTTGAACGCGGGTCAGTAAAAGACTGCACAGCTTCATAGGCAATTTCATATGGACTCAAAGGCATAGCATCACCAAATGAGTCTATCTCAGATTTAGAAGGAACGATCCAAGGATCATCATAAACAATGGTGTCTGATGTAATCATATGAATGGATGCAAATGAAGACAATGCGTTGATTGGAGGAAAAGGAAAAGTTCCCAGTAAACTGGCATCTTTAACTAATCCTACTCCAACATCCTTATATGGGATAGTCGTTTTACCGACATGCTGAATACTCTCTAAAGAGGCTGGGTTGGATGAAAAGTAAGCCAGCTGGTCTATTGTTACGATCTTTCCATTATGTGGGAACTTTATTACTCGGAAGACCGATGAAATGACCGTTGTCATAGCATAAGACCAACTTCGACCTAAAAGAAGTTTGTAGTCTAGAGGGGCATCAACCACCTCCACATCTAGACTAACGGTTTTTCCTTCAACCCCTATAGGCAAATCCTGTAGAATTCCAAAAGGATGGAACCCACAGCCATCAAAGGCCTTAAGAATTGTCGGGGATTGATTTAGTGAAGGAGAACCAAGTGATCTCCAACACTGTATCGACATAATACACGTTGAAGCTCCATCATCAATTACAGTCCGATGAATAGGTCTGTTTTTGACTATCACTGGGATCTGGAAAGCCATTTGATGAGGCAAACGCGGTGTACTATTTTCTAGATCAAAGATTATTAGGTTTGGGTCATGAACATCAACAGCTCCTATAGCCGACAAAAGTAATTTACGCTGTGCTGGGCATGATTGCAGCACTTCCAAAGCCGACATTGATGAGGGTGAAACAGCTAAGTCCTCAACAATGTTATAATTCTGGGCCGCTCTCGCATGTGGATTGAAAGTAGACTTTCGAAGTATACCCTTGGCGGGCGGTTTGATTACTAAGTCTGGGTTAGGCTTCTCGATCTGTAGTGGATCGGAACCGGGAGCTGAGGTTGATGGATTAGAATGAGAAGATTCTGCTTCTTTGCCATCAACAGGACTTTTACTACCATAATCTTGCGATCGAGTCGCAATCCTTACATGAGACATCATCAATATGGGTTCTTCACTGGCACTCGAGGAAGAACCTATCATCTTACTATCCTGCTTTGGAAATGGATCCTTCAAAACAACAGGAGTTTGGGAACCTTTGACGATTTTCGCAACCTCTGCTCGATGAGGGCAGTCTCTTGTAAAGTGATCCTCTTCACAAATAAGACATGGATAACGAGGTTTGCACTTTTCATCATTGGATTCCGCCTTTTCAGTTTTCTCCTTTGGAGTTTTGTCTGCTTTATTCTTCTTCTTC
Source organism: Pinus tabuliformis (assembly GCA_031772625.1). Lineage (NCBI taxonomy): Eukaryota > Viridiplantae > Streptophyta > Pinopsida > Pinales > Pinaceae > Pinus > Pinus tabuliformis. The sequence goes on along the minus strand of CM062818.1, from coordinate 443,028,065 downwards.
CCTTTCTTCTTCCCACCGGATTTTGATTTAGCCGTAGATGATTCTACAGCGTGAATATCGGCGGAAACTTCAGCAGAAGAATCTCCTATCGGGGAGTCTGGTAAGGTTATAATAGGAGAAGAATTCTTTGAGGATTTCTTCTTGCTTTTAGTGTTCACCGTACCAATCATGCCATCAGCAGCATGGGATCCCGAAGGAGAAGCAGTGATTTGATTTGACTTTGGAAGATCTAGGATCTTTTCGTGTAACGTACCTGACTGAGGATAAACTAAGTCAAGGTACTGTGCTTGAACAATCACTTGCTCCTCAGTAACTACTCCGGCCTTAGCTACGTCTTCAGTAATCTTCGGTAACAATGATTTAACAAACCATTCAGCTAAGATCTGGTTCGGGATAAAAACTTTCACTAACCGCCTTCGACGTCTCCATTCATGAATATGATCAGAAATATAATTGGACGTCGATTGCTTTAATGAAGTTAGTAACTTCGTGCCATTATCATATCTGACCGGAAACTGAAAATGAGTTAAAAACGAGGTAGCTAACTGGCTAAAATTATAAAAAGAGGCCCGTGGTAACTCAATGTACCACTTGGCCGCAAGACCAATGAGAGTGCGCTGGAAAAGACGTAAGCGGATCGAATCATCCGAGATGGAATTAGAGGCACACCAGAGGTGGTAAGTCATCACATGATTCGACGGGTCCTCTCCAGACTTACCCTCGAACTTGGGAATGTCACTGGGCAACTTATTCGGCATTGGCGGCCAAAACGGAAGATAATTTATTGGATCGTTCGTTAGGCGCGACAAGTCTGGTAAATCCAAAGTTGCGATAAACGGTAGCTGCCGATTAGGATCCCTAAAACTCTGGGTCATTACACCAGCCCTAGGAGGAGGATATCCAGGATAACTAGGAATGGGAATCGCGTTCGGGATATTGTATCCTCCTGGAAAACCAGGATTAACCGGACCGTACTGGGGTTGTTGTGGTTGTTGATAAGTGTACCCAAGATACGGTTGATACTGGTAAACTGGCTGCTAGACAGCAGGACCGTATTGGTACTGTCCCTGGTACGGTTGATAAGTGAATTGTGTTTGACTTGTGACAACCGTACTTAAACCAGGTTGTCCTATAGGCATCTGAACCGTAGATTGAATCGTGGATCCAGACGATGGTAAAGATGTCTAAGGAGTAGATACAGGAACAGTAGAAACCGGAGCTTTCGATACTCCAGAAGTAAGTGGGGTAGATTGAACAGACGTTGCGGCAGTTGCAGCAGTCGTTTGAGATGGAGTGCGAGGCGAAATAGGCCCAGACTGAGAAACTACCGAAGGTACAGAAGTTTGAATATTAGACTGGACTGGTTGCTGGGGTGAACCAGAAACTAAGGGTTGTCCAGTTTGAGATGACAACTGTACATTTGGTTGCAACACCTGTTGAACTTGCGATGGATCCCACACTATGTTCATTCCGGGGTATTGACCCATAACAGGTTGAGGATATTGAGATCCATAACCGGGTTGAGGGTAGGATTGATAATTGAAAGGTACATTTCCCGTACATTGAACATAAGATTGACCTTGGGGTGGTTGGAAACCTTGATTCGAGTACAGACCTTGGGGTAGATACCCTTGAGGCATGTACTGATACTGGGGTTGACCTTGAGGTATAAATTGATATTGGGGTTGACCTTGGGGTACATATTGAGTCTCGGGTTGACCTTGAGGAATGTATTGTACCGTAGGCACATACTGTCCTTGAGGTTTCCCCCCAGATGCAAATTGTGTACCTTGAGGTTGCCCCCCAGGTGTTAATTAAGGCTGCCCCCCAGGCGGTAACAGGCCACCTTGAGGTTGAGAACTGGGAATAGAACCTGACATCATAAGAATGCCTTCTACGCTCAATGGCTTTGCACCATTGCTTCCAGTGAATAACCCTTGTTCAATGGGTTGAGGAGATGCTCCTGAAAACGTACCAGAAAGTGACTGATACCCAGAGGGAATAGAAGGACCGCCGTACAAAAAAGATTCAGGCGATTGAGTAAACATGGACGACTGACCTGACATATTTACGGGAGTATAAATACCCCTAGGTGGATAAGGAGCACGAGGTGGTGAAAAACTTAACCCTGAGTTGTCCAAATAATTAGTTAGAGAAAGATACCAAGTAGTACTTCTAGGTGGACTGTAAAAAATTGATTCACACTCCCTTAGATCAATAGTAGGTTGATTTTCAGGGATAAGGATGCCTATGTCTTCTTCCAGAGCAAGTTCTTCAATCGCTATCAAACCTGAAGGAAGATTTTCGGTGATGACTCTTTCTACCCCAGGTGAATCAAGAGCACTAGAAGTTGGAGAGACTAACCCCAATGTTTGAGTAACAGGTTCAGATATCTCAGGTTCTTCGCCTATATCACTAGTAGATGAAAAGCTACCAGCAAGTTCGGAAACCGAAATAGCTTTAGGATTATAACCTGTTTCTAGAGTTTGGTAATCAGGATGGACGACCAACGAAGACTCTCCTTCTTCAGGTGACCCTACTTTACTGCCACTAGGAGTTACGAGGACTTTCAAACCTTCGTAATGACCCGGGACGTCTTCAGGAGGTTGGCCCCAAACTCTATAGGACTTCCTCAACAAATTAGCCACGGTTATAACCTCAGGAGACTGACCCCGAAGTCTACGGGACTGTCTCGGTAATTCAGCCACAGCTAAAAACTTTTAACTACTGCACACGCAAACAAAGTAAAATCTCAAAGCAAACCACCTATAGTCTCTAAAGAACCAAACAAATTTGAATCACAAGCCTAAAGAATCTAGGCCGTCAAACCACACACAAACAGTAACTTTCCGGACCGAAAACACTAGTTGGTGATGAAATCCAACATCGCATAATTCAGTACAGAAATGGCGGGTGGAACAGTTACCCCGGAAACCTGCTTAATGAATAGACTAGACCAAGTTCCTCCACTTTAACCGTCTTGAGTGAAGTGAACCCCCCAGAAAATCCAAGTGAGTCTAGCCGACGTCTGCTCCAGGTACAGTGGGATCTTCCCTCCACCGTCACCTTGGGTAGAATCCTAAAGATAATAGTCACTAAGGTCACCAACAGCAACAAATATACCTGGGGGAACAGTCTACGATCCGATACACACGCAAGGGCAGAGTAACAAGCTCAATCCCCTTGCCGGCTCCTTGACAATAATCCAAGGTTTACCGACAAGTGACCCCAGGCTCCTCGACAATGGTTAATCCGAGGTTTACCGTTTGTAGTACGTGCATATCTGGCGTCATTCCCAATGAAGGAGGATTGATCCCCTCACTGGTTCGGACACGATCTCGTGCTTCTCCTTTAAGAGGAGCTTTCCCAGAGCATAAATGTAACAGTTGGATTTATCCTACCACAAGATAAGCTACTTGTTTGGTTTTACTGTCTTGGAGAGTTAATTACTCTCCTACTCCAAGACACTAGCCTGATCTATATTGGTGTATCAGAGCCCTAGTAAATATAAGTTACTAAGTTAATTTTACTTTAAGCATTAATTTTTATGGCTTTTCTTTAGGACAAAAGGTAGTGGAGATGAAACTGATGGTGTGTAGACTCGACTCAAATCCACTAAAAAGATGCACCTAAGATGATTTAAACTATCTTTCCTTTTCAATGAATTCCCTAGCTAAGAGAGTTGGAGAATGCAAAATTTATAAAGACAACTTTCTTAACAATGAAAATCAAAGAAACAATCTCTTTATCTTTTCCAAAGCACACAACACATGACCACTAATTATTGCACGAAAACTTCCTTTCTCTTTTCAAAGACTTCAAATGCTACTAAAACAAACTTTCCTTCAAAAAAGATTTTGTATTTTTCCTATTTTAATAAAGCATGTAAAACTACTTAACAAAAATCAATTTTAAGACCTATGAAAATCTAAGACCTATTTTTAATACCTATGGAAATCAAAAAGCAAATCTAAGAGAAATTTACCTAAAAGCAAATCTAATGAGGTAAAAGCCTACAAAATATAATTCCAGGATGTTTTACTCAGTTACAATTCAACCAAGGACTAATTCATGCAGAATCATAAACCAGTCAAAAACAAAAATAAAAATCTTTTGTTCTTTTTCTTAAGAATGAAATTCACAGCTTAACAAACAAGCCTTCTCGAAATTCCACAAAGAGACAACACAATTCTCGCAAAGGTGATTTTACGAAAGGTCTAACTCCTAAGAAGACTGAAAAGACCAGGGATATCCAAGGTTTTTTACAACTTCTAAAGCCAGAGTCACTACAAGACCAATGCAAAAATCAAACCTAGGGCTAGAATCTCTATGAACTTCACTAAAACCCTTGATGCTAAGGAAACAAGCTTAGATGAAAACTTTTGACAGGTAACCAGTGGATCTGGGCAGAAATATACAAACTATAAACAAAATCTAATAGGTAAAAAGGAAAAAATGGAATTTTTCTAAACTTTTGATAGGGTACGTAGGCAGCCTGTTTGCACAGGTGTGGCCACGCTCTGTGTACAAAGCAGAAGTGCGTATAGGTATGCACTGTGCTTAATTCAGAGGGTGCGTACTGCTCTCAAAAACAAGAAAAATAAAAACTAACTCAATCCTAAGCTATTCTACCAAAATTCACAGTCAATTAGTCAAAAACCAGAAAGAAATCAACTTTTCTCAAATCAAAGTATCAACCAAAAGAGAAATCAATCAAATCCATGGATTCCCCAGTGGAGTCGCCATTTTGTCATGCGGAAAGAGTCAATTTTGCGGACAAAACCGACCTCCCTAGAAGCTAAGGCTTTCTAGTGACAAACTAGACAATCAAGCACTATCTTTCCCTAAATATGCATTTAGCATAAAAGCAACCAGGTGTTCAAGTCTTACCTTTAGTCCAACGTTGTTTGTAGCAGCCAAGCCTCTCCGATCCAGATGAGCTCCTCCTTCTCCTTGAAGCCTGCCTTCACTAACAAGAAAACGATTACATAGCACCTGAATAACTCATATAATAAAACATATTCATCATAAAGACCAAGGAGTTTATGAAACAAATTATATATAACAACTTGTTGAGAAAAATGAACTTAATTGTATTAATTGGAAACAAAAGAAACCATTACAACCAATGCCTTGGTGTTGTGCAGGTCCCTCCTAGGGTCCAGCAAGAGTTCTCCTCTACTTTGTTCAGCTCACCCACTTCCAAATGAAGCTAAGAAAGGATTGGAATCTCTCCTCTCAAGCTCTATAAGGGAGTCCTAATTTCAGCAGCATCTACCCTTAGGAATGTTCAGCTTTCAACCTCCCTTGCCTCTGGCCCAATGCCTGTATTTATAATGCTTTGGAGGAAGTTAAACAGGTCCACCATCAATGGGATAAGCTCCTCTTTCAAAGGGGTAGCTCCCCTCTTCATGGGATAAGTCCCTCTTTCATTGGGATGCATGAACCATCTGGAGGCGCTCAATACACGTCAAACCATCTTCTAGAATGCTCTAGAATCGACCACAAGTAACTTTTTTGAAGTAAAACTTGCACCTTTTGACCTTTACAGGAGTACGCACCCACCCCTTTACAGACAGAGCGTGCAAGTACGCAGGTATTATATACTTGAGGTGCGTACACGCAGTTAAGAGTAAGAGAAACTGCGTAACCAGAGTTATATTGACTTTTAAAGGCTTTCTCTCTTTTTTGGAGTTTGACATGAGGAGCAGAGGTATAAGACTTGCCAAGGAGGACAGTATGGTTATTGATGGAGCCATACTAACTGCAAATAGCCATGGTGACAAATTTTAGTGTAACACAGGTCCTCTTAAAATGGGGGCTGTAGACAATTGATGTTTAAGTTCATTAAATGCTTTTTGACAACCATCAGTCCACTTAAATTCAACATTTTTCATAAGTAACACAAACAAAGGAGAAGCTATTTTAGAAAAATCCTTGATAAATCTTCTATAATATCCAGCATGTCCTAAAAAGTTTCTTACATCAGTTTGTGTTTTCGGGATAGGCAGAGTCTGAATTACTTGTACTTTCGCTGGATCAAATTGAATTCCTAGGAATGAAATGAAGTGTCCCAAAACAATGCCTTGATTCATCATCATATGACATTTTTCGGTACTTAAGGCAAGATGTGCTTCTATACACCATTTAAGTACTTTTTCAAGGTTTTGTAAAGCATCTTCAAAAGTCACACCATAAGGAGTAAAGTCATCCATAAATATTTCTAAGGAATCATTAAGCATATCAGAAAAAATTCCTATCACCGCTCTTTGAAATGTTGTTGGGGCATTACATAGTCCAAATGGAATAACTTTATAGGAAAAAGTCCCCCATGGACTAGTAAAAGTGGTCTTGTCCTGATCTTGGGGTGCAATCTTGATCTGATTATAACCATTAAATCCATCCAAAAAGGAAAAGAATCTCTTACTTGCCAAATTATCTAGTACCTGATCAATGAATGGTAAGGGAAAATGATCTTTCTGAGTAGCCTTATTTAGAGCTCTATAATCCACACACACTCTCCATTTCCCATTTTTCTTAGGTACTATTACTAATGGTGAAACCCATTCACTATCAGATATAGGATATATAAATCCTGCATTCAACAGTTTTTGAAGTTCTTCCTTCACAATTTCCCTTAAATTGGGATTCATTCGTCGTTGGGGTTGGCAGACTAGGCGGGATCCTTCTTTAATATAAATTCGGTGAGTACATAATTCAGAAGAAATTCCCTTCATATCTGTGTAATCCCATGCGAATGATTGTTTATTCTCGTGGAATAACTTCATTAACTGTTGTGTTTCAGCATCTGTTAAGTTAGGGTTTATATTTAATGTTTTGCCAGGCTCGATTTCGACTGTTATACTTTTGGAGGGGGTGTCAGCTGATGTCTGAGATAATTCTTCAGTTTTAAGATTCTACTGTGATTCAGATTCCAAGATTGTAGTCAAGTGATCATGTATTTAAGAGTTAACCGAAGAAGGTTCAGAAATAAAGCTACTAATTAATTCATCTTCAGTTGAATCTTTAAAAGTTAGGGCTTGTCCGACAGTCAAGATGGGTTGAGTCTCATCATCCTCATAATCTAACCACACAGAGTTATCATTGTTAATCATAGGTGTGGCATGAGGGTACAGAGTAAGCTGTTTGGTTTCACATCCATTAGAAATTGTCATTGAACTTGACCTACAGCTAATGAAGGCATCTGTTGTAGCCAGCCAAGGTCTCCCTAAAATCAATGGATGACCCCCCAACTTATTTTTGGTTTGTAACACCACAAAATCAGCTGGGTAGTTCCAAGATTCGACTGAAATTATCAGGTCTTCAATGACTCCTTCAGGTTTGATTGTGGAGCGGTCAGCCAGCTCTAGAATGGTTGGGGTTTCCCTAATAAAAAAATTTAACTGCAGTAACTGTGCTGTTTCAAGTGTCATGATGTTTATTGCAGCACCCAGATCTACTAGAACTCTAGAAACAAAGGTTTTACCAACCTGAACTGTGACTGTAGGGTGACCAGGGTCACCATATTTCACAGGGGGATTTTTTTCTGACATTAGAGCAGCTAGATCACCCATCACATGAACTGTGAGGGGGTCTTTAGCTTTTCTTCCAGGTTTCTTAATACAAATATCTCTAACAGTTCTAGCATAAATCAGTACATCTCTTAGTGCTTGTAAGAGTGGAATTTTAACATATAAATTCTGCAACTCTGCTAATAGATTAAAAGCAGGTGGCTCAAGTGTTTTGGTAAGAGCCAAACATTCAGGGAATGGTGGCTCTGCTGCTTTAGCCGTCTTTTTAGAGGATGTTTCAACTGTTTCAGCATTGTTATTAGAGGATGATCCAATTGTTTCAGCATTATTATTAGAGGATGATCCAACTGTTTCAGCATTAGATGACTTTTCTTTTCTGATTTCTTCTTTATCAGAATCTGAAGTAATGTCATCAATAATGGGTTCAACTATTCTTCCAGAACATAAATGAATGTTATTACATTGCATAGGGGAAACTAGTTGGTTTTGAACATCAATTACTTGAAGAGCTTTATTATTATTTGGGTTGGGGTTAGGTTGTACAGGCAGCTGGGGTCTTATTGTCTGATTATTTGGTGGGGCATTTGATGGTAAGGAGAGACATTGTTGATACTCAGGTAATTGGTTTAGAAATGGGATCTGTGGAGCTGTCCAATTCAGGTTCCATTGATTAAAATAGGTTTGCTGTAGAGCCCAGGGATTCCACATCGTAGGATCAACAAAAGGAGGGTTTGGTTGCTGCATGGGTGGGAAATTCATTTGATTAAGGTGTGGGTACTGCATTTGGTTGAAGGGTGGGTAATTTGTTTGAAAAGGAGGATGATTATTCCAACGATTAAACGACATGTTAGAATTCGTACCTTGTCCTCGTGGTTGCCATTGTCTTCTCTATGTGAGGAGGTACACTGCTTCAGCTTCTTCTTCAATTGGCTGCAGTGCTGCTTTTATTCCTGGCAAAGAAGGGCATTGTTGAGTCTCATGGTCCTTTTCACAGATAGTGCAGATTGGTACCTTGTCCAGGAGGCATTCCCTTAGTGGGTGTTTTCCCCTACATTTAGAGCAGAAAATAGCCAGAGTAGCTTCTGCTTCTGCTTGCTTCTTTTTAACCTGCAAGGTATCAATTTGTGAAGAAAAAGAGCTTAACATTTCAGTTTTAAATTCTTCAAGTAAGTTACCTATTTTGGCCCGTGTTGCTCCTCCACTTGCTGATTTCTAGACTCTTGAGTATGTACTATCTTTGCTCATTGGTCTGCTTGCTGCTCCTCTTGAACATCTTTTGTAGAGATTGATAATCTCATCATAGGATTCCTTAGATATGTCTCCTTTTCCAAGCATATTCAACATATCTAAACAATCATCTCGTACCCCTTTTAGCAATATTGACTTGAGAATATCCTTATTCATATCAGGATGATCATATCGCTGTAAGTTATATTGTAGCCTTTCCACGAAGTCCTCCAGACTTTCGTCCTCCTTCTGAGTCATCTTGAATAATTCCTCCTTCCTTTCTCTTGTTCGAAAATAATCTTGGTATTTAGCCAAAAATTTCTCCTTCATCTGGTCCCATGTTGTAATCACATGAGCTCCCAAGCTCATGAACCATCTTAATGCATTCCCTTCTAATGTAGCTAGAAACAACTTTAATTTCTGAGTAGAATTAACATAGTCATAGCTTCTACACAGTATATCAAATTCAAAAAGAAACTCATCAGGATCTTCTGTGGATAACCCATGGAAATTGGGTAATGCTGAAAGTGGGATATTCTTCATAGGAGTTGCTCCTCTTGGGAGATCTCCAATGGGGAATTCCAGGGTGGAGAGAGAATTTTCTCCCCTTCCCTCTATTCTGCGACCTCCACCGAAAAGTCCTTCATTGTTATCCTCCATTGGTTGTTTTCCTGATGTGCTTGCCCAGTCTTTAGAGTTTTCTGTTGGAATTTCAATGTCCTGCACTGGTTCCTCCACCTTAACTTCCTCTATTGGTTCTTCTACTGGTCATTCATCTTCTTCCACCGGTTCCTCAGTATATTCTGATGGTTCTATAACCCTCTCTCATCCCACTACTTCCTCTGTCTGAAAATCTGTCTGGGAAGAGTGTTGGGTCTGTGGCCTCCAAGAGCTTAACCTCTGGGATGTCTCAACTTTTGAAATAATATCGTCAATAAAAGTTTTTCTTCCTCCTCTTTTTCCTTTTCTGCCTGAATGGTTAACCTTCTTGCATCCTCTCATGCATCCTGCATTTCTAAAGAATGTTAATACCCTTAAAATCTTCAGTCGCCTTCCCTGGCAATGGCGCCAAAATGTTGGTCACGTTAATTGTTTAATAATAAAACAGTCAAGTGCCACATTAATTATCAACCCGGGAAAGTCTGATTATTCCAAAGGTGACGACGTAATGTATGTACTCAATCTTAATGGTATTAAAAGCTGTAGTATAAATAGTCTATTATCTATTAAATCCCTACTCTGTGTTATAGCAGTTACAGTAGTTACAGCCTATTGCAAAAAATGAAGTAAGAACAAATAACTTAAAGGAAACAAATCTGCAAAAGGAAGTGATGGCTATCCTGCAACAAAGGATCAGGACCCTATCCTCAGAGTAAGGACTTTCAACACCTGCCTCTGTTTTCCAGTTCACCCATACACTCTGTAAATCCTAATCACCGGTGAGGCACTCATATGCAACATCAATCAGTTAAAAAGGAAAAGAGAGTTTCAGCAAAAGTAAATATCATTAGAAGCAGTAACTATAATATAAACAGAAATCACACACACACCACACAACAGAAAGAGATGGGTGAATCTTGTGATGAAGGTGGGCCCTGTCCTTCTCACAAGATTCCCCAGAACATAGGAATTAAAATAAAATACTCAGAACAGGATTGTATTCATCTGCCAATAAACCATATTACAAAAAGAGATTCAGTCTCATCCCTTCACTACAAGTTCTGTGTTACAGTATGTTCCCCTCCTTTCTATCTGTCCCTCTCTAATGTAGATGTCTCCTCTTTATAAAGGAGACATCTATTACAACAGATTTTCATACATTCGGATTCAATCGTTTTGTACCAAAAATAAGAAAGTCAGTTCTTGATAACAAAATATTGTTACAGCCATGAGGATCATGATCATTACGACCAATATAGTAATCGGTCAGACTCCTTTGCCGATGCAGATTTGTTACGCAAATCCCAACTGTTCCTCAAAGTGCGCGTGCTATTCGTGCTGTTTCAGCTTCGAGGTTCATGCTGTTCTTGCTGTTTCAGCTTCACAGTTTGCGCTGTTTCCGCTGTTTCAGCAACGACAAAATGTGATCCTGCCAGTTAGGCAGTTTCAGCAATTAGTCAACACTTTAATCAACTTTAGGGAATAATTATAAAGATAGCATGATTACGTGTTGAATAATTAAACATGTAGTAATGAGGAAAGTTATTCTATACCTTTTGGAGTGATTAAGCCAAAACACTAGCAAAGGCTTTCACTTAAGGGTTGAAGAGGGTAATACAATGGCAAAATATACATTCAAAAATAGACAAAATGGGAACCTAACAAATAGGATTTTGACCTAGTGGGGTTTCCCATCATATACATGACAGTACAGGGAGCAAAAGTTTGTACTAGTACTTATCGAATCACAAAAGGAGGAATCACCCAACCTTAGTGAAAACAACAGCCACTAGGTTTAACGATGCCAGAACACATCTCTAGCCTAGACCTCTAGATATGTGAGCGTTAAGTTCCAATGCATTTTAGATTGATTCAATTAATTTTAGTAGTTAACCTTGAATTAAATTTCAGTTTCAAGGCCCTACCAAATGTATCTTCAAAAGCTCCTAGAATGCAACTGAATGAGTGAAGAAACCATTCCTTTTTCAATGAACAACTAACTAAAGAAAAGTGAGAGGTTCATTGCAAAGCAACCAAAGTGACAAGCAAGAAAATGCAAGAAAACCAATTAAGAGGAAAGATAAATGCAATCAATCTAATTAAGAAAATGAATAACACACCCTTCAATTTTCAATTTCTAAATGACAAGAATTTACTAGTGCAAAATATTGTTCTTATTTCCTAACACAAAATGAATGCAATATTTTGATTTTTCAAATAAATGACAAGCAACCAAATGCAAAACTCAAAACAATGCTAGTTTTAAGCCTTTTCCGAATGAAACCATTCAATAAGCAAGGAGAAACATTCCACTCTACAATCAATCAAAGACTCAAAACTGAGAAGATGTTTCTTTTGCAAAACTGGAAAGCTTTCTCACTAATCAGGAAGCAATGTGATCTATGCCAAGTGAAGGAAGGAAACCAAACAAACAAGACTTGAAAGTTTTGGTAACCAAACATCACATACCAATCAGGAAGATGAAAAAGCAATTAATAAAGAGAAGCCTCAAACAAAGCAAGGGATCATTCCAAACACAACCCAATGACCTAAACGAATAAGTAACCCAAGAAAAGCTAATGTTTCAAGAAACCCCAAGGCAAACAGGTCACACAGTTCAAGAGGAAAAGTTTCAAGGGAATGAAACCCGGAATCAAATATTCTAGTAATCAACAATTTGACACACATTAAAAAGGTAGAAGACAAGCTCAAAAGGATAGGACACATTGGCCAATCAGCAAAAAAAACATCAAAATTGAGACCTACAGGAATCTTCACGAGCATAAGACTGACAACATGCACCGACAATGAAACATCACACCTCCCTAACTAGACACTTGGTGACATTGTCACTGAAGTACACCAGTTAACAGCGTTGAGCTTATTTCAGAGCTCTTCACGATTGTGAGGCAATTTAATTGCACCAAAAAGCCATAGGCGCAACTAATCAGATAGCGCAGATGCGACTATCTTTGCGACTACCATAAAATAAACTACGACAACCCTAAAACAAAGGAAAAATTTCAAAATCTAGCTGAGGGAAGGCTAGACCTATCAGTTATGACAGAGGGAAGACTACCAGGGGTATTCAAAGAACCCATAACATGAAGAATTCATCCCGAAAGTAAAGGAGACAATAAATAAGTAAAACAAAATCAAATCAAGAGACAAAAGACAACGTCTCCCCAGTATGGTCACCAACTTGTGACGTAGGCAAGTTCCCTCTATGGACAGAGGCAACCCCTCTAGCCCTAGAGTAGGTCTAGTCAGAAAAAACACAATACCAAAGAAAAGTTCCTTAGAAAGTTGATTCCATGAAGGCTTACCTTCAAATCGTCATTCGATGAAGTCCCTGTTGTGTTGCTCCAGCTCTCATTCTTCTAGTCACTTGTACCTGAAAACAACATACAGAGGGCAACCACAAACATAATAGAGTACGAAAAAAATAATCTACTTAAAGAGTCAAGGAGCTTCAAGCTATCAATATGCAATCCAACATAAGATATAGGAAATAAGCTGTTGATTTGTATTAATGTAAATTAATGTAGAACTTACAGCCAAGCCTTGACGTCATAAACCTCCTTGAAGGGTCCTCTTAGCATGTCTCCACAAGCATTCACTCATAGACTGTCTCCCAAAAGTTGAATAAATCTCTCTCCTACCCAAAAGGCTAATGCTAGAACATTCTTACAATTAAGCTAACTCCACTCAAAAACATCCAAAGCTAAGTTATATGAGAGGCTACCTCCACACTCTAGCAAAAATCTCTACTTTTACTATTGAATTCTTGAATTCTAAAGCTAGCCGATCTCAGTCATGGAGGAAGTATTTATAGGAGGAGGATCTTCCATAAGAAATGGGAGAAATAGCATATCCCTTTGAGAGGTTGAACAAAAGGTGGAACAACCATCCCAAAGGAGAGAGGCGAGCTCATCTGGTCCAACACCCAACCCTAAGACTTCCCATGAAGCTGTTACACTTCGAAGCTTCAACGAGTTGTTTAAAAAACTTGTCAAAAGTAGATCATCGCGAGTGCAACACAGAGACAAAGTGAAGACTTCACTAGGGCTAGTACAATCTTGGCCATCTTCGTGGGTGGAACAACTACTATCCTGTGACGACCCAAAAACATAGGTAAAAAAGGATCTACTCCAGGAGTAGTGAACTGAGGTATTCTTCTTGAGATGACAAGGAAGACATTGACACATAATTTGCAACATGACACAAGGCAAATGTCAATAACACGGACCAGCAGTGTCTGGGATCAAGGAATGCAGGGTCGGTGACAAATTAGTGTGTAACATATTGGGCTTAAATGATGGTAGTGGGTCTAGTCTGAAAATATGATGAAAACTGGCCTACAGGTCTGATGTTGTGAGTCAAGTGGATCTAGTATGAATATTATGAAATGTGGTCTATAAATATGTTGAGGGTTGGAGCCTTTAGTGAGGGAGTCGAAGCTTACTTCTAGTGGTAGCTGGTAAATCTGATCAAGGGGTTGAAGCTCCCTTCTGGTGGATGTTGGTAAATGAGATCAGGGGGTTAGAGCTCCCTTCCAGTGGATGTTGGAGAACGAGAGAAGGTTGTAGCCTTCTGCAGGTGTGTGCCTATGTACTAGTATGATTCTTCACCAGTACAAGGTTGTAAGATGTTTTCCTTTATAATGAAGGATGAAGACAGATACGACATAAGTGATCATTTTCTCCCACATTGGGTTTCCACCTAAAAATCTTGGTGTCCTCATGTGTCGAGGTGTTTCTTATGTTTGATGGTTTATTCTATTCTTACTACTCATGGTTATTGTTTAATTAAAGGCTAATCAATTAATGAGACACTAGTTAAAGTAGAACAAATGATGAAATATATGAAAAGTTAGTTAATTCATTATACACGGTTTTCCTTCATCATAATCATGGACATACACTGGTTTACTTAATGACAATAGTGTATCGAAATATGAATAATAAATTCAAAGGTTTAAGTGAGTTTTTAAATACTGATTCACCCCCCCCCCCCCCCCCCCTCTTAGTATTTTTCCCAACAAGGTGAAGCTTCACCTCTTCATTGTTATATATACACCCTCATTGTAAGATAAAATAACTTTTCAACTTAGCTCCTCCCGCAAGGCATTAGAGAGATAAGCTAGTTCTTTTGAGGAGAAAGGAGTGGTTCCAATGCTCCACTATTGGAGCTAGTGGTGTTCATTGTATACATGTGTCTTGGAACTCTTACTTAATATCAAAAGCCTTATGGCTAACACACTCTTCATGCATGGATTATGGATATTTGTAAGACTATTCTGTGAATGTTTGTAATTCATGTTTTCTTTCATCTGTGCTAAATTAGTTGAACTATTTCAGTTATTTATGTAGTTATCATATTGAGAATGTGTTGTAATTATCATTACCGTTGCCACAACCACATAGACTATTCCACTGAATATTAGACAGACCTTCCTTTATACATTGATGAAATGATTGTTGCATATTTGTGGAGTATTCCACTTAATGTTATACAGATCATTCTTGTTTATATGTGTCTCTACTAGGGTCATACTACTACCGCTCTCTTAAAGGCTGACTTCTCCTCCCCTCCCTAGTGAAAGAAATTTTGCACACATATGACCAAACTCTCACTAGGCACACCCCCTTGATTTTTGAAGGCATTTTCACTCTTCCCTCTTTCTGACAGTTAGAGCCAAGGAATATCTTTATGATAACTGACAACTAGGCCATATTCTGCATGGAACTCCTATCCCAAACTATGTGAAGTCTAATTGAGACCACATATCAGGGAGACCCCTTGAATGTTGTAAGGCCCAACACCATCAAAACATTGATATTAAAATAAGAAAAAATATAGATCAATTGTTGCAATATTATGGTCTTGGCACATCTAATCTTGCAGTTCCAGAGGGTGCTAAAACTACTAGTTCTTCACATATAATTGGCATTGACATTGATTCCAATAAATTTGAAATTCTAAATAACTTTGGCATCACCAAGTTTGTGAATCCAAAATATTTTGAGAATCCTATACAACAGGTGATCGTTGATATGATATATGGGGGTGTTGATTACAGTTTTTGGTGGTTTCAAGAGTTGTTCTCAAGCAACATGGCTTGTAGATAAGTATCTGAAAAATGAAATTAAGTATGACCCTAAAGAAAATAAATGAATCTTTCCATTTGATGCGTGATGGGAAATGTTGTGCATTTTATTGAAGATTTTTGCTAAGTTAGGAAATATCTAAGTATAATCAATTTTAGATTGAGGTAACAGGTGTTTGCTTCCATGTTCATATTTAAGAGAAGGAATCTTTTGTCTCAAAACAAAAAACAAATTTGCAAGGGTTGTTGTTGCATTAAAATAACCTAAGGTGTCACACTTCTTTAAAAAATTAATACAACATGTATTCCCCAATATTTTTTGCTATCAGTGACATCAATGTTACACAAATGTTTTTGGAGAACTCTTTTGTGCGATATAATGCGAATAAAATGATTACAACAAGGCAAGTTGCAAGCACGGGAATATCAGTTTTTCAAAGTAATATGGCTCATATAAGTTTATCATGCCAATTTTGTTTTGCAGGAACTAATACTTTGAATACATTGCCATTGTGTTGAAGTCGTATTGCTTCCTATGGTTGTAAGCCAATCAATGTATAGTTTGAGAGTCATAAGTTTCTTATGCATTAAAATAAGACATTCAATTTGAAGTCACTTTCTATGGGCTTGGTGTCAATGTCATAATCTTGTATTTCATGATGGATCCCTGTAAAATGTGAATTGTATTGGTCAGTTTCATTCAAAATATGTAAGCACACGCTGGTGAAAACCTATCTCGGTTATGATAGAGAGTATTTATTTTCCATCATTGAGTTCATGGAGTCCTAGTGCTAGTCCTTGATGTGAGTTGATTTAGATATCATTTTTGGGATTCAACTGCGTTAAGTAAGTCATTCAAACGTATGACCATTTCCATGAGAGCTAGTCGTAATTGACTAATTTCTCATGATTTTTGAATAGTTCACTTAGCACTCATTGCATCGGGTGATGCTCACAGGGGTGAAGAAGTGGGATTGAAACTAGTGAAATGTGGAGAACGAATCACATAGCATCAATCATCACTTCCGGGGCTTGCACCCGGTAACCAGGACTTCCCAGGAGGTCACCCATCCCAGAACTCCTCTGGCTCAAGCGTGCTTAACTGTGGAGTTTTTCCCCACAATCAAGCCCACTTAGCTTGCTACCCCATTTGCAAAACCTTAGCAAGTACTGTGCCTCATGAACCATTCAAGTAGAGATCCCTTGACTCTTTTTGAATTTAAGTATGGGGGATTTACGCAGTGCATTACATTAGATATCATTTTTGGGATTCAACTGCATTAAGTAAGTCATTCAAACGTATGACCATTTCCATGAGAGCTAGTCGTAATTGACTAATTTCTCATGATTTTTGAATAGTTCACTTAGCACTCATTGCATCGGGTGATGCTCACAGGGGTGAAGAAGTGGGATTGAAACTAGTGAAATGTGGAGAACGAATCACATAGAATCAATCATCACTTCCGGGGCTTGCACCTGGTAACCAGGACTTCCCAGGAGGTCACCCATCCCAGAACTCCTCTGGCTCAAGCGCGCTTAACTGTGGAGTTTTTCCCCACAATCATGTAAAGTATTTATGAAGCCCTTTAATCAAGTTTTCAAATTTTTGGGTCTATGTTGTCATCCATCAGTAATAGGAAGTGGCATGTGTTAATTAAAGGAGTCTTGTATTTATTGTTCACATATTTGTATCTCCTTGGTCAAGATTCAATTAATCTCTTGCGAAGAGGCATTAACAGTTGGAAATTATTTTGTCCCAATGTATGAGGGATTATTTGCAGAGGGCATGCAAAGGAAGTTTTTACAACCAAGAGATGATGTGATGTTAGTATGTTTAGTTTGATATATGGATGCTATAGTCCAAAGGAGTTTGTTATGTAGGATGATGATGATGATGATGATGCTTAGGGGGAGCATGTCCAATGTTTTTTTCCACTATTGACTGAATTATAGGATGATGATGATAGCCATGGCATTCGAATTTATTGCTGCTATGATATATCTATTGGTTGTTGCTCATATTATACTAATGTTTCTTATGCTCATGTTGTTGTTGAGTTGAGTATTTTTTCTATTGCTACTGCATATGACGTGCTGCTATCTTTTTTTTGTTATGGTATGTTGCTACCTGAGAGGATGTTGTTTCCCACACTATCTTATTGATGATGGATGTAGCCTAATGTTTCTTTATGATGATGATCAGATTTGTTTTGTTGTTTCCACTCTATAGTTAGGATAATGTGTTGTTGCTTCAAGAGATATTGTTGTTGTTGATGGTCACAAGAGGATACTACTATTGCCCACACTATACTAATGGGTATGGTTGTCACTTCTTGTTCAAACCCATTTGGTGTATAAGGGGAGTGTTTGTCGATCCAGTGGATGATCGATCCAGTGGATGATCAGTGGAGAGATGATGTTATTGATTAATTTTATCCCTTTCCCATTTATGTCAAAGGGGGAGTACTTGACGAGATTAGGTTTTCAGAGGACAATATCAATTGGATGGTTCAATAGGGGTTGCCATCATTGCCAAAGGGGAGATTGTTGGGATTGATGATGCAGGTGTTGTGTTGTAGCATTTGATGGTTGGCATTAATGTCAACATGGGCATATGTTGTAGTTTCCTTAAGTGTGTATGAGTGTGAAAGATGGTTTTGGAGTAGTTTAGTGTGTGACAACTTATGATTTTATGCATATTCTTATTTGGTAGTTGTGCAGATGTTTATGTGTGCGGATCAGGGTTGCACTTAGTATTGGTGTTTTAGGTATTGGTTTCACCATGTTATCTTCCTATGGTATTAGCTTGGAGATTACCATGGTATAGGGGTATTTGGTATTGGAAAATCATGGTATTGGCATGTGGTACTGACTTGGAGATTAACATGGTATAGGTGTCTGTGGTATTGGCATAACCATGGTATTTACCCGTCGTATTGAACTAGAGATTACCATGGTACAAGTGTCCTTGGTATTGAGATAACCATGGTATATTCCCATGGTATTGGTTTGGATATTGTTGAGGATATTTTGGTTTATACTTGTGTGAGAAGGATGGATTGGTAGATTGATGTTGTGTGTGTGTGTGTATGTGTGTGTGAATGTAAGTGAGTGCTACATTTTTTTGTCCAACATATTACATATATGTAGCTGTGTTGAGTAGAGTGTGTAGATCAACTTATCATTTTTAGATTTAGATTAGTGTGGCTACTAGGTTGCTCATGTTGAGCAAGTTTGAGAGCCCATTTTGAAAATACATCAAACGTGATTTGCATGCATTTTTTGAAGGTGTTAAGGATTCATAATAGGAAGTGTGTAGATAAGGTGGGGGACTTCTAGCAGATAGATTAGTATGAGAAGTAGTTTCTCCAGAGTCTAGTAGAATTGGCCAAGCCTCGTTGGTCATTGTGGATTCCTAGTGAATGGTTGTTCATAGAGTCACAAGGGAAGAGTCTTTCCGACTGATGATTTCTAGTATACAGTCTTAGTAGTCGAGTATTTCAGCTAGTGGGTGCTAGCTCCTCTATGTAAAATTTGTTCAACATAATAGAATATTTTAGCAACAGAGAAACCAATGGTTTTTTTCCCTGGAGAGTGTTGTCCACACAAAAAACTAGTGTCCATTTGTGTGCATGCTTATGATATTTTTCATGGTGTTTTTACATGTTGATTTTATATTTCTTCATATATTAGTTGATGTGTTACTGATTCTCAGTTGTTTTGATAAAAAGATTCAAAAAGTTAATTAACACTCACACTTTTGATTCACCCTGCCCTGTCAATAGTGAGCTCATTTCCAACACCTTTTTTTTTCAACTTATTTCTATAGAGCCATTTGTTCCAATCACATTCTTGTCCTTTGGTCTTGGAAGATACTACCATATTCCATTATTTTTTATGTGATCTATTTCTTCATTCATTGCCTTGACCCAATGTTTGCCTTAAATATATTAAGAAAAAATTTTGGGTTCCATCAAGGATAGTAGGGCTAAGTTAGCTTGGCTTGTTGTATGAACAAAATTCCTTCTAGTTTGAACTCACAACTCCTTGTTTCCAATAATTATGCTATCTAGATTATTACTTTGGACATGCTTGGATAAATATTTTGGATGCAATTGCTCAACTTCTTCCTCTTGTTCCTATTATTGCTCTTCATGAACCTTCTAATTTTGTTCTTCTTACTCTCCTTGATATTCATTTAGTTATAGCTAGGTTCGAAGAAAAACTTAATATATCCTTTTGTCAATACATTCAACAACCTTACATACCATTTTGTTGTAACATTTACATCCCTTGCTTCTATATGCATATCCAAGAAAAATTCCTTCCTTAGTCCTGGAATCAAATTTCCCTAAATTGTCCTCATTTACTTTAATATAGCATTTTCTTCAAAACACTTTGAAATGTTTTTAAGTAGCCAATCTACCTTTCCATAATTCGTAATGTGCTTTAGTATTGTTTACCATTATTTTGGGCTTGGTTCATCATATAGACAACTGTGTAAATTTCTTCTCCGCTAAATGTATTGTTGGCATTGATGTGTGTTGTAGTGTTGCAGATGTGTGGTTGATTTTCATTGATGTCAACCTGGTTGCTTGGGTTGTAGGTTAGTTGGATATGCATTTGTGTGTGTAGTTGCAGATGGTTGAGTTGTATATCGTCCCTGGTTGGATGGTGATGTGTTGTACTAGAATGGAGGCCTTCCCATGATGATGATCTTCATGATCATGTTGTTGCATATAGATATTGGTGGCTGCTATAGATTTTAGAGTTGAGGAGCCTTGATGATTAGGTCTCGTTGGTATAAATGTTCCTGAATTAGGTCTCCTATGATGATGATGTTATACATTGGGTTTGGAAAGGATCTACATGTGTCTGTGGATGTTTGAGATGGTTGTGCAGATGTTGGAGGATGTCTAACAAGTTCTGGAGTTGTATACTGATGGTAGGGATGTTACAGATATGTTTGATGGCTAAGTTGCTTAGTATGGTTGATGGTTGGCAATCTAGTCAACCTAGTTTGACCTGGGTGATCATGGAGTTGTTATAGTGATTTGCAGGAGTGTTGCAAAGGTGTTGAATACTTCTAGAGATCCTACAAAGGCTATTCAAGCTATGAATGAAGTTGAGGTAAGTTCTAAGCTAAGGAAGCATGATTTTAAGTCTCCTTAGCCCTAGCTACATGTATGATGGGTCAAGGGAGTGATTTTAGGCTCCAATTGCTTGTAGGATAGGCTGAAGGGAGGGGTTATAGCTGTTATAGACAATTTTGTGCCTTATAGGGGTTCTCTTTTGCTTTCATAAAGAAGTAAACCTTAAGTAGTTTGTTTTACAGTTGTTGCTAAGGTACTATCACCCTTAGAGTGGGATAGGGTCATCCTAGACGGATACTTTTCCCTACAACAAACTGGCGACCATACTGGGGATCGTATCTGTTTGATTGTTTGTAGTATTTTGCTATTCATTTCCTGAACAAAAGAGTACCAAATCGAAAAGCTTTTAACTATATCAAAAGCGAAGTAGAGGGCAGCTACTCTAGCTCATTTCTGAGCATGTTCATGATTTGAAGAGCTGATATACAAGGATCCTTGTAAGCTCTTAGTGATAGCTTTTCATCCTCCTAATCATCCCTTTGTGTGTACTTGACTGAATGCTTCTGATTTGAGCAAAAACTGTGCATTTTTGAGAAAATTGTGACCCGGAAACTGAGAAAACGCAACTTTCGTTTTCCAAAGCAGGTAGTACACAGGCTACCTGCGCTGAGAGCCAGACTGGCTGTGCAGCACCTGCGTTGGCCCAATTTTTCCTTGTGCATTTGGGGTTTCCTCCCTTTTTCTTGCATGTTTTCACTATAGATTTGGCTGCCAGTTACTAGTCTTGTACCTGTTCTGAAACCAACCTTACTTGCCATCATTCCGCCTCTGTTATATAACGAAATTGTACTTGTTCTTTTGTATTTCTTACATCATTTACAATTTCCCATAACGAAAGTTAACCAGTCTTTCTTTGGCCTCTTAGATCTGAACCTGTGTTAGGCATTTTGCTGGTCTAAAGAGTTAGCTTGTTTGCTATCCATAGCTGATTAGTCTTTTTAATTTCGTCATTATGGTTTGATTTCATGTATTTCTAGTGATTAAACAAGTAAATATTAAGGTGTCTTTTGATTTTGGACAAGCTTGTTTGTTTTCGCTTTAAATCAAAATCAAAGTTAAATAACAACTTTCTTTTTGTAATACATCAACATTAAGAAAGGGAAAAGAAAATACATGCATTGTGCATTTTGCATTTGAAAAGGTTTGCATGATGATTTAGGAGAAAGTGCATTAGTTTGTGTTGTATGAACTGTGTGAAAAGATATGCCTTTCTTCTCCCTCAGTAGTTAAGATTTTCATCAGTCAAGAAGATTTGAAAAGTTTGCTTCTCATCTTAGACTGCATTCAGGAATTTGTTACATACATCTCGTGGTGATCCTTAAAGGCAAACTACTAAACAAGATCAACATTAAAATAAATTCAATTTACATAACAACGCTTTGTAACATAACGCAAACACATAGAGGTCTAGGTAGAGACGTGTTCCGGCGTCGTTAAACGTAGTGACTGTCGATCTCTACGAAGGTGGATGATTCCTCCTGAGAGTCGGTCGCACTAATACGGACTTGTGCTCCCACGTACCGTCGCGTATATATTGGGAGACCCCTATAGGAACAAAGCCTTTATCCATAGGAAGCCGTGTCGGCCGCCCTACTGATCGCGATGCAGTGAACACAGCATTCACGAAGATCGACCACCTGTACCGTAAAACGTATTCTGTGGTTTCGCGAAAAGTTTGGCACACCCTCTGCCTAGATCTCCAGAGCAGTTTCTTTTGGCCTTTTTCAAACTCTATAACTGAAAAAGTCCAACCGAGCATTTGTCACTTCGGGCCCGTTAAAACATCGAAGGAGACTAGAGTCATCTTTAGCTTTTTCTCGACTCTTAAAACATGAAAAAGCAAAGTTGTGTCTAAAGCGTCGTTAATAAAATTTATTTTAAAAGGAACATAATCACCTCCTATTCCTGCGTTGATCTTCGAAGTTAGTCTTTTGGCATCGTAAGTTCTTGTAGAATCGCTAAAATCTTTTGGATAGACTCAAAATGTCTGAACAACCGTCAACATCTAGGACTGTGTCGTCCGACACAGCAACAACAGAGCCTCCTGCTGCCACTCCAACGATGTTTGCTGGTATACCATCTGTCTCGGCAAATTGCCAACAACAAGCTGGAGTCCCATCAGGGACAACAATATGGTTAGTTCCTATTTCTTCATCCGGATTATCATCTGGTACTTCTTATGTTGAAACTCAACAAATTGATCCAATGTGTCTTCAAAGGCCAATTTACCCTTTAAGTACTGGATTTCCACCATGTGGAGGGCAGTATGCTCTTTCATTGTTCCCTCCCGGAGAACAACCATGTGGGAGTTTACAACAAAGTTCAGGTCAAACTGGAATCACATCTAGCGGTTGGGTACCAATACTGCCTCAACAATCAGGAGTTGCATATTCAATGCAACCAGTACACCCTGTGTCGAATATTCCCACCACACCTGCTACGGCGAATGCGTCGCAAGTACAAGTGCTACCTGTTGTAATACAACAACCTCTTGTCTCGGCGGCTCAATCACAATCTCAGGGTAGTGCCTCCTTATCTGGAGCGACTCAGGCTCGAACAAGTACTGTGACTCCTCATCTTGTTCAATCATCCAGTATTGGTCAACAACAAATGGTCCAACAACCAGAGCTGGTTCAATCTCAACAACCGCCATTCCAGTAATCATATCAAGGACCTGAGCAACAAGTCTTTGTAAGTAATGGGAAACCATGCTATAATGGTTATGCCCATCAACTTTGTCGAAGTTGTCAGCACTATGCTGGTCTACAAAGACCCATTGCTCAGGCGATACCATCTTATCCTGGATATGCTTCGCCTAACCTGAACCAACAGTTGCCCTTTGTAGCAACTCTAGAATTGCCAGATCTAAACCGGCTGACGAATGATCCAATTGCTTATGCCCCTTGGTGGCCAGCGATTCCGCATAAACTTCCATCGGACATTCCTAAATTCAATGGAAATCCAGGTGAAGACCCGTCGAATCGCGTCATGACTTTTCATTTGTGGTGTTCATCGAACACTCTAAACGATGATTCGATAAAACTTCGCCTCTTCCAGAGGACATTGACAGGTCCAGCGGCTAAATGGTACATTGAATTGCCAAGAGCCTCTTTCGACAATTTCAGCTCCTTAGCCACGACTTTCTTAACCCATTTTCAATTACCGGTAAGGTATGAAACGGGAACAGAACTCCTTACCAACTTCAAACAAACGACAGCTACTCACATATATGATCATATACATGAGTGGCGTCGTCGTCGTAGGATGGTGAAAACTTATGTTCCCGATCAGCTGTTAGCTGAATGGTTTATAAAGTCGTTACTTCCGGCTATAACGGAAGATGTGGCCAAGGGAGGAGCCGTAACAGAGGAGCAAGTCATTGCTCGCGCTCAATATTTAGACTTAGTATATACTCAGTCTGGCACGCTCTACGACAAAATACCTGACGCCCCCAGACCTGAATTTTCAATTCCTCCCCCTCCTAAATCGAATACTGACTCTCACGCCAGCAATGGCGTGACTGGAAAATGCAAAATTTCTAGTCAAAATTCAAATGAGGAACTTCTTGCCTCAGAAGTAAATGCCATGTCGACCAACAAGGGCAAACAACTGAAGCAACCAGGGGGCAAGAAGAAAAAGAAAAGGAAAGGGAAACCCCCGACAGGGTGTCATATATACGATGAGGATCATTGGACGAAAGATTGTCCTCATATAACTGAAGTTAAGAAACTCTTCAAGAGTTCAAAAACCCCAGCAGTATTGACTGATCCGTTTCCTAGTCCAAGACAAAATCTGGTTGCTAATCAAAATGCTTCCCGATCCCAAGTGCTTATGTTGTCCACCTCAAAGCAGCAAAATAATGCTTTGACAAGGAATAAAGATCACAGGAATCCAAAGCAATTGAACAACAAGGCAAATAAACAACCTAGTAGTTCAACAACAACTTTGACCAAAGTTGTGCCACCCATCGTTCCTAAACCAATGATAAAGTCGCCAAAGGGAGTAGTACACAAATCAACATTTGATCCTCGTGCAAAAGCACAGAATTATAATATAGTAGAGGACCTGGCCTAATCGTCGTCCGCTATGTCGACACTTGAGGTAGCGCAAAATTGCACCTCCCAAGAGCAAGCTTTATTATCAGCCATAGGTGGGATTGGCCCAATGGATTCCAATCTTGTGGCCTTTGATCGTAAAGGATATGACCCTCAGTTACCAGCTCAACTAGCTTTCCTTATTCAAGTGAAAGCCCTCAACAAAACTGTTCATCGAACAATTATTGATGAGGGGGCATCTACATGTCTTATGTCGATGAGTTGCTGGAAAAATTTAGGCTCACCACCCTTGTCAAAATCGTCAACGACGTTAAAAGCATTTGATGGACGATCATACACTCCATACGGGATTTTAAGTAACTTGCAAGTTGAACTGGGGGGCAAAACAGTAGAAGTTGATGTGGAAGTAATCGACGGAAACCTCGATTACAACATCCTACTGGGAAGGCCTTGGATATATGCCATGGCTGCAGTTGTGTCGACCTACTTCAGGAGGATTGTATTTCCTTTTCAAGGAAAAATTACAATCGTCGACCAACAAACATTTCTCCCCAACAGTTCTCAAGTTACGGGAAGCAGCACAATGATCCATGAGAGTAATCAATCACTCCAAAATATCGGAGTAGGTCTCCTAAAAGACCCTGCCTTAATGGGTACTTTTGCCCTACCGCCGGCAAGTAATCTGGCGGAAGTAGCCACAGTGGAAACCTACAATATGAAATCTTCTATATCCAACGGATTTAGAAGATTCCTAAATATTTTGTCAGCATGGATCGTCGCCCTAATGGAAATACTGTAAATACAGTGGGCCCCGAGGACGGTTCTTATCTCGTGTCAACCTCGTTAAAAAATGAAACAAGGAGTCATGAGGATAGTTCTTTTACTATGTCAACCTCATTAAAAAATGAAACAAACCCCCTTTTCAAAATTCAAAGGTAAACCTTCATTCCAACCACCAAGTTGAATGCAATGAAGCTTGGGGGGCACCCTCCTTTGACATGCGTCATTATGATGCTGGGGGCATGCATAAGAATCGAGCAGTTTTAGCACACAGTTCATGCTCGTTAAAAAATAAACGCAAGATCCGAGCAGTTTTAGCACATAGTTCATGCTCGTTAAAAAATAAACATAAGTTGTGATCAATCTTCCCCTAGAGTTCAAGCTCACCCAGAAAAAATGAACCGGTAAATAACCTCGAGAAATGTAACCTTTGACTGCCATATTAAAAGCCATTGGTCGTGTTTATATGCCATCACCTCCATCCGTTCATTTGGCCAATCGTTCATCTCCATATGTTTGTTTACCCATTTTGAGGAACAGCTGCGAAGAGTGATTTCACTTAGCCATCCTTGTGACACTGCCGTGATTGGAATATTCCAACCTGTACCTGGAATCTGCTGCTATCCCTGTTTATCACTCGTTCCTCAAAAGACGAGTCTTCTTTGAGCTCTTTTCTCCTGACTCGTAAAATATGAAAAGTTTGCTGAGTTTTGGCCTTCCAGCTCATTAAACGACCGGAAGAGCTATCCCTCCTCTAGATTTTAATCTTTTTGGACCTGAGGGATTATTGCACAAAAAGATCGAGCGCTTGTTTTGTTCGGCTCGTTAAAGCAATCGAAAACTCATCCCTTCTGTATTGTTTTATACTTTTTCGGACTTAAGGGATTAAATGACGAAAAAGGAATTTTGGAGTTGACTTTATGTACCTTTTCAGACTCTCTAAAAATGAAAAGGACCGAGTTTTCCTTGTCGTTAGACTCGTTAAAATGATTAAATAGCGACAAACTTGTCTTTAGACGAGAACGAGTTTCCCTATCGCTAGGCTTGTTAAAACATAGCGATGGGCTTGCCCGAAGGGAAGGTTATAGAACGAGCATATGTTATCCTCCTCAAGCTTGACAAAAATAAAGAGGTATTGGTCAGCAATGACTGGGGAAAAATTGGGAGAACCTCACAGCATTAATGGTAGCAAGTCGCTCTTGAACATGACACTTTGTCCTCCATATCACATCGGGTTGGGTTGTTTCATTCACCGGTCTCATAACCATGGTCCTTGCCACACCATCCACAATTGGGGTAATGCTACCAATCCATCACATCAGTGTTGTTATATGTTCAAGAGATGTGGTTCTGTAAAGAGTCAGCCGTGTCCCATCCACTGCCATACATTATCCTTCATCCACTTCATGACCGCCACCCTGAATCATACATCACAGTTTGTTTTCACCTCATCACAATCACTAGCTCCGTTCCGTGTCACTGATGTGGGATTCATTAAGGCCCTCCTTTGATGGATCGCTCCTTGTCGACATCAGCTCATTATCCAAGGAGTTGATCTAGGAACACCCCCTTCAGTACTTTGAAGCTTGCATGCCTCAATGGCAAGTTTCTCACTTCCGGCGACAGGTATACATCAATGACCTTTGACCAGAAGATTTTGCATGGTGGTCGACGCCAAGTCCTTTATTCCCGCCATGTGAATTGTACTGCCGTACCTTGAGGGTCATCATCCTTATCGGTGATTCCTCTTGCGCTTGTTAACGGTTTACATCATTGACCGGTAATCAAGCGATGTCTTTCCATGTTCGACTTCAAAAAATTCTCACATGGATCGACTTGTACATCGAGTGAAGATCGGAAGAGATTGAAGACCCCAGATCTAGTTTCATCCATCCGGGCTGCGATATATATTCAGGACATAAAGACATTTGATATGTACATCATTACAGCAGATGATCATCCTTCTCAAAGGATGATAATTTCAGCAGAGAATTATCAGTCTACAATCAGACGATCGTCTGTTCTATGTACCAAAATGTATTTATAAAGCTGAGCATGGGAATGCCCGCCTCAGCTAGATCATGAAAATGTATGAAAAATAATGTATTGTATTGTATCTTATTACAGGACACTTCTCAGCAGATTGAATGAACTTCGGATCCTCTCAATAAAGCATTTCACCCGATAAACGACCTCATACTTTAGGGGGCATCTGTTATAGACAATTTTGTGCCTTACAGCAACAGACATGAATTGTCAATAATCCAAGGGATCCAAAGTTCCCTAAACATGATGTTCCTACCCCTAGAGGAACAAGGTCAGCAAACCAACAGCTCTCAGATCAGTTCTCCACCTAAAAATACTCAAAAACAAGCAATCCTGAAATCAAAGCAGGTGCTCCACTAGGTTTCTGCGTTGAAACTCAGTTGCTCCATGGTGTACCTGCGTTGCAAAGCAAGTGGGACAAAGGCCACCTGCGCTGAGCGAGATGGGACAAGTGGCACACTGAGTCATTGCTCTGGAATCTTCCAAAAATGACACTTGGATCAGGTATTTCGCCTTGTGATGAGTCAGAGGCTCTGTTTCTCCAAGTGGAAGCAAGGTTCTCCAAGTGGACTCAAGAACTGAAGATCAAGTAAAGATTAACTGAAGAGAGAGAGGACACAAGGCAGCTACACATCAGTTGCAAGCTAACTCATCCTTTCTCAATTCATCTATATATTGAGCTCTCTCCTATGAGCTCAGGAGGCTGGAATTTTGTGCAAAGTAATGCTATGCTGTTGGTTTCACTATAGAGCTATTGGGTGATTGCTTGAGGGAGGTGAAGAGGAGAAATTATTTCTGCTGGGAGGTGTTGCTGGATTGGGGCCTTCAATGGTTGTAACTCTCTCAGAACTTTACTTCTTCATTAATAAAAGCTATTGAGGTTCTTCTATGTGCTCTTGTTTCAATAATATATTGTGATAATTGCATGTTTGGTTTACACTAATCCTTGAACCAGTTATGATTGCATGCATCTTGTAGTTTCCTTCTTTGTTATTGTGCTGGATCTCATTGTAGCTGGGCCAGCAAAAGAACAAGGAGCTGGGAGCAAGCAGCCAAAGAGAAGAGTTTGGATTCGACATTAAGCGCGAGGCAACGGTTAGTGCATTTCTCCATTCTCTTTTGCTTTCATAAAGAAGTAAACCTTAAGTAGTTTGTTTTACAGTTGTTGCTAAGGTACTATCACCCTTAGAGTGGGATAGGGTCATCCGAGTCGGATACTTTTCCCTACAACAATAGCTCCAATAACTCAAAGGAAAGCGCTAAGGGAGTGATTGAGGGATTTCACAAGTTTTTCTCTGCATTCCCCATGCTTCTCAACCAAATTTGGTGTTGTGGCAATGTTATTGATCTGGAATTTTTGGAATATGGTTGGAAAAAGTTTGTGGGCCCTCTAGAAGCTTATAAAGTTTGAAGATATCAAAGGTCTAGTGGAGTTAGTGATTGATTTCGTCAATAATTATTATTCAACCAAATCTGGAGCATGTGAAAAAATTTGTTGAGTCTTCCATAACCTTTGCATTTATTGAATTAATCATCTCATAAAATGTTAAATAGAAGAAGGCTTTGAGTTCATTTGGTTGGTTGTTTTGACAGTGTGAGACTACGCCATCATGAGGGCATTGTGAGTGAGTAGAGATTGTTAGAACTACTCACATTGTGTTGCAGAGATATTTTAGATTTCTATATACAAAATTCATAGGTGAATTGGGTTCCAGTATGAAGGAGAATTGAAAGTATATTGTATAGGGTCTGGTCAGTATAAGAGAAGAGAAATCCCTCTCCTGGGAAATTATTGAGGGAATTGAAAACCAAATCTGAAAATATATGAAATGTGGTTCACATGGAGGAAGTGAAAGAATGTGGAGGCTTTAGTATAGAGAGTGATTTGGTTGATTCATAGTAGTAAGAGTTTTTTTCCATACAATAGGAGTTGGACAGTCGAATGGTGGTTGGGTGAGGATCATTGGTCATGGGAGCTTCAAACATATGGTAGTTTGCAGATCCACAAGAGAAATAGAGTTTTGAATTGATAGTATCCAGCATCCTGTAGAGGAAGCCAATTCTTATGGCTTGTGGTTGTAATCTAATCCATGTAAATTTTTTCAGAAAAAATAATAGAAGATGTGAGCAGTGCAACATCAGCAAGGTGGTTTTCTCTCGAAGGGGTTTCCACCATAAATACTTATGATTTCACTTTATTGCTTCTTATATGTTTTGATGAAATAATGTTGTGGGTGTGCATGGATAATTGACATTGAGGTAGATGTATAAATTGGTGAAAATTTATTAAAGGTAACACTACTAATTCACCCCCACCCCCCTCTCAGTAGTGAATATATTTATAACAATTGGTATCATAGCTAATGCTGTTCGGTGAAGCTTGACCATATGGAGAGTAGATCATGAATCATGTCCAGAAATAGGAGGATGTCTCAAAATACCAAGGGTTTAAAGAAGGAAAAGTTTCAGTCCATTGAAAATGGAGCAGCAAATTAAGAAATTTCAGCCAAAGAAGTTACGTCACGAGGTAACGTGTTAAAATAATTTTTGAAGTATAATTCTGGCGATTCTATTGAGCTTGATAGCGACGATGAGAAGAATGTTGCTCATTTTAAGGTTGAATATGAATCAACAATGATTATTATTAAGGAATTAGCTTTTGAATTAAGAAAAGTAACCATTCCATGCAAAGATCAGAAAAGGCTTTTGCAGATTTTTGATGAGTAGGAAAATGGGCTAAGAGAATAGATCAATGGATTGAAAATTCAGCTTGAGGAGGAAAAGAAGATTTAGGAAGAAATAAGAAAGAAGTATAGAAACAAGAAGAAGGAATGTGAGATATTGGAAGTAGAAGTGGGTTCTCTAAGAAATGATCTAGAAAATAAATTGCTTTCTCATCTTGCAAATCAGATTGTAGCATGCACAAAGAACAAACCAATTTAGTTGCAGCCACAAAATTACCCAATGATGGAAATAGAAAAATGATGAAGAAGGAGATACATAAACAACACAAGTAGCCAAAGAAGGAACTTAAGGAAGAAAAACCAAAGGTGATGCCAAGAAAATCACCTAGAAGATCATTTTCACCTTTGGGTGATGTGAGATGCTATAATTGCTAGAAGCTCAAACATATTGCAGCAAATTGTATATCCATGCAGTAAGAGAAGTAGTGGTATATAATATCCCATCAAGAAATAAAGAAAGCAAGACAATCCACTTCATGGAGTTTAGCCAAAATCAGGTATAATGGTAATTTTTATGGTTATTGCTTCTTATGCAATGATTTTGGCCACAAGGCTAGTGTATGCAAGTTGCATGCAATGAGGAGTAAAAGAAGGATCAAAAGATTCAAATCTTTTCCTCCATTTCTTGGTCATATCATATGTTACATATGTGATAATCTTGGTCATATGGTCAAGGATCACAAGACTCCAAGACACTTAAGATCACCTAATAAAATAATGAAGAATATTCATAGTAGGCCAAATAAGAGGACAATTGGAAATCCACATGCAAGAGAGCAACCACTTAAAGTTTGGAGGAAGAAGGAGTAGTAAGGAATGGAAAGAATAAATTGAGACTTGCATGGCCTCAGGGAGAGCTATGGTATATATTTTTGTGCATGAATAATTATATATGGTGTTTCCATATCTAGTGAAGTGTGTGTGAATAGATTTATCTATTGAGAAGTTGTTTTTAAAGCATATCATTTTTATGGTATTTTATGTTATGAGATTTCTGCTACTGATGGTGTTTTTTTGGTTAATATGTGATAAGGAGGAGAGATGGTACATATTCAGGTGGGTCACTTTGTATGCTTCCGATGTTTGGATGGCATTATGGCTCCTTGGAGGAGTTGGTTGTGCATCTCATGCTATGCACTTATCAGTTGCAGATGTTTATGTTTTCATCAAGCATATATTATATGCTACATATATGAGTTGTTATGCAAGTGGCTTGCATCATGCATTTTGGGTTGATTATTTTTATAAATGTGTTGGTACCATGGATATTAGTGTGATGATGATATTTTGCATGTGATGTTGTTGTGGAGTATTATGATGGTGGATGATATTTATAGTTGTTGATGTAATGGTGTTGTTGTCATTACATCATTTTCTTATTATTGTTATCAATTTTGATTGTCATGCTCCATATGATGGTTCTTTTTGCTGTTATATATTACTACATAGGGTTGATTGGTATTCAGGATGATGATATGTGTTGTTGGTTTATGATGTTGTTGATCATGTGCTCTATGTACTTGACATTGTATTAGACATGCATTAATGAGAGAGTTTTTATGAGATCCATGGTTTGGCATATGTTGCATAATGAGTCATGCGAGTTAGTCAAGTTTTGTATGGGTTGTTAGTAGTGTTGTTACAACCATGTATTTCATGTATTATTCATGTATACTCTCATACTTATCATGGAGAGGATTTCTAGAGTCATGTATGCATTAAGAGATATTCTTGTGAGTTATGGGTAAACCATATATGGCCTTACTGATGTAATTGTACAACCATGTATTATCTGCATTGTAACCATGTAATAAGCCTAAAATACCAAGTATTTTGTTGCATATATTTTGCTCATAGTATTTGGTCCATGTGGAGTAGCCTCTTGCATGTGTCAAGGGGGAATTGGTAGTGATATATATCAATTTACATACATCCATGTAGATGTTTTCCTTCAGTGGAGTATGGTTGGTCATAGTGTTGTGACCTATCATCATGTACTTACTACTACCATGTCCACTTCAAAGAGATGTTTCTTCTAGATAGACATTATTGTTGCTAGTATATGAGTGTTTTGTTGTTGGGGAGTACATTGTGGAGAGTTTGTGTTTGTTTTTTTTTGTTCAAAGTTGGTTGGATGTTTTGATGCTACTGATATGGAGTTGATTAGTGTTCTTGTTGCTAGTAGATCACATTATGTTTTTTCTACTATGTATTGTTGATATGATCTATTGTTGTCATTATGAAATGGATTATGCTATTGTTGCTTCATGGGAGAGAGCATGTGTTTCAGTTTTTGTTGCTGCTACTTGAGAGAATTTATTGTTCTTGTTGGTAGGAGATGTATTTTTCTACTCTTGTGTGTTGATGATTGGACATAGCTTGTGTCCAGGGAGATTGTTTTTGTATTTAAGCCTTACACTTGCATATGATATTGAGTGGAGTTATGTTTTGTGGATGGATCCCCTTGCATGTAGAAGAATATATAGAATTCATCTTTGACATAATTAGCCTTTTACCATTATCGTTAAAGGGGGTGAATATGAGGATGGTGATCATATGATTTTTTCAGCTGGGGGCTTGATATCAATGACAAAGGGGGAGGTTCTTGGCATTGATGTGTGTTGCAAATGTGTGGTTGATTTTCATTGATGTCAACCTAGTTTCTTGGATTGCAGGCCAGTTGGATATGCATGTATATGTGTGGTTGCAGATGGTTGAGGTGTATATGGTCCTTGGTTGGATGATGGTGTGATGTACTAGATTTGAGGCCTTCCCATGATCATGGTCTTCATGATCATGTTGCTGCATATAGATATTGGTGGTTGCTACATAGTTTAGAGTTGATGAGCCTTAATGATTAGGTCTACTTGGTCTTCTTTGTATCCATGTTCCCAAATTAGGTCTCTTATGACAATGATGTTATACCTTAGGATTGGAGAGGATCTACGTGTGTCTATGGATGTTTGAGATGGTTTTGTAGATGTTGGAGGATGTTTGATAGGTTCTAGAGCTGCATACTGATGGAAAGGATGTTACAAATAATTTTCATGGCTCAGTTGTTTAGTATGGTTGATGGTTGGCATCCTAGTCAACCTAGTTTGACTTTGAATGATGATGGAGGTGTTGCATTTATTTCTAGGAGTGTCATAGAGGTGTCAAAGACTTCCATAGGTCCTATAGATGTTGGTGAAGCTATGGAAGAAGTTAAGGCAAATTCTGAGCTGAGGAAGCATGATTTTGAGTCTCCTTAGCCCCAGTCGCATACATGATGGTTGAAGGGACCAATTTTAGGCTCCAATCACTTGCAAGACAGGCTCAAGGGATTAGTTACAGCTTGAGCCACTCATAGGCTAGTGTTAAGGGAGTGGCTGAGGGATTGCACTAGTTTTTATCTACATTCCTCATGCTTCTCTACCAATTTTGGTGTTGTGACAATGTTATTGATAGGGAATTTTCCACATATGGTCAGAAAAAAGGAAAGACGGGGCCCTCTAGAAGCTTATCAAGGTTGAAGATATCAAATGGATAGTCGAGTTATTCATTGATTTGTTCAAGAAGCCTTCATCAACCAAATCTTAAGCATGTGGCCAGATTTGTTGAGTCTTCAGTAAACTATTGCATTGACTGAGGTAATCATCTCATAAAATGTTAGATAGAAGAAGGTGTTAAGTTCCTTTGGTTGGCTATGTGAGAGTGTGAGACTATGCCATTGGGCATGTTGAGTGAGTAGAGATTGTTGCAACTATTCACATTTTGTTGTAGATATATTTTAGATTTGTATATGAAAAAATCATAGGTGAATTAGGTTGCAGTATGAAGGAGAATTGAGAGTAGAGTGTAGAGAGTGTGGTGAGTATAAGAGAAGAAAAACACCTCTCCAAGAAAAATATTGATTCATTTTTTATGTGAAAAACGCTAGAGCTGTTGGGTTGCTCATGTTGAGAAAATTGAGGACCTAGTCTGAAAATATATGAAACATAGTTTGCATGAAGGAAGTGAAGGTGTGTGGAGGTTTTAGTATAGACATTGATTTGGTTGATTCATAGAAGGAAGAGTTTTCTCCATCCAATAGGATTTGGATAGTCCAATGGTGGTTGGGCAAGGATTGTTGGTTGTGGGAGCTTCTAGAGGATTGTAGTCCATAGATCCATGAGAAAAACATAGTTTCGAATTGACAGTTGCCAACATACACTAGAGGAAGCCAAGTCTTCTGGATTATGGTTGAAAGCCAATCTATGTAAATTTGTCTAGAAGATTAATAGAAGGTTTGAGTAGTGCAGCCATAGCAAGGTGGTTTTCTCCTGAAAGGGTTTCCACAAGAAATACTTATGTTTTTGTGTGTGCTTACTTCTATTTCTCATGGTTATTTTGATTTTAGTTTATGGCTTCCTATATATTTTGATGAACTAATGTTGTGGATGTGCATGGATAATTTACATTGATGCAAAAATATAAATTGGTGAAAATTAATCAAAGTCCACACTACTGATTCATCCCCCCCCAGTAGTGGATATATTTCCAACGTATATCTGATATCGTAGCTTTATTAAGCATTTCTATTTCCATTTCTTGCATTGTTTGATTTTTTATTTCAATAGCTCCATTCTATAGTGGAGTTATAGAAATAGTTATTTGTCTTTTCATCCCATGTTTCTAACAAAAACTATTGAATACAATGGAAGTAAACTCACCTTCCTTGTCAATTGTCATACATTTTATTTTTATATCAGTTTCATTTTAAACTAAAGCCTTGAAGGTTTTAAATTTCTCAAATGCCTCAAACTTTTATTTAAGTTTTTGTAACAATAAATGTTCTGAAACAAGGATTTATTTCTCCATGGACTTTTCCAAAAATCCATTGGACAGTATGTGTTGAAATGTATGAATTTCCTAGATGCAAAGAACTTACATGCATAAAAATTCAACTAAAGAGCCAAATAATGTACACCTAGACCCTCGCATGCTAGTGAATATTATTGAACTTGAATACTTTTATAGAGAACCCTCTTCCACCTAAAGATATTGCTTGTAACAACTCTGATCTAAATCCCTACAAACTAACACTAAAAAAATGAAAAAATTTCCATCCACAGAGACAAGATTAGCATGTCTGTTGGATCAAACATCAAACTAGCATGGGGGTGAATTAGTGTGAGAGAAATTTAACCATTTCACAAATTTTCTTTAACAAACAATAATATAGAAATAATCAATAACCATTTTACAACATATCTTTAAGTATAGAAATGCATCATAAACACATCAAGAGCCATGAAATCAACACAAAAAGACACAATATTTTACTTGGAAACCCATACAAGAGAAAATCACAAACTCTTCTTCTTATTATTCTTCAATTCATGACATATATTTGTAGGCTTCAATTTTTTGGAGCCACCAAAACCCGAGATATGCAAGCTAATATTTGAAATAGGGTACAAACCTATAGAGGCATCAACCTCGAAAGTATGCATGAAGTTTCTCGCTATAGGCTACAACTTGATTAAGGCACCAACCTTTATGATGAGTGGGAACTGACCTTCTATACGCTCTAATATCAGGGATGAGAAAGTTTCAACTAATTCTAGGCTCCAACCTCACTGGAGGCACCCTATAATACCCCACTAGTTGATGATGTAAATATGTGTACTTTGACAAATAGGCTTGTGAGATGGAATTATATTATTGGCTTGCAAGCCTATATTTTTATGATAAGTGGCATGTGTGCCCATATAGACATGTTATATATTTTGGAACCAACATGCCCAGACATATGTGTCATTGTTAGTTAAGTATCCATAGGACCCATATTGTAAATGCAATGTAGTTTGTAAATATTTTAATAATAATAAGATTGGTTGTGGATCCCACTCCATGGTAAGAGTATGAGTGGTGGTGTGTCTCCATGGTGTAGAGAAATGGAGAGTTAGTGATAGATGTTTCTGAGAAAGGCACCTAGGGACCAAGTGGCTTCAGGAGCACCACATGGCAGAAAGAGCCATACAATGGGAAATGTATATGTGTGTGTGTACTTGCCACTGGCATAGGGGAATTGTCATTATTAATTAGCAAGAGGATGATGATCATTGCTCTGAGTAGGATGATGGTTTTGGACTTTATTATAGATAAACCAACTAGTGAACCCTAAGCTTAGGTTTTGGACCTAGAGCCCTAGAGCGGCATGGTTGTTGGTTGACACCTTAGAAACTAGCTAGGAGGGTGGATATAGCCCTAGAAATCATGATTGTCGAGTTGGCACATTGGCATGAATGTATGGTTATTTTTTGTTACCGTTTCTTGTGAGGTTGTAGCCCCAACTCGGGGGTGACCCATGGCTGAAATTCATAAACCACGTGGTCTAGGGTAGGGTAAAATGTGGATAGCTCATAAACAGTTGCTATTTCTATAGATAGGCATTCTATCTTATATTCCATGTGAATTAATGATTCAGAAACCTTAGTTCTAGATTTTGTGTTATGATTGTGATTATTTGGTACCATATTGTGCAAGATATTTATGTGTAGTATGATGCGGTACCCTATGCTTGAAATGGTCGATTATTACATATTTTCTATTGTGCATTTACCCTAGTTAGGGTTGGCATTATATCTACATGAGATGATGTATATAATGTGTTGTATGTAGTAATATGTGTGTAATTTTGATATGTTGGTATATGGATTTTATTAAATCCCTCTAATCATTTAGGTTCCCTACAATGTATTATTATTATGAGCTATGTTTATAGTTGTAAGCTGCTTGGATGTAATCCCTAGATACAGTGCATAATAATATAACTAATTCTCTCTTCATTCTATTATGCATCGTAATTACATGTTTTGTATTTGGTTTTCAATTTGTAAAATTTAACGAATTTGAGTTAGGGTTAAAACCTAGGATTTAAAAGCTCAGGTTGTGGTTCGGGGTTTAATTTTTAATATTGTGGATTCTATATGCTTTCGTAGGAGTAACAATAAATTGAGATATAGAATTTGGGTTATGTATATGTAGTGTTTCCCAATTGGAGGTTGAGGGACATTACAAAGTGGTCTTAGGGAAAGTTTCAACGCCAAGTTTGATTCAGCTAGTGTTGAAAGAAAAACAAGGAAATCATTGAATGTTCACCATTTTTTTTGACAAAAGGAACAATAACCTATTGTTTGACAATAGTCACATTGGTGAAATTAGTTTACAATTTGACTGAAGAAGTGCATCGAAATCATTTTAGGTGTTGGATATATATATAATTTGATATAAATATACAACCCCCTTGCACATGTACTCAGATACATTTTATTTATGGCCAAATTTATGGATTCATGAATATATATATATATATAGTATGACAATTATGATCATATGTATACATAGTCAATCAAGATCATATCTATGAACAATGCATAATGTAGATATGTCTCAATATCAAATAGGAGAGTGTCTAGAAAAAAACTAAGTGCGCATTCATCCCTCTCTAAAGTACCAAAGTCATATATAGAGGAGTGGTATTGTCCAAACTCAAGTGTCAACATATAGGATATTATTGAATTGGGGACATCATATCAAGATGGATGCCACTAATAGAAGATAAAGAGGCTGACAAGTGAACATGAATACTAACACAACCCAAGGTCTTCAAAATTGAATGTTGATGCTACATTTCTACACAATGGAAATTGATGGGCTGAATTTTCCCATGTAAGAAATATTTTCATTGTTGTTCATTGATGTATACCATTAAAAAATATGAGACTACTCACTAATAATGATAATGGAATTCAAGGTACCTAGTACAATATAACAAGTTTTATTAAATGTGTTTAAGTCAAACCTTTAAAAATATTTATCAAGTAGGGGACATTAATGTATTTTGACTTGCAATACTGAGGGAATCTACCACTTATGACTGCAAACCCCAAGGTACTAAAAATGACTCTAGTCCTTCTTCCCATATTAATGGGTTGGATTCAATGGGAAAAGATTCAATGGAAGGAGGGAATTAGGGCATCCCCCATCAATGAAAGTGGGTATAACTAGAAGGTCAATAATTTGGAAGAACTCAGATGAAAATATTTAACAAACGACCACTAAGCATGTCTATAGCATGCACCAAATGGAATAGCACAAGGAATAGACCCTAATGAAATTTACTAGAAGAGGATATCAATCCATAGATAGGGTCAAATGGAAACCAAGGTAGTACACAAATTCTAATGTGTGATAATGTAATATGACGTGAAACACAAGGAAAACCACCCAATCAAACACTAATGGCGAAAATCAATTTTGGGCATAAGGTCACCTATGAAAGATGAAAATAGGTCTAGGGTACTACTGTAGATGTATGCTAAAAGAAATTTGTTGGAGTCAATAAGAGCAAACCTATCAGTTGGATGTCAATGGAGACCTTCTATACTGAGACAAGTATATAACTAAGATATTGAAAGTGACTTGAAAAATTAGGTATGAATAACCTAAGTAGTCAAGATACACCTAAAAATGGTCAATGAAGTGTTAAATTCCCTTAAACATAAGAACGACAGTATTGTGACTTAGGTAGCACGGACTTAAGAATAAGCCTGAGACACAAGAGGCAACAATAAACTATCCATATGATTGGAGTAACCAACTAGAGGCATGAAGAATATAAAACAAGGTTTAACTTCTTAAGGCCATATTAATTCCTAGCCCAATGAGGATAAGACTCATAACATAGTGCTTCATTCAAAGGTGACACAACTAACTCTGTTTCCAAATTAATGAAATAAACTCTTTCTCGTCCCTTATTTTTCTTAAACATTTTTTTTCCATATTATGTAATTCTAGAAAATAATGACATAATTATTTAATACAATAGGGGGAATGAGTGTCGTGGGAAAGGAAACTAGTTCCAACACCCAAAACATTTCTATGATCAATCTAGGGGAAATCTGTTGGCATTATGATTCAGGTTTGGTGCTATGGCATAGGTGTTGTACTTGATGGCAACTCACTCAAGTGGCAAATCTCTGTTTAGGCTCTCAAAATCATAGAAAAAGAGATACTCGCAGGTGAGCTTAAGAAAAGCTACGGACCCGCAGGTGCCCCGAACAAGAAGTGCGGGCATACCCGCAGGTTCTCCGAACAAAAGGTGCAGGCGTCAAATTCACTCACTTCAATGCAGAGAAGCATGCGCACGTGGGAATTTTTATGATTAGTCCATGGTATTTAGTCCGACGTACATGATCCTATGGTTTTGGTCCGTGGTATATCATCTAAATTATTGAACCCTGGTTTTGGATCCCTTGTATTGGTTTTCGATGGTTTTGTTCCATGGTTTGAGTAAGGGCTTGCCTATAAAAAAGGAAAGGAGATCACTTGGCAAGTCACTCGTGAAATTTGAATATCTTAAGATTTGAAATTTTGGGTGATCGGTTTGAAAAGCTAGATCTAAATCAAGGTGAAATCTATAAATTGTAAGGCGGATCTATTGATAGGTTGTGATCTCTCTGGCGCATGATCATATCTGTGGATCTGACTATCTGTTACACATTGGAGGACTATTAATTTGGCTCTATTCGGAGATCCATAGGCGATCCACAGCACAGGTGTGGGGGTACGCAGTGCAACAGAAGGCGCAGGTGCGGGGGTATGTAGCGCAGCAGAAGGCGCAGGTGCGGGGGTCCGCAGCGCAGCAGAAGGCACAGGTACAGAGGTACGCAGAGCAGCAGAAGGCGCAGGTGCGGAGGTACGCTGTCGGGTAGACAGTGAAGGTGTGGAGCTGCGCAATCCAAACAGAAAAGAACTGCAGATATTTGCAGGTTTCTATTGGTGAAGTTACGGACTTTTCTTAAAATATTTGTTGGCTGCCTTTTATCTATTGCTGCAGAGTTCTGGGTTTAGATTACTAGTATTGCTTTTCTGGTTACTGCATTCTGAGAAGTTATTGGTTGACTCATTGGGTGATTGTAAAAGGAGATTGGTTGATTCACATGTACTTGATGATTATTTGATGTTCATGGATCCAGTTTGAAAAATTATGAAACGTGGTCCTTGGAAGAAAAGAAGTAGGTTAGCACCTACGTACTAGTAGATCAGCTAGTACAAGAGCTAAGGGGGATGTAGCTCCCTTCCAGGAGAGACTGGAAAATGAGAGAGGGTTGTAGCTCTCAGCAGGTTGCAGCCTGCGTACTGGTAAAGGACTGCACCAGTACAAAATCATTGTAAAAGAAGTTTCTAATTGAAAGAAGATAGAGACATATTGTAGCAGGTGGTTTTCACCCACATTGGGTTTCCACCTTATATCTAGTGTTCTTTGGTGTGACTACCTGTTTTTCTTATTCTTGGTCATTATTTTATGGTACTGACATACAAATTAATGATCAATATCTGAAGAATAAATTAAAGTATAAATCTGGAAGATATATTGAAAAGAATTTGATAATACTGATTCACCCCCCCCCCCTCTCAGTATTATTTCCAACAAAATCATCCATGATATGAACACTCGCGGGATGTTCCCTTAAGGGATAGGGGTGTCAATACACAATGGAAATAAATGCAAGGCTTGAAATTTATAGAAAAGGAATAGGAAAGTGGCTCATAAGAGAGAAATATGAACCTGGCGTAGGGCCAAAAGTTTAAGTGGTTGAAGCCAATGCAATAATACAACTCAGCATATGGGAACCTCTAAGGTATAAGTCAAAATAAGAGCAACAAAGGAGCATGCAAATTTAATGTGCAGACATGATGGGACTAAAGAGGAATACCAATTCTATGAAGAAAGCTTCAGCATGGGTGCCAAGTGACAACAAGGTACTATCTAGAGTTCCCTTTATGAGATAGGATCTACCACACAAATAATGACGCTTATAAATAGTGATATTATGTTTTGTGTCACAATTTGATGGGATCGATCCTAAGGAAATTAACCTAAATTATATGTTAGTTTCAAGATCTGATACCTATTAGAGGGGATCAACAAGAAAATACCTGAATAGGATGCCTTTGAAATTCTGTAGACATAATTAGCAACATGAAGTTGTAACAGCCCTAGTTAAAAATCCATGTAAATATAAAAATAAGACCAAGGTCATGGGACATGTATTCCAAGATGAATGTTGGGGAAAAAATCCTATTGGGTGTTCATTTCAGTTATTATGGCTAAGAGGGAACTGGAAAAGGAAATGGAAAAGTATTTGGAAAGGCATGAGGCATTAATTGGCATATTATTTATGAAAATAATGGAAATTAGGAGAAAAGGAAGGTGAAAGGCCATAGATTTCATGCGAGGAGGAAAATGAAGGAAAATAATGGAAAATTAATAAATAGAGGCCTCATTAATAAAAAGGCTTATGAAGATCAGTTCACAAGCTTTTGGCTCAAGCTTTTTGTTGGTTCATTTTTGGAGCTCTCTCTCTATTCTCTCCCTCTCTCATACTCTTGGAAACACATAATTTTCTTGGAGCACTCTTGGAGGAGTGTGGCATACTTGGGATTTGGAGCAAGAAGGAAACAAAAAATAACGAAATTGCAAGAGGACATCGAGATCAACAGCTACAAAGGTTTTTCTTGTAGATGCCAAGTTCCATGTATGATTTACTTGCTAGTTTTGGCATGCATGGCATATGCATGTGGTTTATTGGTTATGATATGTCATTAGCATGGAAGATTTCTTGGATTGACAGTGGTTTTGCCTAGAGTTTCCATTTCCCAAATAACCATGGTGTTGTGGGTTTTACTTTTGTTTTTGGTTGGTTCTCATATTCCTTTGGATGTGGATTGAGTTATTAGTTCCTGGAGCCTTGGTTGGAAAAACCCTCTAGAGCCTTGTAAAAACTTGGGTTGAGTTACTAGTCTTGGGGCCTTGGATGGAAAAACGCTCTGGAACCCTTGGTGGGTTGACTTAATAGTCTTGGAGCCTTGTTTGATAAATTCGCTAGAGCCTGACAGTAGATGTGGGTTGAGTTACAAGTCCTGGAAGCCTTGGTTTGATAAATTCTCTACATCCTAATAGTAGCTGTGGGTTGAGTTACAAGTCTTGGAAACCTTGCTTGGAACAAATGCTCTATATCCCTATATAGCTTGCGTGGAGATGAATCTGGTGATGGTTAGTGATGTTGGATAGTGAGGTGGAATCATTGGTTGAGGGTTGAGGTGGTTTGGCCTTTGGAATCCCTGGTTCATGTTTTTTTTATTTTTTCCCTAAGATCCCACATTCAAGCTTGGAATATGGCACAAGGGTGACTGGCTAAAAGAAAGACTTGGTTTAGCCTAATCTATGGAAGGGTGGTACGTGGAAGTCCCTGAATTGGTTGGATTTGCATATGTTACTAAGAGTTATTTCTCCCTTGGTATTTTCATGAGTAAAGGTAGTTAATGTTATGTGTCTTTAATTTTTATTTCCTCATTGATATATCTCTAGTTTTGTTCTTGTTATAAGCATGTTTTATGACAATTATGATGTATGGCTCTGATCATGTTTTGATTAGTATGTGAAACAATAATGAATGGATGACCTAATAGATGATAATGTAGCTAATGCG
Organism: Pinus tabuliformis; assembly: GCA_031772625.1. NCBI lineage: Eukaryota > Viridiplantae > Streptophyta > Pinopsida > Pinales > Pinaceae > Pinus > Pinus tabuliformis. Next base: position 442,985,238 of record CM062818.1, on the reverse strand, counting down.
AGAAGGCATCAACCCTTCTTGATGATTCTCAGCTAAGGATGAAACCCATATTCTCAGATCTATTGTTGAAACCTGTAGATTTCATATTTGCGATATGTTTGACGAAATGAATATCATGCTTGGGCTTGGTTAAGTCAAGTTCTTGATAAAGTTTTGTTTTAGAGGATTTTTCTTGGTGTTATTTATTTTCTTAGAAAGTCACTCAAGTTCCAGGGAGTGGTTTGGATACTAGCCCTAAAAAAGTGTCTTAAATCTCACAGTCTCTAACACAGAACTAGCTGAAAACTATTGTAGTCTCTCCCTTGCAGGCATTGTGGAAGTAATTGGAGGGTCCCAATCACATGAATTCCCATGTAATGGGAGTGACTAGGGGTTTAATTCATTGAAAGGATAGGTTAACTCAGGGGTTGGGCACCTGGAGTGGTGGATTAGCTCCTAGGGGTCTTGTAGCACCTGAGGGAGGTCTGTGAAGTGTTGGTTCATCGGTTCCACTTCCTTAACTGCACTTAGGGAGTTGAATCATATCATAGTAATTGTTTGTCACATATTTACCCCAGTGGACTAGTTAGCTTGGGTAAATGTGGGAGGAGGGCGTTACAGAGTGGTATCAGAGCATAGTTCAACACTTGGACTGGATGGGTGGTTTGTTTGTCATGAATGTGTATAAGTTGTCTATGTGCTTTTTATGTATGCATGGTGGTGGTCATTATTATAGTTGTGTTGTCATGTAGAAGTTGATGATGTTGTTGTTGGGATGTGCTTTTCATGAATGCATGTTGTTTACATATGCATTTTTTATGCATGTCAGTGTTTGTAAGTTGTGGTGAATGCATTGTCATGGTTATGGTTATGCATGCATGGTAGGTCAGTGATTCATTGTGATGCTCATTGTATGTAATTTGTGCCATCATGATGCTGTTGATTGTTTTTATGCTAATGTGTTGGTTGAGATAGAGCAGGAGATACAGATCATCAAAGTGAAGTTATAACACTTGATATCGGGGTAAGAGAAGATCATCATACAAGTTATATGGTGAGTATGCAGGTACGTGGTTAATGGTTATTATAAGAATTAGTGTTACTTATATGACTTTCATTCTATTTTATTTTGGTTACATGTATGATAGATGTTAGTTAATCAGTGTGATCATATGTACATGCGTCGATTAGTCATGCATGGTAGTTAACTTGTTGTTATATGAATTATGGTCATATGCATGACTATTATGGTGATTGAAACTAAGATCTTGATGTTATATGTATTGTGCTAATCTATATTGGTCTATGCAGATGATTGTGGTTATGACATTCAGGTATGAGTCGACCTATTTTTGATATTTTGCTATACTAATCTAGACTAATTGTGCATATGTCATTGTTATGCATGAATGACAATTGTTTATGAGTTTATGATGTGAACATGTTAGTTAGTTACTGTTATGGATATCATGACATTATTTATGTTTGAGTTGAAATGTTGTGAAGTTATATTATGCTAATCTAGATCGATTTTGCACACAAAATGGCCTCCCCTAAGATATATTAAGGTATGAGTTTTCTTATTTCATCTACTTGGTTCTTGAATGTTTGATTATGTCGTGTTTTTGGTGTTTGAGTGTTTGGTGTCTATTATGTCATCTATCTATTGTTTGAATGGTTGATTAGTATCATGATATGAGTATGTGTCTATAGGATTACGTGAAGGAATGATTTATTTTTTTTAATATTGTAACATAATATGTGTTGAGATAGATGATATGTACTTAAGTGTGAGTAGGTGCTAGTTGTAGTATTATGACTGTTAACTATGGGTTGATTATGACATGGTTGCTAGTCTTGATAAAGGCTGATTTCAAATTAATAGACATGATATCTTGATCTTTGGAATGTGTGACTGACATGTGTGAGAAGTTGCAGGGAAACATGCTTGGCATTAGCGTGACAAGGTAATAGTTGATTTGTTTATATAACTAACAATGGGGTGACGTGACAATAAATAGTAAGACTTGATTGCAACAATGCAACAATGTAAAAGGAAGGAATTGGGTGAGAATTCCTTTGGGCTATGTTTGGAACCACAATTCCAAATGAATGAGTTCTTTGCATACAAGAAGCCTTATTAACCCTAATTTTTTTGAAATTATGTGGATATGTGCCATATTCATGGACATGTATTTGACTGGTATAATAGTTGGTATCTAGTTATAGCTAGATCTGTCAAGGGAATTGGAGTCCCTTGAGAGATGGCATGGATATGTTCAACTACAAGGAAATTTGCTTGGCACATCAAGGTAAGATAGCTAGTATATTGTATATTTTTTTATGTGTTGATAGTTATGTGTTTATGGTAGTATGATGCAGGGGATTTCATGGCAAGAGACTTCCATGAAATCTCGAAGATGGCTCAGGTTTATCTTTCCCATGGAAAAATTTGGAACCATGGGGATTGAGTCATTGTTTTTGTTTCTAGTCTTGTGCTTTTGGTCTTTTGTGATTTGTTTACTCTCAATTGGTGGTCTTGATTGAGACTAGTGCATGATCATGCCACTTTGTTTGTGGTGCGATATTGTATTGGTTTTCATAGTTTCTTCTTGTTTCTCCTTTTTCTTTCCTTTTATGTTTTGTGCATCTAGGGAATTGGTTGGGAAAGAGGGAAGTTAATGGAGTTCAGGAAGAGCTGGATGAAACCCAACAGGTAATGTAAGGCCGGGATGAAGCTCAGTCAGTTTGGTCCATTGTACTAAATGGGCGGTGGTAGTACAAATATGAGAAAGGTAATCAGAAAGGTAAAGTAAATGGATTTGAGGCATTAAATTCCTTGGCTATGTTGGGAACCATTTTTCTCAATGTTGTGCATGTTGTGAACGGATAAAGGGAGTTCTCTTAACCTTGACCTTATGCTATTTGGTAATTATGTTGTGGTCATGATTATGCTAATGTTTATATATGTATACATGTCTGTATGTATGTATGTCATTGTCTAACATTGTCATAAAAAATTATCATTGTTTAATGCTAATATTTATATGTATATATGTATGTTTGTATGTCATTTTCTGATGGGATCATGATTGTTTTATGCTAATGTTTATATATATGTATGTATGTATGTATATATGTCACTATCTGACAGGGTTGTCAAGGATAATTATGTGGAGAAATGATTACTTATGCAAATGAAAGGCATGAAAGAGGTTCTTGGTCTTATGGGGAATCAAGTGGGAAGAGTGGACTCGTGAAATCTATGAGGTCAGTATCATGTGGATATGAATTGATATTATGTGTTTATACTATGTCTATGTTTATGTTATTGATAGGTAATGCTCAGGGATACATTAGCATAATGAAAACAACATGATCCACATCATGCTAGGATAAGCATGGATGGCGGAGAGAAATTGGAAGAAAGGTTTCATGGGAGAGTCAGTGTGGTGTCTGGATTTGCAGTACTATTGTTCTGTATATGTTGTACATGTTGCACCTATAGTGTTGTGTGCATGTTACATTTATGGTATTGTGTACTTATGAGGTTGTGTGTCTGTTGTATATATTGTGTTGCATGTATATTTCATATTTAGTGCTAGGTATAGATGGTTCTATGTACATGTTGGATATGTGGTGTTGTGCACATATTGTATTGTGCACATGTTGGATATGCGGTGTTGTGTACATATGGTTCTATGTACATGTTGTATATGCAGTGCTATGTACATACGGTGTTGTGTGCATGTTGTACATGTGGTTCTATGTACATATGGTGTTGTGTGAATGATTATACAAGTGGTGTTGTGTGAATGTGGTGTCGTGTACATGTTAGACATGTGGTGTTGTGTGTAGGTGGTCTTGTGTACATGTTGTGCATGTGGTGTTGTGTACATGTTTTGCATGTGGTTTTGTTTACATCTGGTGTTATGTACATGTTGTATATGTGGTATGATGTACACGTGGTGTTGTGTACACGTTGTGCAAGTGGTGCTATGTAGATGTGACATTGTGTACACAATATGCAAGTGATGTTGTGTACAGGTAGTACTTTGTACATGTTGTACAAATGGTATTGTGTGCATGCCATACACATTGTTTTGGGGGCATACAGTACTATGTATGTTCATTATGTAGTCGTGGTGCCGTGATAAGTGTATTCATTGTGTTGTACTCTATGTATATATGTGTGTTGTGTTGTACATTGAGTATAAAGGTATGTGTTTTGTTGTACATTGGATGTAGGTGTATGTATTGTGTGGTGTTGTATGCTCTGTGTAAATGTATGTATTGAGTGGTGTCATATGCTTTGTCTAGGTGTGTGTGTTGTGTGGTGTGTCATTTGTATGTGCGCCACGTGTGGATGTACATGTTGTGATGTACACTGTGTGTATGTGTACGTCATTGAAGAGAAGCAAAGGCATTTGATTCTTTCTAGTTGTGGCAACTGAATTGAATGTGTGTAAACAAAGGAAAAAGGCAGAAGAAAAGGACCGAATGAAGGATAAGTATCGGTATTTTATTTTAGTTTTATTATGCATGTGATCTATGATTCTAATTTATGATGGTTACATGTGATATATGATTATGGTTTATGATGATTACATGTGATTTATGATTTTGATTATGATGGTTGTGTTTTAAGCTAACTAGATGTGATATGTTTATATATGATGATTTGGTCAAGAGCTAGTTTGACTTGTTGTGACAGGAAGTAAGAAAAGTTGTAGGTGTACCTTGTTAACGAGCTACCCATGAGGTATGATTTTAATGTATTTGAATTCATTTTGAATCTAATGGAATTTATGTGCTTGGTATAGGAATGCATGAAAATTCCTAGTTGGGTGGCTTAAATGGACTGCAAGAATTAGCCATTTCCATGAGCATGCTCTGACCATTATTATGGTTTTAAGGTAGGGATATGCCTTGGTTTCTAGACCTTCCGATGTGAGGAAACCTTTCCAAGGGATGGACTACCCGAGATGGGGGTGCCAGCAGAACTTGGAAGGTGTGTGACTGCATGGAAGGGGGTGACCAAATTTCCCGAGGGACTGTATACTAGAGAAGGGAAGGTCGAGAATGTATTTTTTGGGTTGTTATCATTGCTAGATGGAATCATATGCACGTTGGAAGTGTGCCCTGGAACAATGAGACGGTAACTGTACACTTAGAGGATAAGTGGTGTAAGACTCTAGTGCTGAACATTGATGTTTTTTTTACTTTGGAAATGGATTCTAGACTTATTGGGATGGAGGTGAATCCTAGTACTACTTTGAGGGTGGAGGTATGAGCCTCTGGATTCCCTTGTTACAGATGCAAGCATCGTATCATTTTATTTTCTTGTCGAGCAAATGTGCATATGTGTATATATGTATATGTGTATATTATTGTAAATATTGTATCGAGCTAGATTTATAATGCTCCATAGACAATATGGTTATTTGTTGGTTGATAAAATGTGGTTTTTATTGTAAATACCACAATGAGTTTTGTTATAAAGCTCTAGTAAATGATATGATTGTCATGTTTTCAATGTATGTCATTGTAAATACTGCAATGAGCTATTTTATAAAGCTCCATAGGCAATATTTTTTGTTTCAGTGTTTTTTTGTTTTATAGGTGTCATTGAACATCGAGGATGGTGTTCCCTCAAGGGGAAGGGTTCTATAACAACCCTGGTTAAAAGTACATGTAAAAATAAAAATATGACGAATGTCATGGGACACATATTCCAAGATGAATGGTGGGAAAAACATCATAGTGGGTGTTCATTTTGGTTATTATGGCTAAGATAAAATTGACAAAGGCAATGGCAAAGGCTTTGGAAAGGCATGAGGTATTAATTGGCATATTATTTATGAAAATAAAGGAAATTAGGGGAAAAGGAAGGGGAAAGGTCATAGGTTGGACGTGAGGAGGAAAATGAAGGAAAATAATGGAAAATGAAGAAATAAAGGTCTCATTAATAAAAAGGCTTATGAGGATCAGTTCACAAGATTTTGGTTCAAGCTTTTTTTTAGTTTAGTTTTGGAGCTCTCTCTCTATTCTCTTTCTCATACCCTTGGACATAGAGTTTTCCTGAAGCACCCTTGGAGGAGTGTGGAATACTTGGGATTTGGAGCAAGAAGGAAAAGGAAAAGCAGGAAAGTGCAAGATGACACTGGAATGAGTAGCTACAACATTTTTTCTTACATTTAGCAAGTTTCATGTATAATTTACTCGATAGTTTTGGCATGCATGTGGTTTATTGGTTATGATTTGTCATTGGCATGCGGGATTGCCTGGATTGATAATGGTTTTTCCTAGCCTTTCCATTTCCTATATAGTCATGGTGTTGTGGGTTTTACTTTTGTTTTCTGGTTGGCTCTCATATTCCTTTAGTTGTGTGTTGAGTTATTAGTTCCTGGATCCCTAGTTGGAAAAACAATCTCGAGCCCTGTAACAAATTGGGTTGAGTTACTAGTCTTAGAGCCTTGGTTGGAAAAATGATCTGGAGCTCGTGGGTTGAGTTACTAGTCCTGGAGCCTTGGCTAGACAAACACACTGGAGTCCGACAACAACTATGGATTGTTACTAGTCCTGAAAGCCTTGGTTGGAAAAAATTCTCTAGAGCCCTAGACAACTTGGCTGGATACCAATCTAGTGATGGTTTGTAATGTCCAAGTGTAAGGTAGAACAATTGGTTAAGGGTTGAGCTGGTTTTTCCTCTAGAAGCCCTAGTTCGGTTTTGTTTTATTTTTCCCTTAAGATCCCACATTCATGCTTGGAATATGGCACAGGGGTGACTGGCTGAAACAAAGACTTGGTTTAGCCTAGTATATGGATGAGTGGTACGTGGAAGTCCTTGAATTGGTTGGATTTTCATATGTTACTAAGAGTTATTTCTCCCTTGGTATTTTCATGAGTAAAGGTAATTGATGTTATATGGCTTAAATAGTTATTTCCTCATTGATATATCTCTGGTTATTTGTTGGTTATAAGCATGTTTTATGACAATTATGATGTATGGATCTCATTATGTTTTGATTAGTATGTGAAACAATAATGAATGGATGACCTAATAGATGATAAGGCAGCTAATGTGAGAAGGCATCAATCCTTCTTGATGATTCTCTCACAAGTATGAGACCCCATTACTTAGATCTGTTGTTGAAACCTGTAGATTTCATATTTGTGATATGTTTGAAGAAATGAATGTCATGGTTGGGCTTTGTTAGGTCAAGTCCTTGATCAAGTTTTTTGTTAGAGGATTTTTCTTGGTGTTATTTATTGTCTCAGAAATTTCCAAAAAGTTTCAGGCAATGGTTTGGAGACTAGCTTTAAAAAAGTGTCTTAAATATGATAGTATCTAGCATAGAACTAGTTGAAAAATATTGTAGTCTCTCCCTTGCAGGCATTGTGGGAGTGACTGGAGGGTCCCATTCGCATGCATGCCCATGTAATGGGAGAAACTAGGGGTTTAATTCATTGAAAGGCTACGTTAACTCAGGGGTTGGGCACCTGGAATGGTGGATTAGCTCTTGGGGGTCCTGTAGCACCTGAGGTAGGTATGTGAAGTGTTGATTCATTGTTTCCACTTCCTTAACTGCACTTAGGGATTTGAATCATATCATAGTAAATCTTCGTCACATGTTTACCCTGGTGGACTAGCTAGCTTTGGTAAATGTGTGAGGAGGCATTTAATACATCCAATATTTAAAGTTCTAATAAAATCTTCTGTTATAGAATAAAAAACTTGAAAACAAGTACCTTATATGTACAATATGGTAGAGGGAACCATGTTTCCTTGTAGCTTACACACAATACTTCTTCGAGACAATCACCTTGCAAGGCTCAGGACAAAGACTCCTTTGGTAGATAAAACCCATAGCCTCTAGTTGTTGAAGAAAATATGATCAACCAACCATAGCAATGGATTCAAGGAAATCCTCTTGAGAAAGAAATTCAACATCCTAGAAATCATGAGAACTAGAGGGATCACCAGGGAAAAGCAAGGGCTCCCATGCCCCCATTAGATAGATTGCTTGATCAACTATTGGGTCCAAGTCCCGAGAAGGAAGACATGAGTTAAAAGGACCCTTCTCAGAAGAAATTGAATATTTAGGATACAGTTCCACATAATTCACCCATGGTGGGGTAGCGCCTACTCGAACGTTAGGAACATACCAATGGGTATTCTGAGCTAAAGTCAAAATGGGATGGTGGTTGTTATATGCAAGAAGATAAAAAGTGATAATGATTCTATTGCGAGGAAAATACAACATAAATGAGTGTAGCACCATAACATTCATAGCATAGACATAATCATACCCAAAGAGAATATTGAATTCCAAAGGGCCATCGATGCCACTGCATTGACTAAGATAGTCTTCCCACCTAATGTGATAGGAAACTAAGGAAGAATACTAAGAGAATCACCATGTATTCTATCATATGTCAACAACTAAATAGTAACTATCAATAGCTTTGGATAACCCATAACTTTCCAAGTTGAGAAGGAAACAAATACTTGCAGAGGATCCTTCATCTACTATACATCATTATAAAGTTTTAGAATAAACTCCAACCTTTATTTGAAAAGGTGTAGAAGAAACACAAGGGCTTCACTAAGGGAGAAATACCATACCACGTGCATTCATATTGGGGGTTAGGGGAATTTTGAGGTCTAAAATAGACCTCCTAAGGACATTATAAATAAATAGTGGAAATAATAAAATAAGATTAGATTACATCATCAAATTTTAAAAGGAAAAGGAAAAAACTACTTTTTCAACTCATATTTTCAACTTATCTCCCTATGGGTTTACTCAGATTTCAAGTAGGAACACTCAGTAGATGAAAATTTTCATTCCTCATCCAAGGAGTAACCATGCTGCATACTTTCAATGGACCCTACTACACGGAAAATGAGAAATACATGAAAAACATGATTGCAATCATGGTTTTTCATGTATTTCTCATTTATAGTGTAGTAGAGTCCATTGAAATTATGCAACATGGGTATTCCTTGGATGAACAATTAAATTTTCAATCCAACGAGTATTCCTACTCGAAATTTGAGTAAAACCTTACGGAGATAAGTTGAAACTATAAATTGAAAAAGTAGTTTTAATTTTTTTTTTAATCTTTTTACTTTTTTACCCCAAAAATGGTGAATCAGCCCCCATGGTTGACATCATCATCTTGAATGTTATTGGTTCTTTTAAAGTTTATTTTGGTTGTACATTTTTCTTAGGAGGACCATTTTAGACCTTAAAAGTTCTCTAATTATATTGAGGAAAAAATGACATAATATATTGGGGGATATATAAGGGGTAAAGGGTTTTTATGTTGGTAGGTATAAAAAATGGAGTTCAAAGTTAATAAAAAAATATAAAGGGGTATAAAAATTGTTAATGAAAAAATGGACACATACAATATCTAGTCAAATTAGGCATTTTTTTAATTGGGAAGGTGTATTGGGTTCATATTGGTAGGGGGTTAAATTATGTGATTTTTAGAGGTATTTTGCAATATATATCCAAATTAGGTTTATTGTTTAGTATGCCATGAATGCATGTGATATGTCATAGGTTCATTGAATGAAGGCCCTATGAAAAGAATGAATCCAAGGATCAACAAGATTATTCCAGTCAAAGTAAACACTCCTAGAACTTGGAGTAGGTACAATTAAAGTGACCTAAATGCCCCATAGTATACAATACTCTAAACTAGAAATGAAAAATACTTGGTTTAGAGTCACTTCACCCTATGAAAGAGGAGTGTTATTAGCCAAATATTGCATTGGATTGACCATTTCATCAACCAATGGTTGAATATATTATCGAGAAATCATAGGATTGTCAAGAGTAGAAGAACCTTTAGAGTTGGATCATAACCTTTCTACCACTAAAATATTAGGGCACAAATAAGTAAGGTGATCTCCCTTGTAAATCCTATAAGGGAACTTAGGTTTAAATATTCTCTAACTGGATCACTTATTAGTATCAATGTACCCATCATGACTTGTATTGGCTGGATTCATATCCCTTATGTGACTCATAATGGCTAATGGTGAGTCCCCAACATGACTTGCATAATGCTATGTCCCTATAATACTAGTGTAGCCCCATTATTGTTATTAGAATAGCCCCCTTATTATTATTATTTTTTCCATGTAGTTGTTGTAGGGATTAATGCATAGGTGGATGGAAAAAAATCCTCTTAAGTTTCCTATAACCTAAGGAAGACATACCAAGGGATCTGCAATTGTTCAATCAAGATAATTTCAAACATGACAATGTTAGATAAGAATTGACAAAGCAATGGTGAGGAGTTCCCTGCTTTTCCTTTGTCCAAATCTGCTGGAGCAATCAATGTGGCGGAGAAGGAACCCTCAACCAACTTCAATAACGAGAGCTACACATAAGGCAGACAACAGGTTATGTTCACAACATATAGAAATCAAATGCATCAATAAAAAAACATTAGTATAAATCATCATATCATAGCACATAAAATGTAAACATTAGAGCCATGACATAGAAAGAACAACATTGGATCTATATTATTAATTTTGAGAAGGTATATTACAACCATGATGTTGGAACAAACCTTCCCTTAACTCCTCTCTCTCTCTCTCTCTTTCAACAGTATCTTGAAAACATAACATTGTATGAATTATAATCCCCATTACAATATCCTATCCTCTTATATATAGGCGAGGGGAGGCTGAGATTTTGCCAATTTCTTCACGAGTTCACTTTGGGAAAAAGCCAAAGGTTAGAGGATATTTCATCTATATTAATTAATATAGATGAAATATAATTATTTAATAATTATAATATTAATTAATATATTAATTAATTAATTAATTATTATAATATTTATTTAATTATCATTATATAATAATAATAATTAATTATTATATAATAATTGATTATTACTATATTAATATTATATTAATTTATTTATTAGCTATTATATTAACTAATATTTGAATTATTATATTAGTTAGCTATAAATATTAATTATTAATATGATTTAATATATTAATTAGTTAATATGATTTATTCATATTATTTAGTTAATTATTATATTAATCAACTATAAACACTAATCATTTATAATTACTAATAGGATTTAAATGTATTAATTTACTTTATATAATAATTATATTAATTGATATATTATTATTATTTTAATTAATTAATTATTATTATAATATTAATATACAATAATAATTAATATTTATTATACAATATTAATTAATTATTTATTATATAATAATTGGTTATTATTGTATTAGTATTTTATTAATTAATATACTAATTATTATATTAATTATAAATTAATTATAAATAAATATTAATTATGTTTAATAATTAATATGAATAACAATAAAATATTATTATTATTAATTATTTATAATAATTAATATGTATAACAATAAAATATTATTATTACTAATTATTTATTTATTTATAATAATTAATTTATTATAAATATTAATTATTAATATGAATAAAATAAAAATAAAAATAAAATAAAATTATATATAATAAATTAAAAATTCTAGCCGACTCTATGTTCTTCCTTAATCTTCTTCCTCATTAGTATTTATTCTGCCTTATTGCTCTTCTTTTATCATCACTCTTCAACCCTGATGATGGATCCCACTTGGGATTTGAAACGTTGGTATAAAGATGTTCAAACTGTGGATTCTCCGATCAGTGATTCAAAAAACAAAAACCACAGATCTCTTAAATCCAAGATATTTCATCTAATTTATTTCTCTTTCCGTACTCATTAGCCTCTATTAGGATATGAAATTTCCAAAGACAAGTTTGAGGCAATTATTTCCAACTCTTTAGAGTCAATCTTGAGTAAATGATGAAGTGTTAGTGAGTTAACTCAAGAATTTTCCTTCGTGATTTCATGAAATTTAGGTAACATGGCCTTATAGGCAAGATAGAGCATTCATGTTTGGGTTAACATGGTTTGTTGCACTGCTGGGCCACGTTAGCATGCCCTTTGCCTAGTTTTTGCGGTGTGTTACCATGGAAAATAGGCCTATAAGTTAGGGATTCTTCTAATCCAAGTTGGTCTTCTCCTTTGAGCTAATGAAGAGGCATTTTCTAGTGTAACAAATGCCCCTAAAGTGTGAGGTCAGAGAAGAAGATGATGAGTAAAATACATTACATACAATGGCTGAAGAGAGAGAGTGTTGGAGTTTCAGAACTGAAGGAGGCCTGAAATCAACAACATATGTCAAAATATAGAAACATGTCTTGAGTGGGACATTCCCATACTTAGTAGAAAATCCAGAGTGATGTCTAAGGAAGGTAGGACTATCGTGTCTACCGATACGGACAATGTGAACTGATCCCATAATATGATCAATATGATAAGTTGTCTCTAAAAACAATAGTCACGACTTGGGAGAGGAAACAAGGCTAAGTGATGTAAGCCTCTACCCAAGGTCTTGGTCACCACTTCTGAAATATCATATTGCCATATATTTGAATAAAGGAGTTGAATTCAAACATATGAGAAATCGTTTAATTATCGGTCAATGATGAAATCCATTAACAAATGCGAGGATGGCCACCAATATGGGTGATGGTCTCTAAGATTCACAATACAGTCTAGCGAGTGTGAATACATTGTTTTGGAATCTAAGAATCATAGAATCATTCAGAAGGGAGTCAATGATGAACACCCGCAATCAAATGCACGAAGACCTACCACTAAGGACTGTAAGTTCGAGGGTACTAAAGTGTTTCTCTATCTACTTCCTAGATAATATGTTGAAGTTGATAGGAAGAGACCTATCAAAGGTAGGCAATGGGGATTCCTATATCAATTGACGTGAAACAGGACAAGCATGATTGCTTTGGAGATAGTTTAGAACAATGGGACGAAATGAATTAGGGAAATCATATGACTAGATTAGATGGTCGATACAAGAAGTAGAGAGTAGGTTGATCCCTTGAATAATAGAAGGAAAAACATCAGGAAGACCAAGCGACTTAGACTCAAAAACTTCAAGAGGAGTGGGACAGAAAGATATAGGGACATCTAGATATCAGGGAAAGACTCATCAAATGGAAGTGTTCATTGAGAGGCTAACACAAAAGAGGAGTATCCTGAGAAAGTGACATGTTCAAGGGATTGACAAGATATTGTTGCTAAAAATTCCTTCAAAATATGGATAGTGTAACCATTGTTCTGTCCAATTTTTCCCTATCTGTTTAGGTTTAATGAGTTGAGAAAGGGTAAAATCAGCGGCCTTTTCATATTTAAAGAGTCTTAAAAGATTGTAAAGACAAATCCAATGGGATACCTTTTTCATGGCTGATAACTGGGTGCGATAAAGGGTTAATAGTATACCCAACATAGTTCCTTTTCCATATGTAGTCCATTGAGTTCAGATAAAGTGAGAATCCTATTCTCAATAGATGCCTGCATCATTTTTCTACGAGTACGAGGAAACAAAGTGAACTCGATATTCTTTGTACAAAATTTGACTGAGTCAAACAAAGAAAAATAATAATATCTTTTCCAGTTTAAAGATAGATTAAAACACATAAAAAGAATCGCTCAAATATATTATGTAGGAGTTTTATGAGCCCAAAATAAGCAACTCAGGGTTTTTCATTCAATGAGCGAGAAATAATCCATAAAAAGAATGTTAAATCTTCTTCGTGGGATTTTAATGATCTCGAAGAATTAAACTTGAGGTTTTTCAGATTAACAAGCAAGAAAATACCATAAAAATAATCCTCAGATAAAGCACAAGCTAGTGAGGTGCTATATGTAGTACCCTTTTGAGTGGGTCCCCATCATAGTCCATAATATCATAGGCCCTTTTAGCAAGGACCCAAGTGACAGTATAAGGACTAAGGTAGATGTTTATAAAGGTTCCTTCCCCTAAGAGTGGGCCTAAGTTTCCTCCGGAGTATAACTCTTGAACATGTGTCAAAGAGGAAGGAACAAGGTTAAATTGATTAAGGGATATGGCTTTCAGAGGATTCATTTTTAGTGGTGATGGAGAAGATACTAAGACACAGGGTTGTAACTCGTCCCAAGGTTTCTCAACTAGATACATAATCTCCTTAAAAGCCTCATCAGATGGAAGAGTTCCTAAGACCATGGACCCAAAACAAGGAAAGGGGAGATTCATATGTAGACTGAATAACTTTACCAACTAGTTCTACTAGTAAAAGTGGCATCTAATCTACACAAGAATCAAAGGTGGAAGGGCTCAAGATGATCCCTGCATCCATAGATATAGCAAGTATATCATTGACCATAGAAATTGCCACAGGAACCTCAAGGGATAGTATAGGGAAACAACCCAAAAGAGAGGAGTCTTTCAAAAGATTCATATCAAGACTAATGAAAGTTTCAAGAGTACTTCCCACTAAAGAAACATTGCTAGAAGTTAGGTTGAAAGTTTTGGGTGTAGAAAGACAGTTGGTCTGTTGTCACGAATTTTCCTTGGTGAGGAAAATAGATAAGTTAGAATACCGATGAGAAAATGGCATTCATGGCATAGATTCAACTACTCCCCAACAGAATGTTTTAATTGAGCGAGCGATCTACAACTTCAATATAAACTAGGACTATTTTACCACCTAGAGTGATGGAAAGATTAGCAATATATCCCTTAGGGATGAAATTATGGCCATCAAAATATTTAAGGGAGTTCGATGGTGGAGTAAGAGTAGGTGAACCGAAGGCAAGCCAATAATAAGTAGCCATGATGCAGGTTGATGCACCTTCATCAATGATGGTGTGGTGTATGGATTTTCCCTTCACCATAACTTGCACTTGGAATGAAAGCTCATGGGAGAGGTGAGGTTTACTTTTCTCTGTGTCTAAAATTTCTAGATTAGAATTCTGAGGATCGATTCCACTAATGGCTAAAAGTAAGGTTTTTTGTTGTGCTAGGGAACTTTGAAATACTTCTAGTGCCGACACAGTAGAGGGTGATTATTCAAGATCCTATAAAATTTTGTAGTTCTAGGCACCACTAGCAGATGGATTATGGTTCATACATCTAAGTATCCCTTTTGGGGGACGAGCCATAGGGTCAACAATAGGCCTTTCAATATGTAAATCATTAGGTAGCGGTGGAATGGAACTTGAGGCAATGTCTAAAGCTTTTGGGATAGGATTCTTGTAGTTTTTGGCTTGTGTAAGAAAATAAACTATTTGAAAGGCGTAAACAGATGAAGATCATTCCCCAAAATGAGGGGTGCAAACCTCCATTTCCCCCTTTCAAGGGTGGTGGTAGGTTTGGTAGGACTGCAGGGGTCTAACCAGTGTCCTTTTGGGCAAGGAATTCCATGCACTCTTGGATACGAGGAAATTTATAAGTTAAATGATCATCAATTCATATCATGTAAGGGAAATTGACAACTTTTCCCTTTCATTTCTCAAATTTGGTGTTAGCAATGACTTTTTTATTTGGGTTGTTGTGGGTCATATGCTACTCTTCAAAAGGAGTGATATTTTTCTTATTATTCCTTTTCTTAACACTAGGTTTTTGTGTAGACCACAAAAATTTGATCACATTGGTTGGAGGAGCAGAAGATTGGGTAGTATGAACGAGATCGGCAGTAACAGACAACTCGACAAATTTCCCACTTAATTTATTTATAGCAGACGCAAAGGTGGTGCCAAAAATACCGTCAGCATGAGCACAAGGTTGTTGAGTACCAAGGGCATTGGAAGTTCTAGGGGCATTAGGGAGAAAATCACACAATGTGCCAGATTATGAATATATCCGATCTAAATGTTGGGCACATTAAATAGATTGATATTCAGTAACTATGCTAGCCATGGCAACATCTGTTGGCTTAGGGGGTCCTGACCCAGGTTCAGAGTTAGTTATGCCAACCAACAAAACCCTAGACTACTGGCCCTTTCGGCAACAACCTGTGTAGCGTAGGCTGCAGTCTCACTCGAAGCAGTATTGGGGGATGTAAGAACCAAGTTTCCGCATCCAGAGACTAGTGTGATGTCTTTCAGCGCCTTAGAGTTGCCTCCACGCAGATCGATAGACTTCTAGGGCTTGTTACTGTAACTAAGTTAAAGCAGCCTTTAGACCTTCGCAAAGGTCCATGATTAGTTCTTACAGACCTTAAATAGTCGATTTACCTACTTTCGTGCATCAACAAGCAACCCTAGATCGAAGTTCGCATAGATCTACTTAATTCGTTAGAACACATAAGAGAAATGGCCTGTAACTTCGTAGAAGTGGCTAAGCATTCATTTCATACATTATTAAGATGAATTCAGTAATTTCGTGTAGCATTCAATCATTATTTCATAAAACATATAATTATTTGGAAGCATATAATGTAAATAGATACAGTGGAATAATCAATAATTCTTTGAAAGATTGTCTTTATTGATCTTCAAGTCATTGATTACGAAATATCCTACCTTGCGCACATAGCTGCAAGTGTCCACGCACTTAACTGCGGACTCTACCCATGCCTCCTGTGCACTTAGCTATAGGAGCCTTCCCTTCTCTACCTAAGCGCGGGAAGTAAAGCCTTCCTGCCTTAGCTCTTGCCCAAGAAAACAAAACTCCTCAATGTACCCAATTTTATATCAAACTTACTTCTAAGACTCGCTAAGACACAACTATTTATGGCTTTCCTAATACAATACCATGGCCCCCGTCTCATGGATGAGTCATCAAAACTGACCAAAAACAAGGGGATAAGGCCCTTTTGACTCTATCTCTCTACGCGCTCTGCCTCCAAATTTTGTGGAGACTTTACATATTTTACAAAATTCTTTACACAAATTACTAATTTTAATTCAATTCTACCTCTGGGGACCCCATCCCAATAGGCCCCCAACATAAATATCGTGACTCGCCCTCAAGTCACTAGCTGGTTGTTCCACTTTCTGATGGACATCGTTGATTGCCTTCGTCAAGGCCTGGAGCTCCACCGTACTTTGTTCAACTGCTCACTGTACCTCCTAGACTAGTTTCTCCATGGTTGGCCCTTCTACTGCATTTTACGCAGTCCTCTGGGTCTACGACATGGCCTTCATCTTCTCATGAATGTTCCGTGAAAGCTGGCAGGCTTCCTCTATTCAAATCTCAAGCCAAGCTCTAAGCAAGTATTGCTTTTTCTGCAACTCCTCGATCTGCATCAATTTGGCCTTGCCTTCTTGCAAGCGCGTGAAGCGCTGGACTAGCGCCAACATCTACACTGTCATACTGATCTCATCATACTGCTGCTACGCTTCCCTGATTTTTGTGTTCAATTGTTGTAGCATAGGATCCTCCTACGTTGTATCCCATAGGCCCATTGCCTGAGTGAAGAGTTGGTCGCAACCCTAAACTAAAACATCTATTTGAGCTATGGATTATTTTATAGCCTCTCCTCTTTGTTCCTGAACCTTCGGCGGTGTGGTCGACTTCAAATTCAACTGCAGCTCAACTATTTGCATCCGAAGATAAAAAGTCACCTTATCGACCTTTTCCTTTGATGCGCACACTGCAGCAACCAATTTCCTCACTTTAGCTGAAGCCTCTACATCGTCAGGTATATTTAGCTCAGGTACGGAATTGCAAGCATGCTTAATTGTTGTGACTAGGTTCTGGCACTGTGCCTGCAACTCCTCCCGTTCCTTCAGTGCCTAAGTTTTTTTGTGAATAGTTGCTCATTATTGACTTTAAATTCACTGACGACAGTAAGCATGCATTGTTCTCTAATATTCAACTCATCTGATACCCCCTAACGTAGTGCATGAAGAGACTGGAGTGGCAGTGTGACAAGGTTCAGCCCCATATCTTTCACTCTGTTGAGCACTATGCAATCCTCGTCTAATTCCACATAGACTGACCCCTTTGGTAAAGGAAAGACTCTAAGATATAGAGTCTATTCAATCTCTGTGACTACACTACTTCCCTATGTCAAGCTCACTTGTGCTCCGCTCGCCTTCCCAACATCCACTTGAATCTTGTTCGCCTGGATCTGCAGCTCATGTAGATCCTTCTGGATGCTTCCTAGCATCTGCATGTATTGTTGCTCAAATTGTTGCAACAAATATGATGTTGTGTCCTATATCTTGTCTTCGATCTCATTGAGATTGCCTTCAGTCAGCACCATGGGATTCAGATGTGTCTACTTGTCAAACTTATGCTTCTTTCATTGGCCACCCATTTGTTCCTGTCCAAATTTCTTTAGAATGAATGGA
This sequence comes from Pinus tabuliformis, assembly GCA_031772625.1. Lineage (NCBI taxonomy): Eukaryota > Viridiplantae > Streptophyta > Pinopsida > Pinales > Pinaceae > Pinus > Pinus tabuliformis. The sequence continues at coordinate 442,967,046 of CM062818.1, read as the reverse complement.
GTGCTCTGCTCTTCACCTCCCCCTCCTCCCTGCTCTGAAATTTATTTTTCGTTAGGGTAGTGCATAGCAGACTTCTCACTCACCTCAACATCCTTTCGTTCTTTCACTTCCTACTCTTTAGCAGCATGCTCTTCCTCTATTCATGCCTTCTCTACAACTGCCTTAGCAGCCTCCTTCTTTTGCTCAGCGAATGTGCGCACAAGATTCTGAGCAGCTTCCTTCTACTTCTGTACAACATAGCTCTCTACACATTTGTTGGCTCCAACCTCTAGCGTTGTATGATCACACCACTCTAGTGGCTAATACCCTACAGATTCATGCACATCCATCTCGGACACTAAATAAGGCAGTACATGCCACATTCCTTCTGGGTCCTTCCGCGCACGAATTGATACGTCATGAAAGTTAGCCTTGAACTCCGTGTAGGTTGTTAATTTCCTAAACAAGGTTGGGGACAACCTTGGCTGCTCATTGATTACCATGTGAAGGTCCATCTCCATTAGGACCTAGAAAATCTTTGTTTCCTTAATGCGTGTGGCATCCTTTGTGACCCAAAGTGAAGCAAACCGTGTGGCCTCAGGCAATTATTCCTTGTGTGGACGAAATTGGTTATCCTTCGGTAACCTCCATGGAACTAATACAATCGACAAGAGAAGCCAAGCATAATGAAATGGCTTGCTTTCTTCTTGGGCTTGTTTGCAATTTGCGAGGAACTCCTGGTAGAGATAGTTCGACCAATTATACTGCACGCCCTTTACGCATTGTGCAACAACTTATACAACTCATGTTGGAACTTTGTCTGTGCGGCACTTCCTCATGATCTTCCCTACGAAGATATGGGCAAAAAACTAGAATGCATTGTCTTGTATTGATAGAATTGAGTATCCTCACAACTTCTTCACAAGACCATAGTCCTTTTTCATTTTATCAATTATCTCCTTTTCCCTTGTTTTTCCTGCAAATTCCTTGGTGGGGTCTACTCCTTTATGGGGAAACTTCGTTACCCCATGGATCAACATATCTATTATTGGAATAGGATTCCCTAGCTACAAAATCCCATCATGTACCAGCATGAGGAACTGATGTACACAAACCACATTGATAGGGGAGTGGTGATAGTGTAGTACTAATAGCATATTCAGCAGCGCCGACTGCTCGATGTCTCAGACCCACTACATGGGTTCTAACTGTGTAAATTATGTGTCATCATAGTATATATATTCATCATATACTTATGGGTCACCATATCTAGAAATTTGTCCTGATCCACAATGTCCTAGTCCTCCAATTTCAAAAGAGAGATACGCACAATCTTAGGTCCTTGAAATGTGACCTGCTCTGCCAGCATGGGAGTGGACACCCCGAATTTTCCCTAATCGGGATCCTTGTTCACTGTAGTTTTTCCCTTCTGCCAAGGTATGTATTTGGGCAGCATAGAGATAGGCTCGATGCCTTGTGAATCTGCTTCTTCGACTCCTTGGTACTCCTCTTCTTCTAAATCCACTACATTTTCTGGTTCCTTGTCCTTTTTATGCTTCAATTGTGGCTCTGTATGCTTCCTCAGTGATATTCGTACCGACACCAGCTTCTTTTTTTCTTTTGCGATTAGTTTCTTTTCTTTCATAGTGGGCTTCTTTTCTTATGTCACAGTTTGTTTTAACCGAGGCGACCTCGGCACTGTGGGCACATCAGGTGTAGTCTCCATACTAGATACTTTGGACCTAGTGTGTCTAACACAACTGGTCTTGAACTGAGGGCTTCAGCGGGGCTAGTTCCTGTCATTCTTTCAATGAATAGCTCTCGGGCTACAGTAGAATAGTTCACAAATGAGGGGCACGTCACAAATTCTTCCCAGAACACTCTGCTCATATGCGTCAAAGAGAAAAATGCTCCAACAATTCTTAAAATGCAAAGTGTTCTTTGTTGGACTGGTATGCGCAATTTATAGGGGGGTTTAATTTATAATCTAACCATTCACCCCACATTCTGATAATAAATGCTACTTTGATGGTATATCTTCGAATATTTTTGCCTTAACTGTCACCTCCCCAATCCTCATAACCGCTTTATAGCCAAAAAATCATGAATAGTAACTCCAATGGTCATTTTCCTATTAGGTTGTGCGACACCCTCCTCCATGGTGTAGCATCCTGAGTGTAGCTTCAACTGGTGCACGCTCATCAATTTTCACGCAGCCTACTCATTGCCTTTTCCTCCACATCGAGCAGTGTATTTTAATGTCCCGTGCTCCCTTACAACTACCTCGAGCACTAAGACTATCTTGCTGCCATATAGTCATTGCGTAGGATCTCCTGTATACAACTTCAACCTACTCCTATTCATTTTTCCCAGGAAGGGCTCCCCATTTAGCTTCGCGAGCTGAACTATGCCACCATCTATAATCTCCTTGACAATATATGGTCCTAACCAATGCATCTGGAATTTACCTGGAAATTTAGTGAACTTAGTATCATATAACAACACAAGATCATTTACCTTGAATGTGCGAAGCTTGATATGGTGATCATGCCATGATATTTCATGTTCCTTCTGTAATAGTAGGTGGAATCCAACCAAAAATCAATCCTCCTCTAGCTTCATGAGCTGCCCGAGACATTCTTCCAAGGCCTCACGATCTGCCATATCCGTCAAAGTTGTTATGCGCATACTAGGCACAATGTATTCCATATGCATTACTGCTTCAACCCCATAGACTAATATGAACAATGTTTTCATACATTATTAAGACAGATTCAGTAAGTTCACATAGCATTCACTCATTATTTCATAAAACATATAATTAATCGGAAGCATATAACGTAAACAAATACAGTGGAATACTCAGTAATTATTTGAAAGACTGTCTTTATTGATCTTCAAGTCATTGATTACAGACTCTCCTATGCTACACACATAGCTGCAGGGGTCCACTCACTCAGCTACAAACTCTGCCTAGGCCTCTTTCGCACTCAACTGTAGGAGCCTTCCCTTCTCTACCTAAGCACGGGAAGCAGAGCCTTCCTGCCTTAGGTCTTGCCCAAGACAAGAAAACTCTTCAATGTACCCAATTTTCTATCAAACTTACTTCTAAGACTCGCTAAGACTCAATTATTTATATCTTTCATAATACAATACCATGGCCCCCGACTCATGGGTGAGTCTTCAAAACCGACCAAAAACAAGGGGCTAAGGCCCCTTTGACTCTATCTATATGCATGCTCCGTGTCTACATTTTGTGGATAATTCACATATTTTACAACATTCTTTACAAAAATGATTAAGTTTAATTCAATTCTACCCCTAGGGACCCCATGCCAACAACATCCTTTGTGATGAGGGGTAGAAGATACCTGTTCAACCAGTCTGCTAAAAGGTAATCTAGAATGGGGGTCTTGAAAATCCTCTGTTGACATCTCCATTCATGAATGTGATCAGAGATGTGGGTGGAAATGTCTTAGCATAAGGTAGTTAGAAGTTTTGTTCCAGTTTCATAGCAGATAGGTAACTGAAATTTCTTTACGAATTCTATGGGAAGGGAATTGAAATTATTCACTGAAGCTTGTGGTATATGAATGTACCACTTGGTAGTGTTTCCAGTCAAGGTGTGGGGAAGAGCCTAATTTGGGTACTATCATCAATCATAGAGTTTGATACAAAACACAAGTGGTAATTTGTGATGTGAGTTGTTGATTCATCTCCTTATTTTCCTTTTAACTTTGGGATATATAGAAATCTTATGTAGGGTCACAGGCCAAAGAAAGTTATGGTTGATGGGGTCATTCATTAGCTTGTACAAGTTTGGGATGTCTAAATTATCTAAGAAGGGTAGAGGCATAGGTGCCCCTGAATTAGAACAAGGTGGTGTAGGTTTACCTGAGGGACCAAGAGGTCCACCCATCAACTAGTTTCTAGCAAGGTATACTGGTTGCAACAGATAATATTTTCTTAGTGATGGAGGTGGGGTTATATAAAATGGTGGGCGATAAAGCATACCAAGTTAGGTAAGAAAGGATTGATTTCCCCCGGGATAGAAGTTATGCCCTTGAATCAAAGTTTGTTGAGCAGGGGTGGCATAAATAGATGCATAAGGACTAGGTTGATGGATATTGATGGCCACATAAGGCATAGTTGGTGTAGGACCACCATCGGTAGTATGTCCACCGAGAGGAAATAGATTAATCAGAAATGGATTAGATTGTACCATAGGAGGTATAGGAATTGTCATGACCACAATGGGTATGTACATGCTAGAAACATTTCCCCCATATGTAATTTCACTGGAGTTAGAACTTAACAAAGGATTACAACCAAATGAATTATTGAAGGTAGTTTTACTAACTGCTCCTATAGCGGTGATAACCATCAATCTAGGAGTTGACACAAAGGGGGTAGAGATAGGAATACTCCACCCATAGTAGGTGTAGTTGGAATTCCTGGACTAGGCATAGTTGGGATAGTAGGATAACCAGTCAATGATGTTGAGCTTGTTATAGGGGAGGGAAGTGGCAATGGATAAAATGTGTCCGAAAAATACCACAACCCACTAGTAGTCATCGGGGCAATGGGAGTGGAAACTGATGGAACATGGTAGGAAAGGGTGAAGCATGAACCAAAACAATCCCAAGAAGATCAGTAAGTGAAGGATTAAAGTGAGGTAAGACACCTGCAATAAAGAAGTCCTCTGGTAAAAGAGTCTCTTGGGAAGTATTGTGTGATTTAGTATTTGATAATTGAGATTGATTCCCATGTGTAGAGTGGGGATATGATTCACTGAAGCTCAACAATTCCTCCATAGTCAGTGCAGGAATACCTCACTGTCACCTATACAAATGATGGGGTTTGAAGGTAGCCATGGTGAATGATATATTTTAGCAAAAATTTAAATTAATTATAGTATATATATAAGTCTCAGTAGCAAAGAGAACACACCTAAAAATGAAAAACTCTAAAGGAAATCAACAAGCATCCAAGGAAAAATACTTTTCCTGATAGCCACAACTAGCTAGAGATGAAACCCAATATCGAAGGGCTACAAAAGAGAGTTGGTCTAATGCAACAATTACGATTACTCCTGAGATTATCCTGAACCTCGATAAGAAGGGGCCAAGCACTCTCGTAAAGACAAGTACCCTCCTAAGAAACCAAATATAGAGTAGGTTCATCTATTTAGGTAGTAAGTTAGCACACCCTAGTCACCTTATGTTTGTCCCATAAGCCACTAAGATCACCTCAAATCATAGACACCACTAGGGGGGCTTAGTTGTAGATAGTATAATGTGTGGGCAGGACACCTGAGTCCCCAACTCAACTATGATATCCCTAAAAGGGAATCTCGATACATAGAATACCCACAAAAATGTAATCAAAGGCAAGCTACCTTCTACACTTCAATGTTGTCTTGCACTTAACTCCCTTGTTAAAGGAGCGGTCCCAAATAATGTGAGTGCAAAAATATTTCCTCTATTTAATGACACTAGTTTAAGTTTTGTAGTCTTGGTAAGTTTGCTCACACAGCCTATCCCAGGACCCTAGGTTAAACTAATATGCGTGTATCCTAAGAAAGAGTTTTTTATTACTTTTAGTACATGGTTGATTTTAAGGATACTTGATTAATGTCTTTGAAGGGGTGTTAATGTATGGAATTCGTGAGACCTAACTCAAGCCATGCAAAGAATATTCTTTTCAATTTTAGTTCGATGAAGGAGACTTTCTATAGAGAGAGAGTAAATGTACGCCTTTTCCAAAACCAAGCATTCCTAATGTAGTTCTAACACAAATAAAATAAATGCAGACATGCAATGCTCAAATAAAAACCCAAGTAAACCTGCACTAACCAGCTAAAATGATAGAAAGCAATTTTTTCTCTTTCAAAACTAATGCACTTAAGCTAATATTTTCAGAAGAAAAACAAACATGCATGCATCCAACAAGAACAAAGTTCAGCAACACATATCTTGAGATCATACCATTAGTGAGACTGTCAAAAAGTGAAATCCATAGAACTAGGTGGACAACGGAGGATTGGGTCTATGATGTAGGCCTCCAATTCATACAAGGTGTTACCAACAGAGGCAATGCTTTGTATTAGGTAGAGGAGGGAGTTATAACACACTAGAAAGCACATTACAATAATTTCCCACTAGAAAAGGAAAATCCAAGGAAAAAAAGGGCTAAGAACAAAGATATTGGTTGTGAGTAGGAAGAATGACAATAATTCAAGCTAACAAGACCAGATAGAAGCAGAGAGATCCAAAGATCTAGGATCTAGGAGATCAGAGTTCATATTCAAAGAACGATCCCCAGTGGAGTCACTAATTCTGCTATAGGGATTAATGTATGGGTGGATGGACATAAAACCCTCTTAGGTTTCCTGGAACCTAAGGTAAATGGATCAAGGGATTTGTAGTTGTTCAAGGAAGATAGATTCAAACATGCAAATGTTAGATAAGAATTGACAAAGTAATGATGACGAACTATCTACTTGTCCTTTGCACACATCTGCTAGAGAAATCAGTGTGGCAGAGAAGGAACCCTCAACCAACTCCAAGAATGAGACTTGCACAAAAGGTATACAATAAGTGATCTTCACAACGTATAGAAATTGAATGCATCGATAACAAATAATTATTCTACAGCATCATATAATAATACATAAAATACAAACATTAGAGCCACAATGTAAACAAAACAATAATGATATAGATTTGACCTACAAATATATGACAATACAAATATACCCAGAAATAACAAGATAGAAATAGATAAACTACATATCTTTATTAATATCAAAACCCTTAAGGTAGGGTAACACCTTACAATCACTCCTTAAGGAAGGAGAACACTCCACAAGCCATATGCTTGTACATACAATATTCCTTGACATCTCTTAATGGGGAGTCTCTAGCCTCTATATAGGATTAATGTTGTCTTGATGGGCCCTAACCCAGGTTCAGTGTTAATTAGCCAAGAAAATCCCTACACTACTGGCCTTTTTGGCATCAATCCACAGAGCATGGACTAAAGTCTCACCCGAAGTAGTATGGGGGGATGCAAGAACCAAGTTTTTGCACCCTAAGATAGGCGTGATGTCATTTTGTACCCTAAACCTTCCTTCATGTAGACCAATAAAACTTTTAGGGTTTATCAATGCACTTCTCTTATTTGGCTCTGACCCTTCGCGAAAGTCTGCAATCATCTTTTGCAAACCCTAAATCTGATATTCAGATGCTTACACACCCCTATAATTACTCTTACTTTTGTGCCTACCCAGATTAGTTTAAGTATTGGTTAACTTCAACATGCATTATGATTATCTTCGCGTAAACATATATTCTTACTTGCATTCATATGATAAAGAAAAACACATAAATTCATGCCTCAATATAGCATTAAGTCATAAATCTAGTATTCAACATAACATAACTGCATACATTCATAACAGAAGTAAAATAGCTCATGCACAGATATCTCGAGAATAATTCTCTTTATTGATGGTTTAGATCTCTAGTATAGACTCTAACTTCCCTGTGCACACAGTTGTAGGGGTCCGTGCACTCAACTGCGGACTTCTACCCTAGGCCTTTGTGCACTTAGCTGCAAAGCCTCTTCCTATGCTAAGACTCTTCACTCTTAGCTCTCACAGACCCATTACATTGATCAATTGCCCAAAAACTTACTTAGAACTGAACTGCCTTAGACTCTTCTAAGACTCCCTTTTTATACATTCCCATGGTCTACAGACCAAGGGTAGATCTCATCAATACTACACAAGCTTCCTAAACTAAGGGAAAAACCCTTTTTGACTGTATACATCTTTGCACTCCATGCCCACAAAATGTCGAGACTTTACATTCTTTATACAAAACTTGGGCCTTTAGCCCCAAAACTTGGGCTTTTAACCCCAAAATTGACCCAAGGGGACCCGTTCCCAACGGGCCTCCAACAAAAATCTGGTGGCTCACCCTGAGTCACTCAGTAGGTGCAAAGATTTTGTCGAGAAAACCTCCTAACTCCACCTATATGACTACAACCTCAGTGGTACACTACGTTGCCACCTGATCAACATGCTCAACCAGCTACTCCATCATTGGTTCTACACTATCTACCTATATTTTCTGCTATGTCGCCTGCAGATTGGCCAATTTCCCTTCAATGAAGGCAGTGAGTACATTGGCTTCCTCTAGCCATGGCCCTAATATGGCCTTCAATACTACCTCCTTGCGTTGAGCTACATCCACTTGTTCCTTTAGTGCCTTCACTTCCTACAGCTTCACCAACCTCTGCATGATGGCGATGGTGCACGCCATCGCTTTGACCTCGTCGTACCTCTACTGCAACTCCCATGCCTCAATTTCTAGCCATTTCAGGTTGGGATCTTCCTGCAGACTTGTAACTACTTCAAGTGCCTATTCGAATAGCGTAGTGCAATCCTTTACTGTGGTATCAACAATTGCAACGACATCTTTGACAACGGTCTGGCATTTCTCTTTCACTTCTGCTAGAGTCAAAGGCTGGGCCCTCAACTCAAGTTCAGTGATCTTAAGGTTTGGTTCAAACTGAACCTTAGCCAGCTCTATTCATGGTTCGTGCACACCTGCAACAAGCTTCCAGATTCTTGGGTCAATTGGCACGTCTTCTCGGATGTTCAGCTCTTGAACGGTCTAGCATGCCTCAGCCACTATAGCTACTGTGCACTCATTCCTCTCTATGATCTTCTTAAGAAGATCAATCGCGGATGTATTTTCTACGAATATATGGGCATTTATCATCTTCTGCTCGATGATAACATTCAAGGCGTGCTATTCTCGAACCTGTATTTCTGCAATCACACCATCTAGTAGGGTGTGAAGGGCTTCACTTACAAGCGTGGCCAAGTTTAACTCGAATTTCTTGAGGGTGCTTATAGTGGCCCTGTCAGCCTCTGTTTCTACGGGCAATGCACAATCCGACAACATGATAGCCTGGGGATCCATTGAACGAACCATCTCTACTACACCTGAGGTTCCAGGCGCCAAACTTCTTGATGCTATGTTGCCACGCCCTACACTGGTCTGCACCTAATTAGCCTAGATCTGCAGCTCATGCAGACCTGTTTGAATGGCGACCAAGGCTTGTTTTTGCTACTACTCGAACTGCTGCAGCATTTTTGCGGTCGCGTCCCTCATTGTATCGCCGATATCATTCAATCACCCTCTATCAAGGTGATTGGGTCAAGGGATTAATTTGCTGGCCTTGGACTTCTTCTGTGGCCCTACTTTCTCTTACTCCCTTGTGTGCTTAACCCAGAATGGAGTAGTCTCTGGTTCTGCTCCTCCCTCCCTGCTCTGAGTGTTGTTCCTCCTCATCTATCTGCGGGAAGGTGACTTCTGACTCCTATCAGAGTCACACTCTTCCTCTTCCTCCTCCCCTTCTACCTGCTTTTTGGTCGAGCGCTCTGCTTTGGCTTTTTCCTAGGCTTCCTTCCTCCATCTTTTAGCCAACTGCTCCATTTTTAATCTGGCCTCTTCCTTCTTCTTCTTCACGGTAGACTTACTAGACCCAAATGATAAGTCTGAGGTTGTACGACACTCTGTGGGCCAACTCTCCAAAATCGCGGCGATTGCATCATTTGTCGCCAGGTATGGAAGATCATACCATTTTTGTGAGGGGTCCTTCCATGCTCGGATGGAAACACAGTGGAAGTTCACCTTGAACTCCACATATTCAGACAACTACTCAAAGACAATCGGTGAGAGTCATGGCTTGCAGTTGATTGTGGTGTGAATGCTTGATTCCATGAGAATCCAGAATATCTTGCTATCCTTGACCCTTTGGGGGTCCTTCGTGACCCACAGTGAAGCAAACTTCGCTGCTTCTGGTAGCTCTAGTGCAACTAGAGGAAACTAACTATCCTCTGGTACGTCCCATGCAACCAGTACAATTGACAAAAACATCCATGCATAGTGGAAGGTCTTTCTTTGGTCTTGAACTTCTCTATAGTTCGTGAGGAACTCGCTGAAGAAGTAGCACTCCCAGTTAAGTTGTATGCCCTCGGTACACTGGGCTGCTAAAGATATTACTAGTGCCGACACTACCTCACCATTTTCCCCGCTAAGATCTGGGTGGCTACATTAACCATAGGGTTGGTTATGCTATAGATGCAGTAGCCACACAACTTCTTGGTGAGCTTGAACTTGTCCTTCATTCATTCGGTGAGGTCACGCTCACCCGTCTTTCTGCCAAATTCCATTGCCGCATTCAATCCTGAATGCAGGAGAAAAGTGATCCTGTGGATCAACATGTCAGTTATTGGTATCGAATCTCCTAACCACAGGCACCCATCATGCACCAAGCGTAACAGTTGCTTGATCACTATCAAAGTTATGGGTGCGCGGTTGTAATGCGGCACCCATAGCGGGTTCAAGAGTCTTTCCTTATCCATCCCTTTTATCCATTCTCTTAGCTCCAACATGGTCACATCAAAGTATTTATAGAAGATGTAGTGCATGAATGTCTCAGTTTCGAAGTGGGGAAAGTGCTTTGTATCTACCAAATCCCAATCCTCCAACTTCCAATGGGGGACGTGCACCAAGTGTGGTCCTTCAAATGTGATTTTGTCTAGCAGAAACGGCATGAAAAGGGTGATTTTGTTCTCATCGATGTCCTTTAGTACCTTTACCTTGCCTTGGCACGGAGGGACATATGGTGGCAGCTTTGAGATAGGGTTTGCCCCCTCAACATCAATGTCTTCTTCCCCCATGTCAATGTTTTCCACGCCCACACTGATGTCTTCTATATCCTCATCAGGTTCCAAGTCTACTACTTTGCCCTTCTCCTATACAGTAGGCTTTTCTTTCTTTTGGTGTTTCCTTCATGACTCATGCACCGCCTATGTTGATTTTTGCATATCCTTCTTCGCCCTAGGACCCTCTTTGGGTGGCATAGGCCTCGGCCTGGGTGACCTCAGCGATTTCGGTACTTCTACAAGTACCTATATACTCACTACCTCTAAGGCAGCTCCCTCAGATGCCATCACTTCTCCAACACTTGCAGTCTCCACAGGTGTCGACATAATGCCAGTTAAAAGCTCCTGAGTTTCCTTCGGTAATTTCTCAAACACTAAACTCACTACCAAAGCCTCACAATAGTCAAGGTTCATGCACGCCTAATAGCTCAACACCTCAATTCTCAAAATTCCAAGTGTTTTTCATTGATCAACCATCTGTAATTTATAGTCAATTTTGAATTTGAATCAGACTATTCCCCCCAAAATCTGTTCATAAATGCTAGAGTGGCAGTATATTTTCAAAGATCTTTCTCTTAAATTCTGACTTAATTTCCCCCCCCATTCCATTTAGCCATTTTCCCATTATCAAGTTATGAAAAATGACCATAATGGTAACTTTCCAGCTGCCCTGCATGGTCTATCCTTTAATAGTGCATCTCCCTTCATGCTTCTATTGACAGTATGACAATCCTTCATTCCTTGTAGTACCCCAAATGTGCATCTCTACAACCCGTGTAGTGTAGTTTATAGTCCTACACCTCGTTTCAGCTTGTTGGAGTGCTAAGACTATGCTTCCTCCATATAGTCATTAAGCCGGATCCCCAGTGTATGGCTTCAATCGGCTACCATTCACCTTCCCTAGGAATGGCTCTCCATTCAACTTCACCAGCTGAACTGCTCCACCATCGGTAATCTCCTTAATGAAATAGGGCCCCAGCCAATGCTTCCAAAATTTTCATGTAAATTTATCAAACTTTTTGTCATATAATAACACTAAATCATTTACCTTGAAGGTGTGCAGTTTGATGTGCCAGTCGTGCCATGCCTTTTCTCACTCCTTTTGAACTTGCTGGTGGAATCCAACCAAAAACCTATCTTCTTTGAGTTCTACCAGCTACATGAGCCTTTCTTCCATGGATTTGTGATCCATCATTCCTGTGAATGCTGCTATGCGTAGACTAGATACAATGTATTCCATTGGCATCATAGCTTCAATGCCATAAACCAACCTAGAATGTGTTTGTCTAGTCAGCTTCTTACAAGTTGTTTTGTAAGCCCATAGCACCACTAGTACACGCACATCCCAGTCATTTATTTGTGCATTGAAAACCTTCGTTAGTGCACTCTCCAATATCCTATTAAACATTTCTACCGTTCCATTAGCCTACAGATGATATGGCATACTTTTATAATGCTAAACCTAAAATTCCTCCATCAACATGCTAATCGTTTCATTAAGAAAATGCGTACAGAGATCTCTCATTAAAATTTTTGGAAAAACAAACCTTGTCAGAACGTACTCAAATATGAATTTTGTTGTTTTTGTGCTTGTATAGTCCTTCATAGGCTGCACCTCCACCCATCTAGTTAAATACTCAGTCACGGTGATGATGTACCACGCACCCGTCTTCTTTGCTAGAGGCTAAATTGGTTCTACAAAGTAAATCATCCACTTCTTGAATGGATATAATGATATCTATGGATTTAGCAATAGCTCATCCCTCCACAATGGTATACCAATCCTTTGGCATGCATTGCATGCCCTACAATATGCTTTTGAATGCTTATGTAATGTCAGCCACAACAACCCAGTGCAGAGAATCTTTTGCGCTGTTGCTTTTCCTGCATAATGTCCTCCGACAGGTCTTCCATGAACCTCAACGAGGATGTTGTTTCGTTCAAATTATGGCACATAACATCGTAGTATTTCATCTGATCCCATTTTATACAAGTGCCCTGCAATGACAGAAAAGTCTATCATGCACACCACCAATTCATTCTTTTGTAGGCTAGTATATCCTTTTGGAGTCGTTCCCATCGTTAGGAAGTGTATAATATCTTCAAAGTGACTATCCACGATGTGCACTGCAAAGAGCTGCATGTCAGATAGTCCTTCCTCCAAATTAGTAGGCTCCTCTCCTGTTTCAATGCGTGACAGATGATCTGGTCCAGCATTCAATTGTCCTAGTTTCACAATAACTTCAAAATCATATTCTTGAAATAGAAACAACCATCTGCATATTTTCTCCCCCAACACAGGATTTTTCACCAAGTACTTCAATGCAAAATGGTCTGTATACATCTTGAAGTGTTCTCCTAGCAAGTAGTGCCGAAACTTCTAAAGCGCATATACCATAGCCAGATCTTCGCGCTTTTTCATTCAATAATTCTTCTTAGCTTTAGATAACTTCCTACTTGTGAATGCTATAGGATGATCCAATTCTCCCTCACCGGTATGTGTCAATACTGCTCCCAACAAAATACATGATGCGTCCACATGCACATGACATTCCTTCTTCCAATCCAGGAAGACAAGGATCGGCACGGTGACTATTTTTTCTTTTAGTATGTCCAAGCTCTTCTGTCATTCTTCATTCCAGCAGAATGTACCATCTTTCTTTAATAGTTTCTCCATCGATAGGGTGATCTGGGCATAGCTTTTGATGATCTTTCTATAGTACCCTATATGCCCCAACATTGCGCACAATTATTTCACACTTCTTGGTGCCTCCAAATTTATTATAATCACGATCTTCGCAGGGTCTACAATCAAGCCTTGTTTGCATACTACATGACTTAGTAAGAGCCCAAAAGGGACATAGAACAAACATTTCTTCAAATTGAGTGTGATCTAGTACTTCCGGCATGTATCTAGCATCAAGCGCGAACTTGTTATGTGGCGCTTTACCAGTCCAAACACTATCCAATCGTCAAAGTATAGCTCTAGAAATTTGTGAATGAAGTCTTTGATTTATACGATGACTACACGCGAGAATATCTTCGATGTGTTCTTCAGCCCAAAAGGCATCACAGTATACTGAAAGCATCCCCATTCAGTTGCGAAGGTAATCTTACTTCTATCCTTTGGCATGATCTTGATCTGATGGTACCCTAAGAACCCTCAATAAATGAATATGCTTTTTGGCCTCCAACATTATCCAACACCTCATCGACGAATAGAGTTGGGAAAGGATCATGCACACAAGTGTCATTCAACTTCTTGAGATCTATGCATATCCGTATCTCATCCTTTTGTTTCGGTCCTGAACTACCATTGGGCTTACTCAATCATACTATTCTACTGGTTCAATGATGCCTTCTGCAAGCATTTTATCCAATTCCAAGTGGACCCTTTCTTTATACTTCAGATTGAGGCGGTAAGGTCTTTGTTTAATTGGCTATGCGTCCAATTTTAGAGTGATCTTCATGACACCCAAGTCCCCTATTATCCCTTTTAGATCTGAAAAATTCATAGCGAATAGATCCTGATATTCATGGAGCAACTCGACGACCATATCTACTATTGCATCATCCTAGTAGTCCCCAATCTTGGCAAACTTTAGCTCTTCCTCCATGCCATTGTTCACCTATCTAGTTTTGAGTGGCTCGGTGATGTCTGGATTCTCTAGTTGCGGTCCTTCAACCTCGCGGTGACCTTCAGCCTTTGGAATATTAATCTTCCTCAATTCTTCATCTTCTTCTTTCATTATTACATTGTAGCACTCTAGCGCATAGCTTTGCTGGGTAGTCAAGTCAGCTTGAATCAAATCTAGAGGATCCTACGGTATCCTCAATATCGTTGTCTTGACCTCCTACAACGTTTCATCAATACATTCAAACCCATCCTCAAAGTTGAACATCATAAAAAATCCTTGGCACAAAACATCCCATTCTTCGGTGCCATGGAAGAGCTTTGTCTCCAAGTACCAATTCATCGGTATAATATCCAAGGTATGACAAAATAGATGTAGCCACTCTGGCTGAGGCTCCACTCCATACACTTCAGTCCATTTGGCCAAATGGTTGTGTGGTTCATTCCTCCCATAATATTTTTCTATTAGCAGCACTAGTGGGTGACCAAACTACACTCTCATCATTTTTCTATACATGTGCCAATCATCAAAACTATCCTTGTGTGTGCCCCACCATCTTGCAGGCGTAGTGCGCAGCACCCAGTCCAAGGCCTAGAAGCGATGCTTCTTTGGAACTTCTCTTTTGAATGCATCCAAAAAGTTATCAACATTAGTTAAACCATCATAGCAAGGTAGGTTTCTTACCTCTGACGATACACAATGCAACAACTTGGTCATCATGTTACAGTGCAGCGTAGATACTTCATGCAGTCGATTCTTCCGGTGTTCCAATTCTTCGTCTAAATCTGATGTGCAAGAAATTTCATGGTCCCATGCAATACGCCCATGTGCTGTCAGATTTACCCAATCCTGATATCGTGTCATTATCTTGTAAATATGGTCCAAATCGTCATCACTTTCATAATCGCAGACTGGTTCAGTATAGCGCGGTCCTTCTGCAGGGTCTAGGGGCACCACTATGCAAAGCGATTTCTTCTCAAATATCGTCTTCCACTTAATAAAATTGATTACCCCATTTATGTTAGTGGCCCAATTGATTCCAAGGAGTGTGGGTAGGGATTTCTGTTGTCCACAATCTCTATTACTTCAAAATCAGCTAGTGCGCTCGTGCCCTCAATATCAACCGTTACTCCATACAATCTTCCCATGGGGATGGTTTTCTGCTACTTGGTCATCCTTAATTAAATCGAAGACCACTATAGCACAGGTCTCCACATATTTTCCCATGTTTGTTTAGGAAAAACATTCGCATCTGACCCCAGATCTATAATAACTTGATCCATCTCATATTCTCCTATCTGTGCAGTGAGCCTCATCTCATGACCCATTCTCGCCTTATGCCTATCAATCTTCTTCATTACGCACGGTCTGTCAGTAGTGTTTTCTTTCCCAACGCACTTATTAATTAGTTCCTGCAGTCCCTTCATAGCCTTGCTATCATGTAGCAACTTCATACAGGTTTCTAAGAAAGTAGTAATCATGGACAGGTCCATTTCTTCAGCAGGCTTCTCCTGACTTCCTGAGGTATAAGCCTCAACGAAGCATTTCTTCCCTTCCATAAACGTCTCTCTTGTGCATTCTAGATCAAACCTGGTTTCTTTTTCTGACACTTTGCAGACCCACTCACCTTCTTCAGGCTACTTCCCCTTATCTTCACTAGTCCTCGCTCCACTTTGAAGCACAACATTTACCTTAGGATCTCCCTCGTGAGGCTCAGCCCTTATCATCTGCACATTCTGAGTCATTTATTGAGGTTTCACCCCCTTTTCACATATCTTAGCTAACAATATAGGGAAATCCTCCATCGCATGGTCAAACTGAGTACAATAGCAGCATGAAAGACGATTCGTAATTGGGAAGTCTTGCACATAGTGTCCTGGTCCCCCACAGTTGTAAAAAATGACTTGCCCTTAACCTCTACCAGGTCCTCCTCCACCTCGGCCTCATCCACACCCCTGATACTCACCTCATGCTCCCCCAGTGCCTTGGTCTAGAGACCAGGTTTTTCCTGCACCCTATATGCAAGTGTTCTATCCATCATTAACTTGTAACTACAACAATTATGCTCATCATGACCCACTGATTGACAGAAGTTGCAGAAGAGTTGTTGCAGGGTCTGTACGAATTTCTACAGCAAGTGGAAATTGTTGTCACATGTTTTCTAGGTACCTAACAGATAGCACACCATAGCACAAGTCCTGTACTTGGCCCTACTAGAGCTTCTGGCCTCAGAGGCATTCGTCCCCCTGCTGCAACATAATTTTCAAAAACTGGACAATGATATTTTTCATGCCCTTGACTTTTACACTTCAAGCACCAAACTTCTTTGTGCACATCAATTCGAGTTGTTCTATCTTTCTTTAGACTTTGCATTTCGTGGCAAAGGTTCTGCAACTACACATGAATCTACTAAACCCCTCGATTAACATCTTGCATCGATGTCTCATGCAGTCTCATCGCAATTTCCAAGACTTCTTCCTAGGTCCCAATCTCCTGTTGTGATAATGCAACCCTTAGATGAGGCAGGAGTGAAGCAACAAACCATTCACAGTGCTTCCCATCAATCAAATTCATGTTAACTTCACAGATTGTACACTTAAATCCCTTATCCAGATCCCAGGGTGTCTCACCAAGCTTCATCATGATCTCTTTAAATACCACAATTGAAAGTTCTTCAGACTTAGGTCTACTTAATTCCTTATTCAATGTAGTATGGATATCTGCCAACGCAAACATTGGGTTATCAGTGCAGTACTTAATGTACCACATTAGCGCATGATCCTACAAAGAACTAACCAATGTTGCTTTCTTCATTTGATCATCCATGATACCCTGAGCTTCCCATACAGCCTTTGTGACAAACCAAAACTAGTTTGGATCTTCATTTCCCACGCACTTGAACACACGTAGCTTTATTGAGTTCACCATATTGAATGGTGGCAAAGGTGGCAGTGGTGTAGGCAAAGGTGTATGTAGCGGAGGTGAAGATGGAGGCAGTGTGGGTGGAAGGGGTATTCATGGGAACCCTTGCTTTATCAACTGAACATCGCTCTATGGAGATGCCTGTGTTGCTTGCTTGCTGTCACTCAGAGGAGGTTCAATTAGTGGGCTATATTCAAGGCCTATTTTCCCTGTGTTTGTGAATTTCCATCCACTTCACATAGCCCCAAAAATCAAGGTAGCTGCATAACCCACTTTTCTGACAAGAGCATCTTAATCTAGGTATTTAATGGTTTTAAATACTTACCTAACAACATTTTACTTCACTGTAAATGATCGAGGTATCAACCGCGAGCTCTGTCATGAACTCTCCTATGATATGATTTAGCCAATGATCGATAGTGCACATGATCTTATCTTTAGAGGCTTCTAATATCCGCACTAACTCTGGGGTCCAGACTATTGGACCATCAAGCCTCCACCTCCCTTGGCCGTCTTCCAATTTGGCGATCCACTCGTACAACTTGACCGAGAAGGAATAGAAGAAGATCTCATGTATTTCTATGTACAGGTATCTGTCCAACCACTGTTCTTTCATCGATCGTGGATTCCTGTTCTCTTGCATCATGAATTCGTGGATCTTTCTACCCAACCAGTCTTCAATCTCCTTCTTATTTGGATTCCATTGATGTGACATCACACTTCTTGTTATGTAGATCCTGGTCCCGGAAACAGAACCATTTTTTGGCTTGATGGGCCCTGACCCAGGTTCAACGTTAATTAGCCAAGCAAATCCCTACACTACTAGCCCTTTCGGCATCAATCCGTCGAGCATGGACTGAAGTCTCACCTGAAGAAGTATGGGGGGATGCAAGAACCAAGTTTCTGCACCCTGAGATAGTTGTGATGTCATTTTGTACCCTAACCCTTCCTTCGCGTAGATGGATAAACCTTTTAGGGTTTATCAATGCGCTTCTCTTATTTGGCTCTGACTATTCACGTAGGTCTGTGATTGTCTTTTACGGACCCTAAATAGGCTATTCAGATGCTTACGCACCCATGTAATTACTCTTACTTCTGTGTCTACCCAGATTAGTTTAAGTATTGGTTAAATTCAACATGCATTATGATTATCTTTGTGTAAACAGATATTCCTACTTGCGATCATATGATAAAGTAAAACACATAAATTTGCACCTCAATATAGCATTAAATCTTAAATTCGCTATTCAACATAGCATGACCACATACATTCATAACAGAAGTAAAATAGCTCATGCACAAATATCTCCAAAATAATTCTCTTTATTGATGGTTCAAATCTCTAGTATAGACCCTAACTTCCCTGCGCACACAGCTACAGGGGTCCGCACACTCAGTTGCAGACTTCTACCCTAGGCCTATGCGCACTCAGATGCAGAGCCTCTTCCTACGCTAAGACTCTTCACTCCTAGCTCTCACAGACCCATTACATTGATCAATTTCCCAAAAACTTACTTAGAACTTAACTGCCTTAGACTCTTTTAAGACTCCCTTTTTATACAATCCCATGGTCTGCGAACCAAGGGTGGATCTCATCAAGCCGACACAAACTTCCTAAACTAAGGGCATAAACCCATTTTGACTCTATACATCTTCGCGCTTCACGCCCACAAAATGAGGATACTTTACATTCTTTATACAAAACTTGGGCCTTTAGCCCCAAAACTTGGGCTTTTAACCCCAGAATTGACCTTAGGGGACCCATTCCCAACAATTCATACATACAACACCATGGTTCTCTCAATACCATATATCTAATACCACGGGCTTACCTTGTAATGATGGCCCATCCCTTTATTACATTATTCCCTTGGGTATCTCCCTCTGCACCCTAGAATATCCCCCCTAGGTATACTACATTCCACCCCCCTTAAGCATGTTTCTCCCTTGAAACATAAGAAGAACAAAAATAATAAGATCTAGTCAAAAGAGTAGTCCACTAGTACCATACACATGCATCTAGCCATCCTAGAGACAAGTGATTACTCGATCTAGCCGGTGCCTTGCGTGCTTGAGATGGGAGTTGATCTTGTCGGTTCCTCCACGTTGATGTGATGGGGTTGGAGCTTCACACCTCTCTATCTGTCATGTAGGGGTTGTTGTCCTTGTAACTAATTTGTTTCCATCTTGTTGGTTGTTTTCTTGCTAGGTGATGTGGGTGGTGATATGCTAAAGTTTTAACCAATGGTGTATCTTTCTTTAATACACCACCTAATGGAGCATGATTGGAATCTGGTACATGTTGTGGTGCCTGCGGTTGTTTCTTATCTTCTAGTATTACTTCAACCACAGATACCTCATCTGATGTGTCAGTATGTCGAACATCTTCTACTTCAGCCTCCTTAGACTCTAACTGTTCCTTGATGGAAATATCTTGTAATGTAATTTTCTTCTTTTTATACCAGAGCTTCGGGAATTTCTTTTGCACATTAATATTGATAGTACCAATAGATTCCATTCAAGGGTATCCTAAAAAAACATCCACATTAGCCATTTGAAGCATAAAAATCAGAATGCAATACATACTTGTCCATAGAAATCTTCAAATATTTATACACTTGCACCTCCTCACTATTAACCTGCGTGTTTTCCATGTGTTTCTGGAACTTGCAATTTTTTTGCCAAATTAACATTTATAAGATTTTTCTTACAACTAGGATTTATAGACACAATGATCTTCTCCTTCTGAATACATTCATGAACCTGTAATAAGGAGATACCAATAGAAAATAACCCCACATGTTTCTCATTATCTTGTTTTTCAGCATGAGACCATTTGTTTCACAATGATTTTTCAAATTCTTCATTGGGAAGTTTAACCACTTATTTCTGTTAAGTGATTCCCACCACGTGGCTGCTTCCTCTTAAAAATGAGCAACTATGAAAGATTTCCAACTTGTCGGCCATAATGACTTTTGTCTTTCTAGTAATTCTTCAATAGTAGGTCCATCATCTTTTCTTGTAAACAATTTCTTGCTAGAAGCCATGAAGAGGCTTTTGAAAAAAACACTTACTTGGTGAAAATTTAAAATGGTCAAAGTTCGGTCAGTATGCTCAGAATATTTATTATCAGCTATTTTCAGTCATGAAATTACCATTCTGCAACTTCCCATGTGATAGAAATCCCAATCTAGTCACTAGAATTTCATATTTGCGCTGCAACCATTTCGCTGTCACAAACCTTTCTTAAAAAAAAGATGAGTTTAAATCAGCGATATCTTCCTCATCCAAACTCTGATTCAACCGATTTATTTTTGAAAATGGGTAATTTTTCAAGAGGATCTAATATATGCAATCAATTTCTGAAAATTCCCCACATAAATGACAAACATTAACTGGAGATCTGCCATCCTCGAAGTTTCATCAAAAAAATTCTACAACATAGCTGATTTTTAAATTAGCAATATCTCCCTCATCCGAACTCCAATTCGGCCAAAATTTTTCTTTGAAATTGGGTATTTTTTCGAAAAGAATCCAGATCTGCAATTTGTTTCTTCAAATTTTGCACTAGATGTTACAAATCTAATCTGCCAACTCGCCGCCCCAAATTTTTTTTGCAAAAAATAAAATAAAAATATCTCTCCACTTTGCCCAAGAAAGTGCTTTGATACCACTTGATATAGATCTAACCTACAAATAAATGAGAATACAAATATACGCTGAAATAACAAGATAGAAATAGATCAACTCTAGATCTTTATTAATATCAAAACCCTTAAGGTAGGGTAACACCTTACAATCACTAGTTCAAACAGGTCATCTTGGAACTTTTTCTATCTCTACAAGGCTTTAGTTTTTGCAATTTCGACCAAGTGGATATGAAATCTTGATGAAATTTGTGTACAATTTTTAGATCTTGGTTTGTTATATTTTCTAAGATATGGTCCGAATAATTTAGTGTTTTGCATGCTCTAGAATTCTGTCTCAAACATGTGACCTTGGGAAAATCACCATAAAGTTCACTTCGAGCATTGGATTTGAGTTTCATAATATGTGACCAAAAGTGAGCGTACTTTAGTTTCTCATATATCAATTTCAGGGCCAAAGGCTAAAATAGTTACACATGTTATCTCGTACAAGTTCGATCTACTGAGAAAATCCATAATCAAGTCATCGTGGGAAATTTAGCATAACTTTATCTTGAAGAAACCAATATTGGTTTTACTTCTAGCATTAGAAAGAAGACTCAGTGGACTACCACATGATGGAATTTCATACCTTTTGAGGCTGAAATTATAGATACTCAAAAATTTCAATATCAAGCTCCAGAAAGCAAGAAAAAGGTGTGTATTTTTAAAAAATTTCATAACATTTGTTTGAAAAATAAGTTTGAAGTGATTCAAAGGGAATAGTAAAGCATATATATCATTATTTGATTCCAAAATTGCTCAGAAAAAAAAATGGATACACCTAGTAAGAAACCAGAAAGATCTACTATAATGCATGAAGAAGAGGAAGAAATGCAACATGATATATCAAAATTATGAGACCAAGTGCAACAAATTTCGCTCTCGCAAAGAGTAATCGAAAATGAACTCTAAGCTAAGATGGATGGCTTAGAAGTAAAAATAAAATGCAACATGGAAGGTTTGAAGGATTGTTTTAAATTAGACATCGACACAATGAATGTCAAGTTGGATGGGTTAACGATTTTTTTGCAGGAAAGGCTTCCCATCGGTGACAAGATAATCCACAAAAATAATGATGAGGACAAAAGGAATATGAATTGTGATTTTAGAGATTCTACTTTTGGGTCTAAGACCCACCACATTCCAAATATAGATATTAGGAAGTTTGATGGAAAGGATTCGGTAATGTGGATACTATAGATGGATCAATTCTTTGATCTACATGGTGTGCCGCACACACAAAAGGTCTGGATTTCATCTTTATATTTAGAAAAAAATTATTTTGTGTGGTATCGATGGATTTATTATTGTAAATTAATTGTCACTTGGACATTTTTGCAGAATGATTAGTAGCACATTATGAGGATACAAAGATCAATACCTTGTTTAGCCAATTAATAAATCTCAAACAAAAGGGTTCAATGGAGAAGAACATTGAGTACTTCCAAAGATTGACTATCAAGTTAAGTGATATTCCACTCAAGCATAGGATTGATTTCTTCATATGGACTTTAAAGGATAACATCCAACATGAGGTTTTCCTTTGCGAACCTGATTCATTAGAGAAGGTATCCAAGGTGGCAAGAAAAATTGAAAGAAAAATTGTGGCAACAAGGAATTCTACCACTCACAAATATAAATATGGAAGTGTTTTTGCTCCTTGCCTCCCACAACCTACAAGGTTGAGACCACAAAAATTTGAGGTAAAAAGAGCAAAAGGGATTTGTTATAGTTGTGATAGAAAAAAAAACTAAGGGTAATAAGTGTGCTGAGAATAAATTATTTTACATAGATTGTGAAGAGGAAGAAGAAAATGAGAAAGAAAGATCAAAATAAGAAGATATACACCAAGAACCAACCCCGGAAAAAGAAGAAATGAATCTGACCATATATTGTAATGCATTGGAAGGAACTACCACTCATCAAACTCTCAATATAGAGGGATATACCAAGAAAAAGAGGTAATAGTGTTGATCAATTCTAGTAGTACCCATAATTTTATTCATGTTAAGATAGCCAAGGAATTGAATTGCTTTCTATATCCAGCACTAGAGTGTCAAGTGATGGTTGCAAGTGGAGGAACTATAAATTACTCAGAGAAGTGTCATAATATCAATCTAACCATGGGGGAATATGTATTAAATAGTCCAATGCTTTCCATTCCAATGGGTGGTGCTGATGTTGTATTAGGAGTCCAATGGTTACAATATTTGGGGATGATAACTTTTAATTTTCATGATCTTTTCTTGAAATTTTCCTAGGAAGGAAAGGAAATTGAATTAAGAGGCATCGCAGGAAAACTAAGGAAGATAATCAGCTCTAATGGCATGATAATGATTTTGAAGAAAGAACAATGAGGCATAATTTCACAATTATGCTCACTCGATGTTCGAACATCAAAATCATCTCTCTCTCAAAATCTCCAAAGAATCTTGGACAATCATTGCATGTTATTTGAGACTCTAAAATGCCTCCCACCTATTCATGATCATGATCATCCTATTAACTTGATTCCAGGAAGTGTTCCTCCAAACACAGACCCTAGAATATCGCTATGCCCAAAAACGTGAAATTGAACATATGGTTGCATAAATGTTAGAGGAAGGTATAATTCAACCTAGCCAACATTATTTCTTTGCCCCAATAGTATTGGTACACATGAAGGATGGATCATGGAATATGTGTCTCGATTATAGGGAGCTCAACAATCTCACTATTAAAGATAAATTTCCCATTCCTTCCATTGATGAATTGTTGGATGAATTACATGGAGAAATTTACTTCACTAAGTTGGATCTCCATTCAGGATATCATCAAATTAGAACCAAGATTGAAGACATTCTGAAAAATAAATAAATAAATTAGAACTCATGAATGTCATTATGAATTTTTTTCATGCCTTTTTACCTTACTAATGCACCGTCCACATTTCATGGTTTGTTGAATTACATTTTCAAACCCTTCCTTAGAAAATTTATGTTAGTAGTTTTTGATGATATACTAATCCACAACAAGTTTTAGAAGGATGATGTTCAACATACTGAAGGGTGCTCAAACTATTGGATGAGAAAAAATTGTATGCAAAAACTTCCAAATGTTTCTTTGGGGTACAAGAGGTGGAATAGTTGGGTCATATTATATCTCAGGAGGGAGCTAAGGTAGATCATAACAAAATTAAATCCATGAAGGAATGGAAAATTCCCACAACCCTAAAGAATCTTAGAATATTTCTTGGGTTGACAGGTATTATCACGTGTTTGTTAAGAGTTATATAAAAATAGTAGCACCTCTAACAACATTACTGAATAAAGATGCATTTTTTGGACTCCAGATGCAACTAAATCCTTTGAACGTCTTAAAGAGGCAATGTAACAAGTTCCGTTTTTAGCTACTCCAAACTTCACAAAAATCTTTATGGTGGAATGTGATGCCTTTGGAAATGGAGTTGATGTTGTTTTAATGCAAGAAAGAAGATCCATTGCTTTTGAAAGTCATCCAATCAAGGGAAAGTATTTACATAAACCTATTTATGAGAAGGAAAGTTTTGCAATACTACATGGCCTGAAGCGATTGTGCCCTTACATAATGGGAATACACTTCAAGGTAAGTACAAATCATGATAGTCTTAAATACTTTTTGGAACAAATATTCTCTTTAGAAGAGCAACAAAAATGGGTCACTAAGATGTTGGATTATGACTATGAAATCATCTACAAAAAAGGGAAGCAAAATGTTGTTGTAGATGCACTCTCAAGAAGGTATGAGGATGTGGAAGCATTTCTCTGTGCCATTTCTAATACACAAATTGATTGGATAATTGAAGCAAGGGAGGAATGGAAGAATGAAGAAGAGATGTGGATAATCACTAAAAAGTTGCAACAATATCCTAATAGATCTGACACATTTATCTAGAAAAATGACTCATTATGGTACAAAGATTACTTATATCTATGTAAGAATTCCAAACTCAAACAAGATATTATTTTGGAATTGCACACCTCCTCTTTAGGAGGGCACTTAAAATTTTTAAAAACATGCCACAACATTAAGAAGGAACCTTTTTGTGATGGTCTCAAATCTGATATTCAAAATTTTGTGGAAAAATGTTTGGTTTGAAAACAAAATAAAGTTGAGACAATTAAGACCTTAGGTTTGTTACAACCTTTAGGTATTCCAAGTCAGTGTTGGGAGGGGGTCTCAATGGAATTTATCACAAGTGTATCCAAATTTGAAGGAAAGAGTTTCATCATGGCAGTAGTTGATAGACTTACTAAGTATGCACACTTTTGTGCATTATCTCAAAAGCTAGTACAATTACTGTTGTGTGTGGAGCATGATTGTTCAGAGGTCTTTGTTTCAGCTGGATGTATACCCCAGGAAGTTTGTACACCCCTCCACGCGGGGGGGTGCGGGGGGACTTGTCCCCCTTGTGGGGGTCCGGGGGGGCCGATCCCCCCCGATTGGGGGGTCCGGGGGCCAACGGTCCCCCGGTGGGGGCTTGGGGGCAGCGCCCCCGAAGCTAAAAACAAATGTAAAATTGCCTTGTAAAAGTATAGTAATTTCTAGTCAATCTGGGCTGTTCATTAGGCAGATGACCTGATGATAGAACTTATGTTTAGTTTAGGGTTTTTTGCCCTAAAAGGCAACCCCTCTCTTTGTATGAGGGCATTGTATTGGAGGCTGAGATATAGATGTGTATTCTGTGAGCGAGAAACAGAGAGGTGAGACTGTGAGAGAAAACAGAGGATATTACAGCAGATTTGTTGTAGGTTGTGTCTCTTCATTTTGCTGGATAATAGAAAGGAAGGACTGGCTGTTCGGGGTGGACGTAGCCCAAACTGGGTGAACCACGTATATCTGTGTCTCTCTTGTTTTGTGCGTTTTCTGTGTTTATATTTCTGCAATATTTTATGTGTTCCATTGCTCCGTAATATATAATTTTCTAACAATTACTAGTACATTTATGGAAAAAATTCAAAAGCCACATGGAAACCCAAAGATTATTGTAAGTGACAAAGATCCTATTTTCACTAGAAATTTTTAGATAGAATTATTTTCTTGTCTTGGTACTCAATTAGATCATAGCTCATATTGTCATCCTCAATCTGACAGGAAAGTTGAGATAAAGAACAAATTCTTGGAAGGATATCATCATTGATTTGTATCTAATAAACAAAAACAATGGGTCAAGTGGTTACCTCTGGCTGAATGGTGGTATAACACTTCCTTCCATACTATAGTAAAAATGACCCCATTTATGGCACTTATGGATATCATCCACAGTGCATCACATCATCTTTAAGAGAAAATTCTAAGGATCAAGTAGTGTAAGATCACATCGAGAATGAACAACAAGTTTTCCAACTCTTAAAGTATAACCTCACTCTAGCACAAAATTGAAAGAAACAACAGGAAGATCAACATCATAGTAAAATAAGTTTTGATGTAGGTAACATGGTACTTTTATAGCTACAACCATACAAAAAAATGTCCCTCAAGAAATCTAATAAGCATAATAAATTATCACTTAAGTACTATGGTCCTTACAAGGTGTTGCAAAATATTGGTAAAAATATTGGTACTATGGCATACAAATTGGAGCTATCTGCATCTCCCCGAGTACACCTAGTCTTCCATGTTTCCTACTTAAAGAAGGTTATTGGTGACAAGCTCCCAGTTCAAACAATATTGCTAGAACTTGACGAGGAAGGAAAAATCATATTGGATCCTTAAGCAATCAAGGAAACAAGAACTTGACAACTACACAATCAATCAACTTTAGAGTATATCATTAAGTGGAAGAGCTTATTCACTGAAGATTCCATAACTACTCAAGCATTGAGGAAGACACTTTTTTTGAAGGAGAGGGGCATGATAGGTCCCTATAATACTAGTGTATCCCCCTTATTGTTATTTTTTCACATGTAGCCGCCATATTGTTATTATTGTGACATTACATTATTATTGTTAGGTAGGATTTGATTATGATATGACCCCTTAGACTCCTATATATACCAAGGAGGTCTTGTAATTTGAATCATCCAATAATTTTTCATTTATGTCATGTAAAGGATGTTCCCCCTTGAAGAGGCTAATTTTCAATTTGTTGATCTATATTTTCTTTTGTTTTGTGATCTAATTGCATAACATAGAATTTGGTGGCCCTTCTCCAGTAGGACAAGTAGTGAATAGACTCGTGCGCCCAACATGACTTATAGAATCTAGTGACTCATTGCTAATGGACATTAGTATTAAAACAAGAATGATGAAAATCCTAAGGATCTCAACTTTGATTGTCAACCTAGGTCCCATCGAAACTTAAGAGGGGCCGACAAGATATGTGCATCATGCAATGTTTCCATCTTTCCTTGATCTAATGCAGCTGAGGGGAAGCTAAAAGGTGAAAATACCACTTCTGCTAACTAGGCTACAAGAAATGCTCATAAAAACAAGGAACAATAAATAGAGCAATTCTAGCTTGTAGGAAAGGAAACAACAGAAATAAATCCTATTCTATTTGTAAAGAAGTAAATGACAGAAGGTAACCCTAGTATACTTGCAGAAAGGTAAATGACAAGAAGTAAACCGACTCTACTTTGTAGGAAATAAATCTATGCTAACTGAAGGAAATTAAATGAGCTAAAATAAACCTATGATACATGTAATAAATAAAAACAAATCAATTCATGAATCGAGTATATTCTATGGTGCATGACAAATCAACTTGCAACTCAAATAAGGCATTCAGACAGTAAACCCTAATTATAGAAAGAACGTAGTTTTTTCTATAGCTACATGGGTAGATTTTCAAAGGGGTCTCTGAACCTATAAATTCCATCTCCATGGTATAGTTATCATCTTAATATGCTAAGGAATGATAAACAAGCTCTGGATACACATATGGAGGCATTCTAAGGAAAGTTGCATACTACTATAAGATGGCCCTATTTTTCTACAACCAAGAGCATTTTTATGAGGTTTGAATGTTGTTTGAGGGGTGAAGAAGGTGGAAGAAGGGTGTATAAGTGTAAATGAACCTTTTATAATCTCAGAGACCTCCAATGGATTACTTCATGTAAGGTATAGTAAAATTTCAGCTATCTTATAGCTCTGTAAAACAAGAATTTATTTACACAAAATGTATAAATATGTGAAAAATAAGTTAAAAAAAAAAAATATACGTAGGCTATTGCATGAGAAAAAATATTAAATTTCATGAAAGAAATAAAAACTAAATTCACTAAGGAAATATGCATACACAAACCTATAAAAAAAAACTATTTTATCAACCTACAAAAAACAATATTAAGAACTAAAATTGCAGAAATATATATAGTTGAACTAATACATGCAAAGAAAAAATAGAAAAAGGGGGCCTCAGCACTAGGATCGGCCCTAACCCAAGGAGATTCAAGTACCTTAGCGAAAAATCAATCTAGAAGAAAAAGAGTGATTTCCATTAATCAAACAACGTGTTGATACATGAAGTATTACAAAATTGAAAATAGAAGGAAAAAGGACTTCACTAACTACTACTGACTCTAACTTCTAAACATTTCTCTCCTAATGGGCTACTCAATCTTCTTATTTATACAAAAATAATTGAGGGGAAACCTCCTTGAAGAGACGACAAATTCCCTCCAAAAATCCTTGAAAATAGGATATGGTTCCCTGTGACCCCACAACTACAAGGAGGGTTAGTAATTGCTCTTAAACTAGCCAAGTTTTGATCATCCTTCAGCAGGGGAGAGGTCCCATATTTTTCATTGATTGGATTCTTTGTGATCTGTATAAAATATTCTCAATATTCTCCACAATAAACACATTAGGCGCACAAGATATGATAATCATCTCTAAACCTTTGTAACAACATATTAAAGCTAAAAAATAAATTATTAGGTGTAGAAGGAGAGATTTAATGTGCCTAGTGTTAGCCTCCTGTTGCAACAAGGTATCATTTTTCATGATTGACATTTTTACATGCAAAATATGTCATAATTTGCAGGCTGTAGTGTTCCATATTTCCATGAGGTGCCATGAAGTATGCTTAGTCCAAATGCACTGTTGTATTCCATTTTTGATGAGTTGTTCTAGTTTTGAAGAGTTTTCAGTTAAGGGAGGTCCAAACAGTTTAATCTTGGTATCCCTAGGTTTCAATTTACTGTTTTAGAATATAGAGAATGATATCTGTCCAAACAGTTTAATCTTGGCAGATCTGTAGATAGGTAGAGAATCAAAGGGACCCAACTGTTTAATCTGGGCCCTGGCAGAAATAAGTGTAGATTTAGATAGGAAAAATTCAAAAGAAAAATTGTAAATCTGGGTTTGCAAGTCTAAGTGCACCCAATTCAAAAGAAGAAAAAATGTTAGGAGAGTAGGCTGGGTAGGTAGCTGTGTGGTTGCATAATGATAATTTATGATCAATTTTGTGTTACAAAGTGCTTTAACTCTACATATCACAGTGCAGGCAGTTTTCATGCAAGGGAGTTCAAAGGTGGACATAACTAACTCCCCCTTCTTCTAATTCCCCAAGTCACTTACTAATTTCCCAAAGAGGTCAAGATCTGCTTGATTCCTCTTAGTTTCATCATCATCCATATTAGTTGCCTTGGTGAAGATCTGCTTCACTCAAGGATTTTATTTTTTCAAACTTTTTTCCCCAAAATAGCCTAAGGTCCCTGACCTTAGCGCTTGCTGATCACCTTCATATTAACTACTAACTCTAGTATATAATTCCCTATCAGTTTTCCCCCCTCCCCTACTAAAACTTTGTATATAAAATTCCCCTATGTAAATATCCCCTCCCTGGAAATATAGCCATATTCTCTCTAAGTCAGGGAAAGAACAGTCCATCTGGGGCTGCTTTTAGCCCATCCGTGTCTAAACAGGGATTAATCTGACACTTGGCTAGATTAATAACCTCTTCCCTAGCCCTAAAAAACCCTCAAAAACCCACTTTTTGCCCCTTTATCCTAAGTTTTGGGCATAAAATACATTAACCCGCGCCCGTATTTACCCCCCAAACCCACTAAACCTAAGTTTCAAACCCCACCTGCGCGCGCTATTTAAATTGGAATATTACGCGCATATTCCCTGCCGTATACCCCCGCCGACTCGCCATCCCTGCTAGCTGTTGGATCATCCGCCCCGCAGATCTACGGCTGATGGGCCCTCCCATCCTTGAAACGCCCGAGCTTTAGCGTCCGGGAGATGGGCAGTATTACCGCCGTACTCCCGCCACGCGTCAGGCTCTGGGGTGTGGCAGAGCCCCTCCCCCCAAAACCGCCCAGGCGCTAATGGCGGTGCGCCCAAAACCACTTACCGCCCTCCCCTGTGACGTAAGCCCCACGTCACCCACCTGCGTCACCCCCCTGGCCCAGTCACCATGACACGTCATCCGCCTGCGTGGCCTCCTGCCACCGTACCGCCGAGTCACCAGCCACATGGCCTCCTGCCACCATACCCTGCCACTGTACATGCCACGTCACCGTCCGTACATGATGATGTCACCCGCTGACGTCATCCTGCCATGTCATCATGCTGACATCATCGCTGACGTCACCCACCGTACGAAGTCACAACTGTTGATGTCATGCTGACGTCATCAGCACTTTTTGGCGTGAAGGGCAAAAAATCGCACTTCGGAGCCCCGGAATCAGTTTCTGAGGCAGTTTTTGATGAGCTCATCGCTAGATTTTTTGGGCCAGAATGGGGAATCTTTTGATTCTGCAGCCCCCAGGAAGCTCGAAAGGCGCCGAATGAACCATTTTTCTTCGCGAAGCTTGCGGAGAGGAGCAGAAAACAGTTTTGAAGGAAACAGAGGCCAAACAGCGGCCATTAATTTGTGATTAGACCCACCAACATGTCAGAACAGCATCGGTTTATTGCCAAAGAGTATCAAATGAAGATGAAAAGCCAAAGAGTATCAGCCGAAGATTTTTTAGGGGCTCGAAGCACCTGAACATTGATGAACCCCCCCAGAAAGTCAAATCAAGAGGCATGAGCCCATCCTTGCCCTCAAATCACAGTTAAAGCTTTAAATGTAGACAGACAGCAGAGATGCAGAAACCCATACACATTTATTTCAAAAAACACTGTAGCAAGCCACCAAGGATAACATCATTTACTCAGTTTTGATACGGCGGCCATGAGCGCAGCCCCAGATATTTTTTGCATTTATTTATGGATAGGATTAGGTTAAGTAATTATCTTTCTTTCAGACCTAATTAGGTCAAGATGTAATAAAGGAACTTTGTAGATAGTTTTGCCCTATATATACCGCCCTCTGCATTGTTACAAGGGTTGGTTGATTGATAATTTTCACTGGAGACTCGCATTGTATACCTGAGTTTTTTCTATAATCAAAGATTGCTGAAAGCTTGGAGAGAAAACTGACTGTTGTAAATGAATGCGTTTTGAGATATGAAGATGGAATTCTTGTGCTGCAGCCTGAAGCAATAAGTGCATCTTACCTCTGTTTATTGTTTACCACTATCTAAATAGCAAAAAGAAAGAATAGCTTAGAATTTGTTTAAATACACTCTATGCTCAATTTATGCTATTTCTTTATGTTTTCCTCTGATTGAATTGGTTATGAATATGAATTCCTCCTGGCTCATGTTTACCTTGATTCACTTGTGTTGGCCAATTATCTAGGGATTCTTCACTGCCCCTCGGTAGAGCTCTGTTACCTCCATCTGTTAAGTTGATTGAGAGATTCTTAACTGCCTCTCATTACTTAGCATTCTTCCCATCATTTAAACCTGAAATATTGTTTCATGCTTGGCTATCTTGCTCCATTTTACCTCCCTTGTGACCGAAGAAATGCACCAGTAGTTCCCCTCCTCGACTCCACGCCCAATGGTTTGAAACTACCAGACTATGCCTTGCCTCTCTGTCTGAAAACATCAATTTCCCACCAAAACCAAAACAAAACCCTCTGAACTCAAGACCTAGCCTAAAATCCTTTTCAACAAAGCTAAATCATAAAGAGAGAGCCCTCCCTGATTGTAGGTTGGCTAGAACCTGCAGTCCAAAGTTGGTTTGTGGTTACCTCGGCTGTATCCTTTTCCCGAGCTTAAGGACAACCTGAGTGATAACATAATGGCGACTCCACTGGGGAACTTCCTCAGATAGTTTCACAAAGAAGGTAAGAAAGCTCCGTTGAGGCCATAAATCAAACTTTCCAACTCCTGTTTATCTCTTAAAACTACTGATGAAGCCTGAATGTCAGCCAGGAAGCCTTTGAAACTGTTTTTTTCTTTGCATTAACAGGAATAAATAAATGCTGCTTTAGTCAATCTTCATGCTAGTTTTAAGTTACAAACAAGTTGTCCCATATTTTAATTAGTCCCTTGTTGATTACAAAAACATTCCCAGAAAAAATACCCAAAAAACAATTCGGAAGCTGGCTCCCAAGAAAAATCCACGATATACCAGATCAAATCCAGATCCCAACCCTCCAGCTGTTTTTGAAAACCCTAGCATAATCTCAAAAAACCTTAGCAATCAAGAAAGACAGGAAAATTTTGCTGATTTGAGCCTTGAAACAGCTTACCCGAGCAGTATTTCGACTCCTGTCAAGGTTCTGTTCTGGTCAACCCCTATTTACCTTAGTTCATCATCTACATCTCGTAGTACTCCTTCCACACCTTCATTCACTATACATACTAACACTACTGTTGTGTCCAACGTTCCAGTTACTTCTGTGATCCCCGTTACTCCAACTGTTCCACTTATCCCCGTTGTTTCACTTATACCTGCCAATATGGCTAATAGATATGCACCCCTGCAATTACCTGCTAATGCTGGGGTTTTACCTCAAGAGTACCAATCGAAAATCACATATTTTGATTCCACCAGTCCTTTCACAGCCATTCAGCACACCAAGAAGATGCAAGACTATTTTGAAAACTACGAAATAGATGATGATAGTGTAAGAATGACAATTTTTGTTCAGAGTTTAACAGGTGATGTAAGAACTTGGTTCAGATCACTTGCTGCAAATTCCATAACCACCCCAGATGAGCTTTACCAATCCTTTACCAATAGATGGGAGAAAAAGAAAGACCCCTTGCACATACTAGCTAAATATGATACGATCAAACGAGGTCCTCAAGAGACTGTTTTGGAGTACTGTGCAAGATTCAATAATGTATATAACGCAATACCACAGAACCTAAGACCTCCACCTGACCTTGCCTTGTACAAATTTCCCAATGGATTCGACCCGGATATGGCATACCAGTTAAAAGAAAGAGCTCCTCAAACCCTTGCAGACATGCAAAATGTTGCTGTCAGCGTAGAAGCCAATTTAATTGCCAAAAGAAATAGAGCTAGAATGGAAAGAAGAACCACCTTTAAGGAAGAACCCTCAGCTTTTGATCAAAAGCTTGATGCTATCATCAGTGGGCTGCAAAGGCTGGGAGATAGAGTAGAAAATGTGGAGAGAAAAGCATCATGGGAAGGACCACAGTCTAATCCCATAAGGAACCCAAATTTTAGAAAAACATAGAACACAAATGCTGGTAGGCCTAACCAAGACCATGATATAAGACCCCCTTTCCAAGATAATTATGTTGAAGGATCTACTTCTAGTGAACCCATAGAGGACACTCACATGAACTTAATGGATCTAAAGGGTGAGCACCAGACTGTCCTATCCCAAGAAGACCAAAACGAACCCGACTACAATCAATTTCAGACTAGGTCTGGCGAGTCTTTTGATTTTAAACAAGGATATGATACCGTTGTGTATGAAGTACACAAACAATATAAGCTGAGAACTAGGACCATTGACATTACTGAACCTAGTAAAACGAAGGATAGCAAACAACCCAACAAGATCAAAGGCAAGGCTGTCATAACAGAACCAGCTGATATACCTATTCCAAACGCGCATCAAGTGACTGTAGAAGACATAACAGAAATAAAGCCTTCCAAAGATCAGCCTTTGCCACCTTCTTCCTCGAAAGAAAGCTCGAACAGGGTCCCAAAAAACTTTCCTGAAGTTGATAAACCGCAAGCAAAAACTTCCCATAACGCTGATAAACAAGAGCAAAACGCAGACAATTCAAATGAAACGGAAAAAAATGCCATTATCAACACCAAGACTCCACTGGAAAAGCCATTTAACTTAGAGACAAAAATAGCTAAGTTAAAAATATCCATTCCCCTCTTAGAACTTGCCAAACACGATGTATATAGGAAGCAAATTCAAAGATCACTTCAAATGCCAGAGGTTAAGGATGATGTAAATGTTTTAGGCGACACCCCAGAGCTGCTATTTGGCCTAGAAGTTAATGGAAAATCAACACATGGACCTGTCCCACCCTTTTATGTCAGTTTGCATATACATGACAAAGTTTTGCACAACGCTATGTTTGACTCAGGGGCATCACACAATCTTATGCCCAAAGCAGTTATGGAAAAACTGAATCTTGATGTTACAAGACCTTATAAAGATTTATACTCATTTGACTCAAGTCAAGTGAAATGTCTA
Organism: Pinus tabuliformis; assembly: GCA_031772625.1. NCBI lineage: Eukaryota > Viridiplantae > Streptophyta > Pinopsida > Pinales > Pinaceae > Pinus > Pinus tabuliformis. Next base: position 442,932,576 of record CM062818.1, on the reverse strand, counting down.
GGCCTCATCAAAGACTTGTGTGTCTCCTTAGTCCAATATCCCAATAAGACCATCCTCATGGATGTAGTGGTTGATGACATTCCACCAAAATACGGTATGCTCCTGTCAAGATCATGGGGAGCAAATCTCCAAGGATCCCTTCAATTAGACCTTTCCTATGCCACCATTTCAGTCTTCGGGCAACCAAAGAGACTATATAGAGAAACGCTCATGAAATATGTGGTAAGTAGTGAGAGAAAGCTTGAAAATTTTCCCATTTACTCAATCCACTCTGATATGGATTCCTTTATTTTTTTTAATGATGATACAAATTCTCCAACTGGTAATGAGCCCTTCACTCTAGAGCAACAAGCACACATCAATGAAGAATCAGTTGCACACACTGACGAAACTTGCACAGCAGTTGATGCAACCAGCCTACCGAAAGAAGTTCCCCAAACAGAAATTTTAAATCTTCCCAATCCTAAAATAGCTCAATCTCTTGATACTGACCATAAGCAAGAAATCACATGGTATTTAGATTTTGATGGCTCTATCAACAAGTTAGGAGCAGGGGCAGGTGTATGGATTCACAACACATATAACAACCATGCAAAAGGTCATGCCTACAGACTGAATTTTAAATGCATAAACAACATGGCAGGGTATGAGGCTCTGCTTTCAGGTCTTAAACTCCTCAGACCTCTTGGAGCTGCAAAAGTGTCTATTTTAGGAGACTCTGATTTAATCATACAACAGATGAAAGGCAATTTCATAACCAATGACAACAGAATGAGAGCCTATAGGACCATTGCTACTAACATACTCCAGGCATTCACTGAATTCAAGCTTGATAAGATTTCAAGAAATCACAACATTCATGCACACAGCCTAGCCACCTTTGCTAGTACATGCAAGCTTCCTTTTGACCCAAACCATCACTTCACAACCGAAATAAAACATAGGCCCGCAGTCCCAAATAATGTTAAAGATTGGCAAGTATTCGAAAATGATGCCCAGATTAACAATTTCCTCACCCTTGAGCATGAGTTTTCGAATATTAACATCAACATGGATGCTATGACAGATACAGAACACCAAACAAATGAAACTCAGCAAGATGTAACAGCTTCAATAGTCAAGCAAGTCCTGAAACAAACTATTTTTAATAAAGAAAACATAGAACAGCTGAAACAAATACACTTGGAAGATACAGCCAAAACAAAGGCAGATATCATTGACTTAAAGGATAACTTTCTGCCTGCTGGCCTAACCCCAGTAGAAGACATGTTTGATGCTAATGATGTGCCAAGAAAGCCAAAATTGCAGCCCATAAACACTGAGATAGAGGAACATGACATTGGGACTGTAGAAAAGCCAAAAATGATCAAACTGTCCAAAAACTTACCACCCGATCAAAAGCCCAAGTACATTGACTTATTCAAAGAGTTCCAAGATGTATTTGCTTGGAGCTATGAGGATCTGAAATCTTATGACACCTCGATGATCCAACACACCATTCCTTTAAAACCAAACCAGAAACCCTTCAAGCATAAACTTAGAAGAATTAACCTATGCTTCTTCCCCCGATTGAGAAGGAAGTAAAGAGGATGTTTGAAGCAGGCATCATAGCACCCATCAGATTTTCTGAATGGGTGTCTAATCTTGTTCCTATGAGAAAAAAGACAGGCGAAATCAGACTTTGTGTAGATCTCAGAAATTTAAATCAAGTCTCCCTAAAGGACCATTACCCTTTGCCTAAAATGGACCACATCTTGCAGAGAGTAATGGGATCATCTAGAATCTCTTTGCTAGATGGTTTTTCAGGTTTCAACCAAATACTTATTCACCAGGACGATCAATACAAAACTACTTTTACTACACCCTGGGGAACATTCAAGTATGTAAAGATGCCATTTGGTCTTAAAAACGATGGCGCTACCTTTCAACGTGAAATGGATATTGCTTTCGCCAAAGAAATACATGACTTCCTAGTTGTCTACCTTGATGTCTTAACCCCATTTTCCAAATCTGATGAAGAACACCTCAAGCATCTTAGGAAAATTTTCATGACATGTAGGAAATATGGCATTTCCTTGAACCCCAAGAAGTCTCTGTTTGGCCTTGAAGAAGGCAAATTACTTGGCCACATCATATCAAAGGATGGGATCAGAATTGATCCTGAAAGAATACAAGCCATCCTCCAAATCCCATTTCCGAGAAACATTAAAGAGCTACAAGCATTCCTTGGGAAAATCAACTTCTTGAGAAGATTTATTCCAAATCTAGCTGAGCTGATAAGATTGTTAAGCAACATGTTAAAGAAGGATGCCAAGGTAAAATGGTCTCTTGAAACTAAGCAAGCATTTGAGAGTATCAAATCAGCCTTAACACAAACCCCTGTCCTAACTAGCCCACAGTTTGATAAAGATTTTATCATATTTTCGTTTGCATTTGATCACACTATAGTCGTTGTCCTTTTGCAAAAGGATGAATAGGGAGCTGAAAAGCCAATTTCTTTTTTTATCCAAGCTCTAAGAGACACCCCTTTGAAGTACCCAATAATGGAAAAGTAGGCCTACGCACTTGTTAAGGCCATCAAGGATTTCAGAGTGTACATTTTATATTCACACGTGATTGCCTATGTCCCACACGCTGTTGTAAAGGACATATTGACTCAAGAAGGATTAGAAGGCAAAAGAGGCAAGTGGATTGCAAATATCCTTGAATATGACATAGAAATAAAACCAACCAAGCTGATAAAGGGACAAGGTTTAGCTAAACTGATGTCTGAAATAGATTTTTAAGCCTTAGAGATTAACCAGCTCGACAATGAACCGGAGCTGGCAACTCCACAAATCAGTGAAATCTTTTTACAATCCCCATGGTATGCTAATATATGCTTTGTATTATTAAACCTGTGTGCTCCCCCAGGATTGTCCAGAACCAAGAAAAGATTTTTGAAAATGAAGGCTTTAAAGTTTTGTGTTATAGATGGTGCATTATTTTGGAGAAATCATGAAGGTATATTGCTCAATTGTTTAACCATGAATGAAACTAACAATGTCATGAAAGAATTCCATGCAGGTGACTGTGGAGAACATCTATATTGGAAGTCCACTGCTGATAAAATTTTAAGGGCTGGTTTTTATTGGCCCTCTCTTTTTCCAGATGTAAAGAAGTTTGCCATGTCATGTCACAAATGCCAAATTTTTGAGGGAAAGAGAAAGCTGTTATCCCTGCCCCTCAAACCCATCTCCACAGAAAAACCTTTTCAACAATGGGGTCTTGACTTCATTGGAGAAATCCATCCCTCTTCCTCAGGCCAGCACAAATGGATCCTAATAGCCACCGACTATTTCACTAAGTGGGTTGAAGCCATTCCCTGTAGACAAGCCAATGACACCATCATTATCCAATTCCTTGATTGCAATATCCTTTCCAGATTTGGCTGCCCTGAGAAAATTATCACTGAAAATGCCGTTGCCTTTAAGTCCAAAAAGATGATCAACTTCTGCCACAGATTTCATATTACCTGGGGCCACTCCACAGCCTATTACCCTCAAGGTAATGGCTTGGCCGAATCATCTAACAAAACCCTCATCAACATCATAAAGAAAGTGCTGGAAGAAAACAAGAAGAACTGGCACAAAAAACTGGTAAATGCCCTATGGGCAGACAGACTTTCAAGCAAAAGATCAATTGGGATGAGCCCTTATGAGCTAGTATATGGCATGGAGGCCAGATTTCCTTCATCCCTGGGCATTCCTACTATCAAGCTGTTACAAGAGATTCAAGCTGAACCGAATGACATTCAAAGAAGAATCAATCAGACCATCCATCTGCAGCAAACCAGAGAACAAGTTTATGACAGAGCTCAAATTGTGCAAGAAAAGCTCAAAAAGATGTTTGACAAGAGAGCTAAGGCTGAAGATTTCAATGTTGGTGACAAAGTTCTAAGATGGGACTCAAGAAGGGAATACAAGGGCAAACATGCCAAGTTTGATTTTCTATGGAGAGGTCCATTGGTTATTTCTGTTGTTCAGGGAAATAACACTTATTTTCTCAGATCTGTAGAGGGTTGTTCTGCTGAAGAAGGCCCTGTCAATGGCCGTATGCTGAAGCATTACCATAACCCCTTTTAAAGGGACACAATGCAGTTTTGTATATATCGTTGTACAGTCTTATTTGTATATATCAGCACTTTGTTTTCATTTTTGTAAGTAAGCCGATTGTTTAAGAAGCAGCAATAAATCTGTGAAGATCCAGCTGATGCAAGTATTCCAGTTTTAAAGACCCTGTCTCTGCACTAATTTCAACACAACAGCGAAGAATAGCACAGACACATCACAATATATCATGGTAAAGGCAAGCTGTGGCAGATTGTAATCTTCGACCAAAATAATGTTGACAAGGAAGAAGAAATTGGTCAGTAACTGTTCAGGACCAGAGTCAGAGAAGACACATCAGTTTTGGCCCATGGTTTTTAGAGGCATAATGCTCAAACAATGTTGTACATAATTATCAAGCACGCAGAAGAAAACAGGTGATGCTGTACATTTCACAGTAATTCAGTTGAGGAGGAGGTTGTTCATAGTTCAAAGTTTATATTTTTAGCAGCCAGAACAAAGAAGTGTTTTCAGTCTACAACAACCACAGAAGATCAAGGCAGTCTGACCTGTTGTTCTTGGCCTTCCACAAGGGAAGGCCATCCCCAAGTGGAGCCACTATTAGCCTCCTGTTGCAACAGGGTATCATTTTTCATGATTGACATTTTTACATGCCAAATATGTCATACTTTGCAGGCTACAGTGTTCCATATTTCCACAAGGTGCCATGAAGTATGCTTAGTCCAAATGCACTGCTGTATTCCATTTTTGATGAGTTGTTCCAGTTTTGAAGAGTTTTCAGTTAAGGGAGGTCGAAACAGTTTAATCTTGGTCTCCCTAGGTTTCAATTTCCTGTTTTAGAATATAGAGAATGATATCTATCCAAACAGTTTAATATTGGCAGATCTGTAGATAGGTAGAGAATCAAAGGGACCCAACTGTTTAATCTGGGCCCTGGCAAAAATAAGTTTAGATTTAGATAGGAAAAATTCAAAAGAAAAATTGTAAATCTGGGTTTGCAAGTCTAAGTGCACCCAATTCAAAAGAAGAAAAAATGTTAGGAGAGTAGGCTGGGTAGGTAGCTGTGTGGTTGCAGAATGATAATTTATGATCAATTTTGTGTTACAAAGTGCTTTAACTTTACAGATCACAGTGCAGGCAGTTTTCATGCAAGGGAGCTCAAAGGTGGACATAACTAACTCCCCCTTCTTCTAATTCCCCAAGTCACTTACTAATTTCCCAAAGAGGTCAAGATCTGCTTGATTCCTCTTAGTTTCATCATCATCCATATCAGTTGCCTTGGTGAAGATCTTCTTCACTCAAGGATTTTATTTTTTCAAACTTTTTTCCCCAAAATAGCCTAAGGTCCCTGACCTTAGCGCTTGCTGATCACCTTCATATTAACTACTAACTCTAGTATATAATTCCCTATCAGTTTTCCCCCCTCCCCTACTAAAACTTTGTATATAAAGTTCCCCTATGTAAATATCCCCTCCCTGGCAATATAGCCATATTCTCTCTAAGTCAGGGAAAGAACAGTCCATCTAGGGCTGCTTTTAGCCCATCCGTGTCTAAACAGGGATTAATCTGACACTTAGCCAGATTAATAACCTCTTCCCTAGCCCTAAAAAACCCTCAAAAACCCACTTTTTGCACATTTATCCTAAGTTTCGGGCATAAAATACATTAACCCACGCCCGTATTTACCCCCCAAACCCACTAAACCTAAGTTTCAAACCCCACCTGCGCGCGCTATTTAAATTGGAATATTTTGCGCATATTCCCCGCCGTATACCCCCGCTGACTCGCCATCCCCGCCAGGCGTTGAATCATCTGCCCCACAGATCTATGGCTGATGGGCCCTCCCAACCTCGAAACGCCCGAGCTTTAGCATCCGGGAGATGGGCGGTATTACCGCCGTACTCCTGCCACGCGTCAGGCGCTGGGGTGTGGCGGAGCCCCTCCCCCCAAAACCACCCAGGCGTTAATGGTGGTGTGCCCAAAACCGCTTACCGCCCTCCCTTGTGACGTAAGCCCCACGTCACCCGCCTGCATCACCCCCCCGGCCCAGTCACCGCGACACGTCGTCCGCCTGTGTGGCCTCCTACCACCGTACCGCCGAGTCACCAACCACGTGGCCTCCTACCAGCGTACCCTGCCACTGTACATGCCACGTCACTGTCCATACATGATGATGTCACCCGCTGACGTCATCTCGCCATGTCATCATGCTGATGTCATCGCTAACATCACCCGCCGTACAAAGTCACATCTGCTGACGTCATGCTGATGTCATCAGCACTTTTTGGCGCGAAGGGCAAAAAATCGCACTTCGGAGCCCCAGAATCAGTTTCTGAGGCAGTTTTTGATGAGATCGCTCATCGCTAGATTTTTTGGGCCAGAATGGGGAATCTTCAGGGAATCTTTTCATTCTGCAGCCCCCAGGAAGCCCGAAAGGCGCCGAATGAACCATTTTTCTTCGCGAAGCTTGCCGAGAGGAGCAGAAAACAGTTTTGAAGGAAACAGAGGCCGAACAGCGGCCATTAATTTGTGATTAGACCCACCAACATGTCAGAACAGCATCGGTTTATTGCCAAAGAGTATCAGATGAAGATGAAAAGCCAAAGAGTATCAACCAAAGATTTTTTAGGGGCTCGAAGCACCTGAACATTGATGAACCCCCCCAGAAAGTCAAATCAAGAGGCATGAGCCCATCCTTGCCCTCAAATCACAGTTAAAGCTTTAAATGTAGACAGACAGCAGAGATGCAGAAACCCATACACATTTATTTCAGAAAAAACTGCAGCAAGCCACCAAGGATAACATCATTTACTCTGTTTTGATACAGCGGCCCTGAGCTCAGCCCGAGATATTTTTTGCATTTATTTCTGGAGAGGATTAGGTTAAGTAATTATCTTTATTTCAAACCTAATTAGGTCAAGATGTAATAAAGGAACTCTATAGATAGTTTTGCCCTATATATACCGCCCTCTGCATTGTTACAAGGGTTGGTTGATTGATAATTTTCACTGGAGACTCGCATTGTATACCTGAGTTTTTTCTATAATCAAAGATTGCTGAAATCTTGGAGACCAAACTGACTGTTGTAAATGAATTCTTTTGTAGATATGAAGATGGAATTCTTGTGCTGTAGCCTAAAGCAATAAGTGCATATTACCTCTGTTTATTGTTTACCACTATCTAAATAGCAGAAAGAAAGAATAACTTAGAATTTGTTTAAATACACTCTATGCTCAATTTCTGTTATTTCTTTATGTTTTCCTCTGATTGAATTGGTTATGAATATGAATTCCTCCTGGCTCATGTTTACCCCGATTCACTTGTGTTGGCCAATTATCTAGGGATTCTTCACTGCCCCTAGGTAGAGCTCTGTTACCTCCATCTGTTAAGCTGATTGAGAGATTATTAACTGCCTCTCATTACTTAGCATTCTTCCCATCATTTAAACCTGAAATATTGTTTCATGCTCGGCTATCTTGCTCCATTTTACCTCCCTTGTGACCGAAGAAATGCACCAGCAGTTCCCCTCCTCGACTCCACACCCAATGGTTTGAAACTACCAGATTATGCCTTGCCTTTCTGACTGAAAACATCAATTTTCCCACCAAAAACAAAACAAAACCCTCTAAACTCAAGACCTAGCCTAAAATCCTTTTCAATAAAGCTAAATCATAAAGAGAGAGCCCTCTCTGATTGCAGGTTGGCTAGAACCTGCAGTCCAAAGTTGGTCTATGGTTACCTCTGTCGTATCCTTTTCCGGAGCTTAAGGACAACCTGAGTGATAACACCTAGGAAAGGTTAGATGGCCCTTAATATGTACCTAATTTGGAGGCCCATCATACCCCCTACTAAAATTGTTTCTCATACTCTCAACAACATATTCATCTTCTTTTTTCTTATTTTCTTCATTCATTTCTCTGATGGTCTATCTAATATCCCATATTGTGCTTGATGTAGATGCCCCTATTGGATCTTTCCATTTCCTTGTTTCTTCTTCATGGCTTTGATGTTCTTGTAGTTCCAACAACAAAGGAGGTATAAACCTTTGATTCTTCTAAATCAAGCTCAACCAACTCAGTTTTGGATATTTATATCTCTATTTTTGCCTCTGCCTCTACCTCTATATTTTCTTCTATTTCTTCCTCTATTTCTACCTTTGTTTCTTCTCTCACTTCTTCCTCTGTCTCTATCTCTTCTAAATCTATTTGGGTCTTTGTTTGGATCTTTGTTGGTACAAGAGTTTAGGGTTTCCTGTGCAGCAAGGAATTCTAGCGTAGAGGAAAGATACACATTTTTTTTCTTTTCAAGGATAGGAAAATTGTTGGCATTATGGTACATGTGTTGTCCTTGATGGCAACCCACAGATAGGTTAGTTCCCACATATAGGTCAGTTTAGAATTGATAAAGGGAAACTCGCATTGTAATAGGTATGTTCATAGGTAACAGAGTAATGGCACAGAAGAACGGGATGATGGGACAAAGGATTACAGATCAGAAACAACTAATTGAAGAAAAAGAATGTTTTAAGTTCTATTAAGTTGTATATGTTGGTTCACCTAGTCCAAGTAGTGTATACAAGTGGGTTCACAGAACAAAAGGAGTGTATACATATGCACACACTTTCACAAGAGGAAAAGCACGTATGGGATGGAAAATTAAGGTTAAAGAATATGAAGGGTCCATACCATGGTATTAGCCCACAATATTGAGAGGAATAACGGTTACTTGATCCTGTCTAAGAATACCATAGGTTCTAAGTGTTGTTTTGGTCCGAGGTATTGAAAAAGGATCTAAGTATATAAGGAGGAAAAAATAAAAGGGCTAAGTGTGCAAGTGAAAAGGTTTTCATGAATACTTCTATCTGAAGTATATTTTAGGTTGTAAGGGCTGTGGTTATGATATAGATATAAAATATCTTGTGCATCCTTGGATACAATGTTGGATCAGGATCATGAGATCTGAAATGACTTATCATTGTATGATTTGATAATGGATAGTCTATATCTGATTGCTAATTCATATTTTATCCTTTATATGTTATGATCTTGGTATATCTAAAGTCTGGAATAGCTACGAAGTTATAAGTTATTATTCGCAAATATATACGTAGGTTATCCTTAGTGAAGGCAGGTATACACGTTGGTTCGACACTTTCAAGTAGCGTATGTAGAAGAAAAGCTTTTTGTTTAGAGATGACTAATCTATCTGATCAATGTTGTTGTTTTACTGTTGTTTTTCAATGATATCTTCATTAGATCTGAAAGTAAAACTAATTGTATAAAGAGATTGAGTCTAGTTGATTGATTGATTGAGTAAGAATGGTGATCTTTGCTGTTATTTGTTTTGAACTCTGTAATATGATAGTAGATCTTCATAATGTATCTAGGTAATATAGTTTTTGGTTCAGAAGTTTGATGATTCAGTATATTTAGAGGTATACATAGGCTGGGTTGCAAAAAGTAGCATACACATGCAGGTTGGCTTCATTGAAGTAGTGTATACATTCTGACATATGATTTTTGAGGTTGTAGTTGGTTCTAGTTGTTGATGCAGGTGTCTAGGTTCAGCTCTATGTTCTAGTGATAGTGATATGATTGTTCAAATTGACTGATTGTTGATAGGTGTAGTTTTAGTTGATGGTTGTATTGCAATGGAGATTGATCTTGAGCTTCAATGTTACTGATGGGTCGAGTATGAAAATTTGGCGAAACGTGGCGTACATATTGTGTTGTTGTGTACCAGGAGTATCCAGTCTGAAAATTTATGAAACGTGGTCCCTGGAGGAAGAGTGAAGGTAGTAGCCTTCTATAGTCTTGCACCTATGTACTAGTAAACATATAAGCCAGTACAAGAGATAGGGGCTTGGAGCTCCCTTCCAGTAGAAGCTAGAAAACAAGTGAAGGTTGTAGCATTCATCAAGTAGATGCCTGTGTACTAGAAAAAGTCTACACCTGTACAAAACTTTTAAACACCTTTTATTATAAGAAGATTTAAGACTATGACGACATCAACGGTGGTTTTTTCCCCACATTGGGTTTCAACCTAAAAAATCCTGGTGTTCATGTGTGTTTCTTATGTGTGTTGATTTATTCTGTTCTTATTGCATTTTTTTACTACTTAGTAAATGCGTCACACTGGTTTCATTCTTTATAGGCATAGACATATGCTGGTTGGTTTTAGTGATATAGCGTATACATTTTGAAATGAAAATAATTATTATGAGAATTTAAAATATTGGTTCACCCCCCCCAGTATTTTTCCCAACAATTAGTATTAGAGGAGGTCCTTCAGAAGAAGTTTGATCGCTTGACGTAAGATCTCTCAAGATGAGCAATCACGAAGGAATGGGATCTATCATACCAACGAAAATAACTTAAAATTTTAGAAGACAAGAACCAGAGCCTATCTTTAGTCACTTGGAGTTGATGTTTGGGAAATTTTGGAAGGAGGATACCAATATCCAGCAGTAGTCGTCACAGATCCAACCAAAAAGAAAGCATATGAAAACAATGTCAAAGTCATCAATGCACTATTGGGAAGTCTATTAGAATCAGAATTTGTCAAAGTCATGCATCTAAACACAACCAAAGAAATATGGGACAAAATCATTCAAAGCTACGAAAGAGACTCCCAGGTAAAACATGCTAAGCTCCAAACTCTCAGAATTCAATATGAAACTCTCGAGATGCATAGTGATGAAAGTATTGATAGTTACTTTTTACGAGTAGATGAGATTGTAAATCATATGAATAATCTAGGTGAAGAAATAAAGGAGGCTACTATAGTAGAGAAAATTTAAAGATCTTTATCTTCTAAATTTGATTCAAAAGTATCCACCATTGAAGAGAAGGATCTACAATCTGTTACTATTGTTCAACTTCATGGAATTTTAACTGCCTTTGAAATGAGAAAAGGACGTACATCAGAAATCAAAGAAGTTTCTTTCAAAGCCTCTTCAAGGGGAAAAGAAAAGGAAGATCTCAAGGAAACAGGATATATATGAGAAGAAGACGAGGTAAACTTTGTGAAGAAACTTTCGCTGGGTACCAGAAGATTCAAAGGTAAGCTTCCCTTCAAATGCTTTTCTTGTGGTAGAGTTGGTCATTATGCATCTATTACAATGATTTGTCTGCCTCTTACCAAGGATTGTCCATTCTATAGATTTCGTAAAAAATCAATGGTGGTTTCCTCCTTGAGGGGTTGAAATATTGTAAAATATGTTGTCCATCCTGCGTGAGCTAGAATTTCCCTGGCTTCATCGAAGACAGCCAGTGTTAAAGGTTCTCGGCACACTATTCTTCCTCCCATGATGCTTAACTTCTACAAATGATTAGTGTAGTGGGTAAAGCACAGCAACGAACAGAGCCGAGAGATGGAACAAAAAATGGTTGTAATGGCTCTATCAGGTGATGCTTTATAAACATAAATACTGTTATCGAGGACTGTTATAATACCACATGCTTTGTGATCATGGGATGTCGTATTGTTCTACAAAATCAAATGAAAAGATGATAGCACATGCATAAGTATACTAGAGGTCCTCGCCCCCTCTCAAAATGATAGGTTTCCTATGACCGAATGAATGAAAGGATGACACACTAGTGGCGAATTACAGGGGTGATGGATTGGGTAATGAAAGTGGCAAGGTACGTATATTAATGAAAGGATCATAAAGGATATGGAGTAATGAAAACAAGGCGTGTAACGAGAATTACTAATAAGTGATAAGATGTCGTGAGGTGATGCGATAAAGAAAAAGGACAACATATGTAGGAAATAATACTTTATCACTGTTATTCCACTTACAAATGTTGTGATTGATTTTTAAAAGATTAACTCATGCAAAAAGGCTCAAGGTAAGTTAGGGACATAATATCTCCATAGAAAAGATAGAAACATAAGAAGAGGGCATTATAATAATTATTGATGTAGAAAATAAGACTTCAATACCATAAGCAGAGCTTCTGTTGCCTGCAGGCATCCATAGCCTCAACAGAGTTTCTTTCTAACCCTTGAGAACCATGGTTCTCTATGTATAATTAGGGAAGTGCATTATGATGTCCATAGTAGAGACCAATGTGCTAGCATGGTAACCAGATGAACACATTTCCATTCACTAGGAAGTATCGAAAGTGGTCAGGCCAGCTCATGATGAGACCTCCTATTCCAAGGACTTTGTTTCTTGATGTATCCATTGGATCATATCCCTGGTGTAGTGGCCATAGTGGGAATTCCACTTCGCTCCTTCCTTATGATCATGGTAGGCTAGCTCGTGATGAGACCCCCTATCCTCCATCTGTGGAAAAATCATAAAATTGTTAGTGAATATATATATATATATATATATATATATATATTGAACACTCCCCATTTTATATATAGAGGGTGGCTCAGTACTCCTTAAGAGTAGGGATGGTGGAAGAAGTTTGAACATATCAATAGAAAAAAATATACCCATAGTCTTATTGATAATAAAAAGAGAGAGTTCTACGGGATGGGGGAGAACCAACATGGTAAAGACAATCAATCAGTTTCATTTATAGTGGAAATGAGGACAGTGAAGTGATATAGATAATTGTGTCCTTTCGTTTTTGATCATCACAAAGCAATCTTTTTAAAGATGATAATATTCAAGATATTTTCCTGTTTCAGTAGACTCCATACTTGTTGTCCTTAAATATGTATTGTACTTTTATGCCATAAAGAGGATCATAAAGAGTGAACTGGGATGGCCTAGGAATGATCATGCAAGGGGGAAAAGGGTGTTCTCAATAATACTCACAAGGTGTTGTTCCCTGAAGGGAACAGCAGAAGAAAACACACAAAAAAAGTGATGTTCCCTATAGGGAATAGTAGTTGTTCCCTGTAGGGAACAACAAAGAAAAACACGCATGAAAAAGTGTTGTTCCCTATAGGGAACAACAGTTGTTCCCTGTAGGGAACAACAAAGAGAAAATACACACAAAAAAGTGTTGTTCCTATAGGGAACAGCAGCTGTTCACTGTAGGGAACAACAAAGAAAAAATAACGCAAAAAGTGTTGTTCCCTATAGGGAACAGCAGTTGTTCCCTGTAGGGAACAAAAAAGAAAAAATACACACAAAAAGTGTTGTTCCCTATAGGGAACAGCAGCTGTTCCCTGTAGGGAACAACAAAGAAAAAATACACGCAAAAAGTGTTGTTCCCTATAGGGAACAATAGCTGTTCCCTGTAGGGAACAACAAAGAAAATACACATGAAAACTGATGTTCCCTGTAGGGAAAAGCAAAGAAAAATGCACACGAAAAGTGTTGTTCCCTGTAGGGAACAACAAATAAAAATGCACACGAAAAGTGTTGTTCCCTGTAGGGAACAACAAAGAAAAACAGGAAAAAAATTGACAAACAATCATCTCTATTGTTCTAAGCAAATATAATCAAATAGAAAGAAAACAAAAAAGCAATTTTATGTACAAGTTTCAAAAATAAATTCTTCACTGGACTGGTGTTGTCGAAGAGTTTCCCTCTTCAACGAGAATTTGTATCGTAGAATCTTCGCGTATCTGTTGGCAAAAGGATTCCCTTGTAAGCGGTTTGTGGTAGAGGCGTACTCAATGCTCATTTTCTTTAAAAGAGTAGCTAGACCCATCAATTGTGGGTAATGTAAGGGTGCCATTATCATGCACCTCCTTTATCTCGTAGGGACCTAACCATCTAGTCTGGAGTTTGCCCGGGAAATCCTAGAACCTAGAATTGTACAAAAGTGCCTAGTCACCTTCATGGAATATATTTTTTTTTATGAGGGCATCATGCCATTTTGCTCTTTGTTGTTGAATCAGTGCAGTATGCTGAAGAGCTGATAGCCGGATTTCATCCAATTCATTGATTTGATGTAGTTTGTTACCCTATACTTCATTCAAATCTAGCCCTACTTCTTGGGCTATCTTCAATGTTTGAATTTCAAATTCTATGGGGAAGATAGGTTCCTTGCCAAACACTAGCTGATATGGGGAGTATCCTGTGGTATTCCTCCAAGTTGTGCGATATGCCCATAGGCTTCTGGCAATCAAGTAGCCTAGTCACGTCTATGCGAGGTGACTGTCTTTGTTAGAATGGCATTGATTACTTTGTTGGTACTTTCTACCTCGCCATTTTCCTGCAGGTGGTATGGAGATGTGATTTTGTGAAAAATGTGATGATTTTTTAGTGTAGCAGCAATCTTATGGCCGATAAATTATGGCCCTCCATCCATAATTATTTCTCTGGGTAAGCCATACCACACGAAAATTTGGAAAAGGAAGTGGATTACTATGTCCTCTATTGCCCTTGGTAATGCTTCTACCTCCACCCATTTAGTCACATATTCCATTCCAACCAGTATATATGACTTTTGATTAGATGATGGGTTTATTAGGCCAATGAAATCTAACACCCAAAGTTCAAAAGGTTCAATGACTAATTGTGGATTTAGGGACATCTCATCAAACTAGCCAGGGCGGCCCATTCTTTGGCAGTTGTCGCATGCCTGGACAAATTTCTGGGTGTCCTTAAAAATGGTGGGCCAGTAATAACCCATCTATAAGACTTTATGTCCAATCCTGCGGTCTGCAAAGTGTCCACCACAAGGTCCATCATGGCAGGGCTTTAGGATATCATAGATTTACTCTTCCCTAACACACCTACGGATATGCATATTGGCTCTTGTGTGAAAGAGGTATCCTTCGATCCAGGAGAACCGAGTGTTGCATTGCACTATTAATTTTCTTTCTCTGGGCGTCAAGTGTTTGGGAAGTTTTCCCACTGCTAGGTAATTCGCGACATCTGCGTACCATGGTGTTTTCACAGTCATAGAAAATAGGTGCTCATCAGGGAACTGGTCTTCTACTGCCACTGCGTCGTCTATTCTTGGCACACGTGAGAGGAATTCTGCCACTAGATTTTCCTTTCCTAGTCAATCCTTGATCGTTATGTCAAATTCCTGCAAAAGGATTAACCATCGTGTCACTCTTCCATTTGTAATAGGTTTATTAGCTCAATATTTGATAGCAGAATGATCAGTATACAAAACCACAGGGTATCCTGTTATATACTGTCTGAATTTGTTAATAGCATAGATTATAGCTAGAAACTCTTTCTCAGTCACTATGTAATTCAACTCAGTAGGAGTTAAATTTTTGCTAATGTAGTATATCGCATAGGGTTTCTTGTCTTCCTCTTGGCCGAGAACTGCTCCAATGGTTGTATCTGATGCATCGGATGAAATCTAGAATGGTAAATCCCAATTCATGCCCCGTAGTACTAGGGCTATTGATACTAGATGTTTTAATTCTACAAAGGCAATGTCACATTTGTCAGTCTGTATAAAATCGATATTTCCTATCAAAGCACATAATGGTGCAGCAATTTGGGAGAAGTTTTTTATAAATCTTCAATAATATCCAGAAAATCCAAAAACACTACATACCTCAGTTTGAGTGCAGGGGGTAGGTAGTAAGAGGATTACCTGAATTTTTGTTGGATCTACCTGAATTCCAACTGCTGAGATGTAATGACCCAGGATCAGGCCTTCGGTCATCATCATGTGGCATTTCTTGTGGCTTAAGCAGAGCCTAGTAGCAATGCATCTTTCCAGGAATTTCTTCAGTGTCTGTAATGCCAGCTCGAAGTCATCTCCATAGGGTGTAAAATCATCCATGTACACCTCTAATCCTTCGTTTATCAAGTCTACAAAAATATTGAGTATGGCTCTCTAGAATGTAGCAGGTGCATTGCACAGTCCAAAAGGTAATACCCTGTAAGCAAATGTCCCCGAGGGGCAGGTGAAGGTAGTCTTATCTTGGTCTTCAAGGGAAATTTGGATTTTGTTGTAGCCATTAAAGCCATCCAAGAAAGAGAAGAATTTCTTACCAACCAATGTGTCAAGAACCTGGTCGATAAATGGAAGGGGAAAATGATATTTTTGTGTTGCTTTATTAAGCTCTCTATAATCGACACATATATGTCATTTCCCATTCTTTTTTGGAACCAAGAATAATGGAGAAACCCATTTTCTATCAGATATAGGATAGATGAAATTTACATCTAATAATTTCTATAGTTCGTCTTCAACAACATCCTTTAGGTGAGGGTTTAATCTTCATTGAGGTTGTCGAATGGGCCTCACATATTTTTCAATGTAGTTGTGGTGCATACATAATTCGGGGTCAATCCCTTTCATATCTGGGTAATCCCAAGTGAAAGCCCCTTTATATTTCCTAAGGAGTTGGATAAGCCTCTGCTGCTGGTCATCAGTCAGGTTTTTGTTAATGTTTAGGACTTTCCCTGGCTCAATTTCAATGGGTTTGCTATTATAAACAGTTGTTGTTGGTATTGTTTGGTCATTGATATCTTTTAAAGGATCTTCTTCAATTTCGTTATCCAGGGCTGCTTCAATCATGTGACATTTTAGATTAGATACGACAGCTAGGTGGTTAATGTAAGTGTTAATAATGTCATCTTCTGTTTGATTCTTAAATTCAAGAGCATCTGCTACAATTAGTGGTGATCGAATATTTTCAATTAAATATGTTACAGGTTGCTTCCTAGTTTTTATTATGGTTAGGCTTGGCTGAGTTGGAGGATATAAAGCTAGGTTATTCACATTGTTTCCTCTCACTATAGTCATACTACCTGTTCGACAGCTTATATAAGCATCTGCGGTCGCTAGCCAAGGTCTTCCTAATATTAGAGGATGTCCATCTAGCCAGTTTCTAGGATTAATAATTAAGAAATCTATTGGGTACTCCCAAGAATCTACAGACACCATTAAATCTTGTAATGTCCCTTCTAGTTTAATAACTGATTAGTCAGCAAGTTCCAGCAAGGTTGTAGTTGGATCTAAGGCTGTGATGCCAAGTCTCTGATAGGTTGTTGTTGTGAGAATATTAATGGCTACCCCAAGATCGAGTAATGCATTGGGAAAGGAACATCCATTTATTTGTATTGTGACAATAGGGTTTCCTGGGTCCTCATATTTCACTGGTATCTCTCTGCCTAATAATAAATCAGACAAAGTTCCGACTACGTGGATAGTTGGTGTTACTTTTATTTTCCTCGTAGGCTTTTTGGTACACAATTCCTTAATGGTTTTTGCATAGATTGGAATGTCCTGAATAGCCTGGAGGAGGGGTATTTTTACACAAATATTTTTTAATTCTCCCAGGAGATCGAAATCAGGATATTCGATTGGGTGAGGTATAATCAATATTTCTGGGAATGGCAAAGAAGAGGTAACAGTTTTTTTGTAGCTTTTTTGTTTGACTATATTCTCCCTTTGAGGTGTTTGTTCTATAGGTAGTGATTCTTCCAATTGTATATTTTTATCATCCTCTGACTCAATTATTCATCCAGACCTCAATTTGAGTTCATTACACTCTCTCAACTTAGTTTCTGGATCCAGACCTTCAATAATTTGTACCGACTGGACTGGTATGTTGTTAGGATTTGGGTTGGGCTGGGCTGGGAGTTGTGGTCGTAGATTGGGTTGAGGATTCTGCTGCAACGTGTAAGGTGTTGGTAGTGTAGGTTGAGGCAGGGGGATTGTTCCTGTTGGTTGGTTCATAGGTCTTTGCCAGCTTGATTGCTAGTTTTGGTTTTGTGAAGTGGAGGGGAACCATTGAGATGGATATGGATTGTTCTACTAGAATGGTGGAAAGTAAGACGAATTTGGCCAACTATTCCTTGGATTTGACTGATTGGACCAAGGTGGCATAGAAAATGCTTATGGTGACCAATTAGGAAAAGGTGGCTGGTTCTACCATGTAGCCCTGTGTATTGCTGAGAATTATATTGTGAAGGCTGAAAGAATGAAGATGGGTCAGTAGGCATACCTATTTGTCATGCTTGCCATTGGTGATGCTGATTTAACAGGTAGACTAGTTCCGCTTCTTCCTCTGCCTCTTTAAATATTGCTTTTAATCCTGGGAGCAATGAGCAATTTTTTGTGGCATGTTCTTTAGTGCATATGGCATAGGTCTATACCATATCCAGTGGGCATTCTTTATGACTATGTTTCTTCCTGCATCGAGGGCAAAAAATAACCAAGTTTTTTTCTACTTCAACCTACTTCTTCTTGGCTTGCATGATGTCTAATTGTGTTGTGAAGGTTCCCAGGATATCCGTTTTGAAATCTTCCAGCAGGTTGTGAATTTCATTACGAGTAATGCTTCCACCAGATATTTTGCTATCCCTAGTGATCATATCACATTCAACTGGTTTTAGTCTTGTACTCCCCCTCGAGCACCTAATACACAAATCAATAATGTTAGCATAGTATTCTTGATATATATCACCTTTACCCATAATATTTAGTGTCTCTATCCACTGGTCTTTCATCCCCTTAATCATTGTGGTTTTTAGCACATTATCAGGTAGATTTGCATAGGGAGACCTTTGAAGGTTATATTGGAAATGCTCCACATACTCTTCCAAAGTTTCACTAGGACTTGCTACCATTTGGAATATCTCCTCTTTTAGTTCTCTAGATTTTCAATAATCTTGATATTTTTTAAGGAAAGCAGTTTTCATTTGGTCCCAATCATTTATGGTGCCCCCACCCAGTCCCATAAACCAACACAGGGCTACTCCCTTTAAAGTGGAGGGAAACAACTTCAGTTTATGGGGGTTGGTGGTGTAATCATAACCCTGACATAGGATGTCAAATTCAAACAGGAATGCATCCGGATCTTTTGAAGTGAGTCCATGAAATGTGGGAATATTTTGTAGAGGGATAACTTTCATGGGGGCATTGATAGCTGTGTCAACAATAGGATACTGTAATGTAGAGGTCTGGGGTGTTTGTGGATTATTGGCCATATGATCAAAGATATGCCAGTACCCTTTCGGTATCTCTGGAGCTAGAGAGGTATCCCTAGGATGTCTAGAGAAGGCAAGAATGATCCTAACAACACTCCCTTGATCTAGGACACTAAGTGTCCTCTGCTCAATTACTACCTCAGGGGATCTTGGATCCTCAGATTCCCCTGTTTCTCCTTCTCCTTCAAAAATGTTGCAAGAATTCCCTTCTTGTGAGGGAATTGGTTGCTAATTTTCAATATCTTGAAAACTCTGTTCAGCCCCTTCAGTTTTAATGTGGACCTCAGTGTAGGCTAAAGATGGTGAGCCTGTGGCCCGAAGGGAGATAGTAGGTTATCTAGAAACAACGGTTCAGGGACCTATTTATGGCTGAGATTCACCTTTTCTTAAGATGTCGTTGATAAAAGTTGATCGTCCAAGGGTCACCGATCCCTTATATTTTTCAGGTTTGGGGTGTGGGATTGTATTGTTTTCTGGTCTTTTCTTCTTAGTCATTCATGCAAAAAAATTCAAATGTTTATTTCTACCTTAAATTCCTAGCAATTCTGTTGGAAAGCGGACGGGGGATTAGGCATTTTACTTGCTCCATACGTAGGTTCTTACCTTCCATTTTTAGTACCCAGTTCTCTCTCAACAGACAAACATCAAACACATACTTCACTTTTCTGTAATTGTGCTGAAAAGCGAGCGGAGGAGCAAGCACTTTACTTGCTTGTTACATAGGTTCTTACCTTCCATTTTCAATACCCAATTCTTTCCCAACAACAATTATCATATATACATCACTCTTTGTAAAATGGCGACACTCTCCTCGGAAATGACACCAAAACGTTGGTTGATAAAAGGTGTCTTTTAAAATTCCTAATTACCCCACATTAATCATCAACTCGGGCAAGTCCTTTTATTTCAATAGTGTACACAATATGTGCATGCTATGAATCCAAAGAGTAATGTTTCTTAAAATGAAGTATAAACCTTTAATACAAAAGTAAACAGATGCATGTATAAAACTCAAATTGCACTGTTAAAGGAAATATTACATCTAAGTATCAAGACTTAATCCTCTGCTGAAATCGTAATATAATCTCACACAAGCAATCAATTAACAATAGCATCAACCGAGAGCATAGTAGCAATTACCAATCTCTTCTTAGTTGATTCAATCTAAATCACACTCAATCTCAATGAAGCAATCCAAATGGAAATGATATCAATCGAGAGTTAAATAATGATAATCAAACTCTTATAGTTGATTAAATCAATAAGATTCACTATCTTAACGGATAGATAATTAAATCTCCAATAAGCGTAAATAGAATCAATTGACAGTGCTGCAAAAGATGTAAAGAAAATGTACTGACTTCAATATAGGAAAGTGGTAAATATCAAATTAGATAAACTCACAGAAAATGGGAAAAATATCAAACCAATCAAACTTGCGAGAATCAAAAATATATAACACAAGGGAGCAATTGAATCCACCAGAGGTCGGGCCCTTAGCCACTAGCGAATACAGTTAAGCTACTTCAGAGAATACGAATGAACAGCAACATCAATTATATATTAATCATTGAACTCAAGTAGCATTACAATACGGCTGTGTTCTCCAACAGAACGAGTCTGTAAATTAAAATTACAATTTTAAATAATAGAGATTGATCCCCTTTCCTCCTACAATATTTTGCTTTTATAGTCAGAAATAGTAAATGTGATTCCTTAGGATCTCCTGATCTTGAGGGATTCGCAACCGAATGCTATCTTCAGACACCCTTCACATTTGGCGTTGATCCTCCTTATTTTTCCTCTGATCTGACCGTAACCGACGCGCCCCATTCATCCTTTGTTGGTTTATGTTGTTCCGTCACTAGGGAACAACAACTGTTCCTTTCGTCGTTTCTTTGCATAAAAAGGAGTAAAAGTTAGTTACAATAGCTAAATCTTAATTGAGAGTAGTTCATCTATTTCTTATCATAATCCATCAATATGTTAGTGTATCAAGATATGAAAGAGATAAGAAAAGAGGAAAAGGGTGATGGAATTAAGAGTAAATACATACCCATTTTGTAACTCAACAAAAGGGGGAGAGTATCTTGGTGTTTCTTGATATATCTAACAAGTTCTACAGCTTCATGTGATCAACACCAATATGGTTGCCATCAAGTCCAAAGGGGGAGATTGTTGGAATTATTGTACATGTGTTTTCCTTGATGGAAACCTACACACAAGTTAGTTCCCACATATAGGTCAATTCAGAATTGATAAAGGGAAACTCACATTGTAATAGTCCTATTCAAAGGTAACAGAGTAATGGCATAGAATAACAGGATGATGGGACAAAGGATTATAGATTAGAATCAAGAAATTGAAGAAAAAGGATGTTTTAAGTTGTATACATTGTTTCACCTAGTCCAAGTAGCGTATACAAGCAGGTTCAAAGAAAAAAAGAAGCATATATGTATGCATGCACTTTTACAAGAGGAAAAGCGCGTATGGGATGGAAAATTAAGGTTAAAGAATACCAAGGGTCCATACCATGGTATTAGCCCACAATATTGAGTGGAATAATGGTTACTTGATCCCATCTAAGAATACCATAGGTTCTAAGTGTTGTTTTGGTTCGAGGTATTGAAAAATGCTTTAAGTATATAAGAAGGAGAAGATCAAAGGGATAAGTGTGCAAGTGAAAATGGTTTTCATGAATACTTCTATCTGAAGTATATTTTGGGTTGTAAGGGTTATGGTTATGATATAGATCTAAAATATCTTGTGCACCCTTGGATACAATGTTGGATCAGGATCATGAGACCTGAAATGACTTATCATTCTATGATCTGATAATGGATAGTCTAGATCTGATTGATAATTCATGTTTTATCCTTTATATTTTATGATTTGGGTATATCTGAATTCTGGAATAGCTACTAAGTTATAAGTTATTATTTGTAGATATATACGCAGGTTCACCTTGGTGAAGGTGCGCATACACACTGGTTCAACACTTTCAAGTAGTGTTTGCAGAAGAAAAGCTTGTTGTTCAGAGATGACTGATCTATCTGATCGCTGATACTGTGTTACTATTGTTTATCAATGATGTCTTCATTAGATCTAAAAGTAAAATTGATTGTATAAGGAGATTGAGTCTGGTTGATTCATTGATTGAGTAAGAAGGGTGATCTTTGTTGCTATCTATTTAGAACTCTGTAATATGACAGTAGATACTCACAATGTCTCTGGTTAGTACAAATTTTAGTTTAGAAGTTTGATGATTCAGTATATTTAGAGGCATACATAGGTTGGGTTGCAGAAAGTAGCATATACATGCAGGTTTCCTTCAATGAAGTAGCGTATACATTCTAACATATGATTTTTGAGGTTGCAATTGGTTTTGGTTGTTGATGCAGTGTTATGGGTTCAGCTCTGTGTTCTGGTGATGGTGATCTAATTGTTCAGATTGACTTATTGTTGATAGATGTAGTCATATTTGATGGTTGTACTACAATGGGGATTGATTTTGAGCTTCAATGTTACTGATGGGTCTAGTATGAAAATTTGATGAAACATGGCCTACATATTATGTTGTTGTGTACCAAGAGTATTGAGTTTGAAAGCTTATGAAACATGGTCCCTAGAGGAAGAGTGAAGGTAGTAGCCTTATGTAGGTCGGTGCCTACGTATTGGTAAACATATAATCTAGTACAAGAGCTAGGGGGTTGGAGCTCCCTTCCAATAGAAGATGGAAAATGAGTGAAGGTTGTAGCCTTCAGCAGGTAGATGCCTGCGTACTGGAAAAAGCCTACACCAGTACAAAACTTGTAAACACTTTTTATTATAATAAAATTGAAGACTGAGATGACAGTAGCGGTGGTTCTTTTCCCACATTGGGTTTCCACCTGAAAAGTCCTGGTGTTCACGTGTGATGCTTATGTGTGTTGATTTATTGTATTCTTATTGAATCTATTTACTACTTATCAAATGCATCACACTCTGATCTAAGACAATGAACTATTTATTTATCAAAGTTTTTATCTATACATTGGTTTCATTGTTTATACTCATGAACATACACTGGTTTCTTTTAGTAAAATAGCGTATACATTTTGAAAAGAAAATCATTATTGTGAAAATTTAAAATACTGATTCAGCCCCCCTCTCAGTATTTTTCCCAACAAAAATACTTGTCACTGATTACTCCATGCAATTCCTCATTATTTTTCTACTTTGTGTCTCTTGAAAAAGAATATCGATTTATTTGGTTGTTTTACTTGTTTAATTAAGACTATCTAAAATAAAAAAATTATTCTATTTAACTAAGATAATTTGAGCACTCTTTCTTATCCAAAATGTGATAGGGGAGAACTTTCAACTCACGAAACAGAAGAAAAGATAGATCAACAACTTAATTTTTTTTCTCTTCAAGGCAAAAACCTCGTTTACATGACGTAAATGAACAATTTTTGGATGATACAAATGGCAAGACCTCCCTGTTATATATAAGAGTCTAAGGGGTCACAATACAATCAGAGCCAACATAACAATAATAATAATAGTGGGATTCTACGGGTCACAATAATAAAAATATGGGGGTTACATGGGCATGAAAATTACAATAGGGGATACACTAACAATTACAATAAGGGGGCTACACTAGTATTGTAGAGGCCTAACATGCCCCTCTCCTTCAACAAAGTATTTTCCTTAACACTTGAGTATTTCTTGATGCTTCTGTATAAAATTCCCATCCTCCCATGTGGAATTCTCAACAAGTAAGTTCTTCCACTTAATGAGATACTTTGAAATTGATTGATTTCATAGCTGGCAAGTTCTTCTTTCTGTGACTATTTTTAGCTCTAATATTACTTCTCCTTCTTTGTCAATTTCTAGCAATACTGCTTGAACTAGAAGCTTGTCACTGATAACCTTCTTTAGGAATGAAACATGGAAAACTGGGTGTACTTGGGAAGATGCAAGCAACTCTAATTTATATGCCATAGTACCAATATTTTGCAACACCTTGTAAGGACCATAGTACTTGGGTGATAATTTATTATACATGTTAGCTTTCTTGAGGGACATTTGTTTATATGGTTGTAGCCGTAAAAATACCTAGTCACCTACATCAAAACTTCTTTCACTATGATGTTGATATGCCTATTGTTCCATTCAATTTTGTGTTGGAGTGAGCTTATCCTTTAAGAGTTGGAGAACTTTTTATTGATGCTTGATGTGATCCTCCACTTCTTCAACCTTAGAATTTTCTCTTAAATATGATGTGATGGATGGTGGATGATATCCATAAAGTGTCATAAATGGAGTCATTTTTGCTGCAGTATGGAAGGAAGTGTTATACCACCATTCAGTCAGAGGTAACCACTTGACCCATCATGTTTGTTTATCAAATACAAAGCAACAAATATATCCTTCCAAACATTTGTTCACTATCTTAGGTTTCCCATCAGATTGAAGATCATAAGATGAACTATGAGATAATTGAGTACCAAGAAAAGAAAATAATTTCATCCAAAAATTTCCAGTGAAAATGGGATCTCTTTGAATTACAATAATCTTTTGGTTTCCATGTAGCTTTTGATTTTTTCCATAAAATTAGTAGAAACTATGCCGACTTTAAAAGGATGATATAATGCACAAAAGTGTGCATACTTGGTAAGTCTATCAACTAACACCATGTTGACATTCTTTTCTTTACACTTGGGAAAACCTGTGATAAAATCCATTGAGACCTCCTCCCAATTCTAACTTTGAATGGATAGAGGTTGTAACAGAGTTGGGGTCTTAATTGTCTCAACTTTATTTTGTTGGAAAACCAAACATTCTGCCACAAAATTTTGAATATCAAATCTAAGGTCATCCGAAAAAAAATACTTCTTAACCCTATGGTAAGTTTTTAAAAATCCTAAATTCTCTCCTAAGGGGGACGGGTGTAATTCCAAAAGAATATTTTGTTTGAGTTGTGAATTCTTACAAAGATAAGTGATATTTGTACCATAATGAATCATTTTTCCAAATAAATGTATCAGACACACAGGGTGTTAATTTTTCATAGGGCTACATTGTTCTATTCTTTGATAATTGCATTTCCTCATTAATACATTAATTTCACCACATATCATCATTAAATTATTCAGATCTACACCATTATTCATCAGCATGTGCAATTATATATAAAGAACAACATCATCATCATCAATGCAATGGAACACAAAGGAAAAATAGAAGAAAATAATGCACACATAGAGACATTAGGATTGGTCCGAGACCAATGAAAAACCCACTATGGGGAGAACCCTTGCAAATCTTCTTCATCTTAGTTCATCATAAAATGATTCATAAAAAGAGAGTACAATTATCCATAACTTTATCTATGCAACAAAACAACTATGATATCCATGAAACAAATCTAATCATGCTTATAATCAAAACCCTCATTTTGATGGTTGTAATGTGTTGTCACTGAATGTAGTCACTTACTGGATATTATTGAACCATGTTGCCACTGAGCATAGTATTCAGAATATTGAATTCCCATCTTTGAGTCCCATACACATGGAGGAGAAGTTGTACGAGCATCTATAACAGTCCTGGATGCTCTCTGCAGAACTGGAAGACTACATCCGGAACAAATCTGGATGCTCCTAAGTGAACTGAATGAGGGTTTCGGGGATCAAACATACCCATATCTACCTCAAACCTTGGATGCTCTGATAATTCTTCTATGCGAGAATCTATGGCAACTCACACACTCTCAGGACCATATTATGCATGCATCAAGGGACCAAACTGAGCAACGGAAACCCTAGCCTCCTGTACGCTCCCACAAACACTTTGTGCCAGTGTCTAGGGATTTCAAGACATTGTATTAACCATTGTGTGCCAGATTTGAAGGACTAAAATTCCCAGTTCTGTGTCAGCATCTAGGAATCAAAAAACCCTATATCAGTGCGAGCTTCACCCCTGAGATTTCAGACCCTCATGCGAACTTTCCTCTGATAGACCTATGCAAACCAAGACAATAAGAGAAGATAATATGGTTTGATCAATATGTCCAAATGAGATTGAGGTCTTTTCAATTATAGGCTTTCATGAGGGTCCACTTGTGGTTGAGGCTGACCTGTCCAATTTAACATGTGCTTAGGGCTGACCTAACCCAATATACATGAGTGAATAAATAAATTCAAAAACCAACTTTGGCTTGGCCAATAATTTGATCTTTAGGTTGATTTTTGTTCTCTAAAAAAGAGGAATATATTGAAATTATTATCTTCATCATATGAGCTATCCAAAGTGGAATTTGATCGCATTTGCAAAAATTAACACTCCCTCTCAACTAGGGAGAATTCCAGTTGCCAATATATGTCCATTGATCAATATGACATTTTGGTGTCTTCAAGTGTCATCACGTATCATCCCTAATCATCTCTGACATGTAGTCATAATGTAATGACCACCTCAGGTATCTCATCATCATAAATTATCAATGTGCATATCGATATATCGCTTGATTATTCTTGTTTATCTCTTTATTTTTCCTGCCCATATGTTGAACATTCTCGAATCTAGAAGAAGATGAATTTGTTACTGGAGGGGAGCTTAAGCTACCACCCTATATCCATTAGGATGATACCTAGAATATCTTCAAGTGGGATACTACCCAGAATATCATCATCAATCATGATTAGAGAGCATGTCATCAAGGAGCACATCTCATCCTAGAACCACATTAGGGAACACATCTTGACATGGAATCTCATGGGGGAGTTATACATATACAACCCCATATTGAGAAATAGGATATCCAAACACACATGGTAGCACATATCGACCCTCAAATCTCATCAGGGAGCTCAATCTCAACATGGAATTTCATAGGGTTATCTCAACCCATCCTATTTCCTATTAATATTCCCATCAATGACCCTAAATATTCATGTGGTAGAACACCTGCATCATAATTGACTTGGGTTGTACACTCCAAGTACACTCTCAACTCATTGGAAAAATGAGGAGCAATATTCCTGACAAGCCCAACTTGTGGGTATGATGCCAACTAGGGTATACTCTACAAAGAATAGGCAGGGTAGCATCATTCTCCAACCCTATGAATATAGGGGAGCAACATATTCAAACCTATGGGTAATAGATAGGGGTCATGTTGTGGAGGTAAATCCCCTCTAGGGATAGAGGCGATCCCTACTAGCCCAAATGGGGTCTAGCAACAATCAAACAATGCTAACATGCAGGTTCCTAATTGCAAATTAAAGGCCAATGATGAGGGCCTACCTGGATTTCAACACTAGTACTTGTAGAAGAGTCGTCGCTCCCATTCCTTTGCTCCGGCTGGTCACAATCCCGACGATCCTCGCGAACAGACACCTGCACATGCAAAGAACAACACAAACACAAGCATAAAATCCAATAGATGCAACTATATATCAGTCAGAAAGGATATAACTCAATCATCATTACAAAGACAATAAGAGTGGAACCATAATGATAGTCGTCTATTATTGATAAACAAAGAAGAATACAACCATAGTTCTGACGTCAAATCCTCCTTTGGCTGGGTGATCAGCATCACATGCCTTGCAAAGCTTGTTGGGAATGGGGAACAAGCCTCTCTCTCCTTGGTTACTTGGACAAGAATCTCCTCACTTAATATTTATCCTCATAGGAATGAAGAAGACTTCTTGTAGCATAAGCTTAGCAATTCTCAGACTTTGGGACTTAGAATTTGGAACTTGGAGACTAACTTGTCAAAGGCAAAAGGAAAAGCTTTTATAGATAGAGGAGAAGGAGTTAGGGTCATCCACAAGATTCCTAGGATTGGCTTTATCACTAAGAAGCTTCCATGAGAGGTGGAGAACTACTTCCCTTCTATGGAGATTCGAAACCCAACTAAACTAACTCAAGATGGAATCAGTTCATGAATAGGTTAGGAAGAACCTTCGTAAGTTTGTTTGTTAAAAACTTTACCCAACTGGGCTGGTGCGAGTGCAACTCTGAGACAGAGCGCCAATTGGCATGTCCCCTTTGGAGGATTTCCCCCATTGGCACGAGTGATACACAGTGGAACGGCGCTAATGGAAAAAGGGCTATTTTTATGGGTATTTTGCAAAAGGTGAGTTCAGGGCATATGAAGTACATACTCAAGGGGATATAATGCAAGTGTTTTCAGGTTATGTCACTTCTCACAGGTCTCGAAATAAGTCCTCCATTGTGTGGGAGAAGGGGTAACAGGGACGATGACAAATTACTGTGTAACAGATGCCCCCTAAAGCATGAGGCCCGAGAGAGAGAGAGGGGTGAAATGCTTTACAAGAACATGGCCAACTGAAAACACTACCGCCGGATAACCTGCATGAAGAAGTACAACTGATATCTCAAGTACATGACATATGTGGTATGGGCGCAGCCATCCATAGCAGAGCACATAAAAATCTAGATCCAAGGTATGGATGCAGCCATCCAGTGAGGATCAATAAACAGACTCAGGCATGGTCGCAGCCATCCAGTGAATGAGTCATGTAATGATCATAATAATCCAAAAAATCGCAACCTGGATCCCAAAAGACAAAATCCAGGGTCTTGCACTCCATCTCGACCCGAACAAAGTACAATTTCAAGCATGTGAATATGGGAGTCGAAGTCAAACATGCAAGAACATCGTCTGATTACCAGTCAATGATGAAAACTGTTAACGGATGTGAGAGGTACCACCAATAATGACAATGGTCCTCAAGGTACTATAGGTACAATCTACGGCGTGCGAATCAGTGAGCCGGCATCGAACACCCATAGAATCATTTGATTGGAGGCCAATGATGAAAACTTCGCATCGAACACGAAGAACTTGCCATTGAGGCATGCAGGCTCCAAGGCACCTGATGGGAGTATCTAGGTCAACTTCCTGGATAATGAGCTGAAGTCGACAGGAAGTGACCTTGATCAAAGGTGGGCCATAATGTTTCCCACATCATCGACATGAGACAGAGAAGGATAAGATGTTTTGTGTGAGGTATCAGAGGGAGGTTGAGTATTCTGAAGAGGTCAACTTCTCTTGAACATATTGGTGGGACGACAGTGGACTTGGTAGTATTTGACATCAAATGATCAAGGGTCATGGTGACAAAGTAATGAGCAGATGAGAGGTCAAACAGGATAACCCAAACCCACGGAGGCAAGTGTAAAAACAAGATGAGATGTCCCCACCTAGACACGAATGAAGACAAGTGCCATGTTCAAGAGCGACATATTGTTGACACGACAATAATCGTGGTTCCATTTTCCCCACCATTGCTGGCGAGTACCCCAGTTATTTTTATAAACAAGCTTGATAGGGATAGCATATGCTTGTAAAGCATCATTTCTACGGAATCCAATGTCATCAAGTTTTAACGAGTCTGACAGAGGAAAAACTCGGCGTCTTTTCATGTTTAGAGAGTTTGAAAAGACAGCAGAAAAGTAAACTCCAGGGGGGTCCTTTTTCGTAAATTTGTGTCTTTGGAGTCTGAAAAAGTATAAAACAATGCTCGAAAGAACTGTTTGATCATTACGATCGAGGAGTACTTTTCATGAGTAGTGATTTCAATCTTAAAAAGTAAAAAAGTGATCGAAACCATGTCGCTTCGTAATCGTTAACGAACCTGAAACGACAAGGGTCTGACGATCTTTTCATCTTTACACGGTCGGAAAAGGGTTTAAAGACGACCGCCTCTCATTTACGTTTAACGAGTCAAGAGGAAAAACTCGGCATCTTTTCATCTTTAAACGGTCAAAAAAGAGCTGAAAGCAAACCTTCATTTTTATTTTCTTTAACGAGTCAAAAAAGGAAAAAATACTCGGCAATATTTTCATATTTTACGAGTCAGAAAAGAGCTTAAAGGTGACTCGTCCTAGAGGAATGAGTGGTATAAAGGGTAGTAACTGGTTCCGGAAATGGTGGAACTGCTCAAAACATATAATGGTCAAGAGGCTGGCTAACAAAACCACTCATAACTGTGGTCCCTCGGGAAAGGTAAAACAACCAAGTGAAAGCATATGATCGGTCAAAGAGATGGTGGCGATGGAATGAAAACAACCAAGGCTCATCTAGCAGAATTTAGTAGATAAAGACAGCAATCATGAGATGTAAAATGGGTATGGGTTCATTTTTACACAAGCTTGAACCATGGAGAACTCTACTTGGATTCGGTTTCATGTTTACACAAGCTTGAAACGAAAAACTATGCTTGTTATGAGTTCGCATGCCCCCAGCATAATGATGCAAAACGAGGTACATGCCCCCCAAGCTTCATTACATTCAACAAAGTGGATGGAATGAAGGTTCACTTTCGAGATCTTGGAAAGACTCGACTGGTATTTTACGAGATCTTAATCAAAAGACTCGATCAGGAAAGGGAGTTGTTTCATTTTTTAATGAGGTTGACACAGTAAAAGAACTATCCTCGTAACCCTTGTTTCATTTTTTTAACGAGCTTGACACAAGATCAGGAACTATGCTCGATCAATGTTATAGCTCCAAATCTCACTCTTATGGTTTGTGATTCTGTACTCATGGCCTAGGGCAACCCCTCCTTCCAGACCTAGTCCTAAAATTTAAAAAACAGTGTTTTATCCCTTATACGCGAAATTTCCCTAAGTTAAATGCGTGTATACATGGGTCTGTGTATATCCAACCCACGTATATGTATTAAAACACTTAAAAATATATATAAAATTCCTCATTTTCGGGCGGAGATCGTGGGTTTTACCTGCTGATCACCTATTAGTGCCCATGGCCCAACTGTTCCCAACCAACTCCCAACTAAAAAACTACTTTGGGAGAGGTATAAAAAGACCTCAAAGGGAAGGCCTAAAGGAGGAGAGAAGAGATAGAAAGGTTATTATGCTGAGATTTTTCCCCTGACCAGGTCTGAAGCCCCTTGTGCCTTCTGCACTTCCCCCATTTGTCCAGGAAACCTTTGTTTCCTTGTGTGTTGATGTTCATCCACCATTTATGACATCATGGAGAGAGTCATGGAAGGAGTTTGTTAAAGGTTTGAGGCTGGAACGGATCCGGAAGGAAGATTTGCTTGGAGCCTGTTGAAGGTGATTCAGGTGAAAATATTCCCTTTTTATGTACTTTATTTGTCTATAATAAAAGAAACACATGTCTTGGTTCCCGAAATGAATCTTCTTTATGTTAATGATATTCATGTTTAGAATTCATATGTAAATGGTTATTTGGATTTCATAACTAACTACCTTTATTTATAACATGAAGATGGTTTCATTATAAGTTTTTGTCCACATACTGTTGTGTTCTTTGAATCAGTTGTTTTGCAGGACAAAGGAGAGGAAGGGAACTCCAAGAAGGGTCTGGACCCTAAAGGTCTTCTCAAACGTAGGACCTAAGGTACGTACCCTTTACAATAGAATTTGCTTATAATAGCATAATGGCTATGTGAATGTGTGCTTCTTTGAATAGACAACTTTCAGTCTGCTAGGGTTTCAACCCAAAAAGCCCTAGGGGAACATTTCCCTCCATCAGAATTGGCGACTCCACTGGGGACAACACTCTTGTTGTTCCTAGTTTGGGTGTTTTTCAAGCCAATCAGGGCTCAGCTGCCTGTTTGTTTGCTGTTGTTGTCTGGTCTATTTTTGGACTTTAAGTTTTGCCAGTTTCTTCAGTTTGTTTTTTATTTTTCTTGAAACCTTTTATATACGTTTTTTTTCTTAGTTACAGAGGCGTATGTACGCATGTTTCTTTAAGTGAACCCACGTATACGCAGGTTTCCTTAGTTACAGTAGTGCATACACGCATTCTGTACATAAGTACAGTCGCGTATATCTTTCAATTTTCAAGACTGGTAAATCTTTTTGTCTCTGAAGGTATGTCTAGTAGTTTGAGTCAGTCTGAAACAGTCATTTTCCAGTATCAGTTATTTGTTTTACAGTGAGCATCTTGTTCCGAATTCTCTCTTATTATAAGAAGTATTGTTCTTGTTTTTTGTTGATTGCAAGCGTCATCATTTTTTGCTAAAGCACGCAAGATTTCTTGCTAGGAATCTTGGTTGGTCTGATTTATCAGGGTAGGAAGATTGATCTCAATATTTGTGTTAACCTTGCTTTTGGTGACTTTTTCGTTTGCTTGATAAAAACCACTTTTTGTGACCATCCACTTCTTTGTTTCATGAAAAGTTGTTGATTGACACTTTCTTGGAATTGGTCTTTTTGATCTTTTTGGTTTTCATTGCCAAAGCTTTCATTACTAATTTTGATTGTTAAGAGCACTTTTTAACACATTTATTTTTGTTGAGTTTTCGTCCGTTGTGTGGGGCCAACTCGCAAAAGTGTTTGATTGCCTATTCTTCAATCACAAGTTTAAGTGTTGTTGAGAGCATTTTTTGAAAAGATTCTTTTGTTGTTGCTTTTGAAGAAAATCTTTTGAAAAACTTAGTTTTTCTTTCTTGAACTTGGTTTTCATTTGGTTTCCTTTTAGTGAGTGAAAGTGCTTTATGTTTGTCTTAGAACTTCTTTTTAGTGTTTAGACGAAATGAATTGTAGCATCTCATATTCCATCTAGACATTTTAAGTGGCAAGACAAAGATTGATAAGCAAGCAACTTTCATTTTTTGTTTTTAGAGTAGTTTTAAATCTTGCATCCGAATATATTTGTTGCATTAGGATAGATTTGCATCCCCTTTTAGGCATACATAGCTTTGTTAGCTTTTGTGAGTGTGAAGCGTGAATTAACGAAAAGAAAAGAAAATTTTGTTTTAATATAAGTTCCTCTAAACCCTATAGAAATTGCTCTTCATCCAAAAACGAAAAAGTGCATGTGCATGTAGTTAAGTTTTTATTAATTTCTTTTGCGTCAAAAAACACCACTAGTTTCACTTCCGTTACCTTGTGACTTAAAGAACATCCTATTTTAAAATCAAGCGCTAACTAAAATTCACTAGAACTTTTTGTTTTAGTCAGTTACACCAACAAGTTTAGGATTTTAGGGCCTTGGATTAGGCGAGTGGAGAGTTAACTCTCCAAGGCCATATAAACGTCAAACGTAGGAGTCTGAATAATGAGAGAAAATCCAATAGTGTTAGGAAGACCAGGAAAGCTCCGGATCTGGGAGTTAAGCACGAGGGCCTGTGAAGACAGGGAAGAGAGATACCCCCTCTCCTACTTGTCCGAACTTACCTCACGACTGTTCCGCCTGGCTTCTGCAACGAGTTGGTATCCATAGTTGCTACTCCTAGGGATCTACACAGGTGGCTACAGAGGGGAATCTCGTGGCACCTGAGGTCGACGTTGCATCACTCTCGACAATACTACTGGAGGGCACCCTTCCGAAGCTTGGGAGCTTACACCGGCGCAGGCTGTTGTTAGGAGGTCAGCGTAACTTCCTCTAATACCTTTGCTGATAGGACTGGGCCCTCATCATCCCAGACTATCTTCAGAAGGCCCCTTAATTTCACTTTCTTGTATTTTGGTGTCCAGTCTTAATCACCTGGAGCGGAAATACTTGGAAGTTGTTTGACTGGCTGTTATCTTTAGGGACTTTATAGTGTGTGCTCTGTGCTCTTAGTTGGCCTAGCTTTCAATTTTTTGAGTCTTTAGTTAGATCATAACAAAAAATTCAAAGTGGCTTACCGATCTCCCAGATGGTCTTGAAGACTTCGTGGTCTTTCGCCACCAAGTTTAGAGCCTTCTCCTAGAAGGCACAGAGGCAATGCTACCGGTGGGTTCTGTCCCACGCCAGTTGACGCATCGGGGATTAATCCTCCTCTCGGGGACATTAGTGTTCAAGCAAGGCCTGGCACTTCTGAACAAGAGAGGGACACTCTAGTCCTTTCTCGAGTTCTCTTTCAAGTGGGGAATAACATAGAGGTAGAAGAACTCTCAAAGTCGTTAGCGGCTCCGAATTCTCCATTGCCATCTAGTCATCCGGACGTATTACAATACGTTGGGACTCTGACGCATAGACCGTCAAGTCCAGGTTACGCTACGCGCTTACCATCGATGACCACTACTGGAAGCATGGCTTCTACAAGTGCTACGACTATGCAAACTCCAACATCGGTGCAAGGAGGAGGAACGATTTCCATCTCCTCTACTTCCTTGTTTGGATCTTTTGCTAGCACATCTTTAGTTGGGTCTACCTCCATTCCGTCCACGAGTGGAAATACCCAAACCAATGCTTTTGGTACTGGATTCTTCCCATTTGGCACCCACTCACAGGGTATTCCATCAGTTCCGTTTAGTGCCGCTATGTCCATGATGGGCGGATCAGCTTCATTCCAGGGTTTTTCTTTCGAAAGTGGTCATATACCACATTCCAACCCGACGATAGGATCCATGCCTTTTTCTTCTGTAGGACAAAGCAGCAATCCTTTCCAAGGTTGGAATAACCCTGGGGTTAGTGGCGCGGGAACAAGGAATCCATTTATTGGCCAACAAGGGAATAGGTCGTACTCCACGGTTAGTTCATTTCAAAGTATTCCTCCCCTAGATTCGGCTTGGAATCCTTATCAGGGGTTATCAACTCCTTATAATCCTTTAGGAGGAAACTTTGCCGGTTATGGAGGTTTTGCGGCTAGAGTTGGTCAAACTTTGAATTTTGCTGGATCACAAGGCTTGCCTTTTGGTCCAGCTGGTTCTATGGGTTACTTCGGGCAGCCTGGTGCCTCCCAAAATCCAGGACAATCTTTTCAGAACTTTGGGAGTTCTGTCCATTCTAGGTGGAATCCCCAAGGTCCTCCTAGGCTTCCGTTTTTGCCAACGTTGAACTTGCCAGATCTCACTAAGTTAACAAATGACCCAATCAAATACAATCCGGCCTGGCCTCCGGTCCCAACCAAACTCCCTTCGGACATTCCAAAATTCGAAGGGAAGAGCGGTGAAGACCCAGACGACCATGTAACCACATTCCATTTGTGGTGCTCATCTAACTCCCTTATCAATGATTCGATTAGGTTGAGACTCTTTCAGCGCACCTTGACTAGTAATGCGGCCAAATGGTATATAGAGTTGCCAGGGGGCAGCTTCACATCTTTCACTGACTTAGCTAATATTTTCTTAAATCATTTCCAGTTGCATATCCGCTATGATGCCGGAACTGAACTTCTGGCCACTTTTCGTCAGGATAAGGCAACTCACATTTCTGACCATATTCAAGAATGGAGACGGAGCAAGAAGCTCATCAAAGCCGAAATCCCTCCAGAGTACCGTCTCTAGTGGTTTTTGAAATCTTTACAACCCGAGATCTCCAAGGATGTCTCCATGTCTGGGGTCTATTCTGAGGAGAAATCCATTTTTAGGGCCCAGCAATTAGAATTGATCTACTCTCAGTCTGGGATCCTACAAAAATACTTGTCAAATGCTCCTGGGTCTAAGGTTGACGTAGCTAAGTCGAAGCCAGGTCCGCACGCGGATGGTATCGTCGGGTCAGTAGACACAACTACCATTAACTTGTTGAATCAATTACAACAGTTGTCCTTACAAACTGCTTTTAACAACCAAGTCACATTGTCTAATCCCCCGGCTTCCCAAACTTCTTCAATTAATGCCGTCCAATCTGATAACCCCAAAGGAAATCAAAATTCTAATGGGAAAAAGAAAGGACGAGGTAAGAAAAAGAACCAGGATGGGAAGCCTGATGCAAATAAATCCGGCAACAACGCTGGTGGTGGTAGAAATGAGCCGAGAAAGAAATTCAAGTTTCCATGCAAGTTGTGCAGTGGAGACCACTTAACTCATCTCTGCCCTAAGATTGAAGACGCTCAGCGCTTGTTAGGATAGCAAGGGACTTCTATTTCTCAAGCTGTGTTAACCAACCCTTTTCCCCAAGGGCAAAAAATGCTTGCTAGCGCGAGTTCAAACCCTGGTACCTTCGCAGGGGGCAACCAGGAAGGGGACAAATCATCGAATGTTTTTATGATGGGTTCTAACGTCCATGTGGCTACTCGGTCACGTGATTATGGTGAAGGTGAAACTTCCAAGGGTAAATCAATTCCCGAAACTAACAACCCACTTCATATTGAGCGACCTTCTTTTGAGACTATACCTCGGGTACCGAAAGGTTCTGCTAAACGTGCGACTATCAACCCTAATATTAGGGTAGCCCAGAATTACTCCATTGTTGAGGATCTGGCTCAGAGTCCATGTGCTATGTCCACTTTAGAGGTTATCCAGTCATGTCCTGCTCAAATAAGTGCCTTGCTATCGGCAATGGGGGCAGTGGATCCAAGTAATTCCTTAGCTCTCACTTTTGATATGAATAATGTCAAAAAGAGACTTCCTCATCACATGGCTTTCCAGATAAAGTATACCTACCAGAAAACAAATATTTTTCGGACGGTTATAGATGAGGGAGCTTCCATGTGTGTCATGTCTATGTCATGCTGGAAGGCCATTGGATCACCGTCGGTTGTTCCTTCACCCACCCTATTGACAGAATTTGATGGTCATTCTCATAGGCCATATGGGATTATCCTGGCCTTTCCTATATGTGTTGGAGGAAAGGTCGTTAATATTGAAGTAGAGGTCATAGATGCTAACCTAGACTATAATCTCCTCTTAGGAAGGAACTGGGTATACGAAATGGATGTCGTTGTTTCGACTCTGTTTCGTGTCATTTTCTTTCCTCATGAGGGGAAAATCGTTAAGGTTGATCAATTGGATTATTGTCCAGTTGATCCTCAAGCAAGCTCTGA
Source organism: Pinus tabuliformis (assembly GCA_031772625.1). Taxonomy (NCBI): domain Eukaryota; kingdom Viridiplantae; phylum Streptophyta; class Pinopsida; order Pinales; family Pinaceae; genus Pinus; species Pinus tabuliformis. Next base: position 442,895,929 of record CM062818.1, on the reverse strand, counting down.
CTCTACTATTCCTTTAGTGGGTAACCCCCGTCCGCCTACTGAGAGTCTAGGAGTCGGGATGTACTCTTCATTGATGGGTACATTTAATCTTCCCCCTCCTACAGCTGGGATAGATACAATTTCATCCTCCAGGGACCCTTTATAGAGAGAGTTTGTTCAAACTCCTTATTCTTCAAAACCTGGAACCTTAGCTTCATCTGTGACCACATCAGGTGACGACAAGGTGGGTGGAATAGAATCTCTTATATCTGCAGTAGAGCTTAGATGTGAATCTATCGATAACTCTGTAGATAACCATTCTACTTCTTCCTCCAGGAAGGAGATAGACGGTGATGTGGCTCATTTTCAGACCCTCGATTCCACCTCTGCATCGGATTGCTCGGATATTGTTTTTCTGTCAGATGAAGCGATATTCGAAGCAATGACGGCTGTAGATCGACCTTTGGAAGATTTACATCGTTGGTCACACTTTCATTCCCCTATGCATGAAGTCGAATCTCGGTCCTCCAGTTCGACTAGCGATGTTTGTACGGTCCCTTTGGCTCCAACACATTCATTTTCCAAAGGAAGTATATTGATTGGTTTGATCATCGTACCTATAAACATCCCTAGGAGTAAGTTGGCGGAGCCCCCTGATGGGCTCTACCTAAGGAAGTGCTTTGCTTAGCTTTGGCCAGGCAATGGCTTCTTTGTACTTTATGTATATTTGTACATATATCGTCGAGATTTTTCTGATATCAACACTTTTTGGTCTGCTGTGGTAGGTGTTGATGGATGACTTGGTCTATTTTTGGTTTGCCGATGGTGCTAGTCGGCACACTCGGAATCTCGCTTCCGCAGCTTGGGTACTCTATTATCCAACTGGTCAATTGATGGCATCAAGAGGCGTGTGTATCGGTCCTGCTTCAAACAATATGGCCGAGTATACTGCCGTTATTAATTTATTATCTGAGGCAATCTCTCATGGGATCGACTTGTTGGTAGTGTATCTTGATTCTCAATTGATAGTGTCTCAATTAAATAACATTTATCGGGTACGGGATCCATCTTTATATCGCCAGTATTTAAGGGTGAGGTTGTTGCAAAGATCATTTACTTATATTAATTATTTGCACATTCCAAGATCTCATAATTGGTTAGCTGATTCTATCGCTAATCAGGCATTAGACTGGCACATCAATCATTCATCATAATGAAATCAAGCATCAAAAAGTCAAATTGTATATATATATATCGTAAAGCATCTCGAGTGTACATATGTGTGTCCGAAAATATACAAAATTGGGACTCAAATGCCCATAATCATGTCCGGCATATCTAATGCCTCGACTCAGGATGAGCATCTAAGTATGCAACTATCGCAGTGGCCACATGCCAAAAATTGCGAACCCAGTCACGTGGCATGCCAACCACATGACGCTGCATATCCTCAGGAAGGTCCTCTATGATGGCCATCGGTACTCGGCAGCTCAGTCTCGCCAAGTGTCGTTGGACATTGTTTAGAGTCCGTTTTGTATCAGCAGCCACCTCTTCGGCTCCTCGGCCGCGCCATCCATGCCGTGGGAACCCATCTGGTCGTATCGGCACAACGTCTGGAACATGATCATCATATCAGTCATTTGAATCTCATCAAAAATATTTTTCAAAATGCATCATTATATTTGAAAAATCCAAAAAAAATCATAAAATCAAGAAATTCTTACGAATCTCGCCCCATGCTGCATTCGGTGGTAACACTAGATCGGGATCTCCTCGGAAATCCAACCCAGCATAGGGGTAGTCATCCACGACGATGATATGCTGATCCCACCAGGTGAAGAAATCATCATCAAAGGCAGTCCTTGGGACCTCCCCACCCCCCAGACGTTTCATCAGATCGGCCCACCGGCCCATGCGTGGATCGCGTGGGGTGCTGATGGAAACTGCTACCCTAGGGCGGAGTGCGGGAACCTTCTCGAAAAAGAAAGTACACAAGATAGTCCCATATCCAAAGTTATTGGTCTGTCCCCTCCTGATAGAAGTGAGCTGGCTCTTCATGTTGGCCAGAAGAGGAGTACACCAGTCAAACACAGTAGTGAGACAATCAACTGCCACGCTCATGGTGACCCATGAAGCCTGATGCAGAGAGGATGATTCGTTCACTCAAGCTATGGTGAACAGGATTATCCTAAGTGACAAACTCGCCACATGTGTGATGGAAATCTAGCTCCCAACCTTCTTGGGATGTCTCGGGTAGTATATCTGTACATAGTCCTCTATCGAGAGGCTACTCTGTGTCCTGCCTCGGGAATGTACTACCTCTCCCCTTCGGGAAAGGCCCGTGATAAAATAGATATCCTCCACTTCTACCCTGAGCGGCATCTGATCGATCATAAAGGCTTCCTCCTCGACGTTCCAATAATCAATGAGCATCTCAAGCAGACGTGTGTTCACTTTCATATTTGGCAGTTTGAAAATTTTAAGCAAACCGCATCCCCGTAGGGCATCTAATGCTTCTGGACTGTTCATAACTTCATTATCTACTGTTGCGTGCTCTCTTTCACGCCACGTGACAGGCATCCTGAGAAAAAATCGATTTAAAACCGTTAGTTTTTGTTTAAAAATGGTTCGCGGCGTATACACGGGTCCCTGTGCACATAGTCGCGTATAGGGCCCGCATGTACGCGGGTTCAATATTACCAACCCGCGTATACGCCATGAGGAAATTTTTGACAAAAGTTCAACGGTGAAACATCAATCAAAAATCTTAAAACCTGTCACAATCAATTGCAAGCTAAGTATAAGAGTTACCTGGAAGATTTTGATGAATTTGAATGATTGAATCTGGCTGTGGGAAGTTTGCTCCTTTTGCTCCAAAACCTTTGCTCTTAAACTCAAATGGTAAAAATGGTGAGTCCAAAATGCTTTTTATAAGTTTTGAAAATGTAAAATTTTTTCAAAATTTTATTTTGTTTGGCCTCATGTGACTTTTAACTTGGGAGCTTGGAATGTCGAGAATGGTTTGTTTTTCAGGAAATTTTGGACGTTTTTCAGTTTCGAGACGGTTCCATGACTGTTGACCCGTCATGGCAGGTATCATTTTCTCACTGGCATATAGGTTAGGGACACCATTTTTTCCGTTGCATTATGTATACTAGCCTCCATTTGTCGATACATCTGCCATAGGGTCGATCCCATCGTGTTATGGTTCTTAAGCCATTTTCACTCGCCGATTCTTTAAATCATGACACGATGGTAGGGCCATCCTTTACATGGGCATCGTAGTTAGCACCTCACTGACATTTGTTGCCCATGCTACTCCATTGAGTAGGCTCGGGAGTCCTCTGTAGTCCCGCCATGACTTATGCATTGAAGGCTCATTCCTCTTAGCTTCTCCACTTTGTTCTGGCCTTATACCCTAGAGGCTCCTTTGTGTTGAGTTGTACTATTGCATTGCATGTTGACCACTTGCACCTTTTGGCCTAGAGCCGACTTCACTTGGACTCGTGTTTAAGCCAACTTTTGACCATGACGACTTCAAAATCAACCTTGCATACCTTTGACTTCTGCAGCTTGACACACCTTGACCCATGGAAGGAACACACCTTTGAGTGTAACTCACCAGTTTTCACCTCCCTGCATTGAGCATAGGAATGTTCCATTCCCAGGAACTAGATCATCTGTTTCACCAACACTCGTTCTTTCCACTTTACCATAGCATTCTTTTATTCTTTTTCCAGCTTAACAGAAAAAGACAAAAAATTAAATATTCCAAAAAAGAGCGGGAACGGGACAGTATTTCCATTTATTGTTGGCAGCTAGAGTCAGTCTTGTCGCCCTTGAACAAAGCACTCAAAACAAAGTCTCCTCCGCATGGGTGGGATTTAATTTGACTTAGGTACGCCATAACCTTTTTATTGAGTCAGTTCTCCCCAGATTGGTTATCTCTTCCAATCATATGGAGGGTTCGTTCGTGCCTCCTGCATGGCGAACTTATACAGAGTCATCATATGCTGCCACATAGTCACATTGAGTCGTGCTTTTGTTCAAGGGAAGTTAGCCTGAGTCGGCCTCTCTGCGGTGTCTCTTAACTCATTTTTTAGTCGGCCATCCCTGGTTGTCAGTGTCATGTCTATCATCACATCAGTTATATTGGTCCTTTACTCGTGCCAGTTTGAGAAGGTCCCCATTGACTTCTTACTGGCGGGTCTTGTCCTTATCGATGACGATACCTTGCTATGAGGACAGGCCTAGAGCTGCACCCTGGCCCTATTTTCATTATTGATAGGTCACCTTGTGCTCAGCATCGATCAATATCATGGGTCTTTGACTGAGTGGTTTCCCTTGTGTTCGACATCAGCTTACATTATCACACATTGGGATTCATGCAGTACCTTGGTTTCCATTTGACCCTATTGGTGGATACCTCGCCTCTGTGTCAGCTTTCATTATTGGTTGGCTCAGAGGGTTTCTGTTGTGCGCTAGCCACATCTTGTGTACACCGGAAACGTACTTCGGTTGGGTTACTACACTTTTTTCGTTCGATTCCTTCCACATTATTGGCCTACGAGTTACACTCGCACTAGATTGATGAAGGATGCCTTAATGCCTTCCTTCTAGTGGATCTTTCCCTATCGACTCTGACTCATTGCTCTGGGGCAAAGATCTAGATTCCATTTGGCAGTACCTTGGGGTTTGCAGTCATTAGTGGCAGATCCTTCGCTATCGACAGTGGGAAATCATCATTGTCTCCTGATCAATAGATTCTTACAGGTGTTCGACTCTAGCTCATCTATTCACACTTGGTAGATTGTACTGGGTACCTTGACACTCATTATCATTATCGGTGAGTAGTCTTGTGTTTGTTAACAGTATACATCAATGACCGGTAATCAAACGATTTCTCACATGGTCGACTTCAGATCATTTATTCTAATGGTGTAGAAATGTACCACGGCGGTCGGTGAAGACCTCAGGTTGTGTCAGCATTCATTGGTTCACTTGACAATTGCTCCTATTGCTCCTGTTGCTACTACTTGATACCACTCCACCTCATATGTTGCAGTTAGTCATGGCGACATTCTATATGCTGGCACCTGAGTTTGCAGTGTAGTACCATCCTATTCCATCATGTTCAGTTGGCACCTTTTGGGATTAGTCTTTGATATCAGTGATCTGTTGCGTCTTTCAGCATCATTGACAGTCTTATATGTGATATTCAGCTATGTACTTGTTTATTATGATCAGATGATCCATTATGTATCTTTCAGTCATTTATACTTGTATACTTAGTGGATCCGCTTGTACTTGATATGCGGACATGCTTTACTTTTTCTGAGCATGGGTATGCCCGCCTCAAACAGTGTTTCTTTCTTATCTCTTTTGGTGGCTTGGCAGGCTGAATTCTGGTGAAGTCCTCCTCGGTTTTTGACAGACTTCCTTTCCATGTACTCGCATAATATATTTCGGCCATCATGTACCCCTTCTGACCTCATATATTAGGGGGCATCCGTTATAGCTCCAAATCTCACTCTTATGGTTTTTGATGCTGTACTCATGGCCTAGGGCAACCCCTCCTTCCAGACCTGGTTCTAAAATTTAAAAAACAGTGTTTTATCCCTTATACGCGACATTTCCCTGATTTAAACACGTGTATACGCGGGTTTGTGTATATCCAACCCACGTATATGTATTAAAACACTTAAAAAAATATAAAATTATTCATTTTCGGGCGGAGATCGCAAGTTTTACCTGCTGATCACCTGTTAGTGCCCGTGGCCCAACTGTTCCCAACCAACTCCCAACTAAAAAAATACTTTGGGAGAGGTATAAAAAGACCTCAAAGGGAAGGCCTAAAGGAGGAGAGAAGAGAGAGAAAGGTTATTATGCTGAGATTTTTCCCTTGACCAGGTCTGAAGTCCCTTGTGCCTTCTGCACTTCCCCCATTTGTCCAAGAAACCTTTGTTTCCTTGTGTGTTGATGTTCATCCACCATTTATGACATCATGGAGAGAGTCATGGAAGGAGTTTGTTAAAGGCTTGAGGCTGGAACGGATCCAGAAGGAAGCTTTGCTTGGAGCCTGCTGAAGGTGATTCAGGTGAAAATATTCCTTTTTTATGTACTTTATTTGTCTATAATAAAAGAAACACATGTCTTGGTTCCCGAAATGAATCTTCTTTATGTTAATGATATTCATGTTTAGAATTCATATGTAAATGGTTATTTGGATTTCATAACTAACTACCTTTATTTATAACATGAAGATGGTTTCTTTATAAGTTTTTGTCCATATACTGCTATGTTCTTTGAATTGGTTGTTTTGCAAGACAAAGGAGAAGAAGGGAACTCCAAGAAGGGTTTAGACCCTAAAGGTCTTCTCAAACGTAGGACCTAAGGTATGTACCCTTTACAATAGAATTTGCTTATAATAGCATAATGGCTGTGTGAATGTGTGCTTCTTTGAATAGACAACTTTCAGTCTGCTAGGGTTTCAACCCAAAAAGCCCTAGGGGAACATTTCCCTCCATCAACCAGATCTAGTTTCATTTTTTAAGGAGCTTGACATAGGAAAGCGAACTATGCTCCGACCGAACCTCATCATAATGAACAGGAAGTCGGGGCTTCCAAGAGTGCCACTCCTAGTGGAAGGACAACATCTTGGAAGTCAGGGCCCAATGCCCCCAGGACAATATGCACGACAGTGACATCACTGGATACAGGCACGGGGTAAGTGGCCACATAGTTGATCTGTGGTGGGGCAGATACAACTGGTGGATAAAAGCCAGGAGGGGGTGGTAGCTGCGCAGGAGGCACTGGGGGACTAAAGAACGATAATTGATCTATAGTGACAATTCTTCCATCGTGTGGAAAACAAACCACACGGAAAAGTGAAGAGACAAGGACCCTCATGGCATAAACATAGTCACGGCCAAGGAGACGACTGAGATCTGGAGCACCTTGGGTAACTAGTACGTCTATATAGACGGTCTTGCCTCCCAAAGTAACAGGAAACTTCAGGAGGATCCCTAACGGTTGGCTGGTTCCTCCGTCAAACGCCAACAGATTCTGTGCGACTAGCACAAGCTGTGGGGAGCCCAAAGCTTGCCAAGTAGTGAAAGGCATGAGACTGACAGATGCACCCTCATCCAAGACAATGCCAGGTATTGCCTTATCATAGGCATGTACTGTAATCTGGAAAGGCACATGGGATGGAAGGCGGAATGTAGTCAAATGATTCTAGTCGAAGGAAACGACTAAACTACTTGGTGGGGGAATCGTATGATTACCCCCCTGCGCTACAGGAGACGAAGAAGGACCCTCTTGATCAACGAGGATAAGAGGGTCGTTCTGAGACTCAGGAGAATCTGATGAGATGAGAAGAACATGAGCAGTAGAATCATGATGCTCCTTCGAAACAGAGTAATCAACAGGTGGTGAACCCAAGTCAACACTCTCTCCGACCAATGGTTGGTCTGGAGCAGGCTTGGCACAGCCAGGTTCGGAAGGAGGAGGACAGACAAGAGAAGAATCTAAGTCGATCTCTTTTTCCACAAGGAGGGGGTCAAAAGAGAGCCTTTGATAACCAACAGGAAGTTGGGGTGAAGAAGTTGTAAGACTTTCCAAAACAGCGAAAGCTTTATCCATGAGCAGACAAAGGTGAAGGGGATGATTGCCCTCACATAGTCTACAAGGGATTCGAATCTTCCCTTTCTTCTGAATGTTGTCAGTTGATAGGGTGGCGTCGCCATGAGCTTTAGAGGATGATGAGGGACGAGCCGGATCATGAGACCATACTTCAAGGATCCTGGGAATACCAGGACAATCATGAAGAAGATGGTCACCCTTGCACAATTTACAAGGAAACTTAACCTTCCGCGGAGGAGCAGAAGGTGGCTTGACTTGAGTTGTACTTTTAACCTCTCGTTTAGGAGACTTCTTCTTCTTCGTCTTCTTCTTCTTCTTCTTCTTAGCCACCTGGTTACTTGAATCCAGACTTTCACCAGGCGAAGTAGAAGATGAGGATGCAGAAACAGGTGAAGAAGGGGAGAGGTCCACCTTAGAATCAACATGATGTTGTTCGGGTGGAGGAACTGATTGACCAACAGTTGAGACAGTAGGGACCAGAGAGGTTGAGAACAACCAAACAGGCAACCCAACAGTTAACCCAAGAAGGGACAACGTTGCCATGTAAGGAGCACCAACATTTCCAAAAGGAGGGAAATGACTAGGATTCCCATCAAAGGGGATGCCTGGGTTGGTAAACTTCGGAAAAGTTGCCATCACAAACGAGAAAGAACCCTACTCAAACTAACGCAAACAAGATCTAACCGGGTAAATGTGAATCGTGGCTGAATAAATTTTAAGACACAGGAATAGAACTTGACCTTTTCATCTTTAAAGAGTCGAGAAAAGGACAAAAAGATGACTCTAGTCGCCTTCGAATGTTTAGTGAGCCCGAAGTGACAAATGCTCAGGTGAGCCTTTTCTTTTAGGGAGTCCGAAAAGGATCAAAAGTGACTACTCCGGAGAGCTAGGCAAAAGGTTTTACCAAACAAATCTGTAAAACTGCATATACACCTGGCAGTCATATGAAAACCAAGGACTTTCCGTATGGCAGTCAATCTTCCCGAATGTTGTGTTCGATGCGTTACGGCTTGTAAGGCGGCAGACACGGCTTCCTATGGATAAAGGATGATAACCTAGTGGGGTCTCCCCATATACTCGACAGTACGTGGGAGCTCAAATCCGTGCTAGAACACTATTGCGTCACAGAAGGAGGAATCACCCAACCTTGAGTGAAACAAAAGTGACTAGGTTTAATGACACCGGAGCACGTCTCTAGCCTAGACCTCTAAATGTGTGTGTTATGTTCCAATACGTTGTTAGATTCATTCAGTTCATTTTAAAGTTGATCTTGGATTAGGTTTCAGTTTTCAGGCCTTACCGTATGTAATCTCTCAAAATTCCCTAAATGCAAACTATATGCCAAAATATGTCATTTCATTCGATGAATGCTAGTTACGAGAGGGTTTGAGAGTTTTCACGCAAATGAAATGATCACAAAACAACAAAGAACTTCCCTAATGCAGCTAATGGAAATTAACAAACTTTTCTTTAAGATCACTAATCACTAATCAAAATGAAAAGTTCTAATTCTCATTAACTAATACAAAGCAAAGAGGTTTTTTCTTTTGTTGATGGCAAAGTGCATTAAACAAACTTTGAGAAATAACAACAAAAAAATTCTATTCAATACAAGCACATTCAGTTCCCTAAATCACAAATCAAAATTCCAAAGAACAAGAAAAGTCCCAAAGAGACCAATGAGCCATGTAATCTAGGCTCAAAGTGAGACAAAGCGGAATTCAAGCAAAGACAAAGCAAGTCACCCAAATAACACAACAAAACGATTTACAACCACCAAACAAGTGCAAAGGAGTAATCAAAGAATCGACTGGACCACTAGAAGATCAAAACACCTGAGGAAGGCTCGACACAAAAAGCCACTAGATGCCCTAGGGCTAGAAATGTGAAATCGATAGAAAATGGCAAACATCCAAAGGGTAAAGGTAATCTATGCATAATTCACTTGAAAATGAGAATTCTAATTATGCAAGTGTGATCTATGCAAGAGAATTCTCAAACACAAGATGATTCTAATGTAATCCAAGAACCAATCAAGTGCAAATCAAGAAAATTGGGTGAGAGTTCCAAAGATCAAAAAATAAAAACACTCAAAGGCGATTAACACTCATACACAATTTAGCCCCCCCCCGGCGAATGAGGGGGAAATTTTTTTGCAAAAACAAAAGCAAAAGGATGCAAAATTGTGAAAAGACTAGGGCAAACCTCCAAGTAATGACCAAAGGAAATCAAATTAAGAATTTCTCAAAAAAGATACTCAAAACCAGTCAAACAAGACTCCAACGCACTCAAGTAGTCTAAAAAAGGTACCCAAAACAAAACTAAGCTGAGGGCTCACAGCCAAGCAAACTTCAAAAGTTCCCAATCCTGGCGTGACTGTCAGGCTGAAACTAGTACCTTACAGGGATTGGCACGGGTTGTCAATGTGCAACTAGCGCCAACTAGTGTGACTGTAATGCTATAAAAAGGTGCCAGCCGAGTTTGCTATGGAAAAATAAAAAACAAATGAGCCAAAGCTAAGTCAACAATACCCAAGTACACCAAAGAGCAAGAAGCAACACAGGGATTCAACCCTGAAAGCTAATCAAGCAGGAGAAACCAAGAAACAAGGCAAGTTCCAAGCCGTTCAACTCGTAAACCAAACCAGAGATGGACTGAAGTGGCGTTGATCTACTTTGCTAATGCAGAGAAATAGCGTTTCGAAGGCTATCTGGCCGTACTTCAGGCTCCGTCTAAAGTTTACAAATCAAACAACAAGACAAAACAAAGAACAAGAGAAAAAGCCAATTCCCCAGTGGAGTCACAAAATTGTTGTGGAGGTAAATCCCCTCTGCAGACAGAGGTGATCCCTACTAGCCCAAATGGGGTCTAGCAACAATCAAACAACGCTAACATGCAGGTTCCTAATTGCAAATTAAAGGCCAATGATGAGGGCCTACCTGGATTCCAACGCTAGTACTTGTAGAAGAGTCGTCGCTCCCATTCCTTTGCTCCGGCTGGTCACAATCCCCATGATCCTCATGAACAGACACCTGCACATGCAAAGAACGACACAAACACAAGCATAAAATCCAATAGATACAACTATATATCAGTCAGAAAGGATATAACTCAATCATCATTACAAAGACAATAAGAGTTGAACCATAATGATAGTCATCTATTATTGATAAACAAAGAAGAATACAACCATAGTTCTGACGTCAAATCCTCCTTTGGCTGGGTGATTAGCATCACATGCCTTGCAAAGCTTGTTGGGAATGGGGAACAACCCTCTCTCTCCTTGGTTACTTGGACAAGAATCTCCTCACTTAAGATTTAGCCTCATAGGAATGAAGAAGACTTCTTGTAGCATAAGCTTAGCGATTCTCAGACTTTGGGACTTAGAATATGGAACTTGGAGACTAACTTGTCAAAGGCAAAAGGACAAGCTTTTATAGATAGACGAGAAGGAGTTAGAGTCATCCAAAAGATTCATGGGATTGGCTTTATCACTAAGAAGCTTCTGTTGGAAATAATACTGAGAGGGGGGGTGAATCAGTATTATCAAGCAATTTACCAAATCTTCCTTATTTGATCTTTTGAACTATTCTTGCATATCAGTACCATAAATAATGAGCATGAATAAAGAAAATAGACAGTCACACCAAAGAACACAAGATGTAAGGTGGAAACCCAATGCGGGAGAAAACCACCTGCTGCAATATGTCTCTATCTTCTTTCAAGAAATTCTTTTTACAATGATTTTGTACTGGTGCAGTCCTTTACCAGCACGCAGGCTGCAACCTGCAGAGAGCTACAACTCTCTCTCGTTTTCCAGTCTCTCCTGGAAGGGAGCTACAACCCCCTACTTCTTTTCATGAAGAATCAAATGATCAACGAGTATACAACAGATACAGTCCACTACAGATATCAGATCAGTAATTACAGAAATAACCCAGAACACCTTATGAACAGAAATATATAGTCAACAGATCATCTTAAGACAGGGACGCATATTTTCTTTCTGTGACCTGCGACTGGACGCAGTCTACCTTCCACTGTTCTGCGTGCCGACGCACTGTTCCTCTATGCTTTGCTGCGACCGGCGCACCCAGAAACACTATCGCGCCGCGTCTTTTTCTTCAGAGACGCACCCAATAACACAGTCGCGCCGCGTCCTTTGCCTCAGAGACGCACCCAATATCACAGTCGCGCCGCGTCCTTTGCCTCAGAGACGCACCTGAGCCTTTACTGTACTGCGTCCCGGCGCACTTTCCCTTCACTGAACCTGCGTCCCTTCAGATATAAAAGATAGAGGACTTCAGAACCAACCCAAACACTCAGATCCACAGATCTGATCATGCGCCATAGAGATCACAGTCCATTAGAAGATTCGCCTTCATAGATCTGGACTAGATCTCACCAAAAGATCTTCAACCAAGATGATGCTCAATCCAAATGAATTCCTCTGCTTTATATAGGCAAGCTTCTCCCCAAAACATGGAACAATACCACGAGCCGACACCATAGAAACACAAAACCGTCGGCTAGATACCACACAAGAAACCCCCACGTGCTTTTCTCTTGCCTTGAAATGTGTGCACTGGGCGGACGCACCTCCTGAACGGCCGGCCTGCGTCCCTGGACGCGGGTTCTGTATGGTATACCTGCGGGGACGCACTTGCTGAACATATTTCCTGCGTCCTTCTTGATTTATCACCTGAATGGGTTTGCCATCAAGGACAACACCTGAATCATAATGCCAACAATCTCCCCCTTTGGACTTGATGGCAACCACATAATCTTCAGCTTCATTCTCCCCCTTTGACATCAAGGGCAAAGGGTATGCTCCCCCTATGCTCATGCATCTCCAGATCTGTAACCAGAAATCCATCATGAAGGAGATAGAGACATATTGCAGCTATTTCCAAGATCTCCTTCTCCATAATGCCAACAATGCATTATGTGCTCCCCCTGAGCCTATACCACCAATAGGAAGATGATCAACAGTAAGATGATGCATCAACAACCCCCAGCTTTTGCCTGAGGTATTCAAAAGTGTCCCTGGGCAACGGTTTGGTGAAAATATCAGCAACTTGTTCCTTAGAAGGAACATACTCCAACTTGACCTTCTGTTCAAGTACTTGTTCCCGGAGAAAATGGTACTTGATTGGTATGTGCTTGGTTTTTGAATGCATAACCGAATTCTTTGAGATGCTGATTGCACTTGTGTTGTCACATAAGATAGGAATAGGAGGTGTACAAGTGATTTGATAATCCTGCAAAGTCTGCATCATCCAAAGAAGTTGGGTGCAACAAGATGCAGCAGCAACATATTCCGCTTCAGCTGTAGACAAGGCAATTGAACTCTGTTTCTTGCTGAACCAAGATACCAGTCTGGAGCCCATAAAGAATGCACCGCCACTTGTGCTTTTCCTGTCATCCACGCTTTCGGCCCAATCTGCATCTGTATAAGCATGAAGAGTGAGATCTGTATCTCTAGGATACCATAAGCCATAATTTTGAGTCCCTTGAAGATATTTGAAAATTCTCTTCACTGCTTGAAGATGAGTCTCCTTTGGATTTGCCTGAAATCTTCCAACTATTCCAACTGCATGCATGATGTCTGGTCGGGTACCTGTCAAATATAGTAAACTTCCAATCATAGATCTGTAGGTTGGTTGATGTACTGCTGCAGATTCATCATTTGCACTGAGACTACATCCTGTGACCATGGGTGTACATACTGGTTTTGCATCTTCCATGCCATATTTCTTCAAAATCTGCTTGAGATACTTGGTTTGAGATAAAAAGATTCCTCCTTCCTTCTGTTGGATTTGCAAACCAAGGAAATATGTCAGTTCTCCTAGCAAGGACATTTCAAATTCTTTCTGCATGACTGAGGCAAAGCTTTGACTCATAGCTTCTTCATTGCTGCCAAAAATAATGTCATCTACATACACAACAAGTATTAGCAATTTGTCATTTTCAACTTTTATATACAGATTGCTATCTGCTGAACCTTTTAAGAAACCTTGTTGATGAAGATATTTGTCCAACCGGTAGTACCAAGCCCTTGGAGCTTGTTTGAGACCATAGAGAGCCTTTTTCAATCGGCATACAAGATTTGGATCATTTCCAAGAATGAACCCATCTGGCTGTTCAATGTACACTTCTTCTTCCAAGTCTCCATTCAAAAAGGCTGATTTCACATCCATTTGAAATACTTTGAAGTTCTGAAAACTTGAGAGAGCAAGGAACATTCGGATGGCCTCAAGTCTTGCAACAGGAGCAAAAGTTTCTTCAAAGTCTATTCCTTCTTGCTGCGCATACCCTTTACAAACGAGTCTGGCTTTGTTTCTAATTACTTCTCCATTTTCATTCAATTTATTTTTGAAGACCCATTTTGTTCCAATAACATTCTTATCTTTTGGTCTAGGAACCAGCTCCCAAGTGTTGTTCTTTTCGATTTGCTCAAGTTCTTCATCCATTGCTTTCACCCAACATTCATCTTTGCATGCCTCTTTCACATTTTGTGGTTCGGTGGAGGAAAGTAATGCCAAATAGCTTGAAGCTTCTGCAACTGTTCTTCTAGTTTGTATACCTGCTTCTTTTTGTCCCATGATCTGAGATTCTGGATGGTTCTTCTGAACATATCTGGATGGAGTCTTTTCTTCTATTCTTGTCCGTTCTTCTGCTTCTTCGTGAGATTCTTCTTGAGATTCTTCTTGAGGTTCTTCTTCTTCATCATTCTGTCTTTGAGGGTAGCTCTCATCTTCTTCGATGTCTTCACGATGTATTTGCCTAGGAATATATCCCTTTTCATCAACCACTACATCAATGCTGTCAACAATTCTGCCAAGTCTTTTATTGTAGCATTTGTATGCTTTGCTATGTGGAGAATAGCCAAGAAGAATGCCTTCATCTGCTCTAGGATCAAGTTTGCCAAGCTGCTCCTCAGTATTCTTGATATAGCATTTGCTCCCAAAGATTTTGAAGTGCTTTACCGAAGGAGTTTTACCACTCCAGAGCTCATGAGGGGTTTGAGTGCTGTTCACCCGGACATTTGTCTTGTTGAGAATAATAACCGCAGTATGTGCAGCCTCACCCCAGAAGGTTGCGGGGGTTCCTGATTCATCAAGCATAGCACGAGCCATTTGTTGGATTGTTCTGTTCATTCTTTCAACAACTCCATTTTGCTGAGGCGTTCTAGCTGTAGAGAATTCTCTCCTTATCCCATGTTCATCACAGAAATCGAAAAATTCATTTGAAGTAAATTCCCCACCTCTGTCAGATCTGAGGCACTTAATTTTGTGACCTGATTCATTTTCAGCCAAAGCTTTGAAGGTTTTGAATTTTTCGAATGCTTCATCTTTGTGCTTCATAAGTCCTAACCAAACAAACCTGGAGAAATCGTCAATAAATAATATCAAGTATTCCTCTCCTCTAGGTGTTCTTTTTCTGAATGGTCCACATACATCTGTATGTACTAGCTCAAGAGGCATGCTGGCTGATCCTTCTTTCTCTGGAAAGTTAGTTCTGGTTTGTTTTCCAAACTGACATGATCTGCATATGGTGTTGTCAGGAATTTTGATATCTGGAAGATCGCGAACTGCCTGATATTTGCAAGCTTTCCTTATTTGTGAGAAGCTTAGATGTCCCAACCTTCGATGCCATAACCAGTGCTCTTCATTCTTGCTTAGATAGCATTGTTGTTGTCCTTCATCAAATATGTATAGATTATTTGGAGTTCTCTTTCCTTTGAGAACTGTTTTACCTGTATCAAGATCACGAACAAGGCATCCATTTGATCTGAATATAACCTCGGTTCTTTGATCACACATCTGGCTGACACTTAGTAGATTATGCTTCAATCCATCAACAAACAAAACATTTCCAGCCTTAACATCTTCTTTTAAAGGAGCAATACCTTTTCCTTTTATAGTTGCAGGAGTATCATTTCCAAAAGAGACTTTCTTTCCCTTTTCTAAATTAGAATAAGACTCAAGTTTTTCTTTATCACCTGTCATATGCTTCGAACATCCACTGTCAATGTACCATAGATTTTCTTGTCCTTCTGCATAAAATGCTATCCCACATCTTTCTGTTTGAGGTTCCTTTATTCTCCATGTTTTGGCGCCTGAGGCTTGTTCCTTTTTCTGCTCTTGTACCTTTCTTTCCGGAAACCTGCTTCTGCATTCAAAGTCTTTATGTCCAAAATTATTGCAAATAGAACATTCAACTTCATTTTCAAGAGCTGAAAAGTTGTTATAGGTCCTTTTTGTAATCCCTGTCATACTTCTTTGTTTTTGAGCTTCCCTAGTCATGATTGTTTTATACGCAACACATTGAGCTGCTTTGTGACCAAAGTTATGGCAAGAAAAGCATTGTCCATTGAAGAAGCTTCTGTGATTATTGGATCTACCAGCCAACTGATTGTAATTTCGATTTTCATCTATTCTTGAACCAATTTGAGAAGATTTTACCTGTGGCTGGTTGTGGCTTTTGTTCACCCTTAAGCTGGATTGCCCCTGATAGTTTCTGTTTGACATTTGTCCCTGCTTTACCTGATGATGTTCCTTGTGTTCTTGCTCATTTCTTCTTGCTGCATCAAGATAACTTTTTGAAGTGGATGCTTGAGAAGTTTCTCCATTATAGCCCAAACCTGTCTTATTTAGTGGAGACCGCTGCACACTGATAATCTCATCCAAAGTTTCAGATCCTTTGACAAACTTGAGATTAATAGTTTTTGTTTTCTCAATTTCTTTTCTAAGACCAACAATTTCACCTTCTAATTTTTCAAGATGTTTTTCCTTTTCATCAATTTGGAATTGTAGAGTATCAATAATCATGTTCTTTTCTTCTATGCATCTCTTGAGTCTAGTAATTTCATCATAAAGGTTATCCACATCTACAGCATCCTCATAATCATCATCTTCAAATGCCATTAACAACCTATATTTATTACCTTGTTCATCTTCATCACTGTTTGATAAGCCATCACTATCTTCATGGGTGTAGTAGCTTTTCTTATTTGTGCTTTGTTTCTTGTTCCATCTAACTGGTTCCTTTCCTTTATCCTTATAAGAGCATTTTGCAGCATAATGACCTACTCTTCCACAAGCAAAGCATTTGAAGGGTAGCTTACCTCTGAACCTTCCAGAACCCCTTTGAAGATTTCTGACAAAATTTGATTCTTCTTCCTCTTCTTCTGGATCATGGCTTGCTTCATAGTAATCTTCTTTGCCTGATGCTTTAAAAGCAGCCTCCCTTCTGTCTGATGGTCCTCCCTTTCTCATTTCATAAGCAGTTAGAATTCCATGTAGCTGAGACATAGTGAGAACTTTGAGATTTTCCTTTTCTTCTATTGCAGATACTTTAGATTCAAACTTGGGGGATAATGATCTTAGAATCTTTTGAACTACTATAGTCTCTTTTATTTCTTCACCCAAATTTTTCATACAATTAACAATCTCATCTACCCGAAGAAAATAATTAGCCACACTTTCATCATTATACATCTTGAGAGTCTCATATTGAATCCTGAGAGTTTGAAGTTTAGCTTCCTTTACCTGTTCATCTCCTTCATAGCTAGTGATCATTTTGTCCCATATCTCTTTTGCTGATTTGAAGTGCATGACCTTCATGAATTCTGTTTGGTATATACTTCCTAATAGAGTACTAACTGCTTTTGCATTTGTTTCATATGTCTTTTTCTCAGCTGGATCTGTAGGAGTAGCTGAAGGAAAAGCATAGCCTGTTTCTACAATGTTCCAAACTTCAGTACCAAGAGATTGAAGATATGCAGTAACTCTTACCTTCCAATAATTGAAGTTTGTCCCATCAAAAACTGGTGGCCTGATTGATGCTTCTCTCTCGTAGTTGCTCATGATGAACGATCTACCTTCAAGCGATCAAGCTTTTCTGAAGGACCTGCTCTGATACCAATTGTTGGAAATAATACTGAGAGGGGGGGTGAATCAGTATTATCAAGCAATTTACCAAATCTTCCTTATTTGATCTTTTGAACTATTCTTGCATATCAGTACCATAAATAATGAGCATGAATAAAGAAAATAGACAGTCACACCAAAGAACACAAGATGTAAGGTGGAAACCCAATGCGGGAGAAAACCACCTGCTGCAATATGTCTCTATCTTCTTTCAAGAAATTCTTTTTACAATGATTTTGTACTGGTGCAGTCCTTTACCAGCACGCAGGCTGCAACCTGCAGAGAGCTACAACTCTCTCTCGTTTTCCAGTCTCTCCTGGAAGGGAGCTACAACCCCCTACTTCTTTTCATGAAGAATCAAATGATCAACGAGTCTACAACAGATACAGTCCACTACAGATATCAGATCAGTAATTACAGAAATAACCCAGAACACCTTATGAACAGAAATATACAGTCAACAGATCATCTTAAGACAGGGACGCATATTTTCTTTCTGTGACCTGCGACTGGACGCAGTCTACCTTCCACTGTTCTGCGTGCCGACGCACTGTTCCTCTATGCTTTGCTGCGACCGGCGCACCCAGAAACACTATCGCGCCGCGTCTTTTTCTTCAGAGACGCACCCAATAACACAGTCGCGCCGCGTCCTTTGCCTCAGAGACGCACCCAATATCACAGTCGCGCCGCGTCCTTTGCCTCAGATACGCACCTGAGCCTTTACTGTAGTGCGTCCCGGCGCACTTTCCCTTCACTGAACCTGCGTCCCTTCAGATATAAAAGATAGAGGACTTCAGAACCAACCCAAACACTCAGATCCACAGATCTGATCATGCGCCATAGAGATCACAGTCCATTAGAAGATTCGCCTTCATAGATCTGGACTAGATCTCACCAAAAGATCTTCAACCAAGATGATGCTCAATCCAAATGAATTCCTCTGCTTTATATAGGCAAGCTTCTCCCCAAAACATGGAACAATACCACGAGCCGACACCATAGAAACACAAAACCGTCGGCTAGATACCACACAAGAAACCCCCACGTGCTTTTCTCTTGCCTTGAAATGTGTGCACTGGGCGGACGCACCTCCTGAACGGCTGGCCTGCGTCCCTGGACGCGGGTTCTGTATGGTATACCTGCGGGGACGCACTTGCTGAACATATTTCCTGCGTCCTTCTTGATTTATCACCTGAATGGGTTTGCCATCAAGGACAACACCTGAATCATAATGCCAACAGCTTCCATGAGAGGTGGAGAACTAGTTCCCTTCTATGGAGATTCGAAGCCCAACTGAACTAACTCAAGATGGAATCAGTTCATGAATAGGTTAGGAAGAACCTTCGTAAGTTTGTTTGTTAAAAACTTTACCCAACTGGGCTGGCACGAGTGCGACTCTGAGACAGAGCACCAGTTGGCACATCCTCTTTGGAGGATTTCCCCCATTGGTGCGAGTGAAACATAGTGGAACAGCGCCAATGGAAAAAGGGCTATTTTTATGGGTATTTTGCAGAAGGTGTCTTCAGGGCATATGAAGTACATACTCAAGGGGATATAATGCAAGTGTTTTCAGGTTATGTCACTTCTCACAGGTCTCGGAATAAGTCCTCCAATGTGTGGGAGAAGGGGTAACAGGGACGGTGACAAATTACTGTGTAACAGGTCATACCATATTTTCTAGAGTTCCCTCAACCCCAAGAGACCTCTATCTTAATTCCTCACCCTGAGAGATCGGACAGGGAGGAAGATTTGGCTTAGTGCCCTCAATCAACACTGCTCTCATCATACTCAAATCTGGTATCATCTTGTCTCCATAGTAGTTATTTCTTATTCATACAATACATCAAATCAAGTATCATGTAAGAACATAAATGATCATATAAATCTCAAAAGGATACCATAATCATCCTCCCTCTCAAGGAGGTGCCAACCTCAAGCATGAGCTTTTTTTGAACGAGTGCATTGTCTCAATATATGAAAGCATCTTGGTCCCAACTATAAATATGGGAATTTCTTCCAATCAAATCTCACTCTATGCATTATAATATATCCATGTCATATCCATATTATGGTCAGACAACTCTCTAAGGAGCTTCTTCATCATATCTCACAACTAGCCATGCTAGCAACATCATACTCATCCTCAATTGTGCTATGGACCTCTCATCCAAGATATCATGGCATATCTCATAGTAAAGCAACATCCAAATGGTCTTAACAATAATCTCTATCAATAAAAATACATCCATGGAGTCACATACCATAGGAGAACTATCTCAGCCTCAAAAATAGAATATCTATTTCAAAGAATGCTCGGTAGAAACTTTATGTGAATGAAGTGGCTCACTCATGAATTTATTTAGGTTCTATGCAAATCATATATATACAGATGGATGTTCAAAATAAAACATCAATGCTTCAATCAATAGTCAGATTCCATGTTAAGTTCAACAACATCTATGAACTTCAAATTTGAGTATCCAAGGATTTGCATTTCCATTATTCAAAAACATTTTCCAATAGCTTTGCAATATAGAATTTCTTTTCCAAATTCTAGAAATCGATTTATCATGCAATGATACATCATTTTGAGATTCAAAATATATCTCCCTCTGATTTAGATCATCAAAGGCTCATCACCTATCAATATTAGACCCTCAGATATAAAACCAAAACCATAATAAAAAACAATGGCATACCTTGGAATTCATCATCCTGACTTCATCAGATGACTGTCAAATATAGACATATCTGGATAGGATATTTCTTCATGCAATGCTCTAAGAATAATTCCTTGCTAAGCCAACATAATCAGCCTTACATAAATCAATGTTGTACCATCACATCAATGGAGTCAGTTGATCAAAGTTTAGAAGTCAGATCACAACCATTATTAAAGTCATCAACATCATAGTATCAATTCTTTCAGCTAGGAGGTAGGGAGAGCTCATATCAAGTAGTGACTTAATTTATTATATTGCCAATAAGTTGTCATAAACCATGCATTGTCAATCTGAACTTGATCAAGTCATTCTCATAATCATAATACAAGTCATTTATGTCACTTGGTGCAAATGCATACACCAAGGATGAGTCATGCAGGTTCCATTTTCATGTTGAATCACAACTATCATTACCTCAACCATTCTGATAGGAATGAGAAGTCCAATACAAAATTATTTTTCCAAATACTCACATAAGTCATTATGCCCATGTAGCATAGACATCAGGGAAAATCAACAATCGTCAAATTAGATCATCAGTCATCAGGTCAAATCCAAATTTGTTATCGTAGAGAGATCTATAGTCAAAACATATCTCATTCATCAATTCAATATTCCAAGGTATTTTCAAGTATCATGACACAACACTAAAGACTACTCATCTATATCAACTAGCCAAATCATACCAAATCCTTGTAGCACAAACATAGTGACATATCTATATGTATGCCTCAGTCACCTATAAAGACAATTTCAGTCTACATGTTCATGTTATTGCAAACTTTCAAGATTTTCATTCTTTAAGATCTTGTTGCTATCTGCAAGACATATGTGGTATAGCCATATTCCAGGTGAACATCTGATTTCATGCAAGATACGTCATTTTTATGTGATCATCAATTTAACCCAACAACTTCAAAAATTAGATTGATGTGGCAGAATATGCCAAAGACAACTTGATTCAGAGTTCAGATAACTTCAAAAAGCCTTAGATGATGGTCAACTGTAGTCAAACCCTTGGAATCTCCCTTCAAGTTAGCATGGGAGTGTCTTTAGCTTCCTAGACGCTACATGGGCCTTAGTATGCATGCATCTAGGGACGATATTTCCCATTTTTATGCCTGCGTCCAGAAAAAAGAAAAAAAACCCTAATTTCTATACAAGCTTCAAATCTAATACTTTACTGCAATACAATAATGTCAGATAAATCATACTTCAACAGTACATAAAGAAGACAATAATGTGAGTAAGAATATTGAGAAGAGATTCTCACTCTAACTCGAAATCTACTTCATTCATCTTCATTCATGTCATCAACCTATCTCTACTAGAGTCAAGCAAAAACATATCTAATAAATCATCAACACATATCCATCATGGCTATCACATCAATCTTTCATCAAAGGTTAGACTCAAAGCAACATATAGATGCAACATCATATCTCAAAGATTATGAGCACTTTCTATTAAGTCACTTCATCAAGTTAGGACATTCATTTTAACCATATGCTATCAATACAAGACCATAGGTAGTAAGAGATTTAGAATATCAATCAAGTAGTTATACCTCTAAAATCATAGTTATCATGATCAATGGGATCAGGTAAGGTCATTCAATAAATCTTTACCAAAAAAAATGAGAGTGTCAATCTCTCTTTCCATATGATTTCATCATGCTTATCACAAGCATTATCAACAGACTCATGTATAGGATTCAATGAGCTATCCCTTTATATAAAACATTCATGTCAAGTATTAAGAGTATCATTTACTAGAGTCAAGGTGCTAGCCTTCTTTATAGGATCAAGAAGTCCAACTGATGGATGTTAGCCAAACATCAAGTGTATCAATGTATCAACATTAGGTATCCTCATAGAATTCAAGAAGATCAAAATGTTCAATACTAAGTGCATCATTTCATCATAGGAAACATAGATCCAAGTCACTTTCATATGCATGTATGAGCCATCAAAGAAAGAGACATTCTCATCATACCTTAGGGATTACCGAGCCATCCAATGCTACAACTGAAATACAAAATGCCATACATACCCTGTGGTATTCAAATACCTATGCACCTTTTCATTAGACATAGGCCACTTGAATCACTTTGTCATCTTTTCTTATAGTTCCTTTTCCAGCTCTTTCCATCCTTCTTGCATTTCAAATGATCCTCAAGCAGATTATATCTCATTAGATCTCATGAAGGAGGTTAGAAACATCCATGTACTCATATACATATGCAGGAAGTATAAGCAATAAACATAATCATCAGATCCATAGGTATAAACAAAAGTAAGGGGCAGCATAAGTTAAGAAATACTTATCTTCAATGAGAGGTGATCCTCTCCCTCTTGAACGGATCTTCAAGAGCCATCAATATCCATGGTCCATAAACCAATGTTACCTTCAATTATTCAACCAAGCCTACTAGGGATTATCCCATCTAGGGCTTCATCAAATCTTTATCAAGTGCTTGAGCATCTTCACATTGACTTGCTAGGTTCCATATCTCATATTGTTTCCATAAACTAGTGTTTTATCTCCAACCCTAACCTCATAGAATCCATCAAACCCTAGTAATCAAGTTTTCTATGGTTTTCTTCAAACCCTAGAATTATTTTAGGTCTTTACCATCCTCTTCCTGCTTCCATCAAATGTGTCATCATCGAGGTGATCTCCATGGCTTTTCCTCAACCCAACTTTGATTCCATGTTAATTTTTCATAGGGCTACATTGTTCTTTGCTTTGATAATTGCTTTTCTTAATTAATTGATCCGGATTTAAACAAGAACGCAATAAAATACAGATATAACCATAAAGACAAATATGCAGCGGAAATAATACTTCATTTCATTACTGTAAAATACTGAAATATGCTTACAAATAGAAATGGAAATAACCCAGCTAGGGCGATGGTAGCTTATCTCTGAGAAGAGATGTGACGGCTACATGCCTTTGAACTGTTCTCCAAAAACTATATTACAATGAGGCTCGAGGACCTATTTATTGTTGAGAAACAATGGAAAACCCTTCACATTCCAAAACCTAACCCTAGAAGATGAAACGCCAAATTATGGGCCCCGTTTTTGGGTAAGTTGGTACATCAACTTTCTGGGGTCACGAATTGGTCGTACTATCTCCGTTTGCCGCGCATGATAGCCCGTTGGAAAGATCTCTCCGAGGACTACGACAGAAAAGATGATGTTTAAACAGAAAAGTCGATGGCAGTGGATTTCCCAAAAAACGTCGTTTAAGGCCTCAAAACGGCTCCGGAAGTTTAGGACCCGAAAAACTGCTAAAAATAGTAAAATGTGCTATAATTAAGGAAACAGAAAAACTGAAAGAGACAATTGTGGGGGTCCAAATGGGATAGGTGGGTGGCCACCAACATCCACCTGGATCATTCCTCCCCGCTTAGGAAGCAATGGTCCCCATTGTGTTGAGTTCCTCCCTGAGATGAGGAAGCTTCTGCAGAGCTGGGTCGCTAGTGAGTTGTTCTGCAATCTCTGATGTGTCCAGAAATGGTGGGGAGCATGGTCGGCGACGGTCCACATTGAACACTCGGTGAAAGTGAAGGAATGGAGGAATGTTGTGCTTCAAAGCATTGTTTCCCGTAGCCTTGTTACTGGTGTAAGGACCATGTCGAATTGGTCTGAGTTTCTGATGGGTTCTGGTAAGGCGCTCCCTCTGCAAATGTAACCAAACTTTGTCGCCCACCTGAAACTTGTGTGGTACCCCTTCGGGTAAGGAGAAGTTGTTCCTGTGTTCTGTCATGACTGTATCCCTTTGTTGCTGCTGCTGTGTGGAGGAAACCTTCGCGGGGGTCATGGATGTAGCAACGATCTTCCCCTTACTTTGGGAGTGAACCAGACAGAAAATAAATTTCCTAGTCTGTGAGATGAGCTTGCTGCCTTTCTTAGCAGTGATCAAAGAGGTGGCGAGAGGTGGGGCTACCTCTGGTATCCTGTATAATGAATTATCCAAAGAAATGATGACAGCGCGAGGCCTTGACTCATACACAGCATGTCGCCTCCACAACTATGGTTGGCCTAATAGTACATCACAAACATCAAGAGGTGTAACATCACACAATACCTCGTCTATGAAGGGCTTGATGCTGTAGGGAAGGCGGCACTGCTGGCGAACTTTGAGATCTCGTCCTTCGTGAAGCCAACCGATACTGTACAGCTGTGGATGTGGTGTAGTTGGTAGGCCCAACCGCTTCACGACCTCTGCTGAAATGAGGTTCTTTTGGCTGCCACTGTCGACAATGAATTGCAACGGCGAACCCTTCACCCACATCTGTGAGTGGAAGAGACGTTCCCCCTCCTCTGGATCTTCGGGCTCATTTTTCTGGATCTTGGCAGTAGCAATAGTGGCGCTGGGATCCACATCAATGATCTACTTCCCTTTGTCATTCCCCTTGTCGGGTTCTGACTCAGAGTCAGAACATGCATCTGATTCGGAAGCCTTCAACTTGGCCACCAACGACTACTTGGTCCGACACTCACTTGTGTTATGAGTGGGACTCTTGTGGAACTCACACCACTTTCCTGTGTCCTTCAGCTTCATCGTGTTGTTCTTTTCTTGCGGCTTCGACGGGTTGTCTTGGGTCACCCTGCCTTGGCTTTGTCCTTTGGGCTTTGGATTTGCAGATCCAAAGTCTCACTTCTTCTATTTGAACTTTTGCTTGATTTTGACAGCGTATCGGTATGTTGTGCCGAGTGAGGAGATGTTCAAGAACTCCATCTCTTCCTGGATGTATCTGTGTAGGCAGCCGCGGTATTTGAGTACCAGATGTAGCTCAGAATATTTGATACCCAATTGTGTGCGAAGGGTATGAAAAATGTTTGTGAACTCTGGCACATCTTGGTCTCGTCCCTACCGCAGTGTGGTCCATTTGATGTATTTGTCCTCATAGATTTTGACAGGGTAGTACTGCTCCTTGATGGCATCTTGGAAGTCATTCCAAGTGGGTGCAGCTGAAAACAGTGAGCCTGTACTTTCATCCTTCTGTTCGCAGTAGGTTTCCCACCAGTCCTTGACGTGGGGGGCTGCTTTGAGAAGAGCGCAAACAATCTTTTCCCGACTTGAAAATTCATGAACAGAAAAATACCCATCGAGCAGATTTAACCATTTATCTACGGCATCTGCGTCTATTTGACCCTCGAAGATGGGGATTTAAAAATTAACTTGTACCTTAAACGGTGTGGCATTTCCAGAGTAGCTGTTGGAAGCCGATGCGTCGCCTCTAGGTAGTCGCTGAAGGATTTGGGCAAAGCTGTCCATCATCGCGTTCCTTTGTCGTTCGAGGGCTTCTTCGAGCAAGATTTTGATAGGATCTCCTGCCCCCTCGTTTTTCTTCTCATCCGCCATGGGAGGTCGTCGAGATTTGCGAGGCTGGTCTTGCAAAGGTTCGACCAGTTCCAGACCTAACTCCTTATATCTCGACCTCGTTGGGGACATGTAAAGAAAAACAGAGAAAAAGCAGACCGCTCTGATACCACTGATCCGAATTTAAACAGGAACGCAATAAAATACAGATATAACCATAAAGACAAATATGCAACGGAAATAATACTTCATTTCATTACTGTAAAATACTGAAATATGCTTACAAATAGAAATGGAAATAACCCAGCTAGGGTGAT
This sequence comes from Pinus tabuliformis, assembly GCA_031772625.1. NCBI lineage: Eukaryota > Viridiplantae > Streptophyta > Pinopsida > Pinales > Pinaceae > Pinus > Pinus tabuliformis. The sequence goes on along the minus strand of CM062818.1, from coordinate 442,869,994 downwards.
GGTAGCTTATCTCTGAGAAGAGATGTGTCGGCTACATGCCTCTGAACTTTTCCCCAAAAACTGTATTACAATGAGGCTCGAGGGCCTATTTATTGTTGAGAAACAATGGAAAACCCTTCACATTCCAAAACCTAACCCTAGAAGATGAAACTCCAAATTGTGGGCCCCTTTTTTGGGTAATTTGGTACATCAACTTCTTGGGGTCACGAATTCGTCGTACTATCTCCGTTTGACGCGTATGATAGCCCGTTGGAAAGATCTTTCCGAGGACTATGACGAATAAGACAATTTTTAGACAGAAAAATCCCTGGCGGGTGGAATTCCCAAAAAACTTCGTTTAGGGCCTCAAAACGGCTCCGGAAGTTTAGGACCCGAAAAATTGCTAAAAATAGTAAACTGTGCTATAATTAAGGAAACAGAAAAACTAAAAGAGACAATTGTGGGGGTCAAAATGGGATAGGTGGGTGGCCACCAACATCCACCTGGATCATTAATACATTAAGTTCACACCATATCATCATTACATTATTCAAATCTACACCATTATTCATCAGCATGTGCAATTATATAGGAAGAATAACCTCATCATCATCAATGCATTAGAACATAAAGGACCAATAGTAGAAAAGAATGCACACATAGAGACACCAGGTTTGGTCTGAGACCAGGGAAAAACCCACTATGGGGAAAACCCTTGCAAATATTCTTCTTCTTAGATCGTCATCAAATAATTCAGCAAAAGAGAGTACAATGATCCATAAATTTATCTATGCAACAAAACAACTATGATATCCATGAAACAGATCTAATCATGCTTATAATAAAAAACCTCATTTTGATGGTTGTAATGTGTTGTCATTGATTGTAGTCAACTTCTAGATATTGTTAAACCCTCCTATCACTGAGCGAAATATTCAAAATACTGAAATGTCATCTTTTAGTCTCAGATGCATGGAGGAGGAGTTGTGCGAGCGTCTATAGCAATCTTGGATGTTCTTTACAAATCTGGAAGACTGTGTCCGGAACAGATCTGAATACTCCCAATTGAACTGGATGAGGGTGTCCGGGGTCAAACATATTCATATGTGCCTCAAACCCTGGACGCTCTCATAAGGATTATGTGCAAGCGTTTATGAAAATTTGGACGCTCTTAGGACCATATTGTGTATCGCACGAGGACCAAACTTCACAAAGGAAACCCTGGCCTCCCAGATGCTCCCATAAACACTTTGTGCCAAAGTCTAGGGATTTATAGACGTTGCCTTTACTACTATGTCCCAACATACAGGGAATAAAATTCTCAGTTATGTGCCAGTGTCCAGGAATAAAAAACACCATATACCAATGTGAGCTTCACCCCTGATATTTCAGACCCTTGCGCGAACTTTCCTCCAACAAGCTTGTGCGAACCAAGACAATAAGAGAAGAGAAGATGGCTTGATCAATGTGTCCAAATGATATTGAGGTATCTTCTACTTTTAGGCTTTCATGAGGGTCCACTTTGGGTTGAGGCCGACCTGCCCAATTTAACATGTGCTTAGGGCCAACCTAACCCAATATACATGAGTGAAAAATAAATTCAAAAACCAACTTTCGCTTGTCCAAATAAGATGATATTTGGGTCGATTTTGGTCCTCTCGAAAATAGGAATCTATTGAAATTAGTATATTCATCATATGTGCTATACAAAGTGGAATTTGACCGCAGTTGCAAAAATTAACACTAGAATCTTGCTGCAACTTTTGAATTAGTGTCCACACCTCCTCATTATTCTTCCATTCATCCATTGCTTCAATTACCCAATTAGGTTGGATAATAGAAATGACACAGAGAAATTCTTCCACATCCTCATCCTTTCTTGAGAGTGCATCTACAACAGCATTTTACTTCCATTTTCTGTAAATGATTTCAAAGTCATAATCCAACATCTTTGTTATCCATTTTTTCTTCTCTTTTGAAGATAATATTTTTTTCAAAAAAAAATTAGGACTATCTTGATATGTTTTTACCTTGAAGTGTCTTCCCATTAGGTAAGTTTTCCATTTCTTTAGTGAATGTAGTATTGCCAACATTTCCTTCTCATAAATAGGTTTGTGTAAATATTTTCTTTTGATTGTACGACTTTCAAAAGAAATGGGTCTTCCTTCTTGCATTAAAACAACACCAATTCCATTACCTGAGGCATCACATTCCATAATAATGGTTTTTGTGAAGTCTAGGGTAGCTAAGAACGATTCTTGGAACATTGCCTCTTTAAGATGTTCCAAGGAATTAGTTTCTTATGGAGTCCATGAAAATGCATCTTTCTCCAGTAATGTTGTTAAAGGTGCTTCTATTCTCCCATAATTATTAACAAACTTGTCATAATACCCTATCAACTAGAGAAATCCTCAAATATCATTTAGGGTTGTGGGGATTTTCCATTCCTTAGTGGATTTAATTTTGTTAGGGTCTACCTTAACGTCCTCATGAGACACAATATGAACCAAATATTCCACCTCCTATACTCCAAAGAAACATTTGGATATGTTTCCATATAATTGTTTCTCCTCTAATAGTTTGAGCACCCTATCAACATATTGAATATGATCCTTCCAAGACTTGTTGTAGATTAGTATATCATCAAGAAATACTAACACAAATTTTCTAAGGAATGGTTTGAAAATGGAATTCCTCAAACCTTGAAATGTGGAAGGTGCATTATTAAGGCCAAAAGGCATGACCAAAAATTCATAATGACCTTCATGAGTTCTGGATGTTGTTTTCGAAATGTCTTCATTCTTCATTCTAATTTGATGATATCCTAAACAAAGATCCAACTTGATGAAATAAATTTCTCAATGTAATTCATCCAACAATTCATCAATGGTAGGAATGGGAAATTTATCTTTAATAATGAGCCTGTTGATCTCCCTATAATCTAGACACATACGCCATGATCAATTCTTCTTGTGCACCAATACTACTGGAGTAGAGAAATAACTTTGACTGGGTTGAATTATGCCGACCTCTAGCATTTCTGCAACCATACATTCAATTTCACTCTTTTGGGCATAAGGATGTCTGTAAGGCCTGATGTTTGGAGGAATACTTACTTAAATCAAACGAATAGCATGATCATGATCATGAAGAGGTGGGAGGCCTTTGGGAGTCTAAGATACCTTGGAATGATTGTCCAAGACTTTTTGGAAATATGGAGAAATAGATGATTTAGATGTTTGAACCTTTAGCAAGAATAATTGTGCAATTACACCCTGTTATTCTTTATTTAGAATTTTTTTTTCATGCCATTAGATTTGATTATCTTTGTTTGTTTCCCTATGATACCCCTTAATTCAACTTCTTTTCCTTACCAAAAAAATTAAAGAAAGCTTTGTGAGAATTAAAAGCTATCGTCCCCAAAGATTGTAACCATTAGACTCCTAGTACAACATAAGCACCACCCATTGGAATGGAAATCATTAGAATATTCAGTACATACTCCCCCATAGTTAGATTGATATTATGGCACTTTCTAGAGAAATTTATACTTTCTCCATTTGCATGCATCACTTGACACTTTGGTGTTGGATATAGGAAGCAATTCAATTCCTTGGCTATCTTACAATGAATAAAATTATGGGTACTACTTGAATCAATCAAAACTATTACCTTTTTGTTCTTAATATGTCCTCCTATCTTGAGAGTTTGAAGAGTTGTAATTCCTGCCAATGTATTACAGATATGGTCGGATTTATTTCTTCTTTCTCTTGGGTTGGTCCTTGGTGTATATCCTCTTCTTTTGACATTTCTTGTTCCTTTTCTTCCTCCTCTTGACAATCTATGTAAAATAATTTCTTCTTAGCACACTTATGGCCTTTAGTGTATTTGCTATCATAATTGTAACGAAGCCCTTTTTCTCTTTTTTATTCCAATTTTTATGGTGTGAACCTTGTAGGTTGTGGAAGGCTAGGAGAAACAACACTTCCATCTTTATAGTTGTGGGAGGTATAATTCCTTTTTTCCATAATTTTGCTTTCAATTTTTCCTGACACCCTAAATGCCTTCTCCAATGAATCAAGTTCCCAAAGGTTAACCTCATGTTGGATGTTATCCTTTAAAGTCCCTATGACAACATCAATCCTATGCTCCTCTCAAATATCATTTACCTTGATATTCAATTTTGGAAGTCCTCATTTTTCTCTATCATTGAACCCTTTTGTTTGAGATTTATCAATTGGTTAAAGAAGGTGTTTCTCTTTGTATCCTCGTAATGTGATATCATTTCCTCCATAAAAATTAACCAAGTGACATGTGGTTTATCAGAAAAAAGCGATTGATACCATACAAATTGATTTTGTTCTAAATATAAAGATGCAATGTGTACCTTTTGTGTGTGTTGCACATTATGTAGATCAAAATATTGCTCCATCTATAGTATCCATGTTACTAGATCCTTCCCATCAAACTTCCTCATATCGATCCTTGTAATATGATGGGCCTTCAATCTAAATTTAGAGTCTCTAAAATCATGATTAACATTCCTTTTGTTCTCATCATGAGTTTCATCTAATACCTTTTCGCGATTAGGAATGGTTTCTTGTAGCAACTTTGTCAAACCTTCCATCTTAACTTCCATGTTTTCTTTTAATCCATCCTTCAAAAATTCCATGTCTACTTTTAATCCATGCTTCAAAACTTCCATGTCTTATTTTAAACCATTATTTAAACCATCCATCTTAGGTTCCATTTCATATTTGGTTACTCTTTGCGAGAGTGAAATTTGTTACACTTTGTATCGTAATTTCGATATATCATGTTGCATTTCTTCCTCTTCTTCATCCGTCATAGTAGAGCTTTCTGGTTGCTTACTAGGTGTTTCCATTTTATTTCTCTAAGTCATTTTGGAATCAAAAGATGATATTTATGCTTCACTATGCCCCTTAAATTACTTCAAACTGATTTTTCAAACAAAATTTATGAAAATTTAAAAAAATATACACACCTTTCTCTTACTTTGTAGGCGCTCGATATTGAATCTGTTGTATCTCTGTAAATTTGGATCTCCAAGGTTTGAAATTTCATATTGTGGTATCCCTATGAGTCTCCTTTCCAACCCCATAAGTTAGATTGAGATTGGAATCTTCAAGAAAAATTTATTCCAAATCTTCCACAATGACCTGAGTATAAAGTAGTTCAGTAGAGTGAATTTGTATGGAATGTCATCTTTGAAAATGATGCATGATAAAACAAAGTTTGTACACTTTCAGAAACTTTTTATGAAATTCCAATATGATGCTTAGAGAGAAAGTTATGACAATTTTCCCTAGGTCACACGTTTGACACTGAATTTTGGATCCTGCAAAAACCCCAACATCCACAGATCATATCTCTGAAAATATATCAAACCAGGATCTAAAATTTGTACATGACGTTCATCAATAATTTGACTCCATGCGATCATAATTTCAGCTTCAGAATCCTTTAAAAAAAAAATTATAGTGAAAATTCCAAGATGATCTGTTTGAAGAAGTGAAACCCTAGAATCCCAAGCTCTTATACTAAATGTTATGCAACCAACTCACAAAATGGAAGAAAATATATATCAATGACTTAAAACTTTTCCCCTTCTAGGGGGGAATCTCCTTTACTTTACATAAATGAACAATTCTTGGATGATAAAAATGACAAGATCTCCTTGGTATATATAAGGGTCTAAGGGGTCACAATATAATCAGAGCCTACATAACAATAATAAAAATAGTGGGCTTTTATGGGGCACAACAATAACAATATGGGAGCTACATGGGCACAACAATAAAAATGTAGGCTACACTAACAATAAAATAAGGGGGATACACTAGTATTATAGGGACATGACATATTTACATTTCTTTTAAATATCCCCTTCTTGTTTAAGTCATTTGAAGCTTTTGTGGTTATTTTGTGAAAAAATTCGTCTTCATGGAGCAATATGTTAGTTTCTTGTAGCAACACCTGTAGGTTCATGTAGTAGTCTATCCATATCTTATAGAAGTGCTTGTAGGTTCTTGTAGCAGCCAGTTTGCGTGTCGAGATATGGCAGGTCCATTATTTTATTTTTTATTTTTTTTAAATTAATTCTTTTATATAAACAATATTGCATGCAAAAAAAATCTCGGTGTGCTTTGAGTCAAGTGAGTTGGCCCATACCTATCCCTTGTACTCCTTGTTATTTATCATGGGTAAAATATAACAATCCACTCTCTTGAGTTTTTTCCACTTTTGTTTTGTTCCTTTCCCACACATGTGGGTTTCCTTTGGAGAAATGTTAAGTTCACTGCTAGATATGGTCGAGGCTGCTCTAACTAAACTCGACTATAAAAAAAAAAAAAAAAAAATCCATGTCTCACTTTTAATGTTTTCTCATGCTATAATAGGTTTGAAGGGTAAGGTCAGAGAGTTGCATAACTAGGCCTTACCTCTAATGTTTTCTTGTAAATTTCATGGAGGACGTTCATGTGATTGTTGAAGCTGCATTTGATGATCCTAAAGTCTTGAATGTTGTTGTTATCTATGATGATCTACTTGGGGGTTCCAATGCTAACACCATTTCTTATGGAAACCTTCTAAAGTATTTTCATCCTTGTTTTCCTTCTCCACATATCTCTAGTCTAGATGGCCAAAATATTGGTTATGTGCGTGGCTGAATATTACTGTTGTAGGTGGTTAAAGATCATGTAGAAATTCCCATTGTAGATCAGCAGATTATGCAATAGACTAAAGCACAATACAAGATCTACTTCTAAAATAAACTTTGCGGAAGCTTAATCAAATTGAGCACGATCAATGAGAACACATATAACTGAGAATGAGAAATCAATCACACATAACACAAAACAAATAACCTAGGGAAAGCCTCAGCCTAAAACCTCAATCTTTGTATTATCATACAAGTGGAAATCTTGTTCAAGTTACAAAAAGAATCAGCTCTCAAGCTATCCCTCTCTCTCTGCAATCAAACAATGCTGCTCATAGACAGTCAACGGTTCTCACAACCTTCTCCTCTGCCCTCCAAGCCTCCTATTTCCTTGCGTAGTTTTCCTTTGGGTCCAGTGTTGCCACCTATGTGAATTGGCCTCTTCAGACACTGACTAACATCTGATCTAACTGCGCAGTCCTGAAGGAGATAAATCCTTCTACATGGATGAGTTTCCTTTATAGGAAAAAATTCATCCAACTGATAGTACATTGTCCCTCCTTTGATCTCAATTGGGTCTCTGACTGAACTAACATGCATGAGTTATTTATGAGATAATATTCAGTGATCTGAAGTGCAGTAGTTACATGTATGCATGCATTAACTAACTGAACTCATAATTAATTCAACAAACTGATTGAATTAATCTAACTGGACTTGACTCAGTTAACTAAACCAACTAATTACAACTCAATATTACAACTCATTCTTATCTCTTTAACTGATGGATAAATTCCTCAATTAATGGAGAAATTGTTGCATGTCCCCACATAGACTTAATGTTTGATTTTCTACAACTAATTAACTCATGGTGAATTAATTAATTATTTTACAAATAGCTGCTAAGATCAAATTCGAATTTTACTTCTCTATTTTAGTTCAGGGAATAACTAAAATAGGAATCTAACCTGAACTGCTATTTTTAGCAATGTTATTTATAGCACTTCCATTTTTCATTAATTGCTTATGTCCAACACTGGTACCTGAATTGCTATTTATTGCAGTGCTATTTTTAGAACTTCTATTTTTAGCATATCTTGTTGTTATTTTCAACAAATCCTGTAGCAACCTACAAGAGATCTTATAGCTACTTAGGCATCAATTCTTTGTCCTCTTAATGTGGTGGAATTCATGGCTCTCTTTTTCACGGTGCATATGTAGGCATGTAGGATTTTTGTAGATTGCTACAAGATTGTTTCTTTTCTTGTAACAACTACAAAAGCTCTGACTAGAGCCTTCAAAATTTGTTATAATTTAGGGGCAAGCTACTTGTGGTGATGGAGAGGCATTTTTTATTGATGATTGGTGGAAAATGGGTGAAAGGTTGGACTATTGTGATTGAACAATGGAAAAATGAAGGGAGAAATGTAATTTGGCAGGTGCAGATGGTATGTATGGGTTGTAGGGACTCCACGCACCTTCTTATTTTCTTATAGGTAAAAGAAAAATTCGATTTATGCATTTTTTCCCAAATCTGGGCTACCGAATGTGTTCACTTCTTGTAGTAGACTTATCTAGTCAATATATATTTGATTATAGATTTTTTTCTCCTAAAAAATTTTGAACATGTTACCATCACCCTTATGCATCTCCTGATTAAAAATATCATCCAATGGATGCATGAATCTTGAGAAAAATGAGAAATAATTGTAGGTGACAATGGCCAATTTCTTGAAACATTTTATGCATGTTACCATCATCCTTATGCATCTCCCTATAAAAAAACATTTGCAAATGGATGCATGATTTTCAAGATATGTTGAAAAAAAATTCTTCCCTTTTATATTAACGCTGTGACTTTCCTGTAGCATTACAGATCTTTCCTACAACAACTCATCACAATGAGAAAAACGAATGGGAAAGGCTTGAGAATGATGGGTGAAGGTTGTGGATGGTTAGGAAATGGATGAGAGTGATGTGGGGAGGTTTCTTTATGACTTTGGAGATCAATTCATTAGGCTTGGAGCCAGATGTGTAGGCTGACCTCCCTATTTTTTTTTGCCGATTTTTTCCTATAATACTTGCACATTCATCAAGGTAAGTTAACATTTTTTATCATTTTCTTTCTATTTTCCATTTTTCTTCTTTTTATTTTTATTTTATTTTTTTTGAGGCCCACTAGCTTCCCCATAGAGGTTTTTATCTTGTGGGTCTGCCCTGGGTGCCTCAAAGGAGGTTTTCACCTAAGGATTTTTATTTCTCTATTATTTTCTTTTTCTCGGGCTTACAAGCTTCCTTGGAGAGGTTTTCGTCTAATGAGCCTACCTCAATCACCTCAAAGGAGGTTTTCACTTGAGTTTGTGTCTCTCTTTTCTTTTCTTTTTCTTTTTTTCTTTTTTCTAATTATATCCTACTCTACTTGAAAAAAAAAAAAATTTCCAGGTATAGGAATACTTCCAATGGAGCCATTTGCACAACAGGATGACATATAAACTCTTATTCATGTTTGAAAGATATGCTTTGATATATACTAGAATATGAGATACTTTCTAGTTTGATTGTGATGATGCCAAGAACCGTTGAAGAAGAGAGTGGTGCTCCAACTAAATGATTGTCTGAAACCAAAGTTTAAAATAGTTTTGATTCTTTGGTAAAATGTCTTGTCTAAATTATTTTGTATCTCTTATTCTGCCATACCATTCAAACTTTCTAGTATTTGTTGATTAGCCTCTTGAACGCATAAAGGATTTGATGATAGGCATAGTATAAATTCCTCGATCTTAGGTTCCAATGGTTGCTCTCCATCAAATATGGTCCATGATTCTTTAGTCTCATCTAGATCTTCTTCTTTTCAATGATAGCAAGAGAATATTTTTTTGGAAACACTCTTCCTGATCTAAGTCTTGAATATTGTTTAGATCAAGAGGAGTTGTTTAGAAATTTTGTACCTCAGTATTGTAAGTGGGTTGGGTTATTTTATTGTTTGGGTTTGGAAATGGTTGTGTAGGTAGTTGAGTGGGAGTTGATCTTTGGGATGGTTGTGTGTTGGAATCCAAGTGTGATTTAGGGTAGATAAGGGAGAATTTGGGTTTAATTAAGGAAATTAAATGTAAAATGACATGTGATGAACTTAAAAATGAAATTCAAATGCCATGAATGTGCATTCCTAATGGAGGGAAAAGAAATTAAGATAGCTTCATTAAAATAAAATATTCCCCTCTAATGAATTAGATAATTTTTAGGGTTATGGTTTATGTATGGGAAGTCAATTAAAGTGTGTGTGTGGTTTTTTTGGCGAATAACTATATCCGATGGTTTTTGGGGGTGAGAAGGGCTTTGGAGGTAGTGTCGCCTCCCTGCTACTATAGCAGGGAGGGTCTGGTTGTTATGTAAATTGTTTATGTTTACAAACAAGAATATAGATTCTAATTTCTTATTGTTTGAAATAGTTGTGTAATGTATTTTTTCATTTAATTTGGTTTCTTGTTGTGTATTTTTCTAGGTTAAAATTTTGCAATTATGTCGCTTTTTGTTGGCCCTCCTAGGGAAAGGGTTTTCCACTAATTTTCACTAGTTGGGAAAATCTTGGTTCCCCTCCTTAGTTGTTTGGTAGCAGTGATGAAGAGAAGCCCAAGTGGATGAACTTATGGTGAGATAGAGGTTATGGACTTGGCCAACCTACAACTTCAAGAAGAGCATGAAACCATAAACCTCTTGGCAACAAATTTTCTGGTTTCCTATCAGTTTGGTGGCTCATTGTTAGTCTAGTGGTTTCTCTGTGTTTCTGGAGCTCTCCTCGTTTGTGGGGATCGTGAGTGAAGTGGAGTCTTGAAGTGGTCACCATGTCAATGATGGAGTTCCAATGGATGATTTTCCTACAACTCCAGGACTCAAAAAGATTATTGAGTTTATAGATTTGCAAGGCATTGATGAGTGTGTTATAGATATAGACACTCTAAAAGGATGAGTTGTTAGGCTCTGCTTTTAGTTTTTATGAATTTGATATGAAATATGGAGATGTGACAACTATAAAGAAAGCATCATATGTAGTTTACCAAACCATGAGAAAATTATCTGGAGTGTTATCTTACCTACAACAAACCAATGCTCACTTGTTCCTCCTGGTGCCAAAGGAGGGGTTCTCTGAAACCCAATAGTTGAATACCTTGGTGCTACTCAAGTTGTGAGAGGCTATGAAAATATGTATTCAACAATCCTAGGATCACAAGATGACAACCATTGTGCCTCTCCATATTCATTCAGCCATCAGAAATGATTAGCCAAATTATTGCATGTGAAAGAAGAATGCACAAAGCAATGTAAAGGTAAGATGATGTTGTGCAAGTACATGATTGCACAAGGGTGACAAGGTTGCACAATAGGAGTGATAAGGAGCATCCTCCACAAGACCGTGTAGGGATATAGAAGTGTGTATGATTAGGGATGAATTTTAGATATAAAAAGTAATGCCAAGATGCAGTGGACCAACTGGCCCACACACCTTACAAAAAACCCTTTAAAGTTGGAGTTGCATTTGAAGAATGCTCGTGGGGAAACTATATAATTATTGTCAGAAAACCAACTTGGTCTACATAGTAGTTCAATATTTCCATATCGAGACTTGTTTGAAGTGGCATACTTCGGGAGAAGCAAAAGACCATTTGTGATGCGTGCATTTGATGCTGATTACTCCTCTCCACCAGATATTAACTCAACAAACGATTTTGAAGCTGAAAATGACGTAGCTGAAAGTTAAATAGTACCGAGGACAGGAATCATGGAAGGGTCTCTGTGTGAATTAAAATGTGAGAGAGAACTCAAAGTTGAGGAAATTAAGGGAAGAATTATCTCAACGCAAAAAGACATGCAAAAACAGAGAAACGATGTATTGCTAACTGCATACCATGAAGATTCAACCAACGAGCAAGACCATGGTTATGGAAACGAGAATAGTGATGATGAAGGTGAAGGTAGCCCCCCAGTTGCAGTCATAAGATCTATGGCTATCCAAACTTGTGTGCTCTTATCGAGAACAATGGCAGCTCTGCAGCGAAATATGGTACACAATCATAAACCATGCAATCAACTAATGTCGTATCACACTACAAGTAAGCTGCTAATGTGATTTCCACGAGAGACTATAATTAATCAGGATTCATTATAGTCCGGATTCATCAGGATTCCAAACATGTGCGCAAGAATGCACTTAGTTTGGTGGATGGGCTACGTTGGTGTCGCGCTTTCCAAGTGAGTGCAATGCGAATGAGAATTTGTCCATTTGTTAGTGAGTGCAATGCGAATGAGAATTTGTCAACAAATATAAGATACTAAAGATTATAAGCCACGTTATAGCACAGGACCACGGTTTTAAATATTTTTATGAGATAATGAATTGTCCTGGGGAAGCGCTGGCCCATAACGTGAATAACTCAAAAATTTTGAATGTGGTTGCAGTGGCCTAGTTTCATTTCATTATGTTTTTGTGTTGTAATACCAGTCATTTTATGGAAACCCCTATCATAGCAGAAGGTACAGAAAAAGAGGCAGAGTTTTGCAGCTGAAAACTCCCACTCAGCAGGAGTAGAGAAGTCCAACAACACTGACAAGTGACAAAACACAAAGTATTCGAGAAAGGACGATGGACATTGGCAGTGGAATATGGGAGGACAATAGGAAGATGAATGTAGGTTGGAGTAGTTGATGATGAATTAGAAAGAATTTGTGGGATCTTACTAGTAAAGGTCGGGATGCCCACGAAGGAAGACAGGTGGTCTTACAAGCAAGAGGTTAGGATGCCCATGAGAAGATGGTGAAGTCCGTTAGGAGGAAGCAAAAAGTAGAGTAAAGATTAAAATTTACCCTGTAATTCAACCTTTATAGGTAGATTGGGAACATGTATTAATAGCACAAGTGGGCATGGCTATCCGACCGTACCTAGTTCGGGATGAGCCAGCGATTTGGGCAGGGGCTATTGGAACCCAAGTGTGATTTAGGGTATATAAGGGTAAATTTAGGTTTAATTAAGGAAATTAAATGTAAAATTATATGTGATGAAATGAAATGAAATTTAAATTCTATGAAATTTGCATTTTTTATGGAGGAAAAAAATTAATTTATTTTCATTAAAATATTAAAATATTCCCCTTTCATGAATTAGATAAGATTTAGGGTTAGGGGTTATGTATGGGTAGTCAATTGAAGTGTGTGCTTCTTTTTTGGTGATGAGTTGCATACAAGAGTTTTGGGGAGTGAGAAGGGATTTGGACGTAGAGTCGCCTCCCTACTACTATGGTAGGGAGGGTTTGGTTGTTATGTAAAAAATTTATTTATGTTAACAAAGAAGAATTCTAATTCTAATTTTTTGTTATTTGTTGTGGTTGTGTAATGTAGTTTGTTGTTTAATTTTGTTTTTTGTTGTGATTTTTTCTGGGTTAAATTTTTGTAGCTATGTCTCTTTTTGTTGGCCTTCCTAGCCAAAGGGTTTTACAACATTGTAGTTGAGGCTATAGTTGTGGTGGAGGTGGATGGTATTGATATTGGAATTGAGGATACCAAGGATATTGAGGGAAATACAGATCACCCCATTGAGGAGTTTGGTGTTGATATGGTTGAAAAGGAGGAATGACAGGTTGAGTACGATAAGACCATGAATATTGAGGAAAATATGGATCACCCCATTGCGGAGGTTGGTGTTGATATGGATGGAAAGGAGGAATGACATATTGGGGAGGATAAGATCATAGAGTAGGCATAGACCAAGGTGAGGTGTTAGGTGGATACCAAGGTTGAAATTGAGCATTATAGCTTGTATTGAAAGAGGATGGGTGGTTCATACCTTATTAATATGGGTTGAAAAAGTAGAGTTGATCCATGCCTCCTTCTACTCCTTGGGTCAGTGAATATTTTGTCCCTTGTGTCTATAGCTCTACAATAGTCCTTGTATTTGGTGTTGAAGGCTTGTTGCATTTATCCCCATGAAGTGATGTTTCCCCTTTCTAAATTTTCTGCCACCTCTTCCACTTCTACCTACAAAAGTGATGTGGTTCTTATTACACCACGTGATCAAGTGGGGGATTGTGGTATTGAAGAATTTTTTTTGTTTTTGAAATGAAAGGTTTTGAATGCAATTTTTATTTTATTTTGCAGAAAATAAAAGAAGTGAATCAACTAGGGAAGAAAATAGTACATACTTTGAAACCTCCTTGGAAACGATGCCAAAAAGTGATGGACCTCAGTATTACAACAACAATGATGAAAATCCTAAGAGTCTTAACTTTCATTATCAACCCAGGGTTCATACAAAATTAAGAGAGGATAACAATATATGTGTAGCATGCAATGTTTCCTTCTTTAATTGATCTGATGCAACTGAAGGGAAGATAAAATGTCCAGATACCACTTTTGTTATCTAGGATACGGGAAATGCTTGGAAAAAGGGAACAAAAAATAGAGCTATTATAGCTTGTAGGAAAGGAAACAATAGAAATAAATCCTATTCTATTTGTAGAGAAGTAAATGATAGAAGATAACCTTACTCAGATACCTACACAAAGCAAAATGACAAGAAGTAAACCTACTTTGTCTTGTAGGAAATAAATATATGCTAACTGTAGGAAAGTAAATTACTGGAGATAAACCTATTCCACCTACAAGAAAACAAAGAATGTAAATTCAATAATCAAGTATGATCTATTGTTCATGATATATCAACTTCTAGCTGAAAAATGACATTCAAACTATAAACCCTAATTATGGAAAGAAGGAATATTTTGCTGCAACTACCTAGGTAAATTTTCCGAGGGGTATCTCAACCTCTAGACTCCATTTCCAGGGTCTAATAAGCATTTTAATGTGCTAAGGAATGATAAATAAGCTTTGGGTGTAAATCTGGAGGCATTATAAGGAAATATATGTACTGCTACAAGATGACCCTTTTTTGGTACAAGAAACAACCAAGAGCATTTTATTGAGGTATAAAAGCATTTTGAGGGGTGAAGAAGGTGGAGGAAGGTTGTATAAGGGAAAATGATCCAGGTGGATGTTGGTGGCCACCCACCTATCCCATTTGGACCCCCACAACTGTCTCTTTCAGTTTTTCACTTTCCTTAATTATAGCGCAGTTTACTATTTTTAGCAGTTTTTTCGGGTCCTAAACTTCCGGAGCCGTTTTGAGGCCCTAAACGATGTTTTTTGGGAAATCCACCGCCAGTGATTTTTCTAATAAAAATCGTCTTTTCCATCGTAGTCCTCGGAGAGATCTTTCCAACGGGCTATCATGCGCATCAAACGGAGATAATACGACCAATTCGCGACCCTGGGAAGTTGGTTGTCCAACTCACCCCAAAACGGGGCCCACAATTTGGCGTTTCATATTCTAGGGTTAGGTTTTGGAATGTGAAGGGTTTTCCATTGTTTCTCAATAATAAATAGGCCTTCGAGCCTCATTGTAAAGACAGTTCGAAACAGTTCAGAGGCATGTCGCCGACACATCTCTTCTCAGAGATAAGCTACCATCGCCCTAACTGGGTTATTTCTATTTGTAAGCATATTTCAGTATTCTCCATTAATGAAATGAAGTATTATTTCCGCTACATCTTTTTTTTTATGGTTATCGCATCTCTGTATTTATGGTTATCTCTGTAACCTATTGCGTTCCTGCTTAAATCCGGATCAGTGGTATCAGAGCGGTCTGCTTTTTCTCTGTTTTTCTTTGCATGTCCCCAACGAGGTCGGGATATAAGGAGTTAGGGCTTGAATTGGTCGAACCTTTGCAAGACCAGCCTCGCAAATCTCGACAACCTCCCATGGCGGATGAGAAGAAAGACGAGGGGGCAGGAGATCCTATCAGAATCTTGCTTGAAGAAGCCCTCAAGTGGCAAAGGAACGCGATGATGGACAGCTTTGCGCAGATCCTTCAGCGGCTACCCAGAGGCGATGCATCGGCTTCCAACAGCTACTCTGGAAACGCCACACCGTTTAAGGTACAAGTTAATTTTGAAATCCCCATCTTCGAGGGTCAAATAGACGTAGATGCCGTTGATAAATGGTTAAATCTGCTAGATGGGTATTTTTCTGTTCATGAATTTTCAAGTCGGGAAAAGATTGTTTTCGCTCTTCTCAAAGCAGCCCCCCACATCAAGGACTGGTGGGAAACATACTGCGAGCAGAAGAATGAAAGTACGGGCTCACTGTTTTCAGCCGCCCCCACTTGGAATGACTTCCGGGATGCCATCAAGGAACAGTACTACCCTGTCAAAAGCTATGAGGACAAATACATCAAATGGACCACACTGCGGCAGGGACGAGACCAAGATGTGCGAGAGTTCACAAATATTTTTCATACCCTTCGCACACAGTTGGGTATCAAAGATTCTGAGCTGCATCTGGTACTCAAATACCGCGGCTGCCTACACAGATACATCCAGGAAGAGATGGAGTTCTTGAACATCTCCTCACTCGGCACAACATACCGATACGCTGTCAAAATCGAGCAAAAGTTCAAACAGAAGAAGCGAGACTTTGGATCTGCAAATCCGAAGCCCAAAGGACAAAGCCAAGGTGGGGTGACCCAAGACAACCCCTCGAAGCTGCAAGAAAAGAACAACACCACGAAGCCGAAGAAGGACACAGGAAAGTGGTGTGAGTTCCATAAGAGTCCCACTCATAACACAAGTGAGTGTCGGACCAAGCAGTCACTGGTGGCCGAGTTGAAGGCTTCCAAATCAGATGCATGTTCTGACTCTGAGCCAGAACCCGACAAGGGGGATGGCAAAGGGAAGCAAATCATTGATGCAGATCCTAGTGCCACCATTGCCACTGCCAAGATCTAGAAGAATGAGCCCGAAGAGCCAAAGGAGGGGGAACGTCTTTTCCACTCACAGATGTGGGTGAAGGGTTCGCCGCTGCAATTCATTGTCGATAGTGGCAGCCAAAAGAACCTCGTTTCAGCAAAGGTCGTGAAGCGGTTGGGCCTACCAACTACACCACACCTACAGCCATACAGTATCGGGTGGCTTCATGAAGGATGAGATCTCAAAGTTCGCCAGCAGTGCCGCCTTCCCTACAGCATCAAGCCCTTCACAGACGAGGTATTGTGTGATGTTACACCTCTGGATGTTTGTGATGTACTATTAGGCCAACCATACTTGTGGAGGCGACATGCTATGTATGAGTCAAGGCCTCGCGCTGTCATTATTTCTTTGGATAATTCATTATACAGGATACCAGAGGTAGCCCCACCTATCGCCACCTCTTTGATCACTGCCAAGAAAAGCAACAAGCTCATCTCCCAGACCAGGAAATTCATTTTCTGTCTGGTTCGCTCCCAAAGTAAGGGGATGATGGTTGCTACATCCATGACCCCTGCGAAGTGTTCCTCCACGCAGCAGCAGCAGCAGAGGGATACAGTCAGAAAAGAACACAAGAACAACTTCTTCTCACCCACAGGGGTACCACACAAGTTTCAGGTGGGGAACAAAGTTTGGTTGCATCGACAAAAAGAACGCCTTACCAGAACCCATCAGAAGCTCAGGCCACTCCGACATGGTCCTTACACCAGTACCAAGGCTACGGGCAACAATGCTTTGAAGCACAACATTCCTCCATTCCTTCTCTTGGACCGAGTGTTCAATGTGGACCGTCATCGACCATGCTTCCCACCATTTCTGGACACATTAGAGATTGCAGAACAGCTCACCAGAGACCCAGCTCAGCAGAAGCTTCCTCATCTTAGGGAGGAACTCAACGCAATGGGGACCATTGCTTCCTAAGGGGGGAGGAATGATCCAGGTGGATGTTGGTGGCCACCCACCTATCCCATTTGGACCCCCACAACTGTCTCTTTCAGTTTTTCACTTTCCTTAATTATAGCGCAGTTTACTATTTTTAGCAGTTTTTTCGGGTCCTAAACTTCCGGAGCCGTTTTGAGGCCCTAAACGATTTTTTTTTGGAAATCCACCGCCAGCAATTTTTTTGATAAAAATCGTCTTTTCCATCGTAGTCCTCAGAGAGATCTTTCCAACGGGCTATCATGCGCGTCAAACGGAGATAATACGACCAATTCGCGACTCTCGGAAGTTGGTTGTCCAACTCACCCCAAAACAGGGCCCACAATTTGGTGTTTCATCTTCTAGGGTTAGGTTTTGGAATGTGAAGGGTTTTCCATTGTTTCTCAATAATAAATAGGCCTTCGAGCCTCATTGTAAAGACAGTTCGAAACAGTTCAGAGGCATGTAGCCGACACATCTCTTCTCAGAGATAAGCTACCATCACCCTAGCTGGGTTATTTCTATTTGTAAGCATATTTCAGTATTCTCCATTAATGAAATGAAGTATTATTTCCGCTGCATCTTTGTTTTTATGGTTATTGCATCTCTGTATTTATGGTTATCTCTGTAACATATTGTGTTCCTGCTTAAATCCGGATCAGAAAATGAGTTTTTCCTAAGCTTATGTAACTCCAATGGATCCATTCATGCAAGGAATAGGCAAATATGGGTTATATTGTAGCTCTGCAAGAGAGGAATTTATTTACACAAATGCATAAATATGTGAATAACAAGTAAAGAACAACAATCTAGGTAGGTTAGTGCATGAGAAATAATACTAAATTGCATAAAACTACTATAGCTAAATTCATGAAGACAAGATGCATAAAAAACTTATAAACAAACTATTTTATCAACCTGTAGAAAATAATATTAAGAACTGAAATTTCATAAATATACATAACTAAACTAATGCATGAAAATTAAATATACAAAAAGGGGGCCTAAGCACTTGGGTTGGGCCCTAACCCAAGGAGATTCTCATTCCTTAAAGAAAAAAACAATCTAGAAGAAAAAGAATGCTTTTCATTAATCAAACAATGTGTTGATACATGAAGTATGACAAAACTGAAAATAACAGGAAAATAGAATTCACTAACTACTACTGACTTTAACTGTTATCAATGATTTTTTTAAATCCACTCATACAACTCTCGGATCTAAGGTTAGCTAGGCCAAAAACATGGGAACAGATCCCAATTTAAAGCTTGGTTGTTATTGTAAAATTGTGAAGTAATAAAAGAAAAACAAAATAACTTGAACAAATTTACAAAATGTTAATTGTAAAATACAATGTGGATGTGTCATTAAATAGGGAAGTGATTATAAAACAATTGGCATACAAATCCAAACTCACAAACAAATCAATATAGATTCAAAAGAATTTTTTTTATATTACTAGCTCGTTTTATAGTCACATCCAACGAAGAAAGAAACTACATTGTACAATGTACATAGAACAAGTAGCAAGAAAGAGAAAAATATAAGCATAATAATCAAGATACAAGATGGCAAGAATATTGTAAGATCCTTTATTGATAATAAAAGAATAATGTTCAGATATGGTGATCATAAACTAGGTAGATTTAAATTTGCGCACATAACTTCTTAACAAATGACCTATTTTATACAACTGTGTAGCCAAATGATAATAGACATACACAACAAAATGAAACATGACTTGCTATAACAAGCTCAAAGGGTGTGTTTCAGAGTTTGGAATGCTACTACAAAAAAAAACCAACATTTGTTTTGACAAAATATGCAATAGATATAAACCTTCAGTAATTGAAATTATGATACCTCAGACAACAAATGATACTATCTTACCCTCCTTTTACTAAATATTATTCCCAGAATACTATCTTACCCTCTTTTAAATAAATATTATCCCCCTAGTTCATTTTTATTAATTATAAATAATTATAATAATTTTTTACATTAATTTATTATTATTTCCTAATGGTTATTTTGATTTATTTTTAATAAATTTTCGAATGACCATTTTGAGTATTTTGTCTCCTTATATACCCCTACTACATCAAATTTTCTCCATCTTATCATTATGATGATGAACCACATTCATTGGTTCAAAACGCGTCTGTAGATAATACTTTCATGTGATGGATCTTAAAGACATTTTTCTAAACAATTCTACTCACAAAAGCCTACATTCATATAACAATTGATATTATTGACCTTTGTTGATTCTACTACTTAAAATAAGCCTTGTAGGTCAATGTTTGTGAGTCATAAATACCTAAACACAGAGAAATAATAACTAAAATGAAGAATAATAATAAATCATACCAACTTGTGTTGTCACTAATATCCTTGCCTTCCTTCGTAGCCTGATTTTATACTTATGATTTTTTGAAACAATTGTATAACTATTTTGTTTTAAATTAACTAATGAGTTATTTTAAAAGTATAATTAGGATCGGTTAGTTAAAGGTAATAAAAACAAGTGAGCTCCTAAAACGTAGGATATGACTCAAAAAGGGGAGAACCACCTCCAAAGCATGTTGACTTCATATTACAATTGTCAAATGCATGATAATTAACCATATAAAAATATGCAAGCATCATATGAATATTACAATCATGGAATCAATAATTAGCACATCAAAGATATAATGAGGTCATCATCATCATCATTATGTTTGGGACTGTCCAAATATCCCCTTTAAAATCAAAATTGTGGATCTAAAATTGAAAACATAATATCATCATAATAACCAAATGTATGCACTATCCAAGTATGTATTGTCAAAATAAATAGTACCATATTTTAATCATCAAAACATCCCTATCAAAATTTACTATCTCAATTAATGCCATCAGAACATAAACCGTAAAAGCACAAAGTATCATTTTTTTCTGTCAAACATCTCTACCAAAGATCCTTCAACTGTCATCAAAACTTATATGCAAAAGGAGATGTGTTATTCTTGGAATTTGCTAAGAATGTTTCCATTGAGAAGGTAGGCTTATTTTCACTTAATTTTTTTTCCCTTTGAGTATTCTCTAAAGCGGAGGTTGTGGGATCAAGCATTGTCCTTTAGGAGGTGTCATGACAATAAATATTAGCAAAAGTGGTTTTGACAGGGGAGGTGGATAGAGGAAGTGGTCTAGAAAACATAGTATTTGAGGGAGTAATAGATCTATCATGACTGGAATCAGTAGGTGAGCGAGTACTTTCAAAGTATTTTCCATGATTGGGATCTTGAGATGGAGTGGAAAAGCATTTGTATTTGGAAAATGAGAGAAATTTGAGACAGGTTGTAATACTTTGGGAGGAGCTTCCCAAGCATTATTATCATGTTTTGGAAAGTTTCCAATAGGATTCTAGCCATCATTAGTAGGTTGATTGTTAGGTTGAGGTAGATTGGGGAGATGTTAGATACATTAGGAGGCCACAAATTTAGATGTCCAGTGGTGGTTAGTTGATGGTAGAATCCCACCAGCTTGGGGTTCTATTCCTTCTTTCTTGTCCTCTACCTTGTCCTCGTGAGCTTGAGCTCATTTCTAAAAAATAATCAAATTAAAAGACAAAATGCATATTAGGGAAACCAAAAACTACTCATTTTCACTTTAAACTCACTACAAGTCTACTACATTTAATAAAAAATTAGTAGTTTCTCACAAGGATAGGGTATACATAACATAAAAAAATATTAGACTGAGTAAAATGGAGTTGCAAGTGGGGGAGTAATTCAAACCCTTTGTAATATAGAATAATGTTTAAATAGGGAAAATATATCAGTTATAATATCAATAACTTATTTTCCCTTTGAGAATATTTGTTTTATTTTTCATAGTAAATATATTTTACCATATTTTTATTTTCTAATCAAATAGGTTTATACAATGAAAATTTTATAAAGGGTTTCCCTCTTTTTCTTCTTTTGCAAAATTGAATTAGGGTTTGAACTAGGGTTTGGTGAGTATATGTTTTTTAATAAACAATATTGAGAGAGGAGGTATTTACAAAAATAAGAGTAGGGTAATTTGCATACAAGGTTTGAGTTTTGTAAATGGCAATATTAATTGAATTGAGTATAGAAGAATGTAACTAGGGCCACTATATAACATTTTCCTTTCTGTTTCAGAAACAAGGACATGGGTTACTATAACCACTTCTTATCATTAACTCAAGAAATGGATGCATGCAAAAAATCTGAGAATGTTAGAGAAAATTTCAACATGAAAGTGGTATCTTAAGGAAAAATAATAAAATAATAGTTAAAATAATAAAATAAGAGTAATGAATTTTGGAAGGAAAAGAAGAAACCTATTTTTTGTAATTGTATTTTTGGCTTATCTCCTTATATGTTTACTCAAATTTCAAGTGTAGAAACTTGTTGAATGCATAATTAAATTCCACATCCAACGAGTACCCATTATGCATACTTTTGAGAAGACCCACATTGATAAAAATTGAAGATACATTAAAAAACATGTTCAACATGCTTTTTTAATGTATATTCAATTTTTATCAATGTGGGTCTTCTCAAAAGTATGCATAATGGGTACTCGTTGGATGTGGAATTTAATTCCACATCCAATGAGTGTCTATACTTGAAATTTGAGTAAGCCTATAAGGAGATAAGACAAATATACAGTTAGAAAAAGTAGTTTTTTCTTTTTTTTTCCTCCAAAATATTTACATGTACTTCTTTTTAAATTTAAATGATTTTTATTGGTTTACATGTTATGATATGAAAATTACATGAAAATTTCATGGGCACTTTTAGGCTAAAATTTCCTTTAATGTGTGTGTGTGAGTGTGTGTGTGTGTATGCTCTCAGATTTTTTGCATACATATGTTTCTTGAGTTAACGATAAAAACTGGTTAAAGTAACTTGTGTCCCTACTTGTAAAACTAAAAGGAAAATTGTATATGGCAGCCCCAGTTACATTCTTTATGTACTCAATTCAATTTTTATTGCCATTTTCAAAGCTCAAACCTTGCATGCAAATTACCTTACTAATATTTTTGTATATACACACACACACACACATACACACATTTTGTCATATATAAAGGAATAGGGTATAAAAGGGGGGATTTCAAGTTGGCATCTATTCAGAGTCTATTTTCCCTTTTACAACAATTTTTGAAGCAATGAAGGCATGAATCTATGCCCATAGTGAAAGGAGAAAAATTTACAGAGTTTTCAGGAATGTGAATAGGACTTTTGCTATAGTGTTGTAGAGAATGGATTTTACTGAAAATGAAAAATAAAATCCTATTTATAATGTTGTAGGGAGAGGTTATACCTAAACTATAGAAAGAGTTTTTTCAAAACGTAGTGAGGGTTTGCATAATGGCATCGCAAGGAAGAGTTTTCCTTAGAGGAGTTGTGAATGGGGACCTCATTACAACTTTTCAAAGAGTGGCTTTGCCCCCTTTTTTATTTTTAACAAAATTCACAAGTTATTTAAGATAAATGAGGTTTCGTATGGAAAAATTCTAAAAACATGGCCATGCGACACCCTCTTCTAAGCTTCATGACAATAATACACTACATGCAACTCAAAATTAAGTAAATAGGTTACTGCTAGGGTTACAAAGTATGGGTATGAGGATAAATAATGAATAAATGGTGAGAAACAAACCAATTAATGAAAGAAACACAAAGAGTTTTGTAATTAAC
Source organism: Pinus tabuliformis (assembly GCA_031772625.1). Lineage (NCBI taxonomy): Eukaryota > Viridiplantae > Streptophyta > Pinopsida > Pinales > Pinaceae > Pinus > Pinus tabuliformis. The sequence goes on along the minus strand of CM062818.1, from coordinate 442,846,850 downwards.
CATAAGGGCTTTGTATCAAATGTCTAGTGTGAGAAATAGTCCTTTTACAATCTCAATTTATTGCTATGGTTCGACCCTGGCACTATGGTAGTTTGAAATTCTTTAGACTTTCCAAATGAACTCGAATTACATGAGCCAAGGGGTAATACCAAATTTGATTTACAAATCTTAACCATAGATTGAATTCAGAGGGAATTTCCACCATCTAATAAAAATCATAATGGAGCATTTAAGTTACAGGACAACCTCAGGATTATTAAAGCCATGCAATAAAGGTGGGGAACATATGCATGTTCAAAATATCAATCAACGAACATAACATACACCATGCTAGGTAAATATTACAATTACAACCACTAATGAAAACAAGCCATGGTATAACGCAATTTCCAGACATGTTAGAAGTCGCCAATACAATATGGAATGTAGTGCATCCAACTTAGCCAAATGGTCCCACATTAGTGGCAAGATATGCAACTAAACCATTCACACAGTTCACACAATATCCACAGGAGAGGGTATCCAATATACATGCAATGAAAATATCATGTCATTTAACAAGCTTGCAATACATATGACATGCATACAATATTCAATAAATCTTTGGATCCATATATGACTCATATGATATATCAGTACTTGGAGAGTATACAATTATAAATTGCAACCAAATATTAGTCTAAATGTTACCATACGATTAGTTGTAAGGCATGTCATTGAATGAAACCAAATAAAATGACCCTATTTTGTGCCACTATACAATACTAGATCCATAACATGCATAGATAACTTACAACATGTCATTTGCTAAATAGACTCATAACCAAATATTGCATGAATTGTATAGAAAAAAATTCAATTGTAACCATTCCAAACTAATAATATGTGATAGTGCAAAAAAGTATAAAGAAGATGATGATGCAATTTTAATTCATAGTCTTTTGGTTTCTTTGATATCCATAATTTTTGTAATGACATGATATAACCCATTTGTTGTGATTCTAGGTGCAACAATGTAGCCATTCAAATAGACTTGATAATAAAACTGACATTGCAGGCGTGATGATACACGTGTGATATTGAATATGAATGTTTCTTTGTTTCAAACAATGGATGCAATTGTGTATGCATAAACTAAAAATTTCTTAATGGTCCCCCCCCTTCCAATCATAACAGTAAAAATAATGTCATAGGTCTAATGAAATGAATTTAATGGTGGCTAATTGAGGTGTGACCGAACATGACAGAGTAAGGGATTTGGTAGAATATTACAAAATAAAAATAAAAAACTCAAAAATAGGTGTCAACATTTGGTAACTTCATAGGGAAATATAGGTAGTTCTATTAAACTCAAGATGTTATGTGGTTTCGTAGAATAAAAAATAGACAATGTAATCCCAATTTCCCTCCCCATCACAAAAGTTTTTATAAGGATGCACTCACCTAATTATTTGTCACTTCTAGTATAGAGTCTTTAGAGTGACTTTTTCCTAGAGAAAAGGAGGGAGATATTTTATTCTTGTTTGAGTAAGAGATGAGTCACTGTATATGCACTCATTACTTAAGAATAGTGTAATGTTAGACCTTTAGTTATATCATCTTTGTTTCACCTTTTGAGTAGGTTGCAAAAAAAATACCAAATTTTCTCAAAAAATACATATTTAATGTTCTTTTATCAATCAACAAAAGATAAAAATTTGAAAAGTAAAACAAAGCAAATAAAATAAAAAGTAATAAAAAGAAAACACAAAAAACAAAGAGAAATGACTAGAGATCCTTGGTATGGTTCAAATCTTGTGCAAGGTGCAAGGCTAAATTTTGTCCCTAAATTGAGCTGATAGTAGTTATTGTATGTTTTTTTTCTTGAAATTTAGTCAACCAATGTGTTAATTTACTAGACGTCAAATTCTGAGACAATAGGAATTTCACAGCTGATAGGTGAGTTCTTACCTTAATATGCTTTCCAAGGATTAGTTTCCTAAATTTCTCAACAACTTTAACAAGAGAGTAAGCATGTTTCTTAATCAATGAATACTTATTAGCATCATAAAACAAACTTTGGTTGGTAAATGGTATGGGTTGTTCCAATCCTTAACTATTTTTCTGCATTAGGATCACAAAAATTGTTTCATGTGTAGCATTGGTATAAATGATAAAATCTTTAGTAAAATTTGGAGTGGCTAGAACAAGAGTTATCGAAATAGCATCTTTAACTCTTTGGAAATCTTGATAGGTAGATAAATTATAGTTAAAAGACTGATTGTTCTTTAATAAATTGTCGATTGTCCTAACAATTTTTGCAAAATTTGATATGAGCCACCATACAAAATTGATTTTTCCCATAGATGACTGAATGTATTTTTTTGAGGTGGGAGGAGACAAAGCCTAGATGGTTGATACTAGTTCAGTGTCTATACTAATTCCTAAATCAAAGACAGTGTGCCCAAGTATCTTTCCTAATTTGACACAAAAGATTGACTTAGCAGGGTTTAGAGATATCCCATATTTTCTGCAGTGAGTAAAAACTCTCACAAGATGGTCAAAATGGTCTATTAGCTATTTAGAGTAAACTATCAAATCATCCAAGTACACTTGGATAATTTCTCCTATTAAGTCATTGAATTTTATATTCATTTCTCTTTGGAATGTAGCTCTAGTGTTTATCAAGTGAAAATGCATGCAATTAAAAGCGAATGTCCCCCATTTAGTGGTAAAATTTGTTTTATGCCTATCCTTTTTATTAATACAAATTTGATTGTAGTTGGAAAACCTATCAAGAAGTAACATCATATGAGAACTAGATGATTTTTGTAGGATTAATTTCATGTTTGGGAGAGGAAAATTATCTTTAACACTTGCCTTGTTTAAGGAATGAAAATCGACACATAAATGAATTTGGCCATTTTTCTTCCTAACTAGAACTAAATTGGCTACCCATTAAAAAATATTTGATAGGATAAATAATATGATAAACCAAAATTTATCTAATTCAACTCTAATTTTAGCTTCTAAAGATGGGTTTATGGGTCTTTTCTTCTTCCTAATAGGTTGAAAATTATTTTGAGAGGTATGGCATCAGTAATAATGAAAGAATCAAAACATTTCAAATCATTATAGGACCAAACAAAGATATCAAAAAAATTACGAAACAGGAAAATAAATTTATTGATTTCATCTTGAGAGCCATTTTCAGAGACATGCAACATGTTAGGATCAGTATCAGTTCCAATATTACCTATATTTTTTCATTCGATGTGGATCCTAATTATCATCTTGATTGTTCAAAGGTTCTTTTTTTTCATTCGTCGTTGGATCCCAAACCCTAATGGGGGGTGTGGGGGGGATTCCGCCCCCACTATTGCCACCCGAGGGGGTCCATAGAAGGGTGGAAGCAACCACATAGACCCCCCCCCCCTTGGTGGGGCTTCGAGGGAAGCACCCCCGAAGAAAAAAATTAGATAAAATTTTCCTTGTAAAATATTGTAATTTGATAGGCAATCCATGTTGGCATTATGACTCAATTTTGGCACTATGACACAGGTGTTGTCCTTGATGGCAACTCACTCAGATGACAGATCACAGTTCAGGCTCTCAGAATAAAGGAAAAAGAGATATATGCAGTTTCCACTTAACCAAGGTGCATATGCACGCGAGATCGCTGATCAAATGTCGTGTATGCATACGCACGCACTTTCATGCATGGAAAAGTGCGTACATGTGGGAAAACTCATTTTTAGTCCATGGTATTTGGTCCTTTGTATTTGGACCTATGGTTTTGGACCATGGTATCTCGTTCGAAGTATTGAACCCAGGTATTTGGACCCAGGTATTGGTTCTAAGTGGTTTTGGACCATGGTATTGAGTAAGGCCTAAGACTATAAAAGGGGAAGGAGATCATTAGGCAAATGCATTGACTCAAGAATTGAATATCTTATGAAGAGCAAGATCTAGAATACTGGTCACTGGAGTTATGCTGCATAGCTGGATCTGAATCAAGGAGGAACCTGAGTGCATCTTAAGGCTTGAATAGTAGTATCTTTGTGTGATTTTGATATATTATATTTGGCGCATGATTTGATCTATAAATTTGATAATCTGGATGTAAATGATGTTTGAATATTTGAAAAGGGAAAATTGTCTTTTATAGATCCATATGCAGGTTCGACACAGCAAAGGTGCTTATACACGTTGGTTCAGTAATTCAAAACAGCGTATACACTGGTTTGCCTTAATACAGAATCATATGCACGTAGGTTCTTCATCTTGAAGTAGCGTACATCTCATAAAATATGTTTTAGCTACTTCTGTTTATTGCTACAGTATTCTGGGTTCAGGATTGGTGTCTGGTTACTGTTACTGTATTCTGGTTACAGCATTCAGAGAAGTGATTGATTGATTCAGTTTTGGTTGGTGCAAAGGGGATTGGTTGATGTAGATATATTTGATGTTTGATTGAAGTTACTTATGGATCCATTCTGAAAATTTATAAAACGTGGTCCCTGGAAGAAAAGAGAAGGTTGTAGCCTTCTGTAGGTCAGCACCTACGTACTAGTACATCAGCTAGTACAAGAGCTAAGGGGGTTGTAGCTCCCTTCCATGAGAAGCTGGAGAACGAGAGAAGGCTGTAGCCTTCTGCAGGTAGAAGCTTGCATACTGGTATAAGACTGCACCAATACAGAAACATTGTAAAAAGAAGTTTCTTATTAACAAGAAGATAGAGAAGCATTGCAGCAGGTGGTTTTCACACACAATGGGTTTCCACCTTATATCTTGTGTTCATATGTGTGATGATCTGTTTTGTTTACTACACCTATTTACTGTCTTATGGTTAATGAAATTTCTAATGCACTGATTAAAGATCAAATGGATTAATTAAATCTTAAGTTTACATGTTATACACTAGTTGCTCTAGTCATAGTTGCGTGTATACGTTGGTTTCCATATCTGAAGTAGCGTATATCTAAGTTTGAAAATGAAAAATTATTTGAGTTGATAATACTAATTCACCCACCCCTTAGTATTATTTCCAACAATTGGAATCAGAGCAGGTCCTTCAGAAGAAGCTTGATTGCTTGAAGGAAGATCTATCATCATGAGCAACTACAAAAGGGAAGCATCCATCGGGCCACAAATTTTTTATGGAAGCAACTTCGTCTATTGGAAGGTAAGAACCACAACCTATCTTCAATCTCTTGGTGTAGAAGTTTGGGATATAGTGGAAGGAGGATACACATTCCCATCAGCAACCCCTACAGATACAACTGGTAAAAAATAGTATGAAACAAATGCAAAGGCTATCAATACTCTATTGGGGAGTCTATCTGAATCCGAATTCGTCAAGGTTATGCAGATCAAAACCACCAAAGAAATATGGGACAAGATCATTCTAAGCTATGAAGGAGACGATCAAGTAAAACGTGCAAAACTACAATCTCTCAGAATTCAATATGAAACTCTCAGAATGCACAATGATGAAAGTGTGGCTAATTATTTCTTACGTATAGATGATATTGTTAATAGCATGAAAAACTTTGGTGAAGAGATAAAAGAAGTTACTTTAGTCGAAAAGGTATTAAGATCTTTGTCTTCTAATTTTGAATCAAAAGTTTCTGCCATAGAAGAAAAGAAAAATCTTCAGAGTATTACCATGTCACAGCTGCATGGAATTCTAACTCCCTTCGAAATGAGAAAAGGGGGTCCATCAGATATTAGAGAAGATGCATTCAAAACTTCAAAAGAAGAATACAATGAGTCAGGACATATGTCAGAAGGAGAGGAAGAATCAAACTTTGTCAAGAACCTTCAACGGGGCTCTGGAAGATTCAAAGGTAAGCTACCTTTCAAATGCTTTGCTTGTGGGAGAGTCGGTCACTATGCAGCCAAATGTCCTCATAAAGATAAGCTTGATAAAGGTAAGGAACCAGATAAATGGAACAAAAAATAGAATGTAAGTAGGAAGAGATATTATACAGATGAAGACAGCAATGGACTTTCAAATAGTGATGAAGATGAACATGGTAATGATTATAGACTTTTGATGTCTTTTGAAGATGATGATTTTTTGGATGCTATAGATGAAGATGATCTCTATGAATAAATTTCTAAACTTAAAATTTGTTTAGAAGAAAAGAGTATGATCATAGATACTCTGACATTCCAACTTGCTGAAAGAGAAAAACACAATGAAAAGTTAAAATGTGAAATTGTGGGACTTAGAAAAGATATTGAGAAAACAAAAGCTCTTAATCTTAGATTTGCTAAAGGATCTGAAACTTTAGATGAGATTATCAAAGTGCAGCGATCTCCCCTAATCAAGACAAGTCTTGGATATACTGAAGAAGCATATCAAGAATAGAAGCCATCCACCTCCAAAAGTTTTCTTGATGTAGCAAGGAGAAGTGAGCAAGTTGACAATCGTCAGCAAAGGCATAAAGCAGATCACCAGGTAAATCAGAGTCAATCTACTTCAAGGATGAACAGAGATCACCAAGTAAATAAGGGTCAATCTACTTCAAGGATGAACAGAAGCTACAACCAACCATAGGTAAATCATTCTCAATTTGCCTCAAGAATGAATGTCAATAGAAACTACAATCCCGTGGACAGTAAAATTGATAATCATCAGAATTTCTTTAATGGCCAATGTTTTTCATGTTATAACTTTGGACACAAAGCTACTCGATGTGTTGCCTACAAGACCATCATGACTCAAGAAGCACGAAATCAAAGGAACGTGACTGGGATCATGAAGAGGACCTACAATAACTATTCTACTCTTGAAAATGAAATAGAATTCTCTATTTGTAACAACTTCAGTCATGAAGATTTTGAATGCAAGAGTAAGTTTTGGCAAACATCTCAGAAGGAACAACCTTCATTGGGTCCCAAAACATGGAGAAAGAAAGAACCGCAACCAGAAAGATGTGGTATAGCCTTATATGTGGAAGGACAGGAAAATCAGTGGTACATCAACAGTGGATGCTAGAAACATATGACAGGTGATAAAGAAAAACTTCAATCATATAGTGCCTTAGGAAAGGAAATGATGGTCTCATTTGGAAATGACACCCCTGCACTCATAAAAGGTAAAGGTTCTGTTCTTTTGAAAGAAAAAGTCAAAGCTGGAAATGTTATGTATGTTGATGGCTTAAAGCATAATCTATTGAGTGTTAGCCAAATGTGTGATCAAGGAAATGAGGTAATATTTCGATCAAATGGATGTATTGTTCGTGAGCTTGATAAAGGAGAAACAGTGATCAAAGGCATAAGAACTCCAAATAATTTTTACATACTCAAGGGAGGACAACAATAATGCTATCTAAGTAAGAATGATGAACACTAGCTATGGCATAGAAGATTGGGGAATCTAAGCTTCTCTCAGATAAGGAAAGCATGTAAATATCAAGCGGTTCGTGATCTCCCTGACATCAGAATTGCAGATAATACAATATGTAAATCATGTCAGTTTGGTAAGCAAACCAGAACTAATTTCCCTGAGAAATAAGGATCAGCTAGTAAGCCACTTGAACTTGTCCATACTGATTTATGTGGTCCATCAAGGAAAAAGTCACCTCGAGGAGAAGAATACCTTATATTGTTCATTGACGACTTTTCCAAGATGTGTTGGATAGGACTTCTGAAGCATAAAGATGAAGCTTTCAAAAATTTCAAAGCGTTCAAAGCCTTGGTTGAAAATGAATCAGATCGTAGAATCAAATGCCTCAGGTCTGATCAAGGAGGGGAATTTACCTCAGATGAATTTTTCGACTTTTTTGAAGAACATGGAATAAGAATGGAATTCTCTACTGCAAGGACTTCTCAGCAAAATGGAGTAGTGGAAAGGATGAACAGAATGGTTCAAAAAATGGCTCGTGCTATACTTGATGAGTCTGGAACTCCTGCAACCTTCTGGGGTGAAGATGCATTTGTTGCCATTACTATTCTCAACAAAACAAACGTCCGGGTAAACAGCACTCAAACTCCTCATGAACTTTGGTATGGTAAGACTCCTACAGTAAAATACTTCAAAATTTTTGGAAGCAAATGTTACATCAAAAGGATTGGTGACAACCTTGGCAAGTTTGAACCTAGAGTAGATGAAGGCATTCTCCTTGGTTACTCTTCCCAAAGTAAAGGATATAAGTGTTACAATAAAATACTCGGAAAAATTATTGGAAGTATTGATGTAGTGGTTGATGAAGTAGATGACAATCCAAAGCAGAAAAAAACCGAAGATTTTGAAGATGATGAGGACTATCCTTCAAAATCTGATCAAACTAATGATGAAGAAGAAACCTGTGAGGCACCAGAAGAACAGATAAGGGTAGAAGAAAAGACTCCATCTAGGTACGTCTAGAAGAATCATCCAGAGACTCAAATTTTGGGGCAGAAAGAGGCAAGTGTACAAACAAAAAGAACTATTACAGAAGCTTCAAGCTATATGGCATTGCTCTCCTCTATTGAACCATGAAATGTAAGTGAAGCATGAAAAGATGAATGTTGGGTCAAGGCCATGAATGAAGAACTTGAGCAGATTGAAAAGAATAACACTTGGGAATTGGTTCCTAGACCTAATGATAAGAATGTCATAGGGACCAAATGGTTATTCAAAAATAAGCTAAATGAAAATGGAGATGTTATTAGAAACAAGGCCAAACTTGTCTGTAAAGGGCATGCTCAACAAGAAGGTATAGACTTTGAAGAAACTTTTGCACCGGTTGCTAGACTTGAAGCCATAAGAATGTTCCTTGCTCTTTCTAGCTTTCAGAAGTTCAAAGTATATCAAATGGATGTGAAATCTACCTTTCTAAATGGAGACTTAGAAGAAGAAGTGTATATTGAGCAACCAGATGGATTCATCTTTGGAAATGATCGAAAACTTGTATGCGTACTCAAAAAGGCTCTCTATGGTCTTAAACAAGCTCCAAGGGCTTGGTATTATTGTCTGGACAAATTCCTCCATCAACAAGGTTTTTCAAAAGGATCAACATATAGCAATCTATATATAAAAATTGACAATGATAAATTGCTAATACTTGTTGTGTATGTTGACGATATCATCTTTGGTAGCAATGAAGAATCCATGAGTCAAAATTTTGCTTTGGTGATGCAAAAAGAATTTGAAATGTCCCTTCTTGGTGAGCTAACATATTTTCTTGGTTTACAAGTCCAAAAAAACAAAGACGGTATCTTTCTATCACAAACCAAGTACCTCAAGCAGATCTTGAAGAAATATGGCATGGAAGACTTGAAACCCGTATGTACTCTTATGGTAACAGGATGCAGCCTTAGTGCAAATGATGATTCAATAGCAGTACATCAACCAACCTATAGATCCATGATTGGTAGTCTGCTCTATCTGATAGGCACCCGACCAGACATCATGCATGCAGTGGGAATAGTTGGAAGATTCCAGGAAAATCTGAAAGAAGCACACCTTCAGGTGGTTAAAAGGATTTTCAAATATCTTCAAGGAACACAAAACTATGGCTTATGGTATTCTAGAGATACAGATCTCACACTTCATGCATACACAGATGAAGATTGGGCAGGAAGCGTGGATGACAGAAAAAGCACTAGTGGTGGTGCATTCTTCATGGGTTCCAGATTAGTATCTTGGTTCAGCAAGAAACAAAGTTCAATTGCATTATCTACAGCTGAAGTAGAATATGTGGCTGCTGCATCTTGCTGCACTCAACTCCTTTGGATGATGCAAACTTTGCAAGACTTTCAAATCACTTGTACTCCACCTATCTCCATTTTATGTGATAATACAAGTGCAATCAATATTTCAAAGAATCTAGTCATGAATTCAAAGACCAAGCACATACCTATCAAATATCATTTTCTCCGAGAACAAGTTCTTGAACAAAAGGTGAAATTGGAGTATGTTCCCTCCAAGGAACAGGTTGCTGATATATTCACCAAACCACTACCCAGGGAGACATTTGAATACCTCAGACAGAAGCTGGGAGTAGTTGATGCATCATCTTGCTACTGAAACTTATCTGTTTCAGAGAAAAGTGGTTGTACGCGAGTTTCATGAGGAGCATCTGCGTACATACGCCGGTTTCTGTGGATACAGTCGTGTATATGTTGAGTTGAAGAAAAACAGTGGGCTAGACTTAGGATGAAAAGAGTCTGACATGGGTCTGACAAAGACCATCTGGCACAGGTTCAGGGGGAGCATATACTTCTAATAATGCATTGTTGGCATTATCTTAGAAGATCTTGGTTCAATTTCACAGTTGTTTTTGGTTTCAGGTGGAACAGGTGTTGAGGGAGAACATGGTTGCTGGTCTGAATGATGATTGACAAATGCTGCTGATGATAGTTGTTGATGACTATCATAGTCTTGTTGTAGATATTTTGTCTCTATGTCATGTATATCTTTTATCATCAAGGTCATGTAATGACCTGTTTTAGTTTCCTCACTATGCCTGGGATGGATGATGTAATGTTCTTTTTTTATCATGTGTAAACTTTTGGTGTATCCCCACTTGGTTGGGTGGATTGGTCAATATTGGTATATCCCCACTTGGTTGGGAGATGGAGGTATGTATGAGTCTTTGGTGATAGGAAGGTCATTTATAGAGTCATGTTCTTTCTTGTAGAACATCTTTTTGCAGACCTTGCCTACAGTCAGGGGGAGCATAAACAACACAGCAGAGCAGAGATTTTAGCATGTACTCAGAGGGAGCACAACCCTTTGCCCTTGATGAAAAAGGGGTAGAATGACTTTGAGTGACTTGGGGCTGCCATCAAGTCCAAAGGGGGAGATTGTTGGCATTATGACTCAGTTTTGGCACTATGACATAGGTGTTGTCCTTGATGGAAACTCACTCATATGACAAATCATAGTTCAGGCTCTCAGAATAAAGGAAAAAGAGATATACGCAATTTCCACTAAACCAATGCACGTATACATGTGGGATCACCGATCAAAAGTCGCGTATGTGTATGCATGCACTTTCATGCATGGAAAAGCACATACATGTGGGAAAAATCATTTTTAGTCCATGGTATTTGGTCCTTCGTATTTAGACCTATGGTTTTGGACCATGGTATCTCGTCTGAAGTGTTGAACCCAGGTATTTGGACCCAGGTATTGGTTCTAAGTGGTTTTGGACCATGGTATTGAGTAAGGCCTAAGACTATAAAAGGGGAAGGAGATCATTAGGCAAATGCATTGACTCAAGAATTGAATATCTTATGAAGAGCAAGATCTAAAATACTAGTCATTGGGGTTATGGTGCATAGTTGGATCTGAATAAAGGAGGAACTTGAGCACTAGAAGAAGGATAAGATGTATTGATGGGTCAAGATCTTAAGGCTTGAATAGTAGTATCTTTTTGTGATTTTGATATGTTATATTTGGCGCATGATTAGATCTATAAATCTGATAATCTGGGTATAACTGATGTTTGAATATTTGAAAAGGGAAAATTGTCTTTTATAAATCCGTACGCAGGTTCGGCACAGCAAAGGTGCATATACACGCTGGTTCAGTAATTCAAAATAGCGTATACACTAGTTTTCCTTAATACAGAAGCGTATGCATGCAGGTTCTTCATCTTGAAGTAGCGTACGTCTCATAAAATATGTTTTAGCTACTTCTGTTTAGTGTTGTAGTATTCTGGGTTCAGGATTGGTGTCTGGTTACTGTTACTGTATTTTGGTTACAGCATTTAGAGAAGTGATTGATTGATTCAATTTTGGTTGGTGAAAAGGGGATTGGTTGATGTAGATATATTTGATGTTTGATTGATGATATTTATGGATCCAGTCTGAAAATTTATGAAACGTGGTCCCTAGAAGAAAAGAGAAGGTTGTAGCCTTCTATAGGTCAACACCTATGTACTATTATAAGATTGCACCAGTACAGAAATATTGTAAAAAGAAGTTTCTTATTAACAAGAAGACAAAGAAGCATTGCAGCAGGTGGCTTTCACCCACATTGGGTTTCCACCTTATATCTTGTGTTCATATGTGTGATGATTTATTTTTTTTACTGCACCTGTTTATTGTCTTATGGTTAATGAAAGTTCTGATGCACTGATTAAAGATCAAATAGATTAATTAAATCTTAAGTTTACAGGTTAGATGCTAGTTGTTGTAGTCACAGTTGCATGTATACACTGGTTTCCATATCTGAAGTAGAGTATATCTAAGTTTGAAAATGAAAACTTATTTGAGTTGATAATACTAATTCACCACCACCCCCTCACCCTCTTAGTATTATTTCCAACAATCCAAGTCATTCATTAGGCGAAAGATCTGATAGTAGAAGTTATGTTAATTTAGGGATTTTTCCATAGAACTAAACCCTTGGTTTATATGAGGGAATTGTATTATGGTTGTGCAATATTATACAAAGGATAATATGTGAGAGAAAATAGGAAGTTGAAGAGGATATGTTATAGGTTGTATCCCTTCAGTTTTCTAGATAATATAGAAGGAAGGATTGGTTGTTTCTCCATGGATGTAGCCCAATTTGAGTGAACCATGTATATTTGTGTCTCTTATGTTTTATGATTTTTTTATGTTTTTGTTTCCGCAATATTTTATGTGTTCCATTATTATATTATTTAATTTTTAACAATTGATATTATAGTTGAAGGTCTATTTGGATGATAAACGCAGAAATACATAGTAAGAAATTGTCACCCGGTATTAGTTGTCGGTGCTGTGGCATGTTGACTGAAATGTTCCTTATTCGAGTGGGGGAAATGGCGAAAGATGATAGGTTTAGGGATATGAAATTCAATGGTGAAAACTACATGTTATGGAAGATGCAAATGGAGGATTATTTGTATCAGAAAGATCTTTACCTACCATTGAGCTGAAAATAAAAGAATCCAACAAGTATGACAGACGAAGAATGGGATATTCTCAAAATAAAGGAACTAGGAACAATATGGTTGTCATTGAAAGCATTGGTGGCCTTCAACCTTTCAAAAGAAATGAAAACATAGTGTCTAACGAAGGCATTAGCTAGCCTATATGAAAAAAACTAGGCCTCAAACAAGGTATTTCTTAAGAAGTGCTTGTTTACTATGAAGATGTCAGAAGTTGGATATGTTGTTGATCATTTAAATGAATTTAAGACAGTTAACAGCCAGTTAAGTTTTGTAGGGGAAATTTTGATGATGAAGTTATAAGAGCTCTATTGTTTTTGTGCTCATTGCTAGAGAGTTGGAATGCCGTAGTCATGGATATCATTAATTTAGTCTCTGGATCTAATACTTTAAAGTTTGATGATGTTGTTGGTGCTATCTGTTATCACTCCGGTTGTTCCCTACCTCCAGAAGGGAATACGGCTGAGGTAACCACTAACCAATCTTTTAGCTATAGATTCTAGCCAATCTGCAACCAGAGAGGTCTATCTCTTTATAATTTAGATTTGTTTCGTTATATGTTAGGCTAGTTATGAAGCATAAGTTTCATTTGGTGTTTGGAAGATGACATTCAATAGAGCAAGGCTGTAATGTGAGAGAAGTTTAGACCACTGGGTTGATGGAGTCTCATAAAAATAAACCTCTGGCTATGGTTTCTTTGGCAATAGCAAAATTACAGAGCAAGATAATTAAACACAGAAACAATTTTCAAGCTAGAATGAGATGAAATGAAGTCAGGGAATGAAAGGCAATCAATAATCTTTCATTTTTCTAACAGAGGGAAGTTGCATAAACATTATCAGGGAGCAGTTAAGAATTCCTTGACGATATTTAGAGTGAAAGAACATGGGAGATAGGAGAATTCAAGAATTCTTTCCTTTACTAGTCCTGTAGAAAACATGAGAAATTACAGGGATTGAACACAGAGTACAACAAAGTAAGTTCAGTGCTATCCTTCTTTCCTGTAACTTAGGACATGAAATTTAGATGGTAAATAAAACACAAGTACAATAATACAAGAGTAAAGAAGACTTATTGATCCATGCATTAACATGAGAATTCTGCAATATATCCTTCTGCCATTGATTCCATAACCAGCAAATTCACCAGCAAAACATTCCAGCAACCTTTATTTCAAAAGAGTTCTCAAAACATACAGTTCAAGTCCAGAATGATATTCACCAACCAACAACAAAACATATCTTGGGGAAGTATTTATAAAAGAGTTTACAAAATATTCCGTAGGAAGAAATATCAGGTAATAAATTCATCCATCTACTCTGGCAAAGGCAATAACTGATGTGGAAAAAACCACGCAGAAATGAATGAAGCAGTAACTATGCTTGTACTGGCCGGCTCAGGTGTTCCACTATTGTTGAATTTTTGGCTTGAGTAGTCAGATGATAGCTGCTTCATTGATTTGCGTCCCTGGTGTGCTGTCATTTGCCACCTATGCCTGAGTTTGTCTTAACGCCTTTAGCACGAATTCCATCCTTTGTCGATTTGATTTCTGGTACGTGGCTTCTGTATTTAAATTTGCTATTTATGCAGTAGATCAAAAAGAGTATTTAAATTACCTTGGCAAAATCTCAAGCATGCCCTCCCACCATTGATCTGTTGGCAGTTGATGTCTCTGTAGCTTAATCAATGTTTCATCGGCTTCAGTGTATGTGTAGTAATTTGGCTGGACCTCAAAAAGATGATTTATTTCATGTTCAATATAAAACAAATTTTCCAATTTGTCATACAAAACCTGTCCAGAGGGAGGTGTTGTCTCTTCTGTGCTGCTTGATGATGCTGTGATTTGATTTGTGATATAGGTATTTACCCTTCGAGCATACTGTTCATGTGTTAACAGTCTTCCACTGCTGGTCAATAAGCTGGGAAACCCCTTGCTCTACAACACTGCAAACTTTTGTCTGAAGATATTTATTTCTGCTTGCATCTCTTGGCACTTTCTTTCCAAAGTCTGCACAAAATTCCTCATGGTCAGCACCTTTTTCACTAACAAAATTGTGTCTGTTCTGTTCCTGATATCCAGAGCTGCTAACTGTTCTCTAGTATGAGTATTCAAAAAATGGATCATTTTGTTGGCCTCTTCGGGCTTGTTTGCCAATAATGTTCTGGCCTTTTGAGTCTCAAATTGAGCTATCCCAATCAACTCAATCTGGTCATGAATGGTCTGGATTGCTGTCCATTGATCAGTGATGGACTGGCCAATTTTACTCCACAAAATTGTTTTGATTTCTGTTAGAGTCTTGTGAAGAGTAAGGTCCTTCTCCAGCTCCTTTATTCTTTTCTCCAAGGCCTTTACTTCCCTTGTCTTCTCAGCCACAACCATTTTTGATTTGTCATAATTCACCTCAATCTTGGCTAATTTTTCTTTGGCTTCTTTTAATTCTGCCATTTGCAGTTCCAGAGCTTTTATTTCTTTCATCATTTCCTCCATACTCAGGCTGGCTTCTTGTTCTGTTGCTGTTGTAGTTTTTTGCTGAAGTTGAGTCTGTAGTTGAGGTACCTACTGTTGATGTTGGATCAGTAGGAGGGACTGTTGTGGTGACTGTAGGAGGAGCAGTTTCAAGAGTTAGAGCTATTTGAGCCGGTTGAGAGGCCAACTCTCCTTGTTTTCCTTGTAGTGCTGCCCCCAAGGCTTTCTCTGTTTCTAGCAGTCTTTCATTCATCCTCATGAGCGAACTTACTACATCCTCCTCTTCTTTCTCTGTGCTACTTCTGTGGCTTGAGGATGTATTGTGGCTGACAGCCTGAGTTGTTTTCTGAGGGCTACTATGTCTTCTTCTTTCTTCTTAATTAAAGCTTGTACACCCTTGGGATCATTGGGATCATGTCCCAGCTCCATAATGATCTCCTCCAATGATTTAATTCTATTTTCCTTGGCTAATGAGGAAGCTTTCTCCAATTCTAATTGGGCAGAAGTATTATGAAGTGAATTTTGCAATCTGTGGGCCAATATTGCTTTATCTGCTAAGGTGGAGTACACCATTTCTCCAGTTTGTTTGTGTAACTCAATTTGATCCATTGGGTGGATGTCTTTAGCAAGGACTTCCAGATTGGTTCTGATATAATCAGCAGCTGATTGGGGCTGATGTACTATAGGCCTGAAATGACTGAGAGTCATTTTCCCTTCTTGGATATCATAGGCTGCCATTAGCCTCTTTTGATTGGTGGGAGCCATTCTTAGTAATTGGTTATAGAGCTGAAACCTTACCGGTTCATTTCGGGCCTTGATTTCAGTGAATGCCTTCTTTATGTCAGAGCCTTGCTTGCTCTGTTGATTGGTGGATGTAACCTCCACACCTTGTTTCCTCTCTTGCTCCTACTGAAAGGAGCTAGCTGATGTTTCCATACTTGGAGGAATCCGTTGTTCGGTTGTTTCCTCACCCCTTTGGTTGCCTACTGTCTCCTCTGTAAATTCTTCCTCAGAGTAGGGGTTTAGCCTTTGCCTTTTCTCTCCTTGGTGTTCTGTGGATTCCCCTGTGGGTGTTTCCTCCTACCTGTCCCTTTTCTTAGCTCTTTCCTCATTGAGAGGAGTTTGTAACACAGGGATTTTAGGTGCCTTTGCTTGTGTTGAAGGGGCTTGCCCTTGACTTTGCTCTTTTGCTGTATCTGGCTGATCTGCCATTGTCTCCTACTGCTCAGAATGCTGCACCTCCTTGCCTTCAGATGTCCCTGCAGGTGGAGCACTTTCTTGGGCAGGTTGTTGTTAAGTTGTGGCAGATGATGTGCCCGCTCCAAGGTGTCGAGGCAATGTGAAAAACACCTATCCAACAGAGTCTAGGTCAAGTGTCTTTTCAAACTCTTTCATTTCTTTTTCTAATCTCTCTTCTCCAGTAATTTCTTCAACTAGTGTGCCTTCTATCCACTCCTGTTGATTAGCATATTGTTCAATCTGAGGGATACTATAGTGCACATATCCTGTAAGCTTGTGTTTGACTCTCCTAAAGCTTATGAAATGTTCAGGGTCATATGGTGACCAAAGAAAACTTTGTTTCAGCTTAAGTTTGTCTCTCAGAATAGTGTCAGCCTCCTTCCATGCTTCTTCCCTTTTATTAAAGATAAATGGGCTCAATTGATGCTTTATCTTGAGCTGTGCCTTTTTCCTAGCACCATAGAAATGAGTCAAATCTGAACTACTGAATTGTTGGTAGTATTCCAGGGCAAAGAGTCTCATAGGGACATACTTTGGTAGTTTTTAGGGAGCCAATTGACAGCCATAGATCCGGATCACTGTATGGTTTTGGTAAAAATGCCAATCACCAATACTGTATTCCTTTGAGAGGTGTAAGATTTTCTGCATTTCAGCAGAGAGCCTAGCAGGAGGAGTTATTGACAATAAACAGGTGGCTGGATATATGAAAAGGTCAATAAACTCACAATATGTATATGCGGAGCTACTAACATGATGGAATACTGAGGACCAAAATATTACAGACCTTCGCTCCCCCTTAGCATCCAATTCTTTAAGGGGACCTGGGAAACTATCAAGTTGATAGTACAGCAGCAAATGGTATATATATGAAGTGTACTTGAACACTCTCTCTCTTTCTAAATTCATGAACTACTCATGAATTTTGTTAGCTATATAGGTGGCATAATCATACTTAACATCAGGGGGTTGTCCTGGAGCAAATATGGACATCAAAGAAAAGACAGTCTCATCCACAATTTCACTTGTTCTGAATCCCAAGATGTAGGAAATCATGTCTATGAGCACTTTTCCAGCCTCCCCAAACTAGGCATGGTGGTAGGGAATTTTGTATCTAGAGTAGCAATCTGGTGGCATGAATAACTTGGCAATTCGATCAACCTGTGCAGAGGACAACTTGGAGGCTTGATCGAGCAAATTTTTCATGGAGAGAGGGACCAAAGGCTGAGCTGGCTCGAAGTGCAGCATCTCATTTATAGATTGAGGGGTGATATAAAAGAGGAAATTTCCAGCAAGGTCCATCACTGCCCTTTGAGAAGGCTCATAATTAGCACAACATTGATGGATGGGGTCAGGGAAGACATTCACTGAAGGCAGGTAGTATATAAGCATATTAGACTCCTAGATTCTAAATATGTCAGCTTTGTTACTGTGGTTATTCCTTATTTCACAAAAAGCTTGCAGGTGAGGCTTTTCACCCTCGATGTCATCAATCTGGAAATCCCTATCAGCAAGAGGTAACCACTCCAGCTGCTTATGTGGTGCATTCAAAGGTGAAATATTCAGGACCACTGGAGCCTCCATGATTCACTTTGTTTATAATTGGATTTTGAGTCTGTGTCTCAACAGGAAACAGAGTACTGACAATGGGTCTTTAACAAGAATTGTGCAATTTGAGTTTTATATGAAAATGGCCTCACTGAGTAAAACTCAAACGAAAGACAGAGTCTGCAGAGTTTTTTGAATGAGGAAGCTAAAAAATAGTGGAAAGGGCGTTGCTTTTGCAGGTGTTTTTGGTGGTTTTGCAGGCGGACATGAGCTCGACTTTAAGTTCAATGGACAATTTATCAGAGGGCCATAGAATTGGCAGGTTTTCCCGAAAACATGGTTAAATAGTGAGTTAGAGTGCAGAGGCTTGCGGGCAACAGTGTATTTGAGTCGAATTTATCTCTCTCGGTGATCTTAACAGAGAAATTACGTAAAAAACAGGGTTTATGGGTGACTGACGGGTAAATACCTGTTTTTACGATAGTTTGGTGCGAAATGCAGTTGTAGACAGAGCCGAGGAGGTCGGGTTTGTAGCATGAACACGCCTGGGTGGCGAACTGGGATGTTAGTGGCGGATTCAACGTAATTCCCATGCACATTTTCCGCAACCAATAAAACAGAAATAAACAAAAAATCGTGACTTTTGACAAAATTTGGGCTTTTTTGGTGTTTTTTTAGGATGACGTAGCATGTTTGCGTAGAGGGGTACAGGTAGTGACGTGGTTGATGAGGTGGATGGGTGACAAGGCAGACACGGCGGATGACATAGTGGTGGGGGCGCTGACGCAAGTGCAGACGTGGTGGATGACGTGCGCGGTGGGGACAGAAGGCGGTAAATGGTTTCCATCGGACCACTTTTGGTACGGGGGCAGTTTATGTCAGAGTGGACCCGATGCAATAGGAAGGGGACATGCATCCCAGAGTACGGTGGCAAAACTGCTTTCTATCGAGAGCTAACGGTCGGACATGGGGGCGGCTCCAATATTAACGAGAGTCATTGGATCTGGAGGGCACGATCCAATGATTGACGAGAGGCACGAGTGACAGCGATTTAAGCTACGGGGTCCGAGTTAATGTTTGGCCATTAATCATTGTTTGGCAGGGATTAAACCTTAGGTTAGGGGTTAAACAAATGCGGTTATTTAATTAATCAAATATTAATTAAATCCCACTATTTTGGCGCAGTAGATTATGGTTATTCATTTAACCGGAGGTTTAAACAAATCCCAGGGTAACAAGTGGTGGGCTTTTATTAGTCCCAGATGGGCCAATGACTCCCGAGGAAATATAATATAGTCATATTAGGCCAAGGCGGGTTATTTACAATATTTTTGGGTTTTTTTGTGTACTTTTATACATAATAGGGGAGGGGAAATATAAGCGGGGTTTATATAATAAAGTTAGAATATTAATATGAATATGAGGGGAAGCGCTAGGTACATGTAACTGAATCACCTAGGCTTTGGGGTGTTAGGAGAAATAAACATTACACAAGAAATGTGGCTTTTAGCTCTTAAGCAAACCTGCAATTTGACTTAAGTTTTCATGAAAATAGAGTGAAGTTAAGAGTTTTTGAGCAGATCTTAATCTCGTTAAGGGATGTTAGTGAATAATTGTTGTGAGGGAGGAGAGGGGAAGTTAGACATGCAACATCTAATCTGTCATCACACCTTTGCCATGGCACTTGAGATATTCATGAAGTAGATCATATTGAAAAAGATGATACTGCTAATAGACTTGTTTCTGCCACCTCAATCTACTTACCCATTCTACAATTCCTAACATTTTTTCTTCATTTTTGATTGGGTGCACTTGAACTAGCAAACCCTGATTTTTCTCTTTTCTTTTGACTACCCTCCTATCTAGATCTACCCTTATTTCTTCCAAGGCTCAGATTAAGCAGTTGAGACCCTTTGCTTCTCTACTTAGCTAGTGATCTGCCAAGCTTGAACTGTTTGGACAAACCTTCATTCTCTATTCTACAACAAGAAATTTAAATATGGACTGGCCCAGATTGAACTGGTGGTCCATCCATCAATTGTGTTAAGAAACAATGTTTGCACATTGTGAACTTGCTTTGCATAAATAAGATAGCAGTGGCATTTTGACTGGCCACTTTCCTGGTCTTTCTTTGGAGTTGATTTTCTTTTTCTTTTGTTGACAAATTCATTCTTCTTGCCCTTTGATTTTTCTTTTAGGGCATATCCTCTTTACATTTTTTAATTTTCTTTATCTGTATACAAAATATGGAACCTTTGCAGCATGGAAAGGATGATCATATTTGGCACTTCCATAGTCAATCATGAGAAATGACACCTATTGGTATAGGAACCTAACAGTGGCTCCACTTGGGGATGGCTTTTCCAGGTGAAAAGCCAAGAACAGCAAGTCAGATGGCCTTATTTTCAATTCTTGCTTTAATCTGAAATTTCCTTCTGCTGGAGACCAATAATCTGAACCTTTGTGGCATGTGTGCACTTCTCATGAGCTAATGTGAATAGAATAACAACTCTGTTCTGGTAGATGGTCTAAATGTTCAGTCATCTTTATGGTTCCCAAGATTTCTTTTTGATTTCCTCTGATAAATTCAAATATGTACAAAAGGTGGCACAACTCCTTGCTTTTTCCCTTCAAAATCTGCTGCACCTTATCCCTAATTTAATTGCTGTAATGAACTGCTAAAATAGACACTATTTATGTACAGTATATAGTCCTATTATGTTGATCAAAGAGAATCAAAATAATTCTTGAGCATTCGCCCATTGACTGGGCCTTCCTCAGTTTCTGTGCCATCCAAACTCTTCAAAAAATAGGTGTTGTTTCCTTGTACAGCCTGAATGACATAAGGTCCCTTCCATAGGAAATCAAATTTTCCATGCTTTCCTTTGTCTTCCCTCCTAGAATCCCACCTCAGCACTTTGTTTCCTATGAAGAAATCTTCAGCTTTTGTTCTTTTGTCAAAGATCTTCTTGAGTTTATCTTGCAGAACCTGAGTTCTCTGATATACTTCCTCTCTAGTTTGTTGCAAGTGGATAGTTTGATTGATTCTCCTTTGAATATCATTAGGTTCTGCTTGTATTTCTTGCAGCAATTTGATCACAGGGATTCCCAAGGAGGAGGGGAACACAGCCTCCAAGCCATATACCAATTCATATGGGCTGGTTCCAATAGATCTTTTGGTGGTCAATCTGTCTGCCCATAGTGCATTTACCAGTTTTTTATGCCAATTCTTTTTGTTCTCCTCCAAGACTTTTTTGATGATGTTGATCAGGCTTTTGTTGGAGGATTCAACTAGGCCATTACCTTGAGGGTAATGGTCTGTGGAGTGGCCCAAGGTAATGTGGTACTTATGACAAAAATTGATCATTCTTTTGGATTTAAAGGCATCAGCATTGTCAGTAATAATCTTCTCCAGACAACCAAATCTAGACAAGATGTTGGTTTCTAAGAATTGCATGATGATTGAGTCATTTTCTTGCCTACAAGGGATGGCTTCTATCCATTTGGTAAAGTAGTCTGTGGCAGTCAAAATCCACTTGTGTTGGCCAGAAGAGGAAGGGTGGATTTCCCCAATGAAGTCTAAACCCCATTGTTGAAATGGTCTTTCAGTTGAAATGGGCCTGAGGGGTAAAGGTAACAACTTTCTCTTGCCTTCAAATATCTGGCATTTGTGGCATGAAACTACAAATTTTTTCACATCAGAAAATAGGGAGGGCCAATAAAAACCAGCTCTTAGAATATTATCAGCTGTTGACTTCCAATACAAGTGTCCTCCGTAGTCCCCTGCATGAAATTCCTTGAGTATTTTGTTAGTTTCATCCTGTATTAGGAAATTTAGCAAGATACCTTCATGATTTTTCCAAAATAAAACATTGTCTATAATACAAAACTTTGATGCCTTCATTTTCAAGAATCTCTTTTTAGTTCTGGATAACCCTGGAGGAGCTTGTAGGTTTAACAATACAAAACATATATCAGCATACTAAGGTGATTGTAAAAAGGCTTGATTGATCTGTGGAGTCACCATCTCCTACTCGTTATCCAGTTCGTTGATGTCAAGGGGTTGGAAATTGGTTTCAGTCATTAATTTAGCTAACCCTTGTCCTTTTATGAGTTTTGTAGGCTTGATTTCAATGTCATACTCTAAAGTTTTGGCTATCCATTTGTTCCTTTTACCCTCAATTCCTTCTTGAGTTAGAATGTCCTTGACCAAAACATTTGGAACATAGGCTATCACATGAGAGTACAAGATATAAACTCTGAAATCCTTGATGGCCTTTACAAGAGCGTACGCCTATTTCTCCGTGATTTGATATTTTAGTGGAGCATATCTAAGTGCTTTGCTGAAGAAAGCAATGGGTTTCTCAGATCCTTGGTCATCCTTTTGTAGTAGGACAGCAGCAATAGTATGTTGAGATGCAAAGGAAAAAATTATGAAATCTCTATCAAATTTGGGGCTTGTGAGAACAGGTGTTTTAGTCAAAGCTATCTTAATTTCCTCAAAGGCTTGTTTAGCTTCTATTGTCCATTTGACTTTAGAATCTTTCTTCAGCATATTATTCAATAGTCTTATCAGTTCGGCCAAATTAGGAATGAATCTTCTTAGGAAATTGATCTTCCCTAGAAAGGCTTGTAGTTCCTTGATGTTTCTTGGGTGAGGGACTTGGAGGATAGCCTGAATTCTGTCCGGGTCAATTCTAATGCCATCTTTTGAGATTATGTGACCTAGGAGTTTGCCTTCTTCTAGGCCAAACAGTGATTTCTTTGGGTTCAATGATATGCCATATTTTCTGCAAATTAGGAACACTTGCCTCAAATGTTCTAAATATTCTTGGTCTGATTTTGAAAAAGCAGTGAGGTCATCCAGGTATATGACTAAAAAATCATGGATCTCCTTGGCAAAGGCTATGTCCATTGCTCTTTGAAATGTGGCCCCTGCATTTTTTAGTCCAAAAGGAATTTTTACATATTTGAAGGTTCCCCAAGGTGTTGTGAAGGCAGTTTTGTCTTGATCATCCGGGTGGACCAAAATCTGGTTGAATCCTGAGAATCCATTCAACAACGAAATTCTAGAAGCTCCTACTACCCTTTGTAGGATATGATCCATTTTTGGTAAGGGGTAGTGGTCTTTGAGAGAGACTTTATTTAAATTTCTTAGGTCAACACAGAGTCTTATCTCTCTGGTTTTCTTCCTAGTGGGAACTAGATTTGAAATCCATTCTGAAAACCTTATAGGTGCGATTATTCCCACCTCATACATTCTTTTAACCTCTTTTTCAATGAGAGGAAGGAGGACTGGATTCACCCTTCTAAGCTTCTGTTTAAAAGGTTTTTGATTCTCTTTCAAAGGTATAGTATGTTGGATGACCGAAGTATCATAGGACTTGAGGTCCTCATAGCTCCATGCAAAGACATCTTGGAACTCTTTAAACAACTCAATGTATTTCAGCTTTTGATCAGGAGGCAATGTTTTGGACAGTTTTATCATTTTGGGATTTTCTATGGTTCCAATATTGCATTCTTCAATTTCTGCATTCAGTGGTTGCATTTTTGGTTTCCTTGGAATGTCATTTGAATCAAATATATCCTCCAAAGGAGTTAACCCTGTGGGCAGAAAATTATCCTTTAGTTCAATTACTTCGGATTCTCCCTCAGCCATCTCATCAAGGTGCATTTGCTCCAGTTCTTGTAAATTTTTACAGTCAAAGGTTGTTGGATGCAAAATCAAATTTGTTGTTTCAACTGATATGTTTTGCTCAATTTTGTTTATTTGTTGTTGATCATCAATGGTGCTTGTATCAATGTTTATACTTGAGAATTCCTCTTTCAAAGTGAGGAAATTATTGATCTGTGTATCATTTTCGAACACCTGCCAATTTTTTACATTATCTGGGACAACAGGCCTGTGTTTGATTTCAGCAGTAAAGTGGTGATTAGGCTCAAATGGAAGCTTGCAAGTGCTGGCAAAAGTCGCCAAACTGTGTGCATGTAAATTGTGCTTTCTTGGAATTTTGGTGAGCTGAGATTCTGAGAAGGTGTTAAGTATTTCAAAGGCTGCACCTCTGTAAGCTCTTAGCCTAAGATCATTTGTAACAAAGTTTCCCTTCATCTATTGGATAATCAAATCTGAGTCCCCTAGAATTGTAATCTTGGTTGCCCCTAGGATTTTAACCAGTTTGAGACCCAGTAAAAGGGCTTCATACTCGGCCATATTGTTTGTACATCTGAAATTTAGCCTATACGCATGCCCTTGAGCATGGTCATTTTGCATGTTGTGTATCCAAACCCCTGCCCCTGCTCCTAATTTGTTCACTGACCCATCAAACTCTAAGTACCATAAGATTTCTTGATTAGCACTAGTCTTAGGATTTTTAGAAACTTGCTCAGTGGGCAGGTTTGGACTTTGTAACTCATATGCTATGTCATGTTCATTTGTTGCATCAATCACATCAATAATTTTTCGATCTTGAGAACCAGATTACTCATTTATGATTTTTGTTAGTGTTGTTTGTAAGAGTTTGACATCAGTTTTGGGACACATCTCAGCATTGTATAAGATAAAGGAATCCATCTCGGAATGCATAGAATAGATGGGGAAGTTTTGGGGTTTCTCTTGACTGCTAACCACATATTTCATTAGTGTCTCCCAGTACAATCTCTTTGGCTAGCCAAAGACTGAAATAGTGGCATAGGACATATCTAGTTGCAAAGACCCTTGGAGTTTTGCACCCGAAGATCTAGACAAAAGCATACCATATTTAGGTGGAATATCAGCTACCACCACGTCCATCAAGATTTTCTTAGCTGGATATTGGACTAAAGATACACAAAGGTCTTTAATTAGGCCTAGACATCTGACCTGGCTGGAATCAAATGAGAACAAGTCTTTGTATGGCCTTGTGATATCTAGATCTAGCTTTTCCATCACAGACTTAGGCATTAAGTTATGGGAAGCTCCCGAATCAAACATTGCATTATGCAACACTTTGTCATGAATGTTTAAGCTTACATAGAATGGAGGAAC
The DNA here is from genome assembly GCA_031772625.1 of Pinus tabuliformis. Taxonomy (NCBI): domain Eukaryota; kingdom Viridiplantae; phylum Streptophyta; class Pinopsida; order Pinales; family Pinaceae; genus Pinus; species Pinus tabuliformis. The sequence continues at coordinate 442,821,718 of CM062818.1, read as the reverse complement.
CCCTCCATCTACTATTTTACCATTGACTTCAGGACCAAAAATCAGTTCTGGTTGGTCATCTAAAACATTGACTGCATCCCTATTCTCTGATATTTGAAGTGATCTATTGATTTGTTCCCTATAAACTTCGTGTTTAACCAATTCAGGCAGAGGAATGGCTATTTTCAATTTGCCTATTTTTGTCTCTAGGTTAAAAGATTTTTCCACTTGAATTCTTGTGTTGTGGACAGCAAGCTTTTCCTTTTCTGCTGTATTTTTAGTAACCTTTTGTTCATCATGAGCACTGTTTTGAGGTACATCTGTTTTAAAATTATTTTCAGGAGGACATTTTAGATTTTCTTTTGAGGGAAAGGATGTGGATGGTTGATTCTTTGTGGGTTGTACATCGGATATGTCTTCCACAGTGGCTTCCTTTGGGTTGGGATCTGTTCTAGCAGGGAGTTCTGTCAGGGCATCTTTATCCTTTGTTTTTTTCGGCTGCTTGGTATCTTTTAGCTTGCTAGGTTTAGGCACATCTATGGTTCTGCTTCTTAACTTGTATTGTTTATGAACCTCATATATCGCTGCATCATACCCTTCTCTGAAATCAAATGACTCTCCGAACTTGGTTTGAAATTATGTGCCTCTTGGTCATCTTATGTTAGAAAAATTTGTTGCTCATTATTTAACCCCATTAGGTTGATTTGGGTGTGTTATAGGCATTTTTGGGCACTGCAACCCCAATCATAAATGTCCATAAACCAAGGGCTCCTATGTCCCTAAAGGTGTTGTTCCAACCCCTAAAAGAACAAGGTCAACTGATTACAGCATCTCCCAAAAGTTCTCCATGAAAAACTACTAAGAACTGGTCAAAACTGGACCATTTCAACTGCTCCATGGTCAAAGTGCATTGCATCCCACCTACCTACACAAAGTAGGTCTGATGCATGTTGAAAAGCCCTTCTATGGGGTGCGGTGGGCGAGAGTGGAAAAATGGCAGGGTCAATCTGCAAGGTGGTGGATCATGGAATCTTCCAGAAACTTCTCTTGTGACACTTGCCTCTCTGCATTCGCCCAGGGATGAGTAAGAGATCATCAATCTCCAAGTGGAATCAAGAACTATCAGAGAGAGGACACTAATCAAATCTCAAAAGCTGACTCACCCCCCTTGCAAACATCTATATATGGATCCCTCATCCCAGAGATCCAAAGGCTGGAATTTTGTATCTTCTAAGGAAGTGTTGTTGGTTTCTTAGTGCAATATCATAGTGTTTGGTGATCTAAGCTTTTCATGAGGTGAAGAAGGGCTTTCTTGCTGAGAGGATGATGATGGGTCAGAACAATTGGTTGTAATCCTCTTTGCTCTTTCTTGATTATCAATAAAGCTATTCAAGTTTTCCTCCACATTCTTGTATGATTGATGTTATATGCATTTGTGTGGTCAATATATATCTGGTCCTATATTGTTTATGATAATAGATCTATGTTCTTGGATAGTGTTATGCTGCTTTGATTCTACAGGTGCTCTTTGAAGCTGGGTAGACGAGGAAGAGAGTGGCGAAGACCTATCAGAAGGGAGAGGAATTGAGCAAGGAACCAAGCGCAAGACAGAGGTTGGTCTCCTTATTCCCCTCTTATCTATTTCTCATAAAGGAAAACAAAAGTGGTTTTAGTTTGTTTGTTTCTAAGGTAGCTACCAGCCTTAGTGGGACTAGTAGCTCTGCATAGACACTATTTTTCCCGATAACAAAATGGTAACTCCGCTGGGGAGCGAATAGATTGTTTGTTTATCTACATTTGTTTACTTTATAAACTTACAGATGGAGCCTAAAGTCAGGCCAGCTAGCCTTCGAATTGTATTTTCTATGCAAGTGCAAAGTAGATCAATGTTGCTTCAGTCTATCTCCGGGTTTTGTTTATGAATTAAACAATTGATTTACAAGCTCTCTAATTGCCCTTGTGGTGGCTCTAGTAACCTCCTTAGATCTACCCCCATGATTCATTTAGTGATTACCACTTGCTCGGCCTAAATCCCTGAACTGAGCTGCAAACTGTGACCCGGAACCCAGTTAAAGTCTCGTCCCTGGTCCATCGCACTGTCTCTTCTTTGAAACCTGAATGCATCGCACTTCCCGAGTGTAGTAGGTGCATTGCATTTTAGTTTCCTTGTGCTACAGGTGTGCTGATCAGACCTCTTCTACTCTTATATTTTGGTTTCTGTGTTCACTCTTTTCAACTCTATTCAAGAGTTTTGCTGCCTGTAGTCAGTACACCTCTGTTGAAACCCCCTTCCTTGACATTATTCTGCCTCCATTTTGCAAAGAACTATAAATTTTTTTATGTATTGTGAGCCATTTTCAATTCTCTTTTACAAAGAAGTAGCGTAATTGAACTGTCATTTCTTGATCTGGAAGTGTCGCAAGTGTCATTTTCAGTCATAGAAGATAATCCGATTGTTCTTGATAGTCGATTACATTGTTACTCTTGTATTTGATTTGAATTAATAGTTTTTCAAGTGTCGAAAGCAAGTTTTCAATTCCAAATAACAAAGTGTCGTCATTGTCTTCATTTTGTCTTGAAAAGAAACTTGTTAGTAATGTCGCTTTGAAAAATAATTCAGATTTGCGCTTAGCTTTCTTTTTATCATTCACACATTAAGAAGGCTGAAAAAAAATACATGCATGTGCATTTGCATTTAGACTGTTTGTTGGTTTGATTTAGGACATTGCATATAGCATGTGCTCTCTGCTCTATGTTGAAAGAATATTGTCTCTCTTTCCTTAGTAGCTAGGATTTTCATTACAAAAAGAAGATTAAACGATTGTTAATCATCTTAGATTGCATTTTAGGAATTGTATATCTACATCACGCGGTGAACCTGAAAGGCAAATTTCTTAAGAAAGATCAACTGTAAAATAAATTTAATGAATCTAAAAACGCTTTGGAACCTAAAGCACAACATTTAGAAGTCTAGGCTAGAGACGTATTCCGGCGTCATAAAGCCTGGTAACTGTTGTTTTCATTGTTGGTTGGATGATTCCTCCACTTTGAGACGATAAGTGCCAGTACGGACTTGTGCTCCCACGTACCGTCAAGTATATATTTGGAGACCACAATAGGCTTTATCCTTTATCCATAGGAAGCCGTGTCTACCGCCCTATCGATCATAATGCACTGAACACAGCATTCGGGAAGATTGACTACCGTACCGTAAAAAGTATTCTGCAGTTTTGTGATTGGTTTGGTAATCCCTCTGTCTAAATTTCCAGAGTAGTCTCTTTGTTCCTTTTTAGACTCATTAAAGGAAAAGGTCCATCTGAGCACTTGTCACTTCAAGCTCATTAAAAATTGAAGGCAACTAGAGTCATCTTTTGTTTTTTCTAGACTCTTAAAAATTGAAAAAACAAGTTGTGTCAAAGCGTCTAAAATTCATTTAATTTGGAAACATATTTCCCCTTGATTTTTAGTTGATCGAGTAATCTACAATCATGGAACAAAGTCAATTGAAACCCCGTCGTTCGCGGAGGCTTACGAGTCAACCGTCTTTGTCTCCAGAATCAAAACTGTTACGGACAAAACGAACTCATTTAACTGGTTCCAAATCCCCTGGTAAAGTTAGAACAAGTGTTCCAACACCATCAGAGACTCTGGTTACTCCAAACATTTATGGTATCCCTGCCTTTACAGAAGAAGTTCAGCAGCCACCAAAGGACAGTAGAACTGATCCTAGTGTGAAGGTAAACAATTGTATTACTAAACTAGCTCCATCTACAGCTAATTCGGAAGGTGTTATTCCCCAAACATCTGTCGCTGCAGATTCTATACCTTCTTCAGCACCAGAAATAACGGACATGACGGTCTACCTCTTCCACCTGGTCTGATTGATATAGAAGAGATTGTGGAGGATCCTCCATCTAGTACTCCATAGCGATTTGGAGTCAGGATCACTCTATATCCTTCTTCATCAGAAATTAGTCTACTGTCATTGGAAGCTCCTGTAGAATCGCTAGGCAATCTTTTGGATAGACTAGAAATGTCTGAACAACCGTCAACGTCTAGGACTGTGTCATCCGACACAGTGATGGCAGAACTTCCTGCTGTCACTCCAACAATGTTCGCTGGCATACCATCTGTCCCAACTAGCTCTCAATCGCTAGAAGGGGCCCACTCAGGGGCTATTTCGACAGTATGGTCCGTTCCTGTTTGTTCATCTGGAATAGCATCCGGGAACTCTTATGTTGAGCCTCAGCAAATTGATCCTTGAGGGTGTCAATTTGGGCAGTCCAGTCCTCAAGGACAAACAATTCCTTTGAGTACCGGATTACCGCCGTATGGGGGGCAATATACCCTTTCATTGTCTCCTCCGGGAGGACAACCATACGAGAGTTCACAATAGAATTCAGGTTATGCTGTAATTACATCTAGCGGTTGGGTGCCAATACTTCCTCAACAACCAAGAGTTGTATATTCGATGCAACAATGTTTACCTATGTCAAATATACCAACTACGCCGGCTATTGTGACGGTGTCGCAAGTACAAGCGCTGCCTGTTGTATGCCAACCTTAGGTTTCTCAGGTTGTAATGCAATAGCCTCTTGTCCCTATGACTCAACCACAATCGCTAACTAGTGGAATGACACAGGCCCAAACAGGTACAATTACCCCTCATCTTGGTCAAATAGTCAGTGTTGGACAACAGCACATGGTTTCGCAACCATGGCTGGTGCAATACCAACAACCGCAATTCCAACAAGTATACCAAGGATCTGAGCAACAAATCTTTGCAAATAGTGGGCAGCTGTATATTCAAAACGGTCAAAATCAACCATTCTACAATGGTTATGCCCATCAACCTTACCAAAGTTACCAGCATCAAATGCATTATGCTGGTATGCAAAGACCATCTGCTCGGGCCATTCCATCCTATCCTGGGTATGCTTCGCCAAATCTGAATCAACAGTTACCCTTCGTGGTGACTTTAGAGTTACCAGATCTAAATCGGCTAACGAACAATCCAATTTCTTACGCCCCTTGGTGGCCAGTGATTCTGCATAAACTTCTGTCAGATATTCCTAAATTTAATGGAAATCTGGGTGAAGACCCATCGAATCATGTGATGACATTTCATCTGTGGTGTTCATTAAACACCCTAAATGATGATTCGATTAGGCTTCGCCTTTTTCAGAGGACATTAACTGGTCCAGCAGCAAAATGGTATATCGAGTTACCCAGAGCTTCGTTTGACAACTTCAGTACCCTGGCCACAACCTTTTTAACCCATTTTTAGTTGCCAATAAGGTACGAAATGGGAACAGAACTTCTTACCAATTTCAAACAAACAATGGCCAGTCACATATCCGATCATATTCATGAGTGGCGACGTCATCGTAGAATGGTAAAAACGTATGTTCCTGATCAGCTTTTAGCTGAATGGTTTATTAAGTCATTATTACCTTCCATTACAGAAGATGTGGCAAAAGGAGGAGTCATCACTAAAGAGCAAGTTATTGCTTGTGCACAATATTTAGACTTGATTTATACCCAGTCTAGCACGCTCTACGATAAAATCCCTGACGCTCCCAGACCGGAATTTTCCATCCCTCCTCCTAAATCAAACAATGACTCTCATGCCGGTGATGGCGTGATTGGTACAACAGACATGAAATCAACAAAGGCTACATCTTAAAAGGCCCGTAAGATTTCCAGTCAAAATGGAAAAGAAGAACTTCTCACCTCACAAGTAAATGCCGTCTTGACTGATAAAGGAAAAGAAACCAAGCAATCAGGAGGCAAGAAGAAAAACAAAGGGAAGAAGAAGAAACAGGAAGAATCATCACCTGAAAATTCTTCTGCAAACCCTCCTAGAGATGGGAAACCAAAAAATCCATGCTTAATATGTGATGAGGATCATTGGACAAGAGATTGTCCACATAAAGCAGAGCTTAAAAGATTCTTCAAGAATTCAAAAACCTCGGTGGTATTGACTGATCCATTTCTAAATCCAGGAAAAAATCTGGTTGCTAGTGAAAATGCTTCCCCGTCCCAAGTAGTGATGTTGTCAGTTTCGAAACAGCAAAATGATGTTTTGATATCGACAAGGAATAAAGATTACGGGAATCCACAGCTGTTGAACAACAAGGATAAAGATCAACCTAGTAGTTCGACAACAACTTCAACATAAGTTGCGCCACCCATCATTCTAGAGCTAACAATAAAACCACCAAAGGGAGTAGTACACAAGTCGACATTTAATCCTCGTGCCAAAGCAGCACAACATTATAATATAGTGGAAGATCTGGCCCAATAGCCATCCGCTATGTCGACACTTGAGGTACTGCAAAATTGCCCATCCCAAAAGCAGGCTTTATTATCAGCTATAGGTGGGATAGACCCAAAGGATTCTAATCTTGTGTCCTTTAATCACAAAGGATACGATCCTCAGTTGCCAGCTCAACTAGCTTTCCCCATTCAAGTGAAAGCCCTCAACAAAACTGTTCATCGAACAATTATTGATGAGGGGGCATCTACATGTATTATGTCGATGAGTTGCTAGAAAATTTTAGGATCTCCAACCTTGTCGCGATCTTCGACAACATTAAAAGCATTTGACAGATGAACATATGCCCCATATGGTATTCTAAGTAACTTGCAAGTTGAACTAGGGGGGAAAACAGTAGAAATAGATGTTGAAGTAATCAACGGAAACCTCGATTACAACATCCTACTGGGAAGACTATGGATATATGCTATGGCTACAGTTGTGTCAACCTACTTTAGGAATATTGCATTTCCTTTTCAAGGAGAAATTACAATCGTCGACAACCAAACATTTCTCCCCAATAGTTCCCAAGTTATGGGAAGCATTCCAATGATCCATGGAAGCCCCCATACGCTTCAAAGTATCGGAGTAGGCCTACTAAAATACCCTATATTAATGGGGACTTTTTCCCTCCCGCACCCAATCAATTCGGCGGAAGTGGCGACGGTAGGAACTTGCAATATGATATCTTCGATTCAAAAGATCTCAGAAAACGATATTAACATGGATCATCCGCAGGTATTTCCTCCAAGCCCAATAGAAATATTGTAGCAATCAATGTTTTCGGCATGGAAGGCAGACCCAAATCAACGCTCATCAATCGTTTGGATAGATAGGTCTAAGGAATATGGCACCCCTTCAGATCCTTGGTCGCAAGTGCATTACACTGACAAAGGAATTGTTCAGTCAATGATAATTGACGGGGCACCATGGGAAGACTACCACCATCGTTCCCATCTTCTGGATTTTCAATAAGATACTCCTGATGACCTTCATCATCCTTCAGTTTTTGATTTCCTATCAAATACTGTAAAAACGGTGGATTTCGAGCGAAACTTGTCCAATATTGAAGAGACTATCGCCATAAATATCTCGACCAAAACGGATGTTGTAGAGAATATTTATGTTGGCAAATGTTCTTCTCCTTCAGAACTGGAAATATATAACGCTCTTTTTCGCGAATTCAGAGATGTATTTGCTTGGTAATATGATGAAACGCCAGGCATTGACTCGAGTATAGTTGAACATGAAATCAAGATGTATCCAGATGTCAAACTAGTACAACAACGGCTACGGCAGGTGCACCCCAAGAAATCCATTGCCATTAAGGCAGAAGTTGAAAGGCTTCTCCATGCTGGTTTCATTTACCCGGTTCCTTTAACTGATTGGGTATCGAACATTGTTCCTGTAATGAAAAAACAAGGAACGATTAGAGTATGTGTCGATTATAGGGATGTAAATCAAGCTTGTCCAAAAGACAACTATCCTACACCCTTTATTGACCAGATAATTGATGAATGCGCCAGATGTGAAATCTTTTCATTCATGGATGGATTCTCCGGCTATAATCAAATAAATATCCGCCCACAGGACCAGTCAAAGACTGCATTTATTTGTCCGTGGGGCACATTCGCATACCACAAATTACCCTTTGGTTTAAAGAACGCAGGGGAAACATTTTAGAGGGCAATGAATTATGCCTTCCATGACATTAAAAACATCGTTCAACCATATCTCGACGACCTTCCGGCTCATTCACGAAAGCGGACTGATCATCCGCAGCATTTAAGAGTGATATTTCTACGTTTCCGACACTACAAGATACGACTCAATCCACACAAATGTGTGTTCTGTGTTAGTTCTGGTCGTTTACTTGGCTTTGTAGTCTCAAAGGACGAGATTTGTCTCGACCCATGTAAGGTTCAGGCAATCATAAATTTTCCTCCACCTTCAAATTTGCTTCAGATTCAGAAACTCCAAGGGAAAGCAAACTTTCTGAGGAGGTTCATTCCAAATTACGCCAAACTTGATAAAGGTTATACACGTCTATTGAAAAAGGAAGTGCCCTTTGGCTGGGATCAGGTTGCGCAAGCTTCGTTTGATGCTTTAAAAGAATCCCTAATGAAAGCATCATTAATGTACGCTCCTGATTATCAAAAAGACTTTAACCCATATTTGGCTGCAGCGGATACAACTATCGCAATGGTTTTAGTTCAAGAAGACAACAGAATTGAACATCCTATATATTATTTAAGTAGAAGCTTAAATGATACAGAAAAAATTATTCTTATGTTGAAAATATGGCCTTCGCAGCTGTTCAAGCAATACAGAGATTTCGACACTATGTCCTCTTTCGAAAAACTACCATTCTATCAGATTGCAACCCCATGACTTACATATTGTCGCGACAGCTGCTGGGGGGCAAATATTCAAAATGGATAGCAATTCTTCAAGAGTTTGATCTAGAATTTGTAAAATCCAAGTCAAAGAAATCCCTGGTTTTCGCGAAATTACTATGCGATCTCCTATCATCGTCCAATGATGAAACATCCGAAGAAACAATCGTGGATGAATCTTTGTTTCTAATATCTTCAAGCAATCCATGGTATGGAGATATAATCATCTATCTCCAAACCCAAAAATATAGGTCTAACACCTCTCGCTCAGAACAAAAACGTATTCGATACCAATCAAAAGACTACATGATCATCGGTGATACACTTTACCATCGTGGTGTCGATACAGTTCTGAGGAGATGCCTCACCCACGAGGAGGTTGAAAAAGTCCTGAATGATTGCCATTCAGGTGCGTGTGGGGGGCATCAATATGGTTACACTACAGCACAAAAAAAATTACGAGCAAGATACTTCTGGCCAACAATGTTCAAAGGTTGCATAACCGCAGTCAGAAGTTGCCATGCATGTCAAATTTTCGATAGCAAAACCAGAAAACCACCCACACCTCTGTAACTGATAGTTGTTGTTGGGCCATTCACCAAATGGGGCATCGATTTCATGACATGTAACCCCACCTCGACCGGGGGGGATGGGTATATCATAGTCACAGTAGACTATTTTACCAAATGGGTCGAGGCGATGCCTACATTAGATAACACTGGTGAAACAGCTGCCCTTTTCTTTTTCAATCATGTAGTCGCCAGATTCAGCGTTCCACAGGCTATAGTCACAGATCATGGATTGGATTTTCACAATCACATGATGGCCAAATTGGCTACCAAATTAGGGTTGTCTCACGACAGCTCTACTCCATATTACCCGCAGGCCAATGGACAAGTTGAAGCAATCAAAAAATTCCTGAAGTGAATGCTGCAAAGGATGATTGGAGTCCACAAAAGGAGTTGGCGCCTGATCCTGTACTCGGCCTTGTGGGCATACCGAACATCAGTAAGGAATGCAACCAAATTTACACCCTTCCAACTGGTGTATGGCCTAGAAGCAATCTTACCAATTTAGTGTGAAATCTCGTCCCTCAGACTCGCAGTCGACCTTCTCCCCGGAACTTCGGAAGAGGAGGCTCATTTCTTGGAGCTAATCTAATTGGATGAAACCCATTGTGATGCCACTTTGGCTAACGAAGCCCATAAGAAACGAGTCAAGGTGCAGTTCGACAAGAATGTCAAACCCCGTGTCTTCTCAGAAGGTGACTTGGTCTTACTTTATGACCAGGAATCCGATAAATTGGGAGCAGGTAAGTTCAAGTCTTTGTGGATGGGCCCCTATATTTTTAAGTGTGTATTAGCAAAAGGAGCCTACAAGTTAATGGATTACGACGGGATTCCACTGGTGCAACCCCGTAATGGGTTGTACCTTAAGCGTTACTACGCATGATTCAGTGTGGTAACCTATATGCTTTTGTTACATTTTTGTTTTCGCTGAGAGTTATTTTTTTGGTCAGGTAATCCACTTTTTACATTTGTTGTAGATGTTGAACCTATTGGAATCGTTTGTTGGATATGCCGACGGGGCGAGTCGTAGTTCGCAGAATCTATCTTCTGCGGCCTGGGCCACTTTTAATGCAAGCGGCGAGTTAGTAAGTTTCAGAGGGGTATGTATTGGTCGGTCAACAAACAACATCGCTGAATATAGCGCGTTGATAGAACTTCTCTCTGATGCCATCACACATGGCATACGCCAATTTGTCATCAGGCTAGACTCACAGCTCGTCATACTACAACTCACTGGTATCTACTCCATCCAAAATACAGCTATCTATCGCATGTTCCTAAGGGTCAAGATTTTGGAAAGGAAATTTGATTTTATTCAATATCAGCATATTTCCAGAAACTTAAGCACATTAACGGACTCATTGGAAAATTATGTGCTAGATAGACATTTGCAACGTTTGTAAAAAGAAGCATTTCATCAACATTTTCATTAGGATCATGTAACTTAACCAAAATAAAGCTCTGAAAATCAAAAAGATATATATAACTATTTATGGTTTACACATAATGTTCTGCAACCAAGACAAAATTGGTCAAATGACCCAAAACTCAAAACACTAGGGGGCACCCTAGTCTAATGATGCTGGTGATAACAAGTCACCGCCTGTGCAATCATGCGTAAAAGCCTAGTCCATCGACTCGGCACGCCAGTAGTATGTCGGTGCAACCTCAAGGGCAGCTCGTCAGTCATCACATCTGGAATACCAAGAGTGAGACCCTTGACCTGATCCTGTAATGCTAAAAGAGTCTCGAACACATCGAGGTCGCGAAGGATATCCCTTCCCACAGCCTCTCCTACTAGAGCGGCAGTTGGCACTCTCAGGCGTACTACTGGCCGAACTGGTCAAACATCTGCATGAGCACATGAGTTTTGATTAGTCTTGATAGAAGAAAGCACAAGAACATTATAAAGAGAAATGATAAACAGAGATATGGTCAAAAAAATTACCAATGGCACCCCACTGCTCACCAGCTGGCAGTACCAAATCTGGGTCACCCCGGAAATCCATACCAGCATATGGATACTCGGAAAAAACCATCTCCTGACGATCGAACCACCCGAAGAAGGTATCAGAAAAGGAAACCTGAGACTGACTAGCATGTCTGGACATATGGTCGACCCATCTCTGCATCCGTGGCTCAGCCAGTGGAGGTAAACCAAGTGAAATATACTGCGGCTGCATCAGTGGGATCTTTTCTAAGGAAAAAGTGGTCAAAATAGAACCATATCCAAAGTTCTTCAATCTTCCATTTTTCACCTTGGTCAATTGTTCTTTCATCACAAAGAGTACTAGGTCACACTAGTTGAACACCTTTGGTTCAAGGCATTCTAAGTCATACTGCATATAAGACCGGTTGGCTACATGAAGAGCCGCACTACCAGCCATTCTAGAAAAAGTGAACAAAATGGTCCTCAAGGGCATATCAGTGACATCTCATATATTGATCTTGCCATCCTTACTCGGCTGAGATCCCTCTCTGCAATACCTACAAATGTAATCTCTCACAGATTCACCCCCACGGGCCGAACCTGATAATGAGATAGGGGCACCCCGCCTCGATAAGCCGGTCAAAAAATAGATGTCCACGACAGTCAAGGGGATAGATTTGCCCCTAATCTACAACACATGGCTGGTAGGATCCCAGGTATCGAGAAAATATTGCAACAAGTTGATTTGTTGCCTCATGCTAGAGATGTTGAAAAACTTGAACAGGCCACAGTTCTGCGGTGCATTTACCATAACCGGATCATGTAAAGCAAGCATGTCCTCTTCTTCATGCTCACGTTCTCACCATGTAACAGTCATTTTGCTCTGATGAATCTTTGAAAACAAACAAGAGAAGAGTAAGATCCTGATTTGGTGAAAAACAGCCAAAAAATTTCCATGAAAAACTGTGCACAAATTTCCCTCCTTGCGCCCATCGCAGCCCCAACAGTATTCTGGGTGCGTTGCATGCTAACTTGCCAATGGTCAGGCCAACATGCAACGCACCTTTCGATATAGAAAGGGTGTGATGGAGCCAGGGCAAGTTTTTCAAACCCCAGAGGCTCAGAAAAACTAGAAAACATGCTCAAAATTCGAAAAGGAAAGAATGAAACTGAAGAGCTCAGGTTTAGCTCCTATCTGGTCTAGACGGCGCCAAGAATCGTCCACAAAATCTCCCAGAATCAGCTAGTGGAAAACAAGGGGGAAAGCACCTCCAAAGCTCCAACAAACCAAAGTTCAAATGAAATGGTAAAATGAGAGGTAAAAAACCACTTTTAAATTACTTTTCACGTAATTCAAGTAAAATATTAGTGTTTTGACTCATTTTTCAAACATATATTGTTCATTTCTAACTAGTTTGATGAAGCAATTGAGCAGGCAGTACAACCTTTGAAGGAACAAAGTTATTAATGGTAAAATCAAGAAAATCAATGACCACTATATCGAGCAATTTTAACACGGAATTCAAGCTCGTTAAAAAATAAACATAAGCAATGAGCAAATGTTCCTCCAGAGTTTAAGCTCATTAGAAAATGAACCAATTTCTGGTAAATAACCATCGTGAATGTATTATCATCAGCCTTTGAATCCTTGGTCGTGTTCTCATCATCACCTCCACTCTGTATTGGCCGATCATTCACCTCCATTTGATTATTTACCCCTTTTGAGGAACAGTTGCGAAGAGTGATCCTATTATCCATCCTTGTGACACTGCTGTGATTGGAAAATTCCAAACATTACCTGGAATTAGCTGCTACCCGAATTTATCACTTGTTCCTCGAAAAACGAGTCTCCTTTAAGCTCTTTTCATCTGACTCGTAAAATATGAAAAGATTGCTGAGCATTTTTCCTCTCCATCTCGTTAAAGTGACCGGAAGTGCTATCCCTCCCTTAAATTTTAATCTTTTTGGACCTGAGGGATTATTACACAAAAATATCGAGCGCTTGTTTTGTTCAGCTCATTAAAATTACCGAAAATTCATCCCTTTTGTATTATTTTATACTTTTTTGGACTCAAGATTATATGACGAAAAAGGATTATTGGAGTTTTCTTTACGTCCCTTTTCAGACTCTCTAAAATTGAAAATGACCGAGTTATCTTTGTCGTTAAACTCGTTAAAACCGAATAGCAACAAACTTGTCCGTAACAGACTAGAACGAGTTTCACTATCGCTAGGCTCGTTAAAACATAGCGATGGGTTTGCCCGAAGGGAAAATTATAGAAAAAGCATATGTTATCCTCCTCAAGATTGACAAAAATAAAGAGGTACTGGTCAGCAATGACTGGGGAAAAATTGGGAAGAAAACTTGAAGAAACTTTGTTGGTAGCAAGTCGCTCTTGAACATGACACTTTCGCTCCGCATCCGAGTCGGGTTGGGTTGTTCCATTCACTGGTCACATCACCATGGTTCTGTCACACCATCCATATTTGGGGTTAATGCTACCAATCCATCATGTCAGTGTCGCTGATATGTTCAAGAGAAGTCGCTCAGAGAATTCACCTGTGTCTCATCCGCTGCAATACATTCATGCTCCATTCTTTCATGACCGCCACCCTGAACCTTATATCACCAGATCGTTTTCACCTCCATTAAAATCATTTGCTCCATTCCGTGTCATTGATGTGGGATTCACTAAGGCCCTCCTATGACAGATCGCTTCTTGTCGACATCAGCTCATTATCCAAGAAGTCAATCTAGGAACAACCCTTTCAGTACTTTGAAGCTTGCATGCCTCAATGGCAAGTTTCTCACTTCCAGCGACAGGTTTACATCAATGGCCTTCGACCGAAAGATTTTGCGTGGTGTTCGACGCCAAGCCCCTTATTCACACCACGTGAATTGTACTGTAGTACCTTGAGGGTCATTATCATTATCGATGATTCCTCTCGCGCCTATTAACATCTTACGTCACTGGCTGGTAATCAGGCGATGTCTTTCCATGTTCGACTCCAAAACATCTCTCACATGGATCGACTTGTACTTTGAGTGAAGATCGAACGAGATTGAAGACCCCGTATCTATTTTCATCCATCCGGGCTATGATATATATTCAGGAAAATAAAGACATCAAATGTACATCATTGCTGCATAGATAATCATCCAATCTAAGGGATGATGACTCTACCAGAATCATCAGTCTACACTCAGACGATTGTTTGTCTCATGTACATGAAAATGAATTTATAAAGCTGAGAATGGGAATGCTCGCCTCAGCTAAATCATGAAAATATTATGAAGATAATGTATTGTATTGTATCTTATTACAGGTCGCCTTCCAGCTCGAAAAAACTTTGGATCCTCGTGATAAAGCATTTCACCCGACATCAAAAGATTAACGACCTCATGATTTAGGGGGAAACTGTTATAGACATTTTTGGGCACTGCAACCCCAATCATAAATGTCCATAAACCAAGGGCTCCTAAGTCCCTAGAGGTGTTGTTCCAACCCCTAAAAGAACAAGGTCAACTGATTACAGCATCTCCCAGAAGTTCTCCATGAAAAACTACTCAGAATTGGTCAAAACTGGACCATTTCAACTGCTCCATGGTCAAAGTGCGTTGCATCCCACCTACCTACATACAATAAGTGCGATGCATGTTGAAAAGCCCTTCTATGGGGTGATATGGGCGAGAGTGGACAAATGGCAGGGTCAATCTGCAAGGTGGAGGATCATGGAATCTTCCAGAAACTTCTCTTGTGACTTGCCTCTCTGAATTCGCCTAGGGATGAGTAAGAGATCATCAATCTCCAAGTGGAATCAAGAACTATCAGAGAGAGGACACTAATCAAATGTCAAAAGCTGACTCACCCCCCTTTCAAACATCTATATATGTATCCCTCATCCCAGAGATCCAGAGGTTGGAATTTTGTATCTTGTAAGGAAGTGTTGTTGGTTTCTTGGTGCAATATCATAGTGTTGGGTGATCTAAGCTTTTCATGAGGTGAAGAAGGGCTTTCTTGCTGAGAGGATGATGCTGGGTAAGAACAATTGGTTGTAATCCTATTTGCTATTTCTTGATTATCAATAAATCTATTCAAGTTTTCCTCCACATGCTTGTATGATTGATGTTATATGCATTTGTGTGGTCAATATATATCTGGTCCTATATTGTTTATGATAATAGATCTATGTTCTTGGATAGTGTTATGCTCCTTTGATTCTACAGGTGCTCTTTGAATCTAGGTAGATGAGGAAGTGAGTGGCGAAGACCTATCAGAAGGGAGAGGAATCGAGCAAGGAACCAAGCGCAAGACAAAGGTTGGTCTCCTTATTCCCCTCTTATCTATTTCTCATAAAGGAAAACATAAGTAGTTTTAGTTTGTTTGTTTCTAAGGTAGCTACCAGCCTTAGTGGGACTATCAGCTCTTCATAGACACTAGTTTTCCCGATAACAGGGTGTCCTCTGTTGGCTCACTAGAGGTTGAGGCTTCGGCATAGTTCTCTTGAAATGGAGGTCTGATATTCTGATTAGGGCCAGCCTTCCCGGTGTTAGGATTTGAATTTTTTCTAAAGTTCGGATTTCTAGTGGTGTTACTTGGTTGACCCTCCCAAGAAGATTTTCTTTCAATGGTTTCTACTCTATCACCCAGCCTATCCATGCCTTTGATGATTGCATCAATTTTTTGTTCAAATGCTGAAGGCTCTTCTTTGAAAGTAGTCCTTCTTTCAGCTCTAGCTCGGGCTCTTTTAGAGATCAGATTTGCCTCTACACTAACAGCTATGCTCTGCATGTCTTCCAAGCTGGCAGGAGCTCTTTCTCTTAGCTGATATGCCATGTCAGAGTCAAATCCATCAGGGAATTTGATTAAGGCTAAGTCAGGTGGGGGTCTAAGGTTTTGAGGGATAGCATTGTACACATTGTTAAATCTAGCACAATAGTCTTGGACAGTTTCTTGTGGGCCTCTCTTTAAACTGTCATACTCTAATAGGATATGCAATGGGTCCTTCTTATTTTCCCATCTATTGAGAAAGGTTTGGTAAAAAGCATCTGGATCAGTAATGGTGTTTGCACCAAGTGCCCTAAACGAGGTCCTTACTTCACTGGTTAAGCTTTGAACAAAAATTTTCATTCTGACGTCGTTGTCATCAATTTCATAGTTCTCAAAGTAGTCCATCATTTTCTTAGTGTGTTGTTGGGCTGTATAGGAGCCAGTACCATCAAAATATGTGATTTTTCTCTTATGCCCCTGGATTTGCAGGCAACTGCAGAGGAGCATAACGGTCTGCCATATTCACAGGGATAAATGGGACAGCAGGAAGAAATAAGACAGCTGGAACGACAGGGACAACAGTGGAAATATGTGCAGTGGATGGGGGAGTGGAGAGGATGCTTTGAGGTGTCGATGAAGAACTAGGAGAGGCTGTTGTATTGACAGAAAGGACTGCTGCTCTCCCAGGAGTAAGCTCAGATTTTGAAGGGTTTTGCTGAAGTATATCAAGGTCTAAATCAGCGGGTTCTTCTAATTTTTCCTCTTTTCTAAGGGTCTTAGAAATTAAGTTAGGATTTTCAAAAACAGCTGGAGGATCTGGATTAGGATTTGACTTGGTATACCGAGTTTTCTTCTTTGGAGCCAGCTTCTAAATGTGTTTTTTGGTATTTTCTGGAAATATCTAAAGGTCACAGTTTTTTTTTTTTTTTTAAGAATTTTCTGAAGGAAGCTCTTATGCAGAATAGGAGGCTTTGGGATTTCCTTTGAATATGTTGAAACAAGGAAACTAATCAAATATTTGGAACAGTTGTTGAAAGCCTAAAACTAGACTGGAGATTGACTGAAGCAACATTTATCTACTCCTGTAAATGCACAGCAAATATAGTTTCAAAGGCTACCTAGCTAATCTTCAGGCTCCATCTGTAGCTTTAGGAAATAGGCAGCAGTTAGAAACAGTGATTCATGTCCCCAGTGGAGTCACCAATGATGTTATCACTCAGGTTGTTCCCTGCCTCCAGAAGGGAATACGACCGAGGTAACCGCTAACCAATCTTTTAGCTGCATATTCTAGCCAATCTGCAACCAGAGAGGGCTCTCTCTTTATAATTTAGATTTGTTTCTTTATATGTTAGGCTAGTTATGAAGCATAAGTTTCATTTGGTGTTTGGAAGATGACATTCAGTAGAGAAAGGTTGTAATGTGAGAGAAGTTCAGACCATTGTGTTGATGGAGTCTCATAAAAAGAAACCTCTGGGTATGGTTTCTTTGGCAATAGGAAAATTACAGAGCAACATAATTAAACACATAAACAATTTTCAAGCTGGAATAAGATGAAATGAAGTCAGGGAATGAAAGGCAATCAAGAATATTTCATTTTGCTAACAGAGGAAAGTTGTATAAACATTATCAGGGAGCAGTTAAGAATTCCTTGACGATATTTAGAGTGAAAGAACCAGGGAGACAAGAGCATTCAAGAATTCTTGCCTATACTAGTCTTGTAGAAAACATGAGAAATTACAGGGATTGAACACAGAGTACAGCAAAGTAAATTCAGTGTTATCCTTCTTTCCTGTAACTTAGGGCATAAAATTTAGATGGTAAATAAAACACAAGTACAATAACACAAGAGTAAAGAAGACTTATTGATCCATGCATTAACACGAGAATTTTTCAATATATCCTTCTGCCATTGATTCCATAACCAGCAAATTCACCAGCAAAATATTCCAGCAACCTTTATTTCAAAAGAGTTCTCAAAACATACAGTACAGGTCCAGAATGATATTCACCAGCCAACAACAAAACATATCTTGGGGAAGTATTTATAAAAGAGTTTACAAAATATCCCGTAGGAAGAAATATCAGGTAATAAATTCATCCATCTACTCTGGCAAAGGTAATAACTGATGTGGAAAAAACCACGCAGAAATGAATGAAGGAGTAACTATGCTTGTGCTGGCCGGTTCAAGTTTTCCGCTATTGTTGACTTTTTGGCTTGAGTAGTTGGCTGATAGCTCTTTCTTTGATTTGCGTCCCTAGTGTGCTGTCATTTGCCACCTGTGCCCGAGTTTGTCTTAATGCCTTTAACGCAAATTCCATCCTTTGTCGATTTGATTTCTAGTACATGGCTTCTGTATTTAAATTTGCTATTTATGCAGTAGATCAAAAAGAGTATTTAAATTACCTTGGCAAAATCTCAAGCATGTCCTCCCACCATTGATTTGTTGGCAGTTGATGTCTCTGTAGCTTAATCAATGTTTCATCGACTTCAGTGTATGTGTAGTAATTTGGCTGGACCTCAAAAAGATGATTTATTTCATGTTCAATATAAAACAAATTTTCCAATTTGTCATACAAAACCTGTCCAGAGGGAGGTGTTGTCTCCCCTGTGCTACTTGATGATGATGTGATTTGATTTGTGATATAGGTATTTACCCTTCGAGCATACTGTGAATGTGTTAACAGTCTTCCACTGCTGGTCAATAAGCTGGGCAACCCCTTGCTCTGCAACACTGCAAACTTTTGCCTGAAGATATTTATTTCTGCTTGCATCTCTTGGTACTTTCTTTCCAAATTCTGCACAAAATTCCTCATGGTCAGCACCTTTTTCACTAACAAAATTGTGTCTGTTTTGTTCCTGATATCCAGAGCTACTAACTATTCTCTAGTATGAGTATTCAAAAAATGGATCATTTTGTTGGCCTCTTCTGGCTTGTTTGCCAATAATATTCTGGCCTTTTGAGTCTCAAATTGAGCTATCCCAATCAACTCAATCTAGTCATGAATGGTCTGGATTGCTTTCCATTGATCAGTGATGGACTGGCCAATTTTACTCCACAAAATTGTTTTGATTTCTGTTAGAGTCTTGTGAAGAGTAAGGTCCTTCTCTAGCTCCTTTATTCTTTTCTCCAAGGCCTTTACTTCCCTTGTCTTCTCAGCCACAGCCATTTTTGATTTGTCATAATTCACCTCAATCTTGGCTAATTTTTCTTTGGCTTCTTTTAATTATGCCATTTGTAGTTCCAGAGCTTTTATTTCTTTCATCATTTTCTCCATACTCGGGCTGGCTTCATGTTCTGTTGTTGTTGTAGTTGTTGCTGAAGTTGATGTTGGAGCTGAGGTACCTGCTGTTGATGTTGGATCAATAGGAGGGACTGTTGTGGTGACTGTAGGAGGAGTAGTTTCAAGAGTTAGAGTTGTTTGAGCCGGTTGAGAGGCCAACTCTCCCTGTTTTCCTTATAGTGCTACCCCCAAGGATTTCTCTGTTTCTAGCAGTCTTTCATCCTCATGAGCAAACTTACTACATCCTCCTCTTCTTTTTGTTGTGCTACTTCTATGGTTTGAGGACGTATTTTGGCTAACAGCCTGAGTTTTTTTCTGAGGGCTGCTATGTCTTCTTCTTTCTTCTTAATTAAAGCTTGTATGCCCTTGGGATCATTCGGATCATGTCCCAGCTCCAGAATGATATCCTCCAATGATTTAATTATATTGTCCTTGGCTAATGAGGAAGCTTTCTCCAATTCTAATTGGGCAAAAGTATTATGAAGTGAATTTTGCAATCTGTGGGCCAATATTGCATTATCTGCTAAGGTGGAGTACACTATTTCTCCAGTTTGTTTGTGTAACTCAATCTAGTCCATTGGGTGGATGTCTTTAGCAAGGACTTCCAGATTGGTTCTAATATAATCAGCAGTTGACTGGGGCTACTGTACTGTAGGCCTGAAATGACTGAGGGTCATTTTCCCTTCTTGGATATCATAGGCTGCCATTAGCCTCTGTTGATTGGTGGGAGCCATTCTTAATAATTGGTTATAGAGTTGGAACCTTACCATCTCATTTCGGGCTTGATTTCAGTGAATTCCTTATTTATGTCAGAGCCTTGCTTTCTCTGTTGCTTGGTGGATGTAACCTCCACACCTTGTTTCCTCTCTTGCTCCTACTGAAAGGAGCTAGCTGATGTTTCCATACTTGGAGGAATCCACTGTTCGGTTGTTTCCTCACCCCTTTGGTTGCCTGCTGTGTCCTCTGTAAATTCTTCCTCGGAGTAGGGGTTTAACCTTTGCCTTTTCTCTCCTTGGTGTTCTGTGGATGCCCCTGTGGGTGTTTCTTCCTACCTATCCCTTTTCTTAGCTCTTTCCTCATTAAGAGGAGTTTGTAACATAGGGATTTCAGGTGCCTTTCCTTGTGTTGAAGGGGCTTTCCCTTGACTTTGATCTTTTGCTGTATCTGGCCAGTCTGCCATTGTCTCCTGCTGCTCTGAATGTTGCACCTCCTTGCCTTTAGATGTCCCTGCAGGTGGAGCACTTTCTTGGGCAGGTTGTTGTGAAGTTGTGGCAGATGATGTGCCCGCTCCAAGGTGTCGAGGCAATGTGAAAAACACCTGTCCAACAGAGTCTAGGTCAAGTGTCTTTTCAAACTCTTTCATTTCTTTTTCTAATCTCTCTTCTTCAGTAAGTTCTTCAACTAGTGTGCCTTCTATCCACTCCTGTTGATTAGCATATTGTTCAATCTGAGGGATACTATAGTGCACATATCCTGTAAGCTTGTGTTTGACTCTCCTAAAGCTTATGAAATGTTCAGGGTCATATGGTGACCAAAGAAAACTTTGTTTCAGCTTAATTTTGTCTCTCAGAATAGTGTCAGCCTCCTTCCATGCTTCTTCCCTTTTATTAAAGATAAAAGGGCCCAATTGGTGCCTTATCTTGAGCTGTGCCTTTTTCCTAGCACCATAGAAATGAGTCAAATCTGAACTACTAAATTGTCGGTAGTATTCCAGGGCAAAGAGTCTCATAGGGACATACTTTGGCAGTTTGTAGGGAGCCAATTGATAGCCATAGATCCTGATCACTATATGGTTTTGGTAAAAATACCAATCACCAATACTGTATTCCTTTGAGAGGTGTAAGATTTTTTGCATTTCAGCAGAGAGCCTGGCAGGAGGAGTTATTGACAATAAACAGGTGGCTAGATATATGAAAAGGTCAATAAACTCACAATATGTATATGGGGAGCTACTAACATGATGGAATATTGAGGACCAAAATATTACAGACCTTCGCTCCCCCTTAGCATCCAATTTTTTAAGGGGAATTGGGAAACTATCAGGTTGATAGTACAGTAGCAAATGGTATATATATGAAGTGTACTTGAACACTCTCTGTCTTTCTAAATTCATGAACTGCTCATGAATTTTGTTAGCTATATAGGTGGCATAATCATACTTGACAGCAGGGGGCTGTCCTAGAGCAAATATGGACATCAAAGCAAAGACAGTCTCATCCACAATTTCACTTGTTCTAAATCCCAGGATGTAGGAAATCATGTCTATGAGCACTTTTCCAGCCTCACCAAACCAGGCATGGTGGTAGGGAATTTTGTATCTGGAGTAGCAATCTAGTGGCATGAATTTCTTGGCAATTCGGTCAACCTCTGTAGAGGACAACTTGGAGGCTTGATCGAGCAAATTTTTCATGGAGAGAGGGACCAAAGGCTAAGCTGGCTCGAAGTGTAGCATCTCATTTATAGACTGAGGGGTGATATAAAAGAGGACATTTCCAGCAGGGTCCATCACTGCCCTTTGAGAAGGCTCATAATTAGCACAACATTGATGGATTAGGTCAGGGAAGACATTCACTGAAGGCAGGTAGTATATAGGCATATTGTTGGAAATAATACTGAGAGGGGGGGTGAATCAGTATTATCAAGCAATTTACCAAATCTTCCTTATTTGATCTTTTGAATTATTCTTGCATATCAGTACCATAAAATAATGAGCATGAATAAAGAAAATAGACAGTCACACCAAAGAACACAAGATGTAAGGTGGAAACCCAATGCGGGAGAAAACCACCTGCTGCAATATGTCTCTATCTTCTTTCAAGAAAATCCTTTTACAATGATTTTGTACTGGTGCAGTCCTTTACCAGCACGCAGGCTGCAACCTGCAGAGAGCTGCAACTCTCTCTCGTTTTCCAGTCTCTCCTGGAAGGGAGCTACAACCCCCTACTTCTTTTCATGAACAATCAAATGATCAACAGATACAGTCCACTACAGATATCAGATCAGTAATTACAGAAATAACCCAGAACACCTTATGAACAGAAATATACAGTCAACAGATCATCTTAAGACAGGGACGCATATTTTCTTTCTGTGGCCTGCGACTGGACGCAGTCTACCTTCTTCTGTTCTGCGTGCAGACGCACTGTTCTTCTAAGCTTTTCCGCGACCGACGCACCCAGTAGCACTATTGCGCCGCGTCTTTTGCTTCAGAGACGCACCCAATAACACAGTCGCGCCGCGTCCTTTGCCTCAGAGACGCACCCAATATCACAGTCGCGCCGCGTCCTTTGCCTCAGAGACACACCTGAGCCTTTACTGTCCTGCGTCCCGGCGCACTTTCCCTTCACTGAACCTGCGTCCCTTCAGATATAAAAGATATGAGGACTTCAGAACCAACCCAAACACTCAGATCCACAGATCTGATCATGCGCCATAGAGATCACAGTCCATTAGAAGATTCGCCTTCATAGATCTGGACTAGATCTCACCAAAAGATCTTCAACCAAGATGATGCATAATCCAAATGAATTCCTTTGCTTTATATAGGCAAGCTTCTCCCCAAAACATGGAACAATACCACGAGCCGACACCATAGAAACACAAAACCGTCGGCTAGATACCACACAAGAAACCCCCACGTGCTTTTCTCTACCTTGAAATGTGTGCACTGGGCGGACGCACCTCCTGAACGGCTAGCCTGCGTCCCTGGACGCGGGTTCTGTATGGTATACCTGCGGGGACGCACTTGCTGAGCATATTTCCTGCGTCCTTCTTGATTTATCACCTGAATGGGTTTTCCATCAAGGACAACACCTGAATCATAATGCCAACAATCTCCCCCTTTGGACTTGATGGCAACCACATAATCTTCAGCTTCATTCTCCCCCTTTGACATCAAGAGCAAAGGGTATGCTCCCCCTATGCTCATGCATCTCCAGATCTGTAACCAGAAATCCATCATGAAGGAGATAGAGACATATTGCAGCTATTTCCAAGATCTCCTTCTCCATAATGCCAACAATGCATTATGTGCTCCCCCTGAGCCTATACCACCAATAGGAAGATGATCAACAGTAAGATGATGCATCAACAACCCCCAGCTTTTGCCTGAGGTATTCAAAAGTGTCCCTGGGCAACGGTTTGGTGAAAATATCAGCAACTTGTTCCTTAGAAGGAACATACTCTAACTTGACCTTCTGTTCAAGTACTTGTTCCCGGAGAAAATGGTACTTGATTGGTATGTGCTTGGTTTTTGAATGCATAACCGGATTCTTTGAGATGCTGATTGCACTTGTGTTGTCACATAAGATAGGAATAGGAGGTGTACAAGTGATGTGATAATCCTGCAAAGTCTGCATCATCCAAAGAAGTTGGGTGCAACAAGATGCAGCAGCAACATATTCCGCTTCAGCTGTAGACAAGGCAATTGAACTCTGTTTCTTGCTGAACCAAGATACCAGTCTGGAGCCCATAAAGAATGCACCGCCACTTGTGCTTTTCCTGTCATCCACGCTTCCGGCCCAATCTGCATCTGTGTAAGCATGAAGAGTGAGATCTGTATCTCTAGGATACCATAAGCCATAATTTTGAGTCCCTTGAAGATATTTGAAAATTCTCTTCACTGCTTGAAGATGAGTCTCCTTTGGATTTGCCTGAAATCTTCCAACTATTCCAACTGCATGCATGATGTCTGGTCGGGTACCTGTCAAATATAGTAAACTTCCAATCATAGATCTGTAGGTTGGTTGATGTACTGCTGCAGATTCATCATTTGCACTGAGACTACATCCTGTGACCATGGGTGTACATACTGGTTTTGCATCTTCCATGCCATATTTCTTCAAAATCTGCTTGAGATACTTGGTTTGAGATAAAAAGATTCCTCCTTCCTTCTGTTGGATTTGCAAACCAAGGAAATATGTCAGTTCTCCTAGCAAGGACATTTCAAATTCTTTCTGCATGACTGAGGCAAAGCTTTGACTCATAGCTTCTTCATTGCTGCCAAAAATAATGTCATCTACATACACAACAAGTATTAGCAATTTGTCATTTTCAACTTTTATATACAGATTGCTATCTGCTGAACCTTTTAAGAAACCTTGTTGATGAAGATATTTGTCCAATCGGTAGTACCAAGCCCTTGGAGCTTGTTTGAGACCATAGAGAGCCTTTTTCAATCGGCATACAAGATTTGGATCATTTCCAAGAATGAACCCATCTGGCTGTTCAATGTACACTTCTTCTTCCAAGTCTCCATTCAAAAAGGCTGATTTCACATCCATTTGAAATACTTTGAAGTTCTGAAAACTTGAGAGAGCAAGGAACATTCGGATGGCCTCAAGTCTTGCAACAGGAGCAAAAGTTTCTTCAAAGTCTATTCCTTCTTGCTGCGCATACCCTTTACAAACGAGTCTGGCTTTGTTTCTAATTACTTCTCCATTTTCATTCAATTTATTTTTGAAGACCCATTTTGTTCCAATAACATTCTTATCTTTTGGTCTAGGAACCAGCTCCCAAGTGTTGTTCTTTTCGATTTGCTCAAGTTCTTCATCCATTGCTTTCACCCAACATTCATCTTTGCATGCCTCTTTCACATTTTGTGGTTCGGTGGAGGAAAGTAATGCCAAATAGCTTGAAGCTTCTGCAACTGTTCTTCTAGTTTGTATACCTGCTTCTTTTTGTCCCATGATCTGAGATTCTGGATGGTTCTTCTGAACATATCTGGATGGAGTCTTTTCTTCTATTCTTGTCTGTTCTTCTGCTTCTTCGTGAGGTTCTTCTTGAGATTCTTCTTGAAGTTCTTCTTCTTCATTATTCTGTCTTTGAGGGTAGCTCTCATCTTCTTCGATGTCTTCACGATGTATTTGCCTAGGAATATATCCCTTTTCATCAACCACTACATCAATGCTGTCAACAATTCTGCCAAGTCTTTTATTGTAGCATTTGTATGCTTTGCTATGTGGAGAATAGCCAAGAAGAATGCCTTCATCTGCTCTAGGATCAAGTTTGCCAAGCTGCTCCTCAGTATTCTTGATATAGCATTTGCTCCCAAATATTTTGAAGTGCTTTACCGAAGGAGTTTTACCACTCCAGAGCTCATGAGGGGTTTGAGTGCTGTTCACCCGGACATTTGTCTTGTTGAGAATAATAACCGCAGTATGTGCAGCCTCACCCCAGAAGGTTGCGGGGGTTCCTGATTCATCAAGCATAGCACGAGCCATTTGTTGGATTGTTCTGTTCATTCTTTCAACAACTCCATTTTGCTGAGGCGTTCTAGCTGTAGAGAATTCTCTCCTTATCCCATGTTCATCACAGAAATCGAAAAATTCATTTGAAGTAAATTCCCCACCTCTGTCAGATCTGAGGCACTTAATTTTGTGACCTGATTCATTTTCAGCCAAGGCTTTGAAGGTTTTGAATTTTTCGAATGCTTCATCTTTGTACTTCATAAGCCCTAACCAAACAAACCTGGAGAAATCGTCAATAAATAATATCAAGTATTCCTCTCCTCTAGGTGTTCTTTTCCTGAATGGCCCACATACATCTGTATGTACTAGCTCAAGAGGCATGCTAGCTGATCCTTCTTTCTCTGGAAAGTTAGTCCTGGTTTGTTTTCCAAACTGACATGATCTGCATATGGTGTTGTCAGGAATTTTGATATCTGGAAGATCGCGAACTGCCTGATATTTACATGCTTTCCTTATTTGTGAGAAGCTTAGATGTCCCAACCTTCGATGCCATAACCAGTGCTCTTCATCCTTGCTTAGATAGCATTGTTGTTGTCCTTCTTCAAATATGTACAGATTATTTGGAGTTCTTTTCCCTTTGAGAACTGTTCTCCCTGTATCAAGATCACGAACAAGACATCCATTTGATCTGAATATAACCTCGGTTCTTTGATCACACATCTGGCTGACACTTAGTAGATTATGCTTCAATCCATCAACAAATAAAACATTTCCAGCCTTAACATCTTCTTTTAAAGGAGCAATACCTTTTCCTTTTATAGTTGCAGGAGTATCATTTCCAAAAGAGACTTTCTTTCCCTTTTCTAAATTAGAATAAGACTCAAGTTTTTCTTTATCACCTGTCATATGCTTCGAACATCCACTGTCAATGTACCATAGATTTTCTTGTCCTTCTGCATAAAATGCTATCCCACATCTTTCTGTTTGAGGTTCCTTTATTCTCCATGTTTTGGCGCCTGAGGCTTGTTCCTTTTTCTGCTCTTGTACCTTTCTTTCCGGAAACCTGCTTCTGCATTCAAAGTCTTTATGTCCAAAATTATTGCAAATAGAACATTCAACTTCATTTTCAAGAGCTGAAAAGTTGTTATAGGTCCTTTTTGTAATCCCTGTCATACTTCTTTGTTTTTGAGCTTCCCTAGTCATGATTGTTTTATACGCAACACATTGAGCTGCTTTGTGACCAAAGTTATGGCAAGAAAAGCATTGTCCATTGAAGAAGCTTCTGCGATTATTGGATTTACCAGCCAACTGATTGTAATTTCTATTTTCATCTATTCTTGAACCAAATTGAGAAGATTTTACCTGTGGCTGGTTGTGGCTTTTGTTCACCCTTGAGCTGGATTGCCCTTGATAGTTTCTGTTTGACATTTGTCCCTGCTTTACCTGATGATCTTCCTTGTGCTCTTGCTCATTTCTTCTTGCTGCATCAAGATAACTTTTTGAAGTGGATGCTTGAGAAGTTTCTCCATTATAGCCCAAACCTGTCTTATTTAGTGGAGACCGCTGCACACTGATAATCTCATCCAAAGTTTCAGATCCTTTGACAAACTTGAGATTAATAGTTTTTGTTTTCTCAATTTCTTTTCTAAGACCAACAATTTCACCTTCTAATTTTTCAAGATGTTTTTCTTTTTCATCAATTTGGAATTGTAGAGTATCAATAATCATGTTCTTTTCTTCTATGCATCTCTTGAGTCTAGTAATTTCATCATAAAGGTTATCCACATCTACAGCATCCTCATAATCATCATCTTCAAATGCCATTAACAACCTATATTTATTACCTTGTTCATCTTCATCACTGTTTGATAAGCCATCACTATCTTCATGGGTGTAGTAGCTTTTCTTATTTGCACTCTGTTTCTTGTTCCATCTAACTGGTTCCTTTCCTTTATCCTTATAAGAGCATTTTGCAGCATAATGACCTACTCTTCCACAAGCAAAGCATTTGAAAGGTAGCTTACCTCTGAACCTTCCAGAACCCCTTTGAAGATTTCTGACAAAATTTGATTCTTCTTCCTCTTCTTCTGGAACATGACTTGCTTCATAGTGATCTTCTTTGCCTGATGCTTTAAAAGCAGCTTCCCTTCTGTCTGATGGACCTCCCTTTCTCATTTCATAAGCAGTTAGAATTCCATGCAGCTGAGACATGGTGAGGACACGGAGATTTTCCTTTTCTTCTACTGCAGATACTTTAGATTCAAACTTGGGGGATAATGATCTTAGAATCTTTTGAACTACTATAGTCTCTTTTATTTCTTCACCCAAATTTTTCATACAATTAACAATCTCATCTACCCGAAGAAAATAATTAGCCACACTTTCATCATTGTACATCTTGAGAGTCTCATATTGAATCCTGAGAGTTTGAAGTTTAGCTTCTTTTACCTGTTCATCTCCTTCATAGCTAGTGATCATTTTGTCCCATATCTCTTTTGCTGATTTGAAGTGCATGACCTTCATGAACTCTGTTTGGGATATACTTCCTAATAGAGTACTGACTGCTTTTGCATTTGTTTCATACTGCTTTTTCTCAGCTGGATCTGTAGGAGTAACTGAAGGAAAGGCATAGCCTGTTTCTACAATGTTCCAAACTTCTGTACCAAGAGATTGAAGATATGCAGTAATTCTTACCTTCCAATAATTGAAGTTTGTCCCATCGAAGACGGGTGGCCTGATTGATGCTTCTCTCTCGTAGTTGCTCATGATGAACGATCTACCTTCAAGCGATCAAGCTTTTCTGAAGGACCTGGCTCCGATACCAATTGTTGGAAATAATACTGAGAGGGGGGGTGAATCAGTATTATCAAGCAATTTACCAAATCTTCCTTATTTGATCTTTTGAATTATTCTTGCATATCAGTACCATAAAATAATGAGCATGAATAAAGAAAATAGACAGTCACACCAAAGAACACAAGATGTAAGGTGGAAACCCAATGCGGGAGAAAACCACCTGCTGCAATATGTCTCTATCTTCTTTCAAGAAAATCCTTTTACAATGATTTTGTACTGGTGCAGTCCTTTACCAGCACGCAGGCTGCAACCTGCAGAGAGCTGCAACTCTCTCTCGTTTTCCAGTCTCTCCTGGAAGGGAGCTACAACCCCCTACTTCTTTTCATGAACAATCAAATGATCAACAGATACAGTCCACTACAGATATCAGATCAGTAATTACAGAAATAACCCAGAACACCTTATGAACAGAAATATACAGTCAACAGATCATCTTAAGACAGGGACGCATATTTTCTTTCTGTGGCCTGCGACTGGACGCAGTCTACCTTCTTCTGTTCTGCGTGCAGACGCACTGTTCTTCTAAGCTTTTCCGCGACCGACGCACCCAGTAGCACTATTGCGCCGCGTCTTTTGCTTCAGAGACGCACCCAATAACACAGTCGCGCCGCGTCCTTTGCCTCAGAGACGCACCCAATATCACAGTCGCGCCGCGTCCTTTGCCTCAGAGACGCACCTGAGCCTTTACTGTCCTGCGTCCCGGCGCACTTTCCCTTCACTGAACCTGCGTCCCTTCAGATATAAAAGATATGAGGACTTCAGAACCAACCCAAACACTCAGATCCACAGATCTGATCATGCGCCATAGAGATCACAGTCCATTAGAAGATTCGCCTTCATAGATCTGGACTAGATCTCACCAAAAGATCTTCAACCAAGATGATGCATAATCCAAATGAATTCCTTTGCTTTATATAGGCAAGCTTCTCCCCAAAACATGGAACAATACCACGAGCCGACACCATAGAAACACAAAACCGTCGGCTAGATACCACACAAGAAACCCCCACGTGCTTTTCTCTGCCTTGAAATGTGTGCACTGGGCGGACGCACCTCCTGAACGGCTGGCCTGCATCCCTGGACGCGGGTTCTGTATGGTATACCTGCGGGGACGCACTTGCTGAGCATATTTCCTGCGTCCTTCTTGATTTATCACCTGAATGGGTTTGCCATCAAGGACAACACCTGAATCATAATGCCAACACATATTAGACTCCCAAATTCTAAATATGTCAGCTTTGTTCCTATGTCTATTCCTTATTTCACAAAAAGCTTGCAGGTGAGGCTTTTCACCCTCCATGTCATCAATTGGGAAATCCCTATCAGCAAGAGGTAACCACTCCAGCTGCTTATGTGGTGCATTCAAGGGTGCAATATTCAGGGCCACTGGAGCCTCCATGATTCACTGTGTTTATAATTGGATTTTGAGTCTGTGTCTCAACAGGAAATAGAGTACTGACAGTGGGTTTTTAACAAGAATTCTGCAATTTGAGTTTTATATGAAAATGGCCTTACTGAGTAAAACTCAAAGGAAAGATAGAGTCTGCAGAGTTTTTTAATGAGGAAGCTAAAAAATAGTGTAAAGGGTGCTGCTTTTGTAGGCGTTTTTGGTGGTTTTGCAGGCAGACATGAGCTCGACTTTAAGTTCAATGGACAATTTATCAGAGGGCCACAGAATTGGCAAGTTTTGCCTGAAAACACAGTTAAACAGTGAGTTAGAGCGCAGAGGCTTGCGGGCAACAGTGTATTTGAGTCAAATTTAGCTCTCTCGGTGATCTTAATAGAGAAATTACATAAAAAACAGGGTTTATGGGTGACTGACGGGTAAATTCTTGTTTTTACAAGAGATTGGTGCGAACTGCAGTTGCAGACGGAGTCGAGGAGGTCGGGTTTGCAGCATGAACGCGCCTGGGTGGCGGACTGGGATGTTAGTGGCGGATTCAACGTAATGCCCATGCACAATCGTCGCAACCAATAAAACAGAAATAAACAAAAAACCATGACTTTCGCAACTTTTGACAAAATTTGGGCTTTTTTGGCGCTTTTTTAGGATGACATCATCATGACGTAGCTTTGTCGCATAGCGGGGTACGGGTAGTGACGTGGTTGATGAGGTGGATGGGTGACAGGGCAGACACAGTGGATGACATAGTGGCGGGGGCACTGACGCAGGTGCAGACGTGGTGGATGACGTGCGCGGTGGGGACAGAAGGCGGTAAATGGTTTCCATCGGACCGCTTTTGGTACGGGGGCGGTTTATGTCAGAGCAGGCCCGATGCAATAGGAAGGGGACACGCATCCCAGAGTACGGCGGGAAAACCGCTTTCTATCGGGAGCTAACGGTCGGACGTGGGGGCAGCTCCGATATTAACGAGAGCCGTTGGATCTGGAGGGCACGATCCAACGGTTGACGGGAGGCGCAGGTGACGGCGGTTTAAGCTACGGGGCCCGCATTAATGTTTGGCCATTAATCATTGTTTGGCGGGGATTAAACCTTAGGTTAGGGGTTTAATGAATGCAGTTATTTAATTAATCAAATATTAATTAAATCCCACTATTTTGGCGCGGCAAACTATGGTTATTCGCTTAACCGGAGGTTTAAACAAATCCCAGGGTAACAAGTGGTGGGATGCTATTGGTCCCAGATGGGCCAATGACTCCCAAGGAAATATAATATAGCCATATTAGGCTGGGGCAGGTTATTTACAATATTTTTGTGTTTTTTGTGTATTTTTAGACATAATAGGGGAGGGGAAATATAAGCGGGATTTATATAATAAAGTTAGAATATTAATATGAATATGAGGGGAAGCACTAGGTACATGAAACTGAATCACCTAGGCTTTGGGGTGTTAGGAGAAATAAACATTACACAAGAAATGTGGCTTTTAGCTCTTAAGAAAACCTGCAATTTGACTTAAGTTTTCATGAAAATGGAGTGAAGTTAAGAGTTTTTTAGTAGATCTCAATCTCTTTAAGGGATGTTAGTGAATAATTGTTGTGAGGGAGGAGAGGGGAAGTTAGACATGCAACATCTAATCTGTCATCACACCTTTTCCATGGCACTTGAGATATTCATGAAGTAGATCATATTGAAAAAGATGATACTACTGATAGACTTGTTTCTGCGACCTCAATTTACGTACCCATTCTACAGTTCCTAACATTTTTTCTTCATTTTTGATTGGGTGCACTTGAACTAGAAAACCCTGATTTTTCTCTTTTCTTTTGACTGCCCTCCTATCTAGATCTACCCTTATTTCTTCCAAGGCTCAGATTAAGCAGTTGAGACCCTTTGCTTCTCTACTTAGCTAGTGACCTGCCAAGCTTGAACTGTTTGGACAGACCTTCATTCTCTATTCTACAATAGGAAATTTAAATATGGACTGGCCCAGATTGAATTGTTGGGCCATCCATCAAGTGTGTTAAGAAACAATGTTTGCACATTGTGAACTTGCTTTGCACAAATAAGATAGTAGTGGCATTTTGACTGGCCACTTTCCTGGTCTTTCTTTGGGGTTCATTTTCTTTCTCTTTTGTTGACCAATTCATTCTTCTTGCCCTTTGATTTTTCTTTTAGGGCATACCCTCTTTACATTTTTTAATTTCCTTTATCTATATACAAAATATGGAACCTTTGTAGCATGGAAAGGATGATCATATAGCAAGAAAATGCGTCGAAAAAATTCAAGTGAAGCAATAGGTAATGCATTAACCACAGAGACTAGAGGAAGAAAATGGGAGAGAGGAAAGAGCCAAAGGCATCGTAGTAATTCAATGAAAGGAAGATCCAAATATAAATCAAGGATAGTGTGCTAGAAATGTGCGAAGAAATGACACTTGAAGAAAGACTACAAATCTCAGAAGGGAGAAGAAGGAGGTGAACATCAAGAGAACAATCAGGAAGTGAATGTAGTAGGTGATGTGTTGCAATATGATTTGATTATTTCATTAGAAAATATTATTGATTCTTGGGTGGAAAATTCAGGGGCTTCATTCCATTCCACACCTGATAGGAAACATTTTCATGACTATGTTTAAGGATATTTTAGACAGGTTTGTATCATGATGATAAACCTTGTAAAATAATTAGAATGCGTAATTTTTTTATAAAATAACAAAATGGAAACCAATGGCTATTAAAGGAGGTAAGGCATGTTCCATATCTAAATAAAAGATTGATTTCAAAAAGACAACTGGGAGGTGTTGATGGTGCTGGAAATCTATCAACCAAGTGGGTCTTCTCGATGTGAAGTCCCAATTAGACCTCACATCATTTGGAGTAGGAGCCCCAACCAAAAATACGATTAGTTGCCATTTTCCTTATGGATTTTCCTTAGTTTCAATTATGAACATAATAGGTTATACAACATTCTTTGAAATAAGTAAATAAGTTGACATTGTGAGACATAGAATTATAATGTATATAAGGTACTTTTACGACAGGAAGAAAGAGAGTGAGGCTCTAGAAGAAAAGTAATAGTACTATCCTAAAAGAGGCACAAAATATCATAAGAAGATCATTAATTGACCTTCAAAGTAGTACACAAGGTAACCACTATCATAAAACCAAAAACGATACACCTTTAACAAAATAAGTACCAAATCCACCGAAATAGTTCAATTTCCTTAGTACATGAATGAAATGTATACTGCAAACATCTAATAATAGTCCTACAATATTCATGATATATGCTTGAAAATGTGTTAGATCATCGAGCTTCATATATTAAGTAGAAGTGGAAATATATACAAGTACAATACTATGACACTAGCCACAATAGTGGAACATTAAGTCACCACTTTATCCTCCAAAGAAAGATCTTCTCTCCTATGCCAATGCTAGAGAAGCGAAAGTGGGAATTTCAAGTCCCAAAATTCCTTTTTGCTTGAGTTATGACAGCATGTTTATAAAAAATCAGGTTACTCTTCACCTCCCATGTAACTCTTGACCTCCCTCATTAATCCTGAGCTTCTATAATGACTTTTTAAATTCTTACATGACCTTTGAGTTTATATATGACTATAGAACTCAACAGTGACTCTTCATATTCCATGTGGAACCTTTGTTCTTCCACATATTTTACATTTTCTCATTTTAGGAAATTACACAATTACATTCCACAAATGATGTGGCAAGACAGTATGACACATGTGACTCTTGAGATAACTATTGACAATGATGAGATGGAAATTCATAATGATGTGGCATTGCCAAGCTACTCATTTTGCTACTTTCTTTGCATCTTCATGATGGATCTTGCATGTGCTTTGTGTTCACCCTCCAAGGGACTAATTGATATGGATTCTTCATGCAATTATGATATTTGATCTTCTTTTCATAAGCTAGTGTCCCTTTATCTTCTTGCTCGATGACTTATTCATGGTTCTAGCTTCACAAGTGTCTTCTAGCATAGTCTCCTTCTTTTCCTCTCCAAGCATCCTCCTGTAAAGTAAAGATATAGTAGTTGCAAGTGAAATCTACTTGTGACAAGATGACATCAGTCTGAAAATATCTTAGTCTAACTTGCTTCATGAAAACCACTGGTTAACCTAGACTAGGTATTGTACCGGGAGGAAAGATCAAGGATTGTGCAGTGCTCAGTTCCAGAGGTTGGAAGTGAGGGACTGAGGCTTGAGATTGTGCAATGCATAGTTCTAGAAGCTTGGGAAGGAAGAATGTGTGGTTGGGGAGCTTAGTGAGCTATGCTTGAGCCTTGAGACTGTGCAATGCATATTTCAGAAGAGAGAGAGGGGTAGTGGATTGTGTAGTTGCGCAACTCAGAAAGATAGGAGGACAACTTGTTTCTTGTAATTTCAATGTGCAAAAGGAGATTGGATGGAGGGAAAAACGACATAGTTTTGGAGTTCAATAGGCTATCCTTGAGCACTATGATTGTGCAATGTTTAGTCGTTGGAGGAAGAAACTACGCATTACGTAGTTCCGGGAGGCAAGGGATCAACTTGAGGCTTTCTACTATGCAATGTGAAATTCAAGGAAGTTCGGTGAGGTCAAGTTGGTCGGGCAAGGGATCTTCTAGAATTTGGCTAAGTGTGGGATCAGTGAGGTAAAGATAGGACTTGAATACAATCACACAATCAAAACAACTGACAACACAACATTGAACACTCAACACCTAGAAACAACATGATCCCTTTTATACGATGACAACACAACACTTTCCTCCAAGTGAAACAATAAAGATACACTTTGCAATCCCTCCACTTGTGACAAGATGACATCAGTCTGAAAATATCCTAGTCTAACTTGCTTCATGAAAACCATTGGTTAACCTAGACTAGGTATTGTACCAGGAGGAAAGCTCAAGGATTGTGCAGTGCTCAGTTCCAGAGGTTGGAAGTGAGGGACTAAGGCTTGAGATTGTGCAATGCATAGTTCTAGAAGCTTGGGAAGGAAGAATGTGTGGTTGGGGAGCTTAGTGAGCTATGCTTGAGCCTTGAGACTGTGCAATGCATATTTCAGAAGAGAGAGAGGGGTAGTGGATTGTGTAGTTGCGCAACTCAGAAAGATAGGAGGACAACTTGTTTCTTGTAATTGCAATGCACAGAAGGAGATTGGATGGAGGGAAAAATGACATAGTTTTGGAGTTCAATAGGCTATCCGTGAGCACTATGACTGTGCAATGTTTAGTCCTTGGAGGAAGAAACTACGCATTACATAGTTCTGGGAGGCAAGGGATCAACTTGAGGCTTTCTACTATGCAATGTGAAACTCAACGAAGTTGGGTGAGGTCAAGTTGGTCGAGCAAAGGATCTTCTAGAATTTGGCTAAGTGTGGGATCAGTGAGGTAAAGATAGGACTTGAATACAATCACACAATCAAAACAACTGACAACACAACATTGAACACTCAACACCTAGAAACAACATGATCCCTTTTATACGATGACAACACAACACTTTCCTCCAAGTGAAACAATAAAGATACACTTTGCAATGACAGTGACGACACTAGTGCAACAGTGCATAAACTTTTGGAATGAGTCTAATACATGTATATATGATAAATAGGACCCATTGACATGAAAATTGCCTCCTAAAATGAACCATAACTTTGCTTTTACATCGTGCAAAACTTCGCATGCCCACGAGATGACACTTACGACAATTGATAAGACTCATCATTGGGTAACTATATGGACCTTAATACACCTCCTAGCTTATTCAAATCAACTATTCTCATAATTTCTTACATATTTTTATTATATTTTTCTTAATGAGATGAGTAAAAGTGAGATATTATTCCTAGTGGACTAATGTGTATTGATTGCAGGTTTTTGAGAGAAAATCATGGAAATTTTGGCTAAGGGTTGAAACTCAAATGAGACAAGGATGAGATATTGTAGGAGATAGATCCTCCTCATTTACTCCTCACTCATTCGAATATTCCTCCATCAAATCACACTAGCTTAGAGTTACAAGTAGCCAAGTCATGAAGATCAAAAGGCAGTCGAGCCAGTGACAGTTAAAGATCCAGTTCATCTTGAGTTTGGGAGACGAGCCTCCCTAGATTTAAGGAAGTTGTTGGAGACTTTAGTTGTATAAATAAGGAGGCTTAAAGCCTCATTAGGATTCAAATTTTTTATGTAAAAAACACTAGGCATTTTCTAGATCAAGACTTGTGGAAGACATTGTTATGTAATTTTCTGATTTCATAGTGAGAATGAGCATTTCCTTGATTCAACACTGAGTTGAATCAAAGGGCTAAATCTCTTGGGTTAGGGCCCAACCCTAGCAGCAAAGGCTCCTCTTCTTGTATTTTTATGCTTAGTTGATTTCATAGATTAATGGTTGAATTATCTTTAGCATTATTTCATTGCAAGTAGTTGTGGATTTGACTAGTTTGCTTCCATTTGTGCATTACTTCAGTAGGAGATTAGGAAGATAAATGAATATCAAAAAAATTTCAGTAGGTGGATTTGGCCTCACTCCTCCCTTAAGGGACCATGGTTTGGGGAAAGAACTCCTATGCAGCCCCAAAAAGACAAAATTCAGATTTCTCATGGAATTTAGGGTTTTCTGTTACTTAAGCCAGCTTTTTACTAGTTTTCAAGAATAAGATTTAATTTTCATTTCTGCTATCTTCAGTCTTACATTATATCTCATCAAGGTTTCACATTATTCTGCAAGTTTTCCCATGCATGAAATAGGTAGCTAGCTCATGAAATTTTGTTTTCCTTAGTTAATTGAAATCCTTCTTGTTTACATGATTTATGGATAAATGTCAATGATTGATGTAGTGCATGAGTTTCATTACTACAAAGAGATTTCATGATCAACAACCCCATCCTAACCTCATCCATCCATGGTTATCAATTTCTTTCCCTCAATCCCTCACCAAATTCATCATTCCACAATAATACTTTTCCAAGCTTGTTGAGCAAATCCAACCATCTCACAACTTTGTTTTGAGCTCTAAAGGAGTCCTAGGCACTCTCTTGCCTCATATCACCCACCATTCACCTTCCCTAAGCCTTACATCACCTTCCAAATCCATCCTCACACTCTCGACTGTATCCTTTAGGAATACAGGGGATCTTGTAGTAGCATTAGGACATCCTGTAGATCGACCTATAATGGCCTCGTTTGAGGCCAAATTGTGGAAAAATCCCCTAGGGAGATAGGAGAAGACCCCTACTTGCCTCGCAAGCCATCTAAACATTCACTATTATCCCTAATCCACCTACCACATCACCAAAAGAAGTTAGCATTCACACTTTCAGACAAAAAAGACAAAAAGGGAAAAAGGAGTTATTTTGTTCATTTACATGCACAGTGGTAGAATGCTTGATGTTTCAAATTGCATGCCTAGGACAATAAGATTGCACATATGTTAACTTAGAATTCTCTTGAATCAAATCCTCTTAGTAGTTATTTAGATGAATGGTGTGTTTATGCATTTCATTTCAGTCTTTTCCTTACTACAGTAGACAAGATTTCCTTTAGGGAAAATTTCCCTTTTTCTCAGTGGTAATGAAGCTTCTTCTGAATCAATAGAGGTTTGGCTTGAAAAACCATAGTGGTCTATCACTAGCTTAGCAATGACAAAGAGAGAATCCATCACATCTACTTGTGTATACAACACTATCACCTCCAAGTTTGTAGGAACCCCGGGTTGATAAAGTAAAGTTGGTAACCCCAGGAGTTGCATCATTCTTGCTGCAATATTAGTGCTCATCAACAATAAGAGAAAAGAACAAATGACACTTGACAATGCAAATGAAATTGAAAGAGGCACATTCCATAGAAATATGGCATGAAAATGACACTTATTAAA
The DNA here is from genome assembly GCA_031772625.1 of Pinus tabuliformis. Lineage (NCBI taxonomy): Eukaryota > Viridiplantae > Streptophyta > Pinopsida > Pinales > Pinaceae > Pinus > Pinus tabuliformis. Next base: position 442,784,129 of record CM062818.1, on the reverse strand, counting down.
GTGAAAGAAAGTAAAAGTGATAGTCGTAATAATGAAAGAGATGCTTGAGAAAGAAAAGGTGTGCCAAAGCAACAATTGGAAAAATTCACCGAAACAGAAGTACAATCACAACCAAAAGTGAGAGATTGTTAATTGAAAGTGTGCACTGAATTTCGACATAGGTTGAACAATGCACAGACACTCTCTTGATGGACTATGTTATTCATGTCCAAGCTTGCATAAAGGATTGTGATCATGAACTCATTACAGACCGAGCATGTGTGAACAAGTGACTTTGACACTTAGAAACCAAGAAGAAGATTTAAACACTCAGCATAACATCAATTAATCATGAAGCGATTATGGAATGACATATCCTTAGATCCTCAGTAGGTTCCAAAATTCAGGTGTAGGAAAAATTTTACAGGGTGTTGATCGTAGTGTCAACACTTGGTGACACAGTGGTAGAACTCCAACTTCTCTATTTAGTTTTTATCCTTAATTGCAAGGTATAAGTACTTTAGCAAGTATTGATTTTCCATACAGATTACCTTAGGTTTGTTACCTATCCTGGTAAGAGATATAGTCCCCTTTATTCCTTGCTCAGCTTGAAACACATCAACATAAGACTAATCGTACCTCAACTGTTTCAATAAGGAGGGAAGTAGTAAGTATACCGAGATTTTAAGCACATTCCCTGGTGTTTCTCCATTACCAATAAGCCTGGATAGTACCCGGGCGGAGTCACCTCAAGGAAAAACAAGCATCGCTTCACTACCAGGAGGCTTGGACAGTACCCCGCTAAATTGTTTGCTTCACCTCTCTACACAGGAATCCTTTATCTTCTTGACCCTTAATTTATTTTTTTAAAGATAAACTTGCAACATTTATTGAATATTTGTAGTATATGTGGAAGAGGGATCTTGACTTATTGATAGTAGAAGAGGATATCCCTTATTTAAGGGATTTGAAAGATAACTAAAGTTATATGCTCGTTTTAAAGTTTTTCTCCTTTCCCTTCTCTACTCAGTTGGGTTGACATGTCGAAACACCATTCAGTGTATAAGGTTAAGCTAGAATTATGATTATAATAAAGATACAGGCTTCATAGTTTGGCCAAAATCTCTCCGTCTAGAAATAATCATATTTCTCATCCAGAAATCAATGACTTTAAATATATGTATAAACCCAAAATAAAGAATAGGATATAGATAAGTGAAGCATTGCTCGTTGTCACAACTGATCTTTTGAAGTTTTTCCACATTATCTTTAGATCCAAAAGGGACATATTTCATGCAAATTTTTATTAAAAAAAACATGAAAGAAAAAACAAAGAAATGGAACCAAAAGGAAATCAATTGGGGAGCTAAACTAAGACCACATGTGCAACCAAAAAATACAAAAATAAAACAATTGTGGAAACTAAATAGAGAGGGAGTGCAAGATGATTTTGCAATTGAAACTAGCATGCAATTAGACCTACTCTTAACTTAACCAGCTAGAAGGTTCGGGCTAAGTGTAATGGAATTTCCAATGTAGACACTGTAACTGCTCCTGACTTGCAATCACTAAGATATGAGAAATTAAAAGCAATATAAATCATTAAGAAAGAGTAAAGATAACAATTTGAAAAGATTGCACAATGAATTGAAGGTATTTCTTGTTGATAGAAGAATGCGCCATACCGACTAGTTTGAGCTAGTTTTTGAACTTTACGTCGTTGATTGAAATATTGATCATACAAACCTTGAAGGTTGCTTAGGAAAGTGCATTTATTCATGTTTCAAACATCAATAAATATCGAAACTTATTATTTACGATGGTGCTTTCCAAGGAAGATTTCTCTAACCATTCAACGATGACATCAAGATATTCAAAACAACAAATTTGAAAACCTTGATGCTTATGAGAAAATGGATTTTTAATTAACGTGTTCAAATCATAAAGAGAAACTTGTAAGGGGGATTTTATTTTATCCTATCTAGAAACATTTTCAAGATGGTGAGAACCTTGCATAACCATCATCTGATGCTGAAGTTCCTCAACTATATGGTAAGCATTTAAACAATGAAATGATGAACCGTGAATATTACTGGGTTAAACATAATCAATCAATGTAAGACAACTATCATCGTATATGATAATAGGACAATGATTAATTGAGAGATAATTGTTAGAACCAATATCATGATAAAAGTGGTGACTATAAGATCCTCAATTCTCCAGTGGTTTCCCTTGAATCTGATTAGACGTCATGCTAGCAATATGAAAGCTTAAAGAATTTAAAATAATCAATGACATCATAAATTCAGAAAACCAATTAGGATTCTAGGCTGGTGAAGGATTGGAAGCAAGGGTCAAGTCAAACTAGGTATTCATATCAATATGAGGGTTTTGATCCACTGAATGACTCCATCATTTTCTATCATTCAATAAGAGATATTATGTGAAAAACACTATTAGATCCATGACAAGATCAAAAGTGATAGGAAGGTGACCGGTCTCAGAAGCATTTGATAGGGAGGAATATTCCAAACGAAAATGACTTTCTTCTTGACAATCAGAATAATAGGCTTTCAAGTTGTGTATATCCATAAAAGATATGCTCCCCAATCCTGAGTGTGATGCAAGGGATTCACATGATGAAGGATTAACCAAACAAGAATCTTCCATCTGATAAAATTTTTTATCTTGAGGGTTTATAGAATTGAATTGAAAATGTTGAAAGTCCTTCAAGAATGAGCTCACTTCCAATGGATAAATGTTAAGGAAAAAATTATGCGTGAAAATTTGAATCCAAATCACTTAGAAGATCTCAATGGGATTGAGATAACATGACATATCCATCAACAGGGGCTAAAGTGGCTCGTCTTCATGATAGGTCTCCAAAAATTCTAATGGTGGATCATTGAATTTGAGTGTCTTAGAAAAATCAAAAGGTAGGTATGCACCACTGCCATCAGATGTATCAATGAAAACACTAGTAATTCCACTGGTTTCACCAGACTCAAGATTAAACATATTAAATCCATGATATATAGAAAATACATCAATCAGAAAACTCCCTTGATCATTTATAATTGTAACATATTCCTCCTGACATATGAAATATTTACAATTGAAGTTATTATGAATAATAGATTTGAGCTTTTCATTCTTTGATTGTAGGATCACACCATCCTGTACCTAGTTGCAATCATGACCAGCTAGATAAGGACATAAAGAATTAAGAAAATTTATTGGTCTAACAAACTCATGAAACACATTCAGGTACAATGAATAATGTGAGGAAATATCAAAATACTCAGGAGAAGAGTTGTCGATTGTAACTAGATCAGATTTTATTGGTAAGAAAAATGTAAGGTAAGGAAGAATTTGTCTTGGTCATTCTCGTGCTCCTTTCATGCATAAGAAGCACTTGGAAAACTCAGGGTCAACATACATCAGAGTTCTTTGAAGGCTCAAGCAAGGCAAGTAAGGTAATCCTAAATTTTGATATAGACTACCTTTTGAAGTTTACCTTGAAGAATGGTGTCAAGTTATTTAGTTTTGAACAACCTCATGTCATATGGAAGAGTCATTTCAAAGCAAAAGAAAGACTCAAGAAAGTTAAAGTTTGGTCTTAAACTGTGTTTTTGTAATTACACAGCAGTTTCGTAGCGCGCTACGAAACTGCTGTAGGTGATGCCTAATGCACAGCAGTTTCGTAGCGCACTACGAAACTGCTGTAGCTACATATTATCATTTAGTGGACCAATTTTGAGAGACAAAGGGGAATATTTTTGAAGATTGGCAGCTGAAAGGGATTACTTAAAAGGTATAAACATCAAGGAAGGGAAAAACAAGTAAAGAAGGACATTTATGAACTCCAAAATTTTATGTTATGAAAACAGCAGTCAACTTCCAAGGCGATTACCAAGCAATGGAAAAATCATCTATGAAAAGTGAAAGAATTTTTCATTCCTAAGATACTGAAGTACAAAAACCTCTTCCACTTTCTTCAAATCCATTATGATCTGAGAGAAATGAATGACCAAAGTTGCACTACGAAACTGTTGTAGGTGCAGTTTTTCACAAGCATATTTCTCCTGTTTTACACCTGTTTTTCAAAGACACATTCTGGGCGGTAGGAAAGATGTTTCAAAAAACCAAGAGATTTTTTTGTTTAGCATGGATTGGTTCACAAAAGCCTCCTTCAGTTTTTCCAAATACATTTTTTATAAGAAGATATGAGCTCTGTCCCAAGACCTATTTTTCAGCCAGAACAGAGCAAGGAACAGTCTCCTAGTTTCTAGGAACAGTAAAAGGATGAGTCATCAAGGGCCAGCTGGAGGGTTATGAGCACTATCAAATTCGAATTCATGGATTTATAGGTGTCATAAGGAGTGTTTAATTCCTAGATAAGGTTGTTTTAATCATAATGAGGAGTTACACTCCTAATTGTTTTAGGTCTCTAGGACTGCTAGTTAGCTTTCATTTGCATTTAATAGTTAGTTTTAAGTGTCAATAGGTGTCAGGTCAGGTAGAATTCGAATTTTCCTCGTCCTAGAGGAGGAATATAAGTCATGTAAAGAGCTCTATATATAGGAGAAGATCTGATGTACAAGGGGTTGGCAATTTTCAAAGAAACAATCACATTGTGCTATTGTATATGACTGTATGTTTTCAAGTTAATAGAGAGAGCTGCTTTCACTACTCAGGATTCAGAAAGGGTTTCAATGTTTGATTTTCCTCATGGCTTCCTACATATACTTACTTGCAGTGGTATAGACACATGTTACTTAGAATTCATGTGATGATGTTCTAACTTCCTTCATGTGTTTGTAGGTTGTGTTCTCTATATTATATCTCTGTTTTGCTTTTATGTTAAAACCCTCTATGACCTGACTTCCATGTGAAATTGATCTTGCTGTTGTACTAAAACACACTTTGACTGCATAGCCCAATGGAAGTTTGTTAATTGGTATTTCAACCATTTATACATTGTTGTTCGAATTTTCCATAGAGTTAGCCATCTTATTCATAATCCAAATCTTTAATCTTGTGAGAGAGCCCTCTCAGGTTGGGGAGGCTAAGCCTCATCCTAAAGTAGGTTTGAAAGAGTTACACAAGGTCTACCTAATCAGTAACCTATCAAGGGCTGATTTTGTGATAACAAAATGGATCAACATGCATATTATGCTCCATGAGATTATTTTCATCATCATAATGATCAAAGACAGGCCTACCAATGCAACATTCAGATTGATATTTCTTTTCTTTAACATGGTATATTAAATATTCAATAACCTTACAACTTAATTTTTTGGGTTTGTCGTTTTAAGATTCATGGATCAAAATAAATCCATAATAATTTTGAATTGAAAGAGTGTCCCATAGCATAAATGTATATTGTAAGCTATGAGAAGAATCTTTTGAATCGATACATCACAAATCTCAGTCGTCAAAAGAAGAAAAAACATTATCTGATGTACTTAGATATCCATCACCACATGTGTTAATGGAAATAGGTATGCAATGGTGATGGTTGTCCAAAGTCTCAACTTGAGGGAACAATTTGAAATTATATGATAGGTTATCTAGATTACAAGATGCACGATCAGCTGAGAATATAGGATCATTATATTGAAAGAGAGAAGAAAGATGAAACATGTCTTCAACACTTTGAGTAACTGCCTCCTCCAAAATTTACCCAATTTCATTGGCCTACCAAGGTAAACATGAGATGAAGAGTTACTATGACATGACCTGACCTCCCAACTTGAGTTAAAGAAGTGGGGCTTATAAACTGACCACAAACTAAAAACTCACAACATCCCCTAGGGCTACAGGACACTCAAGGGCCAGAGGACCACCCCAGGTGACTAAGCCCTAAGTTGGGGCTGCATTTCTCATAATTTAACTGCCAACCACATGCATGGTAAGGCATCCATGTAGTTATAGGCCTCCATCCACATGCACAACATTGCCTGAGTGAAGTTGTGACCCAAATTGTCTAGTTCATAGGGTAAAGTCCTGAAATCTAAGCCACAATTCTAGGTCAACCTCCATACCACTACCTATAACTTCCCGCGCCTTCTTAGAATCATTAATTACATGAAAAAAGGTTATACCTTCAAAATCAAATCAAAACTTGACTTAGTGTTATGAAACCAGCTCACAAAAAGATAGAAAAGATAGATCAACGACTAAAAAATTAGCCTCTTCGAGGGGGAAACCTCATTTACATTACACAAATGAACAATCCTTTGGTGATAAAAATGACAATACCTTCTTTATATATATATATATGAGTCTAAGTGTTCCCAATATAATCAAAGCCTACATAACAATAATATTGTAGGGGCACAACAATAACAATAGTGGGCTTCTATGGGGCACAATAATAACAACATGGGGACTACATGGGCACAACAATACCATAAGGGGGTTGCACTAATAACAATAAGGGGCTACACTAGTACTATAGGGACCTAACATGCCCCTCTCCTTCAAAAAGTGTTGTCCTCAATGCTTGAGTAGTTCTGGATGCTTGTGTAAAATTCTCGTCCTCCCATGTGGAATCTTCAGTGAGTAAGTTCTTCCACTTGATGAGATACTCTGAAATTGATCGATTTCGTAGATGTTGGGTTCTTGTTTCCATCACTGCTTTAGGTTCAAATATGATTTTTCCTTCCTCATCAATTTATGACAATATTGTTTGAACTGGGACCTTGTCACCTATAACCTTATTTAAGCATGAAACATGGAAAACTGGGGGCACTCGGGAAGATGTAGGAAGCTCCAATTTGTATGGCATAGTTCCAATATTTTACAGCACTTTATAAGGACCATAGTACTCTGTTGATAATTCAGTATCCTTCTTAGCTTGCTTGAGGGACATTTGTATGGTTGTAGTTGTAAAAATACGCAATTGCCTATGTCAAAACTTCTCTCACTGTGATCTTGGTGTGCCTGTTGTTTCATTCAATTCTGCACAAAAGTGAGGTTATCCTTTTTCTTCTTGATATGTCCTTCTACCTTGAGAGTTTGAGGAGTGGTAATTCTTGCCAATGCATTACAAGATATGGTCAGATTTATTTCTTCTTTCTCTGGGGTTGGTTCCTAGTGTATATCCTCTTCTTTTGATGTTTCCTGATCCTTTTCTTCCTCCTCTTCACAATCAATGTAAAATAATTTCTTCTCAGCAAACTTGTGACCTTTAGTGTATTTACTATCACAACTATAACAAAGGTCATTTTCTCCTTTTTCTTCCAATTTTTGTGGTATCAAAATTGTAGGTTGTGGAAGGCTAGGAGTAGCAACACTTCCATCTTTATAACTGTGAGTGGTATGATTTCTTGTTGCCATAATTTTACTTTCAATGTTTCTTGTGAACCTGAATGCCTTCTCTAATGAATCAAGTTCCCGAAGACGAACCTCATGTTGAATGTTATCCTTTAAAGTCCCTATGAAGACATCAATCCTCTACTTCTATAGAATATCATTTACCCTTATATTCAATTTTTGGAAGTCCTCAATGTGCTCAATTTTTGGAAGTCCTCAATGTCCTCAATGTATCCTCATAATGTGCTATCATTTCCTCCGTGAAGATTGACCAGGTGACAAGTGGTTTACGAGAACAAAGCCCTTTATACCATAAAAATTGATTCACTTATAAATATAAAGATGCATTACATACCTTTTGTAACAATTGCACATCATGTAGATCAAAATATTTCTCCATCTGTAGTATCCATGTTATGGGATCCTTGCCATCAAACTTCCTCATATGGATCTTTGGAATATGGTGGGTCTTCAATCCAATGTTAGATTCTATAAAATCATGATTAACATTTATTGTTTTCTCGTCATGAGTTTCCTCTACTCTTTTTTCGTCATTAGGAGGCCTTTCTTGTAGCATCTTTGTCCCACCTTCCTTCAAACCTTCCATGTCTTTCTTCAAATCTTCCATGTATTTCTTCAAATATTCTTTCCTACCATTGATATTAGCTTCCATGGCACATATAAAGCTATTTATCTTAGCTTTGATCGCATTCTTCAAATCATCCATCCAATTTTGTGTATTAGGTGTTTCTAGTTTCTTGATTCGAGTCATTGTTTTTCTTTCTTTTAGCAACTCAATCTTGAACCTGTTATATCTTTGAAATTTCGGATCTCCAAGGTATGAATTTGTGACCTGCAATAGCCCTCTCAGTCCTATTTCCAATGCCACCGGTCTGATCGAAATTGAATTCTCCAAGAAAGAGTTATTCCCAATCTCCCAAGATAACCTGATTATATACTTTTTTTCAGTAGAGTGAACTTGTACGAAGTTCCACATGTCACTGTTTCGACCTTCAGACCTGAAAAAAATATAAAGAAAAGTATAGTTTGTTCCCTTTCTTTAATTTCTTATGAAATTTCCATCTGATGCTCAAAGAGAAAGTTATGACAATTTTCCCCGGGTCACCTATTTGGGATGTAATTCCGTAGGCTGCAAAAACCATAAATGTCTTGGACCATATCTCTGAAAATATAGCACAACAAGATCTGAAATTTGGGCCCGAGCTTCACCAAGACTGTAGCTCAAATAATTTTTAATATTAGAGTTTGAACCTTCATAGAAACAACAGTATAGTGAAACTTCCATGATGACCTGTTTGAGATGGAATTCTGGAACTTGCAAAAACCCCAACTTCCTCAGGTCGTATATCCAAAATATAGTGAGACAAGATCTGAAATTCGTACCCAAGGTTTAGAACGATTTCAGCTCAAATGGGCATTTTTTTTAGCTTCTGAAACTTTGTAGAGAGGAAGTTATAGTGAAAAGTCCAAGATGACCTATTTGGAGCAGCAAAACCCTAGAATCCAAAGCTCTAATACCAAATGTTATGAAATCAACTCACAAAAAGATAGAAAAGATAGATCAACGACTAAAAAATCAGCCTCTTTGAGGGGAAACCTCCTTTACATTACACAAATGAAAAATTCTTCGATGACACAAATGAAAATACCTCCTTTTTATATATAGGAGTCTAAGAGGTCCCAATATAATCAAAGCCTACATAACAATAATATTGTAGGGGCACAACAATAACAATAGTGGGCTTCTATGGGGCACAATAATAACAACATAGGGACTACATGGGCACAACAATACCATAAGGGGCTTGCACTAATAACAATAAGGGGCTACACTAATACTATAGGGACCTAACACTTAGACTGACAAGAGCATATTAGGAGTTTCAACAAACACATGGAAAACATGTAAGCTACAGGTCATGAATGCATATTTGAACATAAAAGTATAAGATTCATCTAAGGATCGCTGAGAAGGCCCTATGCCCTCTCCACATAGCTATAACAATACTTATTATTCCATATATTCATCAACCTATCAATAGTTAAATCATTCATGACAAGAGCCATAAAGGATGCATGTCATATAACCAGCATATAACGAGAAAATAACCAGCATATAAACCACGATAGAATAGCCATAAGATTACCGTAATAATAAATACATTTACTCATAAATAACCATAGGAAAATGTCTCATATTAGCATAGGAAAATACCAATCAAGTAATGGACTTCCATGTAACACCCGACCATAGAATGGGCTGAACCAAATCTTGCTTTCAGCAAATGACCCATGCATCATATTCTAAGCATGAATGTGGGATCTCACAGAATAAACCAAGAAAAACCAAACCAGGGCTTTCAAAGGACAAACCACCTCAACCCTCAACCAGTGATTCCACCTCATGGTCATACATTACTAACACCAACCAGATCGGTCTCTACCCAATCTGTCCAAGGCTCCAGGAACTAGTAACTCAACCCACAACCTTCCAGGGATCCAGAGCATTTTTCCAACTCAGCTCCATGGACTAGTATCTCAACCCATCAAGGGTTCCAGAGTATTTGTCCTAACCTAGGCTTAAGGACTAGTAACTCAACCCATGTTGTTGCAGGTCTTCGAGAGTGTTCATTCCAACCCACATCCATAAGGAATTATGACCACAACTAGAAAACAATCATGTGGAAAAACCAACAACACCATGGCTATCCAAGAAATGGAAAGACAAGGCTAAAGCCACTATCAATCCGGGAAAATTTAAATTCCAATGACAACACATAACCATATAATCACATGAATATACCATGCATCCAAAAATCAACAAGGAAATCACACATGCAACCTATTACCTGCAAATCAATCTAGTTGTATTTGTTGATCCAATTGTTCCCTTGCGCTTTCATTTTTTCCTTTTCCTACTTTCTCCAAATCCAAGTGAATCCTAAAGTTCTCCATGCATGCTCAAATAATGCTTCAAGATTTCTCTAAGTGAATCCTAAAGTTCTCCATGCATGCTCCAATAATGCTTCAAGATTTCTATAAGTGTGCAATAGTATGAGAGAATGAGAGAATAGAAGAGAGCTCCAAAGCTAAAAAAAATAAAAATAATAACAAATAAATAACAGATCCTTAAAAGCCCTTTTATCATTAATGCCTCTATTTTCTTCACTTTCCTTCAATTTTCCTCACATGCAAATATGTGACCGTTCATCTACCTTTTCTCCTATTTTCCTTTATTTTCATAAATAAATTCTAATTAATGCCTCTTTTCCTTTGCTAATGCCTTTGCCAATTTCCATAGCCATTAATTAATCACTAGTTATATCCACCACTATGTTGTTGTCCAACATTCAACTTGTAATACGTGTCCCATGACCTTGGTCTTATTTTTATTTTTATAATGAAAATCAACCAGGGGTTGTCACAAACCCCTCCTCGTTAGGAGAACACCTTCCTCGATGTTCAATGGCACATATAAACCAGCAAAACACATGCTATCGATGGATCTTTATAGCATAGCTTGATGCAACATTTACATCATATCATACTTCCAAGACCATAACCATCATAACATGTACACCATACCGCTTATTGGAGATTTATAACATAGCTTGATGTGGTATTTACAACATATATATATATATATATATATATATATATATATATATATATATATATATATATATATATATATATATATATATATATATATACACACACATACATACATACATACATACATACATACATACATACATACATATCATCAAACACATATACCAAAATACATCCACTCAACCAACAAATAGAGAAGGATACATAGCCCACATCTGATCAACCATCTCCCATATATCTTCATCGGACTCAAAGTGCTTCCACTACACTTTAACCTGCTTGATTGCTATGTTTCGGAGCATCAGTTGTTTCTGTAGCAATATGCGTTGTGTTTTTTTCTAGAATTCTCTCTCTAGTTCCACCTACAATACAGATTAGTCAATTTCATGATAAACGTCCTTTACATATCTATTAAGCAATGGAAAACATCAAGGAATTTCAATGTCGGAGGTAGTGGAAATCAGTAGGCCACTGGTCCAATCCTCTCAAGGATCTCAAAAGGCCTGCAATACCAAGGTTCCAACTTGGAAGATGATCCAATCCTCAAGGAGCTCTTCATGGACTTGATGCGCAAGTACACATGTTCCCCAACCTAAAAATATTTAAATACCTTGTGTTGATCTCCATCACACTTCTTCTTGTCCTATGTTTCCTTTAGATTCTTCTTGATAACCTAAATTTCCTATTTCATCTCTGCCAACATGTCTTGTCCAATCAATACCCTGTTCACTAGATCATTCCAACTAATAGGAGTATTACAACTCTACCCATAAAGTTCCTCAAAAAGATTCGTCCTCAAGGACTCTTGATTCCCATTATTATAAGAAAATTATACTAGTGGTAGATATTATTCCCACTTTCATCGTTGATGCATGACGTGCATCCTAAACATATCCTTAAAAATCTTGTTGACCCTCTTTGTCTATCCATCTATCTGTGGATGATAGGTTGTACTAAAAGCCAACTTTGTCCCCAAACCTGCAAACAACTCCTTCGAAAATCTAGGAGCGAACTTGGCATCTTTGTTTGACACAATATCCTTAGGAACACCATGCGATCTCACTATATCCCTAATTAAAATATGATCTACCTCACTAGATGAATTAGTAGACTTCACTGGAATGAAGTGAGCTACCTTAGTTAACCTGTTAACCACAACCATGATGGAATTATTTTGTCTATATGTCCTCAGAAAAACTCTAATGAAATTCATGAAAATGACCTCCCATTTCCACTCCAGAATCAGAATCGGCTGTAGTAAGCCACCTACATGCTTGCACTCTACTTTTACCTGTTGACAATCCAAACACATTGCGATGAACTCAGCTACCTCTTTCTTCAAATTCAGCCAATAGTAGAACTTATTCATAGTTTTCAAAGTCTTCTGATATCATGAGTGACCTGAATATGGATTGACATGAAATTCCCTCAAGATAAGCTTCTTGAGCTCACCATTGTCTATAAAATAGCTCTTGTCCCTAAATCTCACCAAACCATCCATCATGCGATGATAATCCACATCCTAATCACCTATACTTTGTTGTTGTAACCTATTCTTAAGTGGTTAGTACTTGTCATCCTGTTATCCTACCTGTAAGATCTGCTCTTATAAGTCTGTCCCATATGAACACATAGCTATAATGTGATTTACCTACACTCTTTTGCTAACAACATCTACAGCCCTATTCTCCTTACTCTTAATGTACCTGATATCGAAGTCAAACTCACTGAGCATAGCTAACCACCTATCTTGCCTCGAATTCGGATTAGGTTGGTTGAATAAGTATCAAAACCCACTATGATCACTCATCAAAATGAACCTTCTGCCAAGAAGATAGTGCCTCCAGATATTGAATGCATAAATCATCACTGACAACTCAATATCATGAGTATATGTTTTAAACCTATATAGAAATTACCTACATACAAATTCTAAAAACATAAAATAAACAATGGTGAGAGCATAACACATAAAACAAATATACGTAGAGATTTTCTCCTGGATCCCAAAAACCGGGACTACCAGATTGATTTTTCATTATGTTACTTTCAATGTTACAATACATATATATACATGCCAAAGCATACATAAACCCCAATCCATTAACCCTAGATTAGAACATAACTGTAGTTCCCTTGATCGTATCTACAAAATACCATGGACCAAAAACCATCGTGCCTAAAACCATGTGCGAAATCAATGCAAAAAACCAAAGATAGTTTTGCCCACCTAATATAGAGTCCAAAAAAAAATTACCAGGGCTCTGCCCCTGACCCTGTGCACGGGAGCTATCGCCCCCCTGCATACCCTCGACTACGCCTACCGCAACGAAGGGGGGGCTTCGCCCACCCTCTAACCCCACAGCTTAACTACTGGGGCTAGTTGTGGAAAGAATATAACACAACCCAACACCAAGGAGAGATTGTAACAGCAGGTTGATGGGATTTGAGATTATACAATTGTGAGACATAGGGAGAGAGATCTCCTTGGAAGATCGAGTTATCTAGTTCGAAATATCGAGTAGGGAAGAAGGGTTCCAGCCAGAAAGAGAGCAGAAGCTAGAGGGAGCAGCAACAATGATATATGGTAGAGTTCTAGTACTAGAGAGTCAATAGAAAGAGGGTTGTAATATTTTCTCAGTGAGCTTGTGTAGAGGCAATGTAGAAGCTTCAGAGGGTAGTTTGATTCAATAGAAGAGGAGTTTGATTCAATTGCTAGTGGACGGGAAAATTTCCAAGAGGCCAAGTGAATCATTTCTAAAGGTAGAGTCAGTTAGAATGGTAGATTCGGGCAGCTCCACAAGCAGTGTGATTAGGGAATGCATAAGCACTACATAGAGGCCAACACAAGGGCATTTGAGTAGCTCAGTTGCGGCCAATATCAAATCCAGATAAATTTTGGAGTGAGAAAATTTGTCTCACAAGTATTTTGGCTAGATTATTTTTGTTGGAGGATATCCAATTAGGCATCCAGATTATTGTACTCAAATTTTACTATTGCATAATAATAAAATAAACCCTTATCTGCTACACTGGTTTCCCTCCGGGGTCTTTCTGGGGACGTTAGTTCAAAAATATTGGTTTAATTTTTATTGTGTGTGTGCATCTACTTTTTATTAGTTCTAGTTTATTTCCCACGGCGTAATTTTATTATGAAGATTTCAATGTGATTTATTAGTTATTTTCATTACCAATAAACTACATAATTAATCAGTTAGAAAGATAAATTTCCATTTGTTTCTTTTCAAGGAAATTTCACATGGTATCATAGCTACATTGAAGATCATATCAGAGGATCAATAGAGAGAAGGATAAATTTTGCAGGTATAGAGGGAGCACGAATTTCTCAGATCTACATAGGCCACCAGGAAGTGTGAAATTATAGAGGAAGAGGGTTTGATTTCTAGTTCCAGGTAGGAGGAAAATTTGATCAGCCTTAGAAGAAGAGATTTGCAAGTTGTGGACTTTCTGGATAGAGGTTTCTAGTAAGCAGACCATTCCATTCATTGAGCAGATCTAGGCATAGTTGGTTTGCAACTAATTTTGTAGCAAGAAATCAATGTTGGGTGGAAGAGAAAAGCACACAAAAAATTGTACTTATAATTTCTTCAGTAGATTTCTCATATTTCTCCAATGTGTCTATAGAAATATTTTACTTTCAGGAGTCTATATATTTTTCTTCTAGATTGGGAGATGAATCTGCTCAAATAGCTTGTCTCTCTAGCTCAACTTTATAGGGAGTCTGGTATATATATAGTGGAGCGTCAACTCATATAACAGGAGTTAGAGAATACTTCTCCAACTACAAGGAGGAGTAGATGGACTTCCAGATTCATATGGAAAATAAGAGTAAATGTACTCTAATTGGATTAGGTACCGTCGAGATTTACAGGGAGTCAAGAGAAAGCACTAGTGTTACAAATGTGTTGCATGTGCTTGCTTAGGTATGAACCTTATTTCATTATCTCAATAATAGGATAAGGGATATGATGTTCACTTTGTAGGAAAGGAGGTGTTCATTAAACACCAAAACTGGAAGAAGGTGAGGTAGATTGGAGTTTGTAGCAACAAATTGCACAATTTGCATCTCAATTCTCCAAAGGCATTAGTTAGCATCAGTAACAGTGATTGCATTAATAGTGGGAGAGACCTAAATGAGATATGGCATAGGAGAATGAGACATTTACATCATATGTCGCTTAGGATGCTCAAGGAGATAGTAACAGGTGTTTCATGATTAGGCACAGAACACGATGATGTGTGCAAGGGGTGCATACTTGGGAAGTATTCTAAGGTAGTGTTCCCAAGAAGTGACAATAGATCAAATGGTGTTTTACAATGTATACACTCAGATATTTGTGGTCCTATGTCCACTAGATCTATCGGAGGATATAAGTACTTCGTCACCTTCATCAATGACCATTCCAAGACAACATGTATCTATTTCTTAAATACCAAGGATGAAGTCTTCAGTGGCTTCAGGGAGTTTAAGGCTCTAGTAGAGAATACGACAGGAAATACAATCAAGGTACTTCACTCAAATAGCATGTGAGAGTACACAAATAGTAACATAAAATGCTTCTATGCGAAGGAAGTCATCAGAAGTGAGTGGACAACTCTATACAATCCACAACATAATGGGGTAGCAACATGGAAAAATAGGTAAATAGTTGGAGCTGCAAATTTAATGTTATATGACCATAATTTTCCCAAGTTTCTATGGTCAGAGGCATGTAACAAGATTGTGTATATCCAGAACAGGCTTCCTCATAGGGAATTGGGGAAGATAACTCCAAAAGAAGTCTTCTTAGGGAAGATGCCAAAAGCAATTCACTTCAAAATCTTTGGCAACATATATTAGTACCATGTCCCAGATGAAAAACGCACTAAGTTGGATTAGACTACAAAGAAGGGGTTCTTTGTTGGTTATAGAAAAACCTCAAAGGCATACATGATCTGCATTCCTAGTAGTAGGAATATTATTGTAAGAGAGGACATGAATTTCATGGAGAATAGAGCCTTCAAGATATCTCACAAGTTTACAGTGGATGATCAAAATGAGCCAACAAGAGCTTCATTGGTCCATCAGTAGGGGAAGCCACACAGATAGTCTCAAGGATATAATATAGTCACCAGTACCAGCATGACCTCATGTGCAAGAGATCATGTGAGTCTGGAGCAGATGCAGCAGCAGAGGTATGATGAGGAGCTAGTTAATCCTCCGACCACAAGTGGATGTACCAACAAAGAAGTTCGTAAAATGTTGAGGGACGTGGAGAAGTTCATAAGAGCTCCTAGGATGAACAAGAGAGAATGCATACAACCAAACATGTACCAAGCATTTATGGCATAGGTTATAGAACCTTCCAGCTATTAGAAGGTCCCACAGCATCAAGTGCGGATAGATGCCATGGTGGAAGAGTATAGCTCCATCATGACAAATGATGTTTGGGAGGTAGTGAAGAGGCCTATGGACAGGTCAGTTGTGGGCTCACAAGTATGCTGCAAATGGTAGCATGTAGAAGTAAAAGGCTAATTTTGTGGAAAAGGGGTATGTGCAGAAGGAAGGCATAAATTATGAGGATACCTTTTCCCAATTTCCAGAAATATACTTCTATTTGGTGAGTTATATCTCTAGTAGTACATATGAGATGGCAGAATCACCAGATGCACATCAAGGAAACCTTGTTGAATGGGGTGATATAGCATGAAATATATATGGAAAAAATAGAGGGATTTGAGACACATGAGAGGGTAATGCACGTGTGAAGAATAAAGAAGGATTTATATAGGCTCAAGAAGGCTCCTATGTCATGGTATGATCAGATTGAAAACTACTTGCAGTAGATGGGATTCATCAAGAGTGATACACATCCCAACCTTTACTATTGTTGGTATAGGATGAGCCACTCATCCTAGTGTTGTATGTGGGTGACCTCTTCTTGTCTGGGTCATCAAGGCTTATAGATGACTGCAAGAGAAATATGGCAATAGAGTTAGACATGAAGGATTTGTGACTGATGCATTATTTCCTAGGTTTAGAAGTATGACAGAAGGATGGGGAGATCTTCCTTAGTCAAGTGAGATATGCTACAAAGATTCTAAAGAGATTTCGGATGCAGGACTCTAGACCTATGTCTATGTCTACGATTATGAACTAGAGGAATATATATGCATCATAGGATGAGTACGTTGACCCCACCTTGTATCAGCTTATCATTTCCCTCATGTATCTTGTCAATACTATGCCAGATATCTGCTTTGCAATCAAGACCCTTAACTAGTTTACAGTGGGACCTAAGAGAGTGCATTGGATAGTAGCGAGGCACATTCTAAGGTATTTGTGTGGCACAATTGAGTATGGGTTGAGGTATACTTGAGGTGATGGTATCAGTTTATGTGGTTTCACAGATGCAAATTGGGTAGGTAATTTAGTGGATCGAAAGAGCACATCTGGGTGTTGCCTTAACGTTGGATCATGTGTTGTATCTTGGTGTATCAGAAGTAGAAGTTCGTGGCATTGAGCTCTGCAGAAGCAGAGTACATGGTAGAAAGCATGGCCACATGTGAAGCTATATGGCTTTGAAAGTTGCTAGTAAGCTTGTTCAATCAAAATTTGGAGGCGACCATTATCTACTATAATAATTAGAGTTGCATCAGGCTCTCTAAAAATCTAATGTTTCATGATAGGCCAAAACACATATATATTTGATATCACTTCATCATAGATTATGCGCAACATGGACAATCCAACTACAATATGTTCCCATAGAACAATAGGTTTCAGATATACTCATGAAAGCTCTAGGGAGAGCTAAGTTCATCTATTTAAGATAACATATGGGTATAGTAGAGAACCCTTTGTAGTAGCAGAAGAATTAGTGTTAGAAGGTGCAGTCAGATCTTGAGGAACAATTGTAGAGACTAGTTACAGTCATATACTAGAGGGGCGCCGAGATAGTTTGGTGCAGCTCGTTACTCAATAGACAATGCAGATACTATTTCTAGTCAAAGACTCAAGAGATAGTTGAAGAGCCAATAAATGGACATAATGGATTTGTAGATTGTTCTCAATTGCAATAGTTGTAGCAGCAATAGCCACATGAGATTAGATGCAGTGCAGGTAGTGTTGGTAGTAGTGTAAGGTGGCACAATGCAGTGTCAGCAGCAATGTATCTGCAAGATGGTTCAACTATAGGGTTAGTAGATGAATCAGACTATGCATAGTAGCTTGATAGAATTTTTTTGGTTGTTACAGATGTTAGACATTAACAATGTTAGGAAAGATGTTATGGGAGAGAACACCTTCCTCACTAAGAGGGAGTGTTACTTTTTGTAGCATCGAATAGGTTTTCTAGTCTTGGTTTGTGTCTAAGAGACTAAGAAACACGTGATCTTCAAAACTCAGAAAAGGTTTCGCGAGATAATCTTATGGATCACTTTACTTAAATTAATTAACCATCATTTAGTTTTTTCCTAGCTCTAAAAAATCACATGAATCAATTTTGGATGATCTTGGTTGTTGATAATGATTTAATCATGGTCATTGGTGATCCAATGAGATATTATAAGAACAATTTGATGGGGTTGGAGATGATACAGTTGTGAGACACAGGGAGAGAAATTTCCTTGGAAAATTGAGCTATCAAGTTACAGAGATTGAATAGGGAATAAGATTTTGAGCCAGAAAGAGAGCAGAAGCTAGAGGGCGCAGTAGACCAGAGAGTCAGTAGCAAGAGGGCCATATTATTTTCTCAGTGAGGCTCCCCAGAGGCATCGCAAAAGCTTCAGAGGGTAGTTTTATTCCGCTGGAGAGGAGGTCGATTCAGTTGCTAGTGGTCAAGAAAATTTCCAGGAGGTCAAGCGAATCATTTCCAGAGTCAGAGACATGGAGAAGGATAGATTCTAGGTAGCTCCACATGTAGTGTGAGTAGAGCCTGCACAAGCACTGCGCAGAGGCTGAGGCAGGGGCATTCATGTAGCTTAGTTGGGGTCAGTGTTTGAGCCGGATCAGTTGTGGAGTGAGACAATTTGTCTCACAAGTATTTTGGCCAAATTATTTTTGTTGGAGGATTGCCAGTCATGCATCCAGATTATTGTATTCAGATTTTACTGTTGCGTAGTAATAAAATAAACCCTCATTTGATGCATTATTCTTCCCTTTAGGGTTTTTTGAGGGACGTTAGTTCAAAAATATTGGTGTCATTTTTATTGTCTGTGCATCTATTTTTTTCTCAGTTCCAGTTTATATTCCGCAATGTAATTTTATTGTGAATAATTGTAGTGTGATTTATTCATTATTTGTCGTAACAATTTAACAAATAAGCTTCATAATTAATCATTTAGAAGAATAAATTTCCAGTTCTTGCATTTCAAGGAAATTTCACAAAATCTCCCATCAAGCACATGGAACTATAACTTATTACAAAATTTTGGGGAAGATTTTTGGTAGGAAAAAGGTGAAGTTTTCTTTTGATTATATATTAATTTACCTTTGGGATTTTTTAAAATTTTCATTTTATGTCAATATTTTTATTGTATTTTTCATTTTTTTGTGTCAAGGACTTCTTTATAACACAATATGGAGTAGACGTTGTCAAATTATGTAAAATTACAAAAAGAACAATAAATATTTACATTAATTTTTTTTTAAATGATAAGTCAAGACATGCTTTAGAGTAACAAAAATAAAAATAAGCTTTAGTATAAGTTTAGATTTATATTGGTTGATCAAGTTTAAAGAACGAATCAATACACTTTCTAGTCAAATCAATTTTGAGATCTCATATTGAAGATGGATCAACTTGTTGCATCCCCTTATGTTGAGGGCCCTCAACAATTTGAGTTCATTTATCCTCTTCAAAAAGCACTGCAATTCAAGACAGTCACAAACATTTATGAATTGAAGTTCCTTCAAGTCACCAATGCTTTTCAACATTTCATAGATGTCTATGGATTCTAGTTGGATGGAGGCAAATAGTTTCAAATATTCAATACAACGCGGTAGAGAATTTATGCTACTCATATTAAGCTCGAGTTATTCAATAAGGATATCTCATGCAAGAAGCTTACAAGAATTTCGTTATTGTTACCATTCTCCCTTAACAAAAAAATGAGTCGGACAAGCATGCAAAGGTTGTTGGCGTGGAATCTATATAATTACCCACTAGTCTAGATCTATCTTAACCTCAAATCTATCGAGTGTCAAGAGGGATGAAATCTCTGAATGTGTAAACTTTTCCTCCAATTTTATACTCTAAAAGAGATTTATACCTAAAACTTTGATCCCACTTTATACTTGATAATTAATAAATTCAGAGTTAAAATGAACCTAAACCAAATTATAAACAAAAATAGATAAAAACTTTGAAGATCACATTATTCCATTTTACTCCAAACACCTTGCGATGAACTCAACTACCTCTTTCTTAAAATTCAGCCAATAGTATAACTTATTCACAGTTGTCAAAGTCTTCTGATATCATGAGTGACCTGAATATGGATTGACATGAAATTCCCACAAGATAAGCTTCTTGAGCTCACCATTGTCCATAAAATAGCTCTTGTCCCTAAATCTCACCAAACCATCCATCATGAGATGATAATCCACATCATGATCACCTATACTTTGTTGTTGTAACCTATGCTTAATCTGTTAGTACTTGTCATCCTGTTATCCTACCCGCAAGATCTGCTCTTATAAGTATGTCCCATATGAACACATAGCTATAATGTGATTTACCTACACTCTTTTTCTAACAACATCTACAGCCCTATTCGCCTTACCCTTAATGTACCTGATATCAAATTCAAACTCACTGAGCATAGCTAACCACCTATCTTGCCTTGAATTCAGATTAGGTTGGTCAAATAAGTATCAAGACCCACTATGATCACTCATCAAAATGAACTTTCTGCCAAGAAGATAGGGCCTCCACATATTGAATGCATGAATCATCACTAACAACTCAATATCATGAGTGTATGTTTTAAACCCGTATAGAAATTACCTACATAAAAATTCTAAAAACATAAAATAAACAATGGTGAGAGCATAACACATAAAACAAATATATGCAAAGATTTTCCCCCGGATCCCAAAAACCAAGACTACCAGATTGATTTTTCATTATGTTCCTTTCAATGTTACAATACATATATATACATGTTGAAGCATACATAAACCCTAATCCATTAACCCTGGATTAGAACATAACTGTAGTTCCCTTTACCGTATCTACAAAACAAAAACCATCGCGCCCAAAACCATGTGCGAAATCCATGCACAAAACCATAGATAGGTCTGCCCACCTAATATAGAGTCCAAAAAAAAAGTTACCAGGGCTCTGCCCCTGACCCCGTGCACGGGGGCTACCACCCCCCTGCATACCCCCTACTACACCTACCGCAAGGAAGGGGGGGCTTCGCCCACCCTCTAACCCCACAGCTTAACTACTGGTGCTAGTCGTGGAAAGAATATAACACAACCCAACACCAACAAGAGATTGTAAGAGCAGGTTAATGGGATTTGAGATGATACAATTGTGAGACATAGGGAGAGAGAGCTCCTTAGAAGATCGAGTTATCTAGTTCCAAATATTGAGTAGGGAAGAAGGGTTCCAGGCAGAAGGAGAGCAGAAGCTAGAGGAAGCAGCAATAATGATATATGGTGGAGTTCTAGTACCAGAGAGTCAATAGAAAGAGGGTTGTATTATTTTCTTAGTGAGCTTGCATAGAGGCAATGTAGAAGCTTCAGAGGGTAGGTTGATTCAATAGAAGAGTCGATTCAGTTGCCAGTGGACGGGAAAATTTCCAGGAGGCCAAGTGAATCATTTCTAGAGGCAGAGTCAATTACAATGATAGATTCAGGCAGCTCCACAAGTAGTGTGATTAGGGCATGCATAAGGACTACATAGAGGCCGACACAAGGGCATTTGAGTAGCTTAGTTGGGGCAAATATCAAATCCAGATCAATTTTGGAGTGAGAAAAATTGTCTCGCAAGTATTTTGGCTACATTATTTTTGTTGGAGGATATCCAGTTAGGCATCCAGATTATTGTACTCAAATTTTACTATTGCATAATAATAAAATAAACCCTCATCTGCTGCACTGGTTTTCCCTTCGGGGTTTTTCTGGGGACGTTAGTTCAAAAATATTGGTTTAATTTTTATTATGTTTGTGCATCTACTTTTTATTAGTTCTAGTTTATTTCCCACAGCGTAATTTTATTGTGAAGATTTCAATGTGATTTATTCATTAATTTCATCACCAATAAAATACATAATTAATCAATTAGAAAGATAAATTTCCAGTTGTTTCTTTTCAAGGAAATTTCACATGGTATCATAGCTACATTGAAGATCATATCAAAGGCTCAATAGAGAGAAGGATAAATTTTGCAGGTTTAGAGGGATCACAAATTTCTCAGATCTACGTAGGCCACCAAGAAGTGTGAAATTATAGAGGAAGAGGGTTTGATTTCTAGTTCCAGGTAGGAGGAAAATTCGATCAGCCTCAGAAGAAGAGATTTGCAGGTTGTGGACTTTCTGGATAGAGGTTTCTAGTAAGCAGACCATTCCATTCATTGAGCAGATCTAGGCACAGTTGGTTTGTAACTAATTTTGCAGCAAGAAATCAACGTTGGGTGGAAGAGAAAAGCACACAAAAAATTATACTTAGGATTTCTTCAGTAGATTTCTCATATTTATCCAATGTTTCTATAGAAATATTTGACTTTCAGGAGTCTATATATTTTTCTTCCAAATTGGAAGACAAATCTGCTCAGATAGCTTGCCTCTCTAGCTCAACTTCATAGGGAGTTTGGTATATATATAGTGGAGCGTCAGCTCATATAACATGAGTTAGAGAATACCTCTCCAAGTACAAGGAGGAGCAGATGGACTTCCAGATTCAGATGGAAAATAAGAGTAAATGTACTCCAATTGGATTAGGTACCGTCGAGATTTAGAGGGAGTCAAGAAAAAGCACTAGTGTTACAAATGTGTTGCATGTTCCTGGCTTATGTATGAACCTTATTTCATTATCTCAGTAATAGGATAAGGGATATGATGTTCACTTTGTAGGAAAGAAGGTGTTCATTAAACACCAAAACTAGAAGAAGGTGAGGTAGATTGGAGTTTGTAGCAACAAATTGTACAAATTGCATCTCGATTCTCCAAAGGCATTAGTTAGCATCAGTAACGGTGATTGCAGTAATAGTGGGAGAGACCTAAATGAGATATGGCATAGGAGAATGAGACATTTACATCATGGGTCGCTTAGGATGCTCAAGGAGATAGTAACAGGTGTTTCATGATTAGGCATAGAACACGATGCTATGTGCAAGGGGTGCATACTTGGGAAGTATTCTAAGGCAGTGTTCCCAAGAAGTGACAATAGATCAAATGGTGTTTTACAATGTATACACTCAAATATTTGTGGTCCTATGTCCACTAGATCTATCAGAGGATATAAGTACTTCATCACCTTCATCAATGACCATTCCAAGAAAACCTCGATCTATTTCTTAAAGACCAAGGAGGAAGTCTTCAGTGGCTTCAGGGAGTTTAAGGCTCTAGTAGAGAATACAACAGGAAATACGATCAAGGTACTTCACTCAAATATCATACGAGAGTACACAAATAGTAACATAAAATGCTTCTATGTGAAGGAAGTCATTAGGAGTGAGTGGACAACTCCATACAATCCACAACATAATGGGGTAGCAACATGGAAAAATAGGTAAACAGTTGGAGCTACAAATTTAATGTTATATGACCATAATTTTCCCAAGTTTCTACGGTCAGAGGCATGTAACAAGATTGTGTATATCCAGAACAGGCTTCCTCATAGGGAATTGGGGAAGATAATTACAGAAGAAGTCTTCGTAGGGAAGATGCCAAAAGCAATTCACTTCAAAATCTTTGGCAACACATATTAATACCATGTCCCAGATGAAAAACGCACTAAGTTGGATTAGACTACAAAGAAGGGGTTCTTTGTTGGTTATAGCAAAACCTCAAAGGCATACATGATCTGCATTCCTAGTAGTAGGAATATTATTGTAAGAGAGGACATGAATTTCATGGAGAATAGAGCCTTCAAGATATCTCGCAAGTTTACAGTGGATGATCAAAATGAGCCAACAAGAGATCCATTGGTCCATCAGTAAGGGAAGCTGCACAGACAGTCTCAAGGATATAATATAGTCACCAGTACCAGCATGACCTCATGTGCAAGAGATCATGTGAGTCTGGAGCAGATGCAGCAGCAGAGGCAGGATGAGGGGCTGGTTGATCCTCTGACCACAAGTGGATGTACCAACAAAGAAGTTCGTCAAATGTTGAGGGATGCAGAGAAGTTCATAAGAGCTCCTAGGACAAACAAGAGAGAATGCATACAACCAAACATGTACCAAGCATTTATGGCATAGGTTGTAGAACCTTCCAGCTATTAGAAGGTCCCACAGCGTCAGGTGTGGATAGATGCCATGGTGGAAGAGTATAGCTCCATCATGACAAATGATGTTTGGGAGGTAGTGACGAGGCCTGTGGACAAGTCAGTTGTGGGCTCACAAGTATGCTGCAAATGGTAGCATGTAGAAGTAAAAGGCTATTTTCTTGGAAAAGGGGTATGTCCAGAAGGAAGGCATAGATTATGAGGATACCTTTTCCCAGTTGCCAGAAATATACTTCTATTTGGTGAGTTATATCTCTAGTAGTACATATGAGATGGTAGAATCACCAGATGGACATCAAGGCAACCTTGTTGAATGGGGTGATATAGCATGAAATATATATAGAAAAACTAGAGGGATTCGAGACACATGAGAGGGTAACGCACATGTGCAAAATAAAAAAAGATTCATAAAGGCTCAAGAAGGCTCCTATGTCATGGTATGATCGGATTGACAACTACTTGCAGTAGATGGGATTCATCAAGAGTGATGCACATCCCAACCTTTACTATTTGATGGTATAGGATGAGCCATTCATCCTAGTGTTGTATGTGGGTGACCTCTTCTTGTCTAGGTCATCAGGGCTAATAGATGACTACAAGAGAAATATGGAAATAGAGTTAGACATGAAGGATTTGTGACTGATGCATTATTTCCTAGGTTTATAAGTATGACAAAAGGATGGGGAGATCTTCCTTGGTCAAGGGAGATATGCTACAAAGATTCTAAAGAGCTTTAGGATGCAAGACTCTAGACCTATGTCTAAGTCTATGATTATGAATTGGAGGAATATATATGCATCATAGGATGAGTACGTTGACCCCACCTTATATCAGCTTATCGTTTCCCTCATGTATCTCGTCAATACTATGCCAGATATATGCTTTGCAATCAACACTCTCAACTAGTTTATGGTGGGACCTAAGAGAGTGCATTGGATTGTAGCGAGGCACATTCTGAGGTATTTGTGTGGCACAATCAAGTATGGGTTGAGGTATACTTGAGGTGATGGTATCAGGTTATGTGGTTTCATAGATGCAAATTGGGCAGGTAATTTAGTGGATCAGAAGAGCAGATCTAAGTGTTGCTTTAACGTTGGATCATGCATTGTATCTTGGTGTATCAGGAAGTAGAAATTCGTGGCATTGACCTCTGCAGAAGTAGAGTACATGGTAGCAAGCATGGCCACATGTGAAGCTATATGGATTTGAAAGCTGCTAGTAAGCTTGTTCAATCAAAATTTGGAGGCGACCATTATCTATTGTAATAATTAGAGTTGCATAAGGCTCTCTAAAAATATAATTTTTCATGATAGGCCAAAACACTTATATATTTGATATCACTTCATCATAGATTATGTGCAACATGGACAATCCAACTACAATATGTTCCCATATAACAATAGGTTGTAGATATACTCATGAAAGTTCTAGGGAGAGCTAAGTTCATCTATTTAAGATAACATATGGGTATAGTAGAGAACCCTTTTCAGTAGCAAGAGGATTAGTGTCAAAAGGTGTAGTCAGATCTTGAGGAACAATTGTAGAGACTAGTTACAGTCATATACTAGAGGGGCGCAGAGACAGTTGGGTGCAAACTGTTACTCAGTAGACAATGCAGATACTCTTTCTAGTCAAAGACTCAAGAGGTAGTTGCAGAGCCAGTACATGGACATAATGGATTTGTAGATCGTTCTCAGTTGCAATAGTTGCAGCAACAATAGCCGCATGAGATTAGATGCAGTGCAGGTATTGTTGGTAGCAGTGTAGGGTGGCACAATGCAGTGTCAGCAACAATGTAGATGCAAGATGGTTCAACTATAGGGTTAGAAGATGAATCGGAGTATGCATAGTAGCTTGATAGAAAATTATTGGTTGTTACAAATGTTAGACATCAACAATGTGAGGAAATATGTTATGGGAGAGAAAACCTTCCTCACTAAGAGGGAGTGTTAGTTTTTGTAGCATCGAATAGGTGTTCTAGTCTTGGTTTGTGTCTAAGAGACTAAGAAACATGTGATTTTCAAAATTCAGGAAAGTTTTTGCGAGATAATCTTATGGATCGCCTTACTTAAATTAATTAACCATCATTTAGTTTTTCCTAGCTCTAAAAACTCACATGAATCAATTTTGGATGATCTTGGTTGTTGATAATGATTTAATCATGGTCATTGGCGATCCAATGAGATATTATAAGAACAATTTGATGGGGTTGGAGATGATACAATTGTGAGACACAGGGAGATAAATTTGCTTGGAAAATTGAGCTATCAAGTTATAGAGATTGAATAGGGAATAATATTTTGAGCCAGAAAGAGAGTAGAAGCTAGAGGGCGCAGCAGACCAGAGAGTCAGTAGCAAGAGGGCCATATTATTTTCTCAGTGAGGCTCCCCAGAGGCATCACAAAAGCTTCAAAGGGTAGTTTTATTCCACTAGAGAGGAGGTCGGTTCAGTTGCTAGTGGTCAAGAAAATCTCCAGGAGGTCAAGCGAATCATTTCCAGAGGCGGAGACATGGAGAATGATAGATTCTAGGCAGCTCCACATGTAGTGTGAGTAGAGCCTGCACAAGCACTGTGCAGAGGCTGAGGCAGGGGCATTCAAGTAGCTCAGTTGGGGCCGATGTTTAAGCCGGATCAGTTGTGGAGTAAGACAATTTGTCTCACAAGTATTTTGGTATTTTTGTTGGAGGATTGTTAGTCATGCATCCAGATTATTGTATTTAGATTTTACTATTGCGTGATAATAAAATAAACCCTCATTTGATATACTAATTTTCCCTTTAGGGTTTTTTGAGGGACGTTAGTCCAAAAATATTGGTGTCTTTTTTATTGTCTGTGCATCTATTTTTTTCTCAGTTCCAGTTTATATTCAACAACGTAATTTTATTGTGAATAATTGTAGTGTGATTTATTCGTTTTTTGTTGTAACAATTTAACAAATAAGCTGCATAATTAATCAATTAGAAGAATAAATTTTCAGTTCTTGCATTTCAAGGAAATTTCACAAAATCTCCCATCAAGCACATGGAACTATAACTTGTTACAAAATTTTGGGGAAGATTTTTGGTAGGAAAAAGGTGAAGTTTTCTTTTGATTATATATTAATTTACCTTTGGATTTTTTTAAAATTTTCATTTTATGTCAATATTTTTATTGTATTTTTCATTTTGTCTGTGTCAAGAACTTCTTTATAACACAATATGGAGTAGACGTTGTCAAATTATGTAAAATTACAAAAAGAACAATAAATATTTACATTTTTTTTTTTAAATGATAAGTCAAGGCATGCTTTAGAGTAACAAAAATAAAAATAAGCTTTAGTGTAAGTTTAGATTTATATTGGTTGATCAAGTTTAAAGAACGAATCAATACACTTTCTAGTCAAATTAATTTTGAGATCTCATATTGAAGATGGATCAACTTGTTGCATCCCCTTATGTTGAGGGCCCTCAATAATTTGAGTTCATTTATCCTCTTCAAAAGGCACTGCAATTCAAGACAGTCACAAACATTCAAAAATTGAAGTTCCTTCGAGTCACCAATGCTTTTTAGCAATTCATAGATGTCTATGGATTCTAGTTGGATGGAGGCAAATAGTTTCAAATTTTCAATACTTTATGCTACTCTTATTAAGATTGAGTTCTTCAGTAAGGATAGCTCATGCAAGAAGCTTACAAGAATTTCTTTATTGTTAACATTCTCCCTTGACAAAAAAATGAGGGGGACAAGCATGCAAAGGTTGTTGGCGTGGAATCTATATGATTACCCACTAGTCTAGGTCTATCTTAACCTCAAATCTATCGAGTGTCAAGAGGGATCAAATCTCTGAATGTGTGAACTTTTCCTCCAATTTTACACTCTAAAAGAGATTTATACCTAAAATATTTGATCTCGCTTTATACTTGATAATTAATAAATTCAGAGTTAAAATGAACCTAAACCAAATTATAAACAAAAATAAATAAAAACTTTGAACATCACATATTTCATTTTACTCCATTATAACATTTTTTTTATATAAATATTCTATTTTTTTCCTAATTAATTTTTTTTATTATTATTCAATTTATTTGTAGTATCCATCATTCTACCTGAGGAAACGTGAATGGTAACATTATCTCTTCCATTTACCATGTAAAATACAAATGTTTCCTCTCAACAATGATTGAATAGAGTTAGGTGGAGTTTCACTGATCCATGAAAACAACCCTGAGAATTCATGTCTTGCCAGATCTCCTTCATGATGATAACCACATGCTAGAATCTTGTGAGCGGCTCATGGTCGAGGTGATTCCCCCTTCGAAATGAAACAATGATAGAAAAGTCATGGACAGGAAGTGACCATCAAATCCCAGTACAAAACACTTTCAAAGAATCAATCTAGAGCAGCAACGGTTTCACAAAAAGGGAAATTCCAAAGTTGATGACGATGTAAATCTAAGGGAGATATTATTTGATTCCTGGTATTTCAAATTTTATGATATATATTTTACTATATATAAAATAAGCTTTGGTCAATTAGACTATCGCTTAAGTCTAGATCAACAAAAAAATATTATATATATATTTTTATTAAATATTAACTTATTGTCCAATAAAAAATGTTCATGACCAAACGACATGGAAGTTCCCTAAAAAGTGAGCAAGAAAAGGACAAGTGTGATGTTGCCCCCAGAGAATCCCATCCCACTAGAACCTCCTAAACCCATACATTTTAGCCGACCACATTGTGGTACAACCTAACTTTATCACCGCCATCCAATCATACTCCACAATGGAGATTGGGTAGGTGACCACTCTCCCCTCCACTGCACGTTGCTCCACAATTTCTAAAGAGTAGGGGACCACTCTCGCCCCTCCATTGCACGTCCACAATTTCTAAAGAGTAGGGGACCACTCTCTCCCCTCCACTGCACGTTGCTCCACAATTTCTCAAGAGTAGGGGACCACTCTCTCCCCTCCATTGCCACATCAGCTGAATATCCAAGTGAAAATCTCACTTCCCAGGTGAGGTCAGTGCAGAGGGGGCCACATCACCTGAATATCCAAGTGAAAATCTCACTTCCCACGTGAGGCCAGTGCAGAGGGGGCCACATCAGCGGAATATCCAGGTGAAAATCTTTTCTTCCCACGTGACATGGCCAACGTAGAGGGGACCACGGTCAGTTTCTATGAAACGGACTATAGTTGAGGCCGTGGCATGGACCCTACACATGATACGTCCAAAATCACCAAGGTGGCTCACAGCTGGCTCCACAATCGACTTGTTGGTGACGTGGCCACTTGCAGTGCCGGTCACTTAAAATTAGATATTTTGTGATGTGGAAGCTTGATGTTAACGGAAAAGTAAAATCAAACTCAATTTCGAATGGGCAACCATAGAAGGAGTAGTGGTTTTAAGGTAAAGCTACAGTTATGGTAGTTGGGAATTGAGATGTTCAATTAGGAAACAAAATCCTAAGTAGTTTGTGCACGTAATCATGATTTTTATGTTAATCACGTAATTATGGTAGTTGGGAATTGAGATGTTCAATTAGGAAACAAAATCCTAAGTAGTTTGTGCACGTAATCATGATTTTTATGTTAATCACGTAATTAATCATAAGAGAGTCACTGTACGTGGACTTTCTATTTCAAATTGGATTTTTGAATTTGAAATTGTAATATAAAGTTTTTTTTTAAAAAGGAGGGGCTAGTTCCCATAAGAAGCGGTATTGGGCCCTCTTTTTTGTACATATACATGTCACACGAGATGACAACTGTCACATCGAAACCTTCATATCATCAAATCACATTTTTACTCCGGTATATGGCTGACCGCGCAGCTTCACATTGATGGGAGTCGATCGCGGGTGGGGTGCGAGAAAGCCGACAACCCCCACTGTGCGAACCATGCACTTGGGTGCATTATAAAGTTGTTTAGTAAGAAAACAGATTTACAAATTAAACTTTTTTTTTGGGTTAAAGTTTGTGAAATTATAAAAAAAAATTATGGTTCAAGTTATGATTTTGTTTTCCTTTCCCCATCCCAAGAAAATTGATAGACTTGTTACTTGTTATTGAGGAAGTTCAGATTTGAGTGGAAGGGATTGTCTTTATATTCATGAGCCCAACACAATTATCCAAAATCACATTAGGTTAGTAAATTGAGTTTTGAATCGGGTGCGGACTTAATATTAGTCAACAAATGATTTTTTGTTCTTAGATTTATAAGTATTTGGATAAATGATTGTTTCCCACTTGATTATATGACTCCCTAGTATAGTTGATCATTTGAGGTGACTTTGTTTTCTTACTTAGTCTTCCTTTCCTTTCTATCATGTTTGAATCAATGGGAAACAATGGAAATTTTAGGGCCTAAATTTTTCCCATGAGCTAATTTTTCATGTTTTATAAACCAAAAAGGATTTGTCAATTCCCATTTTATTCTAAAAATGATTAACTGAACAAAATGATTTTACCTTGAAAAATGTCAAAAATTTATAAAATCTATATTTTTTGTTGGCTCTAGGGGAATTGGCAACTGGGCAGGTCTCGTACTCACATAACATGAGATTGATTCCAAGTGCAACCACTATAACCCCTAGGTGGATCCTCACCACCCTTAGGATGAGGCCACAGGTAGACATCTGGGGGATTTGAACATGGGACCTTGTACTCACATTTACTTTACATTTTCATGGGCTTGCCAAGTGAGCTCCCTCGTGGGGGACTTTATAAAAACTATATAAAATCCTTGCAAGTTTGATATTGTTGTTTGTCTTTTGGTGCAATGGTGTACCAAAAACCAATTTATTGCAAGGCTGTTGTTCCCTGCATAGAGCCAATAAGTAGATGATTATCAAGGTGAATACATAAACAAATACACAATCTAACCATATATATCAAAGAAAATTAGATACAACGCAAGAACAATGAAAATAAAATAAATAAGCAAAAGAGGTAGGTAAGTAAGAATTCTCTTTATTTTTTGACGAAAAGAGTTACAAATTATCCTCGAGAAACTGAAGGGACTTGATAGAGAAAATGGGCTCTATAACTCTCATAAAAGAAGGTCCTTTTCCCTCTCTTTGCCAGAATGATTTCTCCTCAAATAAGTCCTATGAGCACTCTCAATGGTGAGCTCTTTGAACACAAAGGAATGCAAATTGGCTTGACAATGTGGCAACATAATTTTGCATTAGCTTATATCTTGTTTTCATCCTGATTCTACTGATATTTATAGGCTCAATCCCATGCCTTGGGTCCCTCTAGATAATTTATGAGATTTGATCTAGTGGGAGACAAGAGGAGTCCTTTGGAGGCTCCTTAATGTTAATTCAAGAGTGGAATGGCTCGAGATTGAGCTAGTTAGGGTTGTCCTATCGGTGGATGGCTACTCATTTAATGTGAAGTGGTCCACAATTTGTTGAGTTGTTACTTTCATGGATCCATGCAACTATCGAAGAAACAACTGCGGTGATCCATGCAAAACTGCTAAAGTAACATTGCATCGTATAGAAATCTTCGGCAAAATCACATAACCAATATTTCGTCGACGCGTTTCGAACCAACCAGTGTGGTTCATCGTCAGGACAAGATGAAGAACTGATCTGGCGTAGCGAGAATAAATAGAGTGTGCAGAGATTCCAACAGCGAAATCCTAACGGCTAATTTTGACCAGGTCAAACCACTAAATTAGTTAGTTAATATTTCTCGAAGAAAGTAAAATAAGGTAAATTAAGGAAATTCAATTGTTAATTTAAGGAAAAGAAAATATTAATATTATCCCAAATATTAAGAAAAATTGATATTTTAATAATAATGGTCATATTATATAATAAATAATCTCTAATCCCTTATTATTCCAATATAACCTACAAGAAAAGATAACCCACTACTAAAATTATTAGAATTTATTCATCCTAGGTAATTTATTGATAATTATCTAATGGTAAAATAGATCGTGTTTATTAGAATAAATCATAAATAATGTTTAAAATCCTTGGTCAATATGATTATTACATCATCTATATCTACTAATAGTTAATATTTCTAGAAATTAGTTACAATAGGTAAATCCCTAATCTAGGGTTATTAATATTAAAAATAATAATAATCCTAATATTAATACTAATATTAATAATAATAATATTAATATTATCATAAATATTAAGAAAATTAATATTATAATAATAATGGTCATACTATATAATAATTAGACTATAATCTATTATTATTCAAATATAACCTATAAGTAAAGACAACCCATTATTAATATTATTAGAATTTTATTTACCCTAGGTAATTTATTCATAATTATCTAAGGTAAGATATATCATGCTTTTTAGAATAAAACATATATAGTGATTAAATTAATTGGTCATTAAAATGAAAAGTTATAAAAAATAATTATAAACAATTTATGTCTACTAATAATTAATATTTCTAGAAATTAGTTCCATTATATAACTTCATAATCTAGGGTCATTAACACTAGGACTATTAATATCATAACTAATAACTAAACTAATGGTCAAAAAATCAATATTAGAACTATAATTGTTAAAATTACAGAGGTTAACTAAGACTATAGGTAAGCAAATTATTACTAATAGAAGAATGTCGAAATCTAGGGTTGATATATCACAATCCATCCTTAAAACTTAATGGTCAAAATATAATATCTAATTATTTTAAAATTATTACAATTAACTATGCCAATAATAAGGAACATATAAAGTAAAAAATAAAAAATATAAAGAAATAAGGGAAAAACACATATGCCCAATAGTATGAAAGGTTAATATTACTAAGCCCGAAACTCAAACAAAGCAAAAAAAGGACCCAAACACCAAATAATAACAGGACAAACCTGCCAAAGGAGAGAAAAAGAGGGGGGAAAAACAGAAACCCTACGACCTAAAAAAGGGGGAAAAAAGGTTAGGAAGACAAGGCAGGGACCCAGCAACTGCTAATCTTCCAGCCATCATCCCTATTAAGATTGATCGGCCTTTTCTCAATCTCCAGGGCCTCTCTAAACTTGCGGTGGTGAAACTGCGCAATCCTGGCAATGACTTGAGCATCCTCTATACACACATGATGCATAGTCTTTCCCGCATGCTCAGCCAGGGCCGAGGACTTGGTCCTCCCATGTCTTAAGTCAGCCGAATGCTCGCTAATCCGCTGATTGATCGAGCGACCAGTCTCACCAATATAGGGGGTTCCACAGGAACAAGGAATGATATAGACGCCCTTCATGTCCTTAGGGTCGATCGGGCATCTATATCATTCCTTGTTCCTGTGGAACCCCCTAAGGACATGAAGGGCGTCTATATCATTCCTTGTTCCTGTGGAACCCCCTATATTGGTGAGACTGGTCGCTCGATCAATCAGCGGATTAGCGAGCATTCGGCTGACTTAAGACATGGGAGGACCAAGTCCTCGGCCCTGGCTGAGCATGCGGGAAAGACTATGCATCATGTGTGTATAGAGGATGCTCAAGTCATTGCCAGGATTGCGCAGTTTCACCACCGCAAGTTTAGAGAGGCCCTGGAGATTGAGAAAAGGCCGATCAATCTTAATAGGGATGATGGCTGGAAGATTAGCAGTTGCTGGGTCCCTGCCTTGTCTTCCTAACCTTTTTTCCCCCTTTTTTAGGTCGTAGGGTTTCTGTTTTTTCCCCCCTTTTTTTCTCTCCTTTGGCAGGTTTGTCCTGTTATTATTTGGTGTTTGGGTCCTTTTTTTTTGCTTTGTTTGAGTTTCGGGCTTAGTAATATTAACCTTTCATACTATTGGGCATATGTGTTTTTCCCTTATCTCTTTATATTTTTTATTTTTTACTTTATATGTTCCTTATTATTGGCATAGTTAATTGTAATAATTTTAAAATAATTAGATATTATATTTTGACCATTAAGTTTTAAGGATGGATTGTGATATATCAACCCTAGATTTCGACATTCTTCTATTAGTAATAATTTGCTTACCTATAGTCTTAGTTAACCTCTGTAATTTTAACAATTATAGTTCTAATATTGATTTTTTGACCATTAGTTTAGTTATTAGTTATGATATTAATAGTCCTAGTGTTAATGACCCTAGATTATGAAGTTATATAATGGAACTAATTTCTAGAAATATTAATTATTAGTAGACATAAATTGTTTATAATTATTTTTTATAACTTTTCATTTTAATGACCAATTAATTTAATCACTATATATGTTTTATTCTAAAAAGCATGATATATCTTACCTTAGATAATTATGAATAAATTACATAGGGTAAATAAAATTCTAATAATATTAATAATGGGTTGTCTTTACTTATAGGTTATATTTGAATAATAATAGATTATAGTCTAATTATTATATAGTATGACCATTATTATTATAATATTAATTTTCTTAATATTTATGATAATATTAATATTATTATTATTAATATTAGTATTAATATTAGGATTATTATTATTTTTAATATTAATAACCCTAGATTAGGGATTTACCTATTGTAACTAATTTCTAGAAATATTAACTATTAGTAGATATAGATGATGTAATAATCATATTGACCAAGGATTTTAAACATTATTTATGATTTATTCTAATAAACACGATCTATTTTACCATTAGATAATTATCAATAAATTACCTAGGATGAATAAATTCTAATAATTTTAGTAGTGGGTTATCTTTTCTTGTAGGTTATATTGGAATAATAAGGGATTAGAGATTATTTATTATATAATATGACCATTATTATTAAAATAACAATTTTTCTTAATATTTGGGATAATATTAATATTTTCTTTTCCTTAAATTAACAATTGAATTTCCTTAATTTACCTTATTTTACTTTCTTCGAGAAATATTAACTAACTAATTTAGTGGTTTGACCTGGTCAAAATTAGCCGTTAGGATTTAGCTGTTGGAATCTCTGCACACTCTATTTATTCTCGCTACGCCAGATCAGTTCTTCATCTTGTCCTGACGATGAACCACACTGGTTGGTTCGAAACGCGTCGACGAAATATTGGTTATGTGATTTTGCCGAAGATTTCTATACTATGTTATGGATCACAGAAGTCTAAATTCCTTAATAACATTGCATCGTTTAATATTTTAAATGAGAATGTTAGGAACCTTAGCTTTTCTTATTCATGAGGCTTTCTAGTCTTCACTTGCACGTGTCATTCTTCGATGTTGGGCATTTTTGACTGGTGCAATTGAGTGTACAATCTTTTTAATGATAATAGTTCCCCCCTAATGTATGAGGTTACAAGCAAACATATAGTTGAAATACGTTATGTTTTCTTGCCTAACGATGATTCCTATTGAATTCCTGGAGAAAGATCATTGTTTGGAGAGGGATAAGGGGGTCTTTTAAAAGAGACCAATGGTAATAGAAGATATTTACAAAATTACATGCGAGGTACGCATGTCCCATGCTCATAATCATGACTTTGAATAGTATGGTCATTACTACACAAGATGAATCTTTTCAAAAAATGTTGAGAACATAATTGTTGTTTTCTAAAGTAGATAATTGCTTCACCCTTGGGGGTGTCTCTTACAGAAGATCAAAAGGTTGATGTATGTGTCCCCATGTACTGGGCGCAATTGAGGGTTGATGGCATTATTAGCTATGGTTTCGACTTGGTAGACGAATCTTCAACCAAACTAAGAAATTACAACTTCCACAAAGTACAACACTTCTCGGTGTGAAACAGGGTTGGCATCAAACATCGGGGGTGTTAATGAAAGAAATGGGTGATGATGAATCCCATCATTCCACCCAAGAAGACCAAGTTACTACTTTTTCCCTTAAAAATTAAAGTTGATGTTGATAGGAAGAAAGATGCGACCATCTAGAAAAGAAGTTTTCTAGGTGTTGAAAATGCAACAAGATGATGGAGCTTAGTGGAAAGGAGTCGTCTTCACTAAGTGGGCCCGCAGGCTATTTTTGGCGCAAAGTCTATTTTTAGACTATGTCTATTTTTAGACATATGGATCATGGTCTATGAGTTGCAGGATGCTATTTGTGGATGATTGGTCATGTTGGTAAAAATAGATGGACTTCTATTTTTAGACATATGGGCGGTTTCTATTTTTAGACTGCCAGGCTAAAAATAGAACAGTCGAATATTATTAGCTCATAATAATATTTGGACTATAAACATTATCTTATCCTCTTGGAGCACTTCAGTTCGAGCTACGGATGTGGCACATGCAGCTGTCAGAAGGAAATACGCTTTTCTTGTGGGTCAGTTGAGCTATTGCATGCAGGACTTCAGTTAGAACTCATGTGGTTGAGTTTGGTGGAGTTGATGGAGTTGTGTTCAATTTGACTTGGTTAAACTAGTTGTATTTAGTCTAACTGCAGAATACACTAGTGATGAGTGATGTGAATTAATTGTTAATTAATTCACTAATTATTAACTCATAAAGCAACTAAAGAATACATCAGTTAACTTAGTGCATGGACAGTTCAGTGGAGACAGGTGTGAGAGGTTGAGATTGCTATCAATTGTGACTATAGTTGTGCATGAGATCTTGCACAATCAATGGGATTGAGTAATGCCAATGAGGATTGCATGGTTCAGCCAAGGAAATACGAGTTTGCTTCAGCCATTCATCATTATTCTCTTGCAGGATTGCGCAGTGGAGGCAGGCAAACAGTGGAGGAGATTTGAACCTATGATTGATTTAGATCTGAGCTAGTTTGTGTGTAACAGGTGGAGATAGTACTGAGTACTTGTGAGGAGTATTGTACTATGTATTGTTACATGTTCTCAATCATTATAATATACAGATAGCGTGGGGTTTTCAGCTATATGCTTTCCCCGGGTTACATACTGTGTTAATGTGCGCATGCGATTAATGTTTCATTGTTTTTAATACTGCAAAATTGATGATCAACATAGAGGAGGTTATGTATTATGCATGTATTCCGCAATAGTGTATAATCGGGATAATCTCTGTGAATAAGTGTCATATTATTCAAAATTTCTCAATGGTATCGGAGCTATTGATCATTAGATCTATTATTCAGAAAGTGTTTACATTTTATTTCTTCAAGCAGAGTCTGTAATCAGGCCAGGTAGCCTCTGGATTCATCCTTCTTTTGGAAGGTGAGATATCCGGTAAAAGCCCATACATTCAATCTCTGTACAAGAAATACTGTGTTCTCACAAATTTTAGATCAGAAGTGGTTGAGTTTTGCACTGGTGGAATTCGAATTTGCAGCAGTGTTTTCTTGGTGTCAAAGTTGAAATGTCTTTCAATGGATTGTGATTGGAGTATGCTCTTGAGGGCAGCTCGAATTATATTGCATGGAAAGACAGGATGGAGGCAGTGTTAGATGAAAATGGGCTGAAGGAGTTCATAGAGGCTGAGGTCCCAAAGCCTACTGATGCTGCTCATGTTGAGGTTTGGCAAAAGAAGACAGCAAAGTGTCGAAGGATTCTGTTGGAGGGCATGAAGGATCACATTGTGTCTGGCCTGCATGGAAATGCTTCTCCATACTTGATGTGGAAAGCGTTGATAGATCTATTCCAAAGCAAGAGCGACCAGAGGAAGTTGGTGCTCAAGGATAGACTCAGAAACATTAAGTGTCAGAATGGAGACAGTATGCCCAGGTATCTCACGAAGTTCACCCAGTGCCGGGATGAGCTAAGAAGTGTGGGGGTGACTGTTGATGATGAGGACTTGGTGAGCTTGGCTCTCCTTGGTCTTCCGAAGAGTTGGCATTCCTATCAGGACTCTGTCAATGGTCGGGAGAAACTGCCAATATGGGAGAGACTTTGGTTGGATCTTGTGCAGGAGGAGATCAGACGGAGCACCAGAGACAGTTCTTCATCCATGCATGATGAGGAGAACTGTTCCTTAGCGAGTAAGGTGAAGAAGGGGAAGGAGAAGGGTTCTCTTTCCAAATCCAGTTCTTCCAATGATGGGAAGAAGGTTGACAAATCAAAAGTGAGATGCTTTCGTTGTCATGAGGTGGGCCATTATGCTGCAAATTGTCCACGGAGGAAATCCAAGAAGGGATCCGGGGAAGGATCTGAAGGTGAGGCACTTTCTTCACAGTTCGAGTTGGATTTCACTCTCTTCGCATGCATGGTTTCATCCATGGTGGGAAGTGGTTGGTTTCTTGACAGTGGAGCTTCTTTTCACATGACTGTTGACAAGATTTTGTTCAGTACTTTGGAGGAGAAAGATCTCCAGATACTCATAACGATGGGTAATGATGAGAAGTATAGTGTCTCAGGTGTAGGCACGGTTATTTTTCAGAGGGAGCATGGAGCTCGCCTTACCTTGACCGATGTCAAGTATGTACCATGACTGAAGAGAAACTTGGTGTCAATCACAATGCTGGAAGATAGAGGCTATGATGTAGTCTTCAGTAAGGGAAAGGTTTTCCTTAGACACATCATCACTAGACAAGTGAAGCAGATTGGTTCATGGGTCAAGAACCTGTATGCTCTTGAGGTTCAAGATGCATGCAAAGCCTTGAGCAGCAAGGCAACTGATGGAGACTTGGTGGTTGAGAGGGAGCGTATATTACCTCTCAACATGCAGAGCCAGAAGAATTCTTAGACGATTGTGGAGAAGCCACGATTGGTGTAGCAGCTTCAGGAGGTTGTGGAGCAGCCACAATAAGGGAAGCTGAGAGGAGATCGAGTAGAGACATCTACTCATGCAGAGACCTCCAGTAGGGGGAAACTTCGAGCCAGGTGGGCTGAGGGATCACATGCAGCCATACCTCCAGGTAGGAGGTGGGGTGATGTGGATTGATCTTCCCAAGGAGGAGGGGTAAGATCCTTGAGGTACCCAACCTCTTGGATGAGACCTTGCTATGGGAGCCCCAATGTGGAGTAGCGGGAACTGACTGATTGGGTAGAGACAGATGCGGATGGAGCAGCAGAGAGAGTGACAGTGTAGGGAATCCCAGGACAGCGCATAGCTAGTAGGCTGCAACAATGCGAGAGGCACAAGTGTTTTGCACAGTGCTAGGTGGCACAGAGAAGTGTGCAATGGTACGAGATGCATGGAGATGTTGCAGTAGCATAGATGTCAGAGAGGGAGCACTTTTCAGTAGTAGGTAGAGCTTCAGCATCAGAGTATGTTCCTAGCCCAACAGAGTGGTCAGTTGGGAGTGTTTTTGTTCCAAGTGTTGTTGGAGCAAGTGAACTGGGCAAATGTGTTGCATGCAAAGCATTCCAGAGTTGCAGGATAGGGGTTGCAGATAATCCATATCTTGTTGAGAGGGAGTGTTGAAAATGCAACAAGATGATGGAGCTTAGTGGAAAGGAGTTGCCTTCACTAAGTGGGCCCACAGGCTATTTTTGGTGCAAAGTCTATTTTTAGACTATGTCTATTTTTAGACATATGGATCATGGTCTATGAGTTGCAGGGTGATATTTGTGGATGATTGGTCATGTTGGTAAAAATAGATGGACTTCTATTTTTAGACATATGGGTGGTTTCTATTTTTAAACTGCCAGGCTAAAAATAGAACAATCGAATATTATTAGCTCATAATAATATTTGGACTATAAACATTATCTTATCCCCTTGGAGCACTTCAGTTCGAGCTACGGATGTGGCACATGCAGCTGTCAGAAGGAAATACTCTTTTCTTGTGGGTTATTTGAGCTATTGCATGCAGGACTTCAGTTAGAACTCATGTGGTTGAGTTTGGTGGAGTTGATTGTGGAGTTGATGGAGTTGTGTTTAGTTTGACTTGGTTAAACTAGTTGTATTTAGTCTAACTACAGAATACACTAGTGATGAGTGATGTGAATTAATTGTTAATTAATTCACTAATTATTAACTCATAAAGCAACTAAAGAATACATTAGTTAACTCAGTGCATGGACAGTTCAGTGGAGACATGTGTGAGAGGTTGAGATTGCTATCAGTTGTGACTATAGTTGTGCATGAGATATTGCACAATCAATGGGATTGAGTAATGCCAATGAGGATTGCATCGTTTAGCCAAGGAAATACGAGTTTGCTTCAGCCATTCATCATTATTCTCTTGCAGGATTGCGCAGTGGAGGCAGGCAGACAGTGGAGGAGATTTGAACCTGTGATTGATTCAGATCTGAGCTAGTTTGTGTGTAATAGGTGGAGATAGTACTGAGTACTTGTGAGGAGTATTGTACTATGTATTGTTACATGTTCTCAATCATTATAATATATAGATAGTGTGGGGTTTTCAGCTGTATGCTTTCCCCGGGTTACATACTGTGTTAATGTGCGCATGTGATTGATGTTTCATTGTTTTTAATACTGCAAAATTGATGATCAACGTAGAGGAGTTTATGTATTATGCATGTATTCCGCAATAGTGTATAATCGGGATAATCTCTGTGAATAAGTGTCATATTATTCAAAATTTCTACACTAGGGGATCCACTTGAGTCTTGATACATGCAGAGAACCATCAACTAGTGTCAAAGGAATGATGGTTGAGGTTAAAAAAATGATATGGAGATTGGAAACTTCCCAAGTTTGGGGCATGTGTGTGGGTGCCAACAGTAAAAAAGGTTGAGATAGGTAAGCCCTTGGAGTTGGGAGGACATCTAGGGGAGTGATTGATGATTTATTTAAATGGGTTTAGTGTATCAACTACAATATGAAATTATGGTTGAAAGTGATGAGCTACAACATATCAAGCATTACAAGTAGATGGGGTTTCTACAATAGTTCCATTTGGTGATCAAGTACAAGAACCGAAGCACAAACAATTTGGCTGACATGCTCTAAAGGCCACCCAAATCAAATATTACAGCTTTGGGGACTCTTATGCACATGTATCCATTCATCCATGATGCATACAAATAGTATATTCAGAGGATGAGCACTTCAACGAGGTGTTTCAGTAGTTACAGAGTCAAGAGTTTTTGGGATGGGATCCTTCGGGTCAATTTTTGTCAATTAAGTCAATTTTTGTAAGAGTATTTGTTAAAGAATATAAAGTCTCCACGAAATGTGGAAGCAGAGCACGAAGATAAGTAAGAGTCAAAGGGGCATTAGTCCCTTGTATGGGTAGGTGATATGATGGTTTTGAGACTCACACATGGTCTGTGGACCATGGTATGGTAATGAAAAGGCTATATATAGTTGAGTCATAGCGAGTCTAAGAAGGTAACTTTTTGTAAGGAATCTTTGTAAAGGCAAGGTGCTAAGGCAAGAAAATTTTGCTTCCTATACTTAGGTGAAAGGGGAAGGCTCCTGCAACTGAGTGCGCAGAGACCTTGGTAAGTCTGCAAGCTGAGTACGCGGGCCCCTGCAGCTGAGTGAGGAGGGAGGAGAAGCCTATATTTGAATGCTTATTCATAATAAATATTGTTTTGGGAAGTAATTCTGATGCATCTGTGCCTTGTTATTTACTTCTATTAAGATTATGTATCTACGCTCTGTGATCTGTTTTATGTGAATTAGTGCTTATTTTATGCCTCAAAACGGATAAATCTGTAATATGCTTGCCTAATAAATATAATTAACCACCTTTACGAAGATAGGGAAGTCGTTAGATAGATTTGTTGTAGTTAGCTGTCCAAAAAGGGTAAATCTATGCAATGGCAGATCTAGGCCATAAAGGCTTTAGAATACAAATTTATTGTGCGGAACTGGTAAATCTGTATCTTTTATGCGTGATAAGTACAAATAAGTACCTTTGCGAAGATCTGAAGGTCATTTTGATAGAGTTGCAGTAGATGACAGTCGGAAGGAATAGATATACGTGAAAGTAGATCTAAACCCTAAGAACCTTAGGAAACCATCACACAGGCCTCTGGATGCAGAAACCTGGTTCTAGCATCCCCCAATACTACTTCGGGTGAGACTGCAACCTGTGCTACACATGTTGTTGCCGAAAGGTCCAGAAGTTTGGGTTTTGTTGGTTGGCGTGAATAACTATGAACTTAGGTTAGGCCCCCTTAAGCCAAGAAATGGTTTCGTTGTCGGGACTGGGATCAATATGAGGAATGTGTAATGTCGAATAAGTGGTTTCCTACTAAGAAAGAAATTGATAAGTGGCTCAATCGAAAGGAACATGCATTCGCAGCTCATGAGAACAAAAATCCGCGGTTATCCAAGGAACAATGGTTGAATAGATACCTATACTTAGACGAAACCAAAAACTTTTTATGTTTCTTCCCTTGCAAATTCCACGAGTGGATATCCATATTAGCAGACAGTTAAGGTATGTGGAGACTTGACGACCCTATTGTGTGGACTCCAGAGCTAGTGAGGTGCTTGGAATATTCAGAAAATAACATCGCGTGGGTTGTTGATCACTGGATTGATCGTATCATAGGAGGATTTGTCACTTAGCTTGCAATTGATATATCCATCAATTATAACAAAGCAGAGCACAAGCTCTTCAAGGGACTACGAGGTAAGTATTTAAAATCTTTGAAGACTTGAGTTAAGATGTTGTTGTGTAAAAAATAGGTTATGCCATTACCTTGATGTTTGGGACTACGCAAAGTGGAAAACCCTTCAGAAGGAATAGAGAATTAGGCTCTAAATATAGTCTACTATTGGGATACTCTTCAAGCGATGACAAGGGAAATATTCTGAATACATCGCAACTTGCGTTGCGGTTGGTAAGTCAGGGTTTCTCGCGATACTTCATTTGTCCACTCCACCTCCACCTCCACCTCCATCGCATACACATACACCTTCACCTCCACCTCCACCTCCACCTTTCAACATGGCAAACACAATGAAGATGCCGATCTTTAAAAGGGTAGGGAGTGAAGAACCTGAGCAATTCTGGTTTGCTGCAAACGTTGTGTTGACAGCACAGTAGATTACTGATGATAATCTAAAAAAAGAACAACTGGTCACAGCACTGCAGGATAGGGTGTTGACTTGGTATATCAAGTACTGTCAAGACAAACCCAGCATGACGTTGGCAGAGACTCAGTAGGCGTTGAACAATGAGTTTAAGAAGCATAAGTGTCAGGGGCAGTCTATTACAGATTTTATGGAGATACAACAAGTAGTGAATGAATCCTCATGGGATTTCAATCAAAGGCTAAAATTCCTGATCCGACAGGATAATATGAACATCACAGAT
Organism: Pinus tabuliformis; assembly: GCA_031772625.1. Classification (NCBI taxonomy): domain Eukaryota; kingdom Viridiplantae; phylum Streptophyta; class Pinopsida; order Pinales; family Pinaceae; genus Pinus; species Pinus tabuliformis. Next base: position 442,740,654 of record CM062818.1, on the reverse strand, counting down.
GAACAACAAAAAGATTTGTACATTACTTTGTTGTTGCGTCACCTAAGATTACCATTATAACAACAGAACATAGCAATGCAATCAAAAGCTGTGGAGATCGCAATGAGGTTGGAAGCATCGCCAATACAAGATACGAACATTGGAGTACAATAGATCCACTCACAGTTGGCAAGTCTGCACCTGGAGTTGCAGAGCTTGAAGTAGGGAAAGGAAGCCCAACCTAAAGTTCGCGCAAAAATTTGGTGCTTGAAATGCAAGGGCTACAGTCGTGATAAGGACCATTGCCTGGTTTATCATAATTATCTTATTGGGTGGGGAGGGGGGGGGTTGTCCCCTCGAACCCAGAAAATACCACTGGGCCAAGCACAAGAGTAGCACCATGGTGCACTATTTTTTAGGTTACAGGATAGCATGCGATAGAAAATTGTCAGCTACTACAAAAGTTTGTATAGACCCCTCCGTAGTTGTTTTGCAATTTTTACAAATCTGTAGGTCATGATGAGCGTCATTGTCGAAGTTATGAATTAATGATGGATAGAACCCCTACCTATCGAATGCAGGTAGAAGCTCAGCCTCAGCATTAGGGCACGGGTTCAGTGCACGAAGGATTCTAAGGTCGTGTTTTAGCTTGTATGGGTCTGACGCAGGTTCAAAGATGATTTAGCCAAACAAATCCTGGTACTACTGGCCCTTTCGGAAATAGTCCACGGAGCGCAAACTATGGTCTCACCAAAAGTGGTATGGGAGGGTGCTAGAACCAGGTTTCCGCACCCTAGAGATGTCTGATGGTTTTTCAGTGGTCCGTAGTTTGACCCTACATGCACGTTGCTACGCGCACCTATCAGTACCTCGCAGCTAGCAATGCTACCTTCATGCAGCCCTGCTTGAGGCACGATTCATATTATTATCCAAGTTTCTTACTATTAACCCGATATTATCTGATTACTTAACTTATTTGTATGAGCCCAATTATACTCAACGGTGTTCAATATTCATATAAGTGCATGCGATAAACAAAACAATATAAATGCATAGAAAGTAATAAAAAAGTAGATACACATTATTTGGAATCAAACTTCTCTTTATTATTCTTCCTCTTGGGTTACAGACTCGACTCTGCCCTGCTCACTCAGCTACAGGGGTCCACGCACTCAGCTGCGGACTCTACTTGGCCTTTGCACACTCAGCTACAAAACCTCTTCCTATTACTATGACCCAATACACTTAGACTTCTTCTCTATTTTCTACTAGATCATTACATCAATCCATCAATTCCTCTATCTCTAATTATCTTTAAAACTTAGAGCCTTGCTCTATTTATACAATCCCATGGTCTGTGGACCATGGGTAGGCCGACATGGCAGACCATGGGTAGGCCGACATGGCATTACATTACATTACAAACTTAGGGTGGAAAACCCTATGACTCAACACACATTTTGCGCTTCGTGCTCGCAATTTGTGGAGTCTTACAACATTGTTTGACCAAAACTTGGGCTTTGAGCCCCAAAACATGTTGTGGGAGGATTCCATGCCCAACAGTTCCCTAACACAAACATCATGACTCGCTCTCAAGTCACTCTGTCGGCGCGGCTATCTTGGCACGGTGTTACAAGGAAAAGTGTCTATTTAGAATTGCTCTATCCCACTAAGGTGTGACAACTGCCTTAGAAACAAATAGAGAAAAACTACTTTTGTTTTTCCTATATGAATTATAGATAGAGAGGAACAGAAAGACCAACTTCTATCTTGCGCAAATCCTTCGATTCGATCCTTCTCTTCTTTGATAGTCCTCAACTACCTGCTCCCTTGCACGCCCAGCTTCACAAAGTACCTGTAAGATCATAGAAGCATAGCACTATACAAAGACATGGATCTATAATCATAAACAATCTAGGATCAGATGTAAATTGACCATACAAATGTAACAAGCATCAATGATACAAAAGCATGGAGGAAAACACAAATAGCTTTTATTGATAAACAAGAAAAGATCCAGGAGGAGTTACAACCAGTTGTTCTGACCCAGCATCAACCTCCCAGCAAAGAAGCCCCTCTTCACCTCAAACAAAGCTTAGATCACCCAACAATCTGATGTTTGTCTCTAGAAACCAACATCAATTCCTTACAATATCCAAAATTCCAGCCTCCAACCTCCTGGATCTCTGGGATGAGAGATCTATATATAGATATTTGCAGAGGTGTGAGTCAGCTCTGGGTTTTTGATTAGTGTCTTCTCTCTGATAGTTCTTGATGCCACTTGGAGATCTCATTGATCTATTACTCATCCTTGGGCGATTCTGAGAGGCAAGTGTCCCAGGAGAAGTTTCTGGAAGATTCCATGATCATCCACCTTGCAAACTGCTTCCGCCACTTGTCTTTTCTCGTCCATCGCACCCCATAGAAGGGATTTTTGAAATGCAACGCACTTCCCATGTGTACAAGGTGCGATGCATCGCACCCTGGCCATGGAGCAAGTGAAATGATCCAGTTTTGACCAGTTCTGAGTAGTTTTCCATGGAGAACTTCTGGGAGAAGCTGTAATCAACTAACCTTGTTCCTTTAGGGGTTAGAACAACACTTTTAGGCACTTAGGAGCCCTTGGTTTATGGACATTTCATGCTTGGGGTTGTAGGGCCCAAAAATGTCTATAACAGTTGCCCCCTAAAGTATGAGGCTGTTAATCTTTTGGTGTCGGGTGAAATGCTTTATTATGAGGATCCGAAGTTCTTTCAATGCTGGGAGGAGACCTGTAATAAGATACAATACAATAAATTATCTTCATATTATTTTCATGATCTAGCTGAGGTGGGCATTCCCATGCTCAACTTTATAAATTCATTTTCATGTACATAGGACAAACAATCGTCTGAGTATAGACTGATGGTTCTGATAGAACCATCATCCTTTTGAGTGGATGATTATCTGTGCAGCAATGATGTACATTTAATGTCTTTATTTCCCTGAATATGTATCGCAACCCGGATGGATGAAACTAGATCTTGGGTCTTCAATCTCGTCCGATCTTCACTCAAAGTACAAGTCGATCCATGTGAGAAATGTTCTGAAGTCGAACATGGAAAGACATCACTTGATTACCAGTCAATGATGTAAACTGATAACAAGCGCGAGAGGAATCACCAATAATGATAATGACCCTCAAGGTACTGCAGTACAATTCACGTGGTGTCAATAAAGGATTTAGCTTCGAACACCACGCAAAATCTTTCGGTCAAAGGCCATTGATGTAAACCTGCCGCCGGAAGTGAGAAACTTGCCATTGAGGCATGCAAGCTTCAAAGTACTGAATGGGGTGTTCCTAGATCAACTTCTTGGATAATGAGCTGATGTTGACAAGAAGTGATCTGTCACAGGAGGGCCTTAATGAATCCCAAATCAATGACACGGAACGGAGCAAATGATTTTAATGGAGGTGAAAACGATCTGGTGATATAAGGTTCAGGGTGGCGGTCATGAAAGAATGGAGTATAATGTATGGTAGTGGGTGAGACACAGGTGAATTCTCTTAATGACTTCTCTTGAACATATCGACGACACTGATGTGATGGATTGGTAGCATTAACCCCAAATGTGGATGGTATGGCGTGACCATGGTGATGTGACCGGTGAATGAAACAACCCAACCCGACTCGGACACGGAGTGGAAGTGTCATGTTCAAAAGTGACTTGCTACCAACAAAGTTTCTTTAAGTTTTCTTCCCAATTTTTCCCCAGTCATTGCTGACTAGTACCTCTTTATTTTTGTCAAGCTTGAGGAGGATAACATATGCTTGTTCTATAATTTGCCCTTCGGGCAAACCCATCGCTATGTTTTAACGAGCCTAGCGATAGTGAAACTCATTCTCGTCTATATACAAGTTTGTCGCTATTAATCTTTTTAACGAGTTTAATGACAAAGATAACTCGGTCCTTTTCAATTTTAGAGAGTCTAAAAAGGAACGTAAAGGTAACTCCAAAATTCATTTTACGTCATCTAATCCCTTAAGTCCGAAAAAGTATAAAACAATACAGAAGGGATGAATTTTCGATACTTTTAACGAGCCGAACAAAACAAGCGCTCGATCTTTTTGTGTAATAATCCCTCAGGTCCAAAAAGACTAAAATCTAGAGGAGGGATAGCACTTCCTGTCCCTTTAACGAGCTGGAGAGGCCAATGGCTCGGCAATATTTTCATATTTTACGAGTCAGTTGAAAATAGCTTAAAGGAGACTAGTCTTTTGAGGAACGAGTGATAAAACGGGTAGCAGCTGATTCCAGGTAAGGTTTGGAATTTTCCAATCACGGCAGTGTCACAAGGATGGCTAGTGAAATCACTCTTCGCAGTTGTTCCTCAAAATGGGTAAACAATCAAATGGAGGTGAATGATCGGCCAATGAAAAAGTGGAGGTGATGGTGCAAACATGACCAAGGCTTTAATGGCTGAAGTACTACATTCACGACGGTTATTTACTGGTGAATAGTTCATTTTTTAATGAGCTTAAACATGGGGGGGAAACATTTGCTCATGTCTTATGTTTATTTTTTAACGAGCTTGAACTATGTGCTAAAACTGCTCGAGGCGGGTTTATTTTTTAACGAGCTTGAACCCTGCAGTAACACTGCTCGTGGCGGGTTTATTTTTTAACGAGCTTGAACCCTACAGTAACACTGCTCGTGATAAGTTTGCATGCCCCCAGCATAATAACGCAAATCGAAACAATCAAATGGAGGTGAATGATCGGCCAATGAAAAAGTGGAGGAAAACTTAGATCACCCAACAATCTGATGTTTGTCTCTAGAAACCAACAACAATTCCTTACAATATGCAAAATTCCAGCCTCCAACCTCCTGGATCTCTGGGATGAGAGATCTATATATAGATATTTGTAGAGGTGTGAGTCAGCTCTGGGTTTTTGATTAGTGTCTTCTCTCTGATAGTTCTTGATGCCACTTGGAGATCTCATTGATCTCTTACTCATCCTTGGGCGATTCTGAGAGGCAAGTGTCCCAGGAGAAGTTTCTGGAAGATTCCATGATCATCCACCTCGCAAACTGCTTCTGCCACTTGTCTTTTCTCGTCCATCGCACCCCATAGAAGGGATTTTTGAAATGAAACACACTTTCCATGTGTACAAGGTGCGATGAATCACACCCTGGCCATGGAGCAAGTGAAATGATCCAGTTTTGACCAGTTCTGAGTAGTTTTTCATGGAGAACTTCTGGGAGAAGCTGTAATCAGCTGACCTTGTTCCTTTAGGGGTTAGAACAACACTTTTAGGGACTTAGGAGCCCTTGGTTTATGGACATTTCATGCTTGGGGTTGTAGGGCCCAAAAATGTCTATAACACAAGGAGTCCCTCCAACTGGTCCCAAACTGCTTGGAGGTTCGCAGTGCATTGCTCTGTGGTTTGTTGGACTTGCTGCATGCACTCTTTTGAAGCCTCTTTGTTAAGAGAAAATCTTTGCCCTAGTGAGTACATCCCCTGCATATGTGCGAGCTTGCCTTCGATATCTGCCATGATGGTGAAGACCTCGTCAATCCATGGTTGGATGCACACTTTGAGAACTGCCTCTTTCTGTCACGCTGCAACCACCCGCTCCTTCAATGCCTTAGCTTGCTACATCTTCGCAAGCCATTGAGTGAGGACTACTATTTGTGCAGTTCCTCGGACACTATCATACTGCACCTGAAGTTCACGTGCCTCTGTTTCTAGGCACTGTATGTTGGGGTCCTCCTGCAAATATGTGAGGACCGCAAAAGCTTGTTCCAACATACCGGTATAGTCTTATACTCCACGTCCAATTCCTTCCAACCCTGTTTGGATATTCCTAGCACGCTGTTCTCTGACTTCCAAGGGAGTAGAAGGTTGTGCCTTCAACCGCATCTCAGTGATTTGAAGATTTAGCTCCAGCTGAACCTTTGTCATTTATGCTCTGGCTTCAGAGACGCCAGTCGCCAACCTATGGATCCGCTCTACTGCTGGGATGGCCAGCTCCGGGATGCATTTACAAGCGCCATCTACCACCTATTCTAATTGCTGAGTCTGTGATACCAGTTCATCATGTTGTAGGTTGAGTTGTTCGATGTTTATCTTTTGCTCACTCAAAACCTGTATCGCGCGGCCCTCCCTGGCACGGAGTTTTGTTGTTATTCCATCCTACAGTTGGTACAGTGTTTCTCGCAGAAGGGCAGCCAAATTGAGGCCAAGTCCTTTGATCCTGCCAATCGCAGCTCTGTCAATCTCATTTTTTGCTGCTAGCACTCCTTCTGGTAACACTATGGTATTGGCCATCCTTGCCCGTAGCATTTGTTTTTCTATTGATGTACCTATTGCGACGTAGGTGGACAAGGTACTTTCCTATGGGGGCTGCACCTGTAGTTCCTGCAGCTGCACCCTTAGGGTCCCCAACACAGTCTGCTGCTCTGTCATAACTTCTTGGAGCGCTTCCTTGGTGACATCGCGAACCGTCTCGTCAATGTCATAGAGGTATCCTTCAATTAATGTGATTGGGTCGATGGCCAGCTTCGAGGCCTTGACCTTTTTCTGTGGACCCAATCTCTCTGTGACACGTGGCTGTTTGAGTTGGGTCGAAGTGGTTCCTGGGTCTACGCCCTCTTCTGTAAGGTCTGTGTCCTCTACCTCCCATCCTGTAGACACATCCTGGCCCTCCTCTGCCTGTGCTGTTGCGGCCTCTGCTATCTGTGCTGCTAATGCTACTTTGGCAGCTTGCTTTTGCTCCATGGCTGCCTATACCGCTTTGTTGGCTGTCCTGACTTCAGCTGCCGCCTTTTCGTTGCGCCTTTTCTTAGTTAGTTAGATGACGCACAGCTTGGCATCCTCCTTCCTTTTCTATGCTGCTGTCTTCTCCAACTCCACCAAATCTGGGGCGTGCAACATGGGAGGCCATGTCTTTAACACTGTAAAGATTGCATTGTCAGTGGCTATGAATGGGAGCTTTGTCCATTTCTATGCCAGATCTTTTCGCACCTTGATGTAAATATTGTGCATGTCTGCCTTGAAGTCTGCAAAACTCTGAAAATTGTTGTGCAATGTGGGGGACAGGTGAGACCTCCTATTAATCCACATCTAGATGCTCGCCTCCATGAGCACCTAGAAAATCTTTGTATCGCGAATCCACTTCACGTCCTTGGTAGCCCAGAGCAAATCATACTTCATGGCCTCTGGTAAGTCACGCTCAATGCTCAGGAACTGACTACCCTCTGACAATTCTCCTACTACCAGTAAGATGGACAAGAGCAACCACGCATAGTGGAAGGTCTTACCTTTCTCCTGGGCCTCCTTGTAGTTGAGCAAAAATTCTTCACAGAGGAACTCGACCCTGTTGAACTAGACCCCCTTCGCACACTATTCGACCAACGCAACTACCGGCACTAGTACTTCATCGTCGTAGAATTTTCTCATTACTTTACTGGCTAGGACTTGGGTGGCTAAGCGCACTCCTTTATCCTTGATACTGCTGATGGTGTAACCCCTCTTTTTCTTCTTGAGCTTATATTTTTTCTTCATGGCTTCTGCGAGAGCCAAATCACCGCCTTTTCCTGCTATCTTCATGAGGTCCTTTCCCTTACAGGGGAAGCTGAAAAATTTTGTGGATGAGATCCGTCGTGATGGGAATAAGCTCCTCCAGCCGTAAGTACCCATCATGCACCAGGAAAATCAGCTGCCTGATGACGAAAATGGTGATGGGCGTGCGGTGAAAGTGTGGTATCCATAGTAGATGAAGCAACCTGGCCTTCTCCACACCGTGCAACCATTTTCACAGTTGTAATGTGATCATTGGCCCCTCTGTATTCTATTTCATTAGGCTCTCCATCTCTAAGTGTGGGAACTTCTCGCTGTCTGCGAGGTCCCAGTCTTCAAATTTCAGGGTAGGCACACATCCTAGGAGCAGACCCTCAAAGGTAATTCAACCGGGGAGGAGCTGGGTCTGGAGTGCACTCTTCGTTGCATCCAAATCCTTTGGCACCTTAGCTTTCCCTTTTCGTGAAGAGACATACTCGGGAAATTTTGCTGCAGAGCGCATCAGTTGGATGTCTGCCTCCACGTTTTCTTCTTCCTCTACCTTGGTAATCAGAGCCTGTAAGTCCTCCTCTTCGTCATCTATCTCAATGGTGACAGACTTGCCCCTTTCCTCCATTGATAGCTTACAGACCCATGGATTCCTCGGCGACTTCGGGATTTCTGGCGCAACCCCGATACCTTCGAGAACATCGTGTACCATATGGGTTGGCATGGCCTTTCCAGTAGTTCCTTCTTCAAAGCCCAAACCTGCCCTGGTATCCGTCATCTTGTCTGTACTATATGCGGTCTTTCGTGAACTTAGGGGCTCAAATATCATTCGATGCTCAACACTCTATGTGTTATTCAACCGCTCAAGTCTTAAGTGAACAAGTGTTGTCTCGTGGCTAGCCCCTGGAGTTTTATAGTTCCTTTTGAATTCAAATTCGACCGTTGCCCCAATTTCGGGCCATCAATTCTTTCTTGGTGGCAGATTTTCCAAAATCATTCCCATAACTGCTGTGTTAAATGTCCACTACTCGCTCCATTTGGCCTCAAACCGGACATCCCGTCATGAACAATGACACCAACAGTCACTTCCCAACCTATCTGCATGACAGTGCAGCCCTCTGTGCACGAGCACAAACCTTGTGAAATGCTGACTCTGCGTGCACCTCCCTTATCATGTAACTCCCAAGTAGACTCTTCTATAGTCCCGCACTTCCTTTCAACTACATGGAGCGCTAAGACTGTGCTTCCTACGACTAGTCAGGTGATCACATCACCTTTATGAGGCTCCATCTCGCCTTCTAGTATAGTCCGCGGAAAATCCTCAATTGCCCTCACGACAGTCAGCGCCGCATGCTCTACTGTATGCAGTGCGTTCCCTTGGTTACTATGTTTGGTGATATGTGGTCCTAGCCATGGCTTCAGACTAATAAATTCTTGGCAATAGTCTTCTAATTCATTGGTATGATCATCCACACCTTGCCTTTACATCCTTGGTTTATCGACAAGACATGCTTGCTTGATCTCGTTTTCCAGCCTCTTGACCTCTACATCCATAAAACTGCGTTTCTTCCTTGGTCGTACTTGGTCTTTTTCGAGTTCGCAAAGTCTAAGGTTCCCTTGCCGAATGGCTTCTCGAAGTTTTATGTGTGCTACTTCACGTAACTATGTGATTTCTTCATCCTGGGCTTCATGCACTCTCACACCTACAGATGCTATTACGTGTGGATTCCTCTTTGTGTGCTCTTCAGAAATTACTATCCCTACTGTTATAGACATTTTTGTGCCTTACAGCATGAAGCATGAAATGTCCATAATCTAAGGGATCCAAAGTCCCTAAACATGTTGTTCCTACCCCTAGAGGAACAAGGTCAGCAAACCACAGCACTGAATATCAGTTCTCCACCTGAAAACACTAAAAAACAAGCTAATTCTAGATCATGTCAACTGCTCCACTGAGCATCTGCGCTGAATGTCAACTGCTCCAATGTGTACCTGTGTTGAATGTCAACTGCAAAGAAGGCTACCTGCGCTGGGCGAGTTTGGACAAGTGGCACAGTCATTCCTCAAGGTGTCAATGCCCAGGAAGCTTCCAAAATGACACTTGGATCAAAGAATTCGACTAGTGATGAGTAAGAGGGTCTAGATCTCCAAGTGGAAGCAAGAACCTCCAAGTGGACTCAAGAACTGAAGAATAACTGAAGTGGGAGAGGACACTAGTCAGCTTCATGCCAGCTACAAGCTGACTCATCCTTTCTCCAAAACTCCTATATATAGAGCTCTCTCATGAGGTATAGGGAGGCTGGAATCTTGTGAATGTAAGGAAGTGCTGTTGGTTTGAGTATAGAACTATTGGGTGATTTGCTTTGAAGGAGGTGAAGAGGAGATTTCTTTCTGCTGGGAGGTGATGCTGGATTGGGCCTCTTATGGTTGTATCACTTCCTGAACTTTACTTCTTCCATTAATAAAGCATTTGAGGTTCTCCTATATGCATGTGTTTCAATGGTGTATTGTTATACTTGTGTATTTGATTTATTCTAATCCTTGAATCAATTATGAATGTATGCTTCTTGTAGTTTCCCTTTCTTGCCATTTTGCAGGATCTTGGTGTAGCTGGGCCAGTGAAAGAGCAAGGAGCTGGGAGCAAGTAGCAAAGAGAGAAGATTGGATCAATCATTAGCGGAAGACATCGGTTAGTGGATCTCTTGCTCCCCTCTCTTACATCTCATAAAGAAGTAATCTCGAATATCTTTGCTTTGATTGTTGCTGAGGTACTATCACCCTTAGAGTGGGATAGGGTCATTCCGTATTGGATACTTTTCCTAACAACAAATTGGCGACTCCGCTGGGGATCGTATCTTGTTGGTTGTTTGTGTTTTTTGCTATTCATTTCATAAACACAGGGAGTACCGAATCGAACTGCATTTGGATCTTTCAAATGCAAAGTAGAGGGCAACTACTCTAGCTCAGTTTCTGGGCATGTTTATGATTTGAAGAGTTGATCCACAAGGACTCTGAATAGCCCTCAGTGATAGCTTTTCATCCTCCTTTTCATCCCTTAGTGTGTACTTGATTGATAGCTTCTGATTTGGCCAAAAATTGTGAATTTTTTAGCAATCTGTGACCCGGAAACTGAGAAAAACAAAAGTTTATCTCTTCAGTGCAGGCACTGTGAAGGCAGTATGCATTTCAGCGTAGATCCCGAAGGGCCTACCTGCGCTGAATTTCAAACTGACAGTGTACTACCTGCGCTGAACCAGTTTTTCCTAGTGCTACTGGGGTTCCCTGCTGTTTATTGCCCTGTTTTCATCCTTGTTTTTGCAGCCTGTTATCAGTCAATGTACCTATCTGAAACCAACTTTCCTTGCCACTATTCCACCTCGGTTGTATAAAGGAACTGTATTTGTTCTTTGTGTATTTCTTATATCATTTGCAGTTTCCCATAACGAAAGTGAACTAGTCTTGCTGTGGCCTCTTAGATCTAGACCTGTGATAAGTGTCATTTTGATCTTAAGAGTTAGTTTGTTTGCTGTTCATAGCTGATTGAGCTTTTGCTTTCATCATATGGTTTGAATTTATATATTTCTAGTGTCGAAACAAGTAAATCTTAAGGTGTCTTTTGATTTTGGACAAGCTTGTTTGCTTTCACTTGAAATTGAATTCAAAGTTATACAACAGCTTTCTTTTTGTATTACATCAACATTAAGAAAGAGAAAAGAAATACCTGCATTGTGCATGTGCATTTTGACAGTTTGCATGTTGATTTAGGAAAAGTGCATTAGTGTGTGCTCTATGATCTGTGTGAAAAGTTGATGTCTTTCTTTTCCCTCAGTAGTTAAGATTTTCAAAGTTGAAAGATTGAAAAGCTTGCTTATCATCTTAGACTGCATTTAGGAGTGTTACTATACATCTCGTGGTGATCCATAAAGGCAAACTGCTAAACAAGATCAACCTTAAAATAAATTGAATTTACATAACAACGCATTGAAACATAACGCAAACACATAGAGGTCTAAGCTAGAGACGTGTTCCGGCGTCGTTAAACGTGATATCTTAGCGTTGAGTGGTTGGGTGATTCCTCCACGGTGAAGCGATAAGTATCAATACGGACTTGTGCTCCCACGTACCGTCGCGTATATATTGGGAGACCCCTATAGGAACAAAGCCTTTATCCATAGGAAACCGTGTCGGCCGCCCTACTGATCGCAATGCAGTGAACACAGCATTCACGAAGATCGACCACTCGTACCGTAAAACGTATTCTGTGGTTTTGCAAAAAGTTTGGCACACCCTCTGCCTAGATCTTCAGAGCAGTTTCTTTTGGCTTTTTCAAACTCTATAACTGAAAAAGTCCATCCGAGCATTTGTCACTTCGGGCTCGTTAAAACATCGAAGGAGACTAGAGTCATCTTTAGCTTTTTCTCGACTCTTAAAAAGTGAAAAAGCAAGTTGTGTCTAAAGCGTCGTTATAAAATTTATTTTAAACGGAACATAATCACCTCCTATTCCTGCGTTGATCTGTAGGTTGAGAACATGGAACGCCCCAACCAAGGAATTCCACATGATGGAAATCCTAGTCCTTTCTCCTCTTGGGGATAAGTTGGTGTGCCCCACATGGCCACATTGTCGCTTCCAGGACTGACAATTGGCCTGCCTATTTCGCTGTTCTCAACCAATGTAGTTCAGAACACCATGGTTCCTGAACAATCGAGTCAACAGTTAGATTAGTCTAAAGCTACCCTCCAACCTTCTACTTCCTATAACTCTTCCTCCAATCCTTCATCTTCGCAAGGTAGAGCTGGCAAAAGCCAAGCTCCCATGGAGAAGAAGGAGAAGAAGAAGAAAGAGAAGAAGAAGAAGGAGCCTAAGGCGACTAGGGGCAAGCAAAATACATCTGACAAAAATCCACACACAGCACAGAACAGGCCTAAATCACCATGTGTCATATGTAGAGGAGACCACTTCCATAGAGATTGTCCCTGTATTCCCCGAATACTAAGGGACTGGTCCCCTCGGTTGCACAATTCGGGAGCATCAACCTCTGATAGTCATGTTGAATGCTTACCGTCAACCAGCGAAAGTGAAGGTTCAAGACAAAGAGGGGGAGCAAGATCCCCCTGCAGACTGTGTGAAGGCGATCACGACATCCACCGTTGTCCCTTCTTAGACGAAGTGAAGAGAGTTTTGGAAGATCGTCCGGTTTCACCGTTGAGACTTCCTCCTGGATACAAAAAATCCGTGCCAAGTCCTTCGTTGGTTGAGAATACAGCTAGCCCACTCAAGTGGTCAGCTAAAGCGTCAGTCATTGAAAATGAACCTACTGAATCCAGACCGGACGAAAGTCCAAAGGTTGAAACGGAAGTTGACCCGGTTCTGCCTTCGGAGGTTTCATCTTCAAATGACACCGTCAATGAAGTTTCATCTTCAAATGACACCCTCACTGAAGAGAATAAGGATGACACCATCCAGATTCTTTTCATCAACACAGATTCTGATGAGCGTCAGCGCAATGCACCCATTCCTTTATCGCAGGAAGGAACAGGGTCATATCCGGCCGTGTATTCGGTCCCACCACCAAGCAACCTGGTTGTGTCCTTTGATTGGAACCAACTAGGCAGACCCCGGTTGCCAGCCAGTATACCATTCAGAATCATAGTCCAAATTTACAGAATGGTAATGGCTGGCACTATCATTGATGAAGGGGCATCTGTGAGTATCCTTTCCTCTATTGCTTGGAAAGCACTAGGTTCCCCGGCGCTTTTGCCTGAGATAAGAAATCTCTCGGGTTTTGATAAAGGAACTAGTCGACCATTAGGGATCCTCCCCAATGTACCTGTTACATTGAAAGGGAAGACCGTTCAAATGAACGTGATGGTCGTTCAAGGACCCTTGGATTATAACCTACTCCTTGGATGAGACTATATATATTGCATGGGAGCAATAGTCTCCTCACTCTTTAGAGTAATGTGTTTTCCACACGAAGGAAGGATGGTCAAGCTCGTAGACCAACTTTCATTTCCGAGATCACGCATCGCAAATAGTCACATACCAACCCTGAATGGTCTATTCAATCAAGAAATGTCTCCACCCCCAATCCTCCTTCCCGATGAGTGCGAGTGATTCGGAAAGATGGGACTGGAACCCAGGGGGCATGCATCCTGGTCTGCTTCGGGCAGAAAAAACCCTGGGTATAAGGTAGAATTTCCACGAGAGAATATGACTAGTCCGTACCCCATCCGTGGATGGAAGAGGGGTTGTTCTGGAATAGGATTCTTTTGTCAAAGTTACGTGTTTGACAAGAGTCATTCACCCTTGTCTATTTCGGTAGACAGTGCCGAGGAAATGTTTTCGTTTGAAGAAGTTAACAAGACAATCTTTGGGTAACCAGAAAGAGGCAAGCCTCCCTCAATAACACAAATGTTTTGTCTTTGAGTAGTGTTCTTCTCTTGTCGCAAGTAGCTGCTCTCTTGTCGCAAGTAGCTGTTCTCTTGCGATCTTGCAAAAGATCTGTTAAAAGTTGGGCTGACGGGAAGACAAGTACCGCATAAGACCCATTAAAAATAACGAGAAGACAAGTATCGTTAACATTAGACCGGCAAGACGACAAGTAGCTGTGAACACCCAAAGAAAAGCAGAGGTGGGGGAGAGGAGGGACAGCCTTGAAATTGTATTTTATACCTGGGGGCATGCAAACCTTTTGGAGTGCAAGCTAAGAGCGGTTATTTATCTGTTTTTGGGATTAACTGTTTCCGAACTTGCATAAAGAAAGGATGAGAGGGAGCATAGCTTTGGTAAGGCGCGAGCTCTATAAAAAATGGGATCTTACAGGAGACATTCTTATCTTATGACTGGTATATCGAGGAGTTTTACCGCGGAATTTATGCTCGTTAAAAAATAGAAAAGCGATATCGAGCAGTTTTATCGCGGAATTTATGCTCGTTAAAAAATAGAAAAGCGAGATCCGAGCAGTTTTAGTACATAGTTCATGCTCGTTAAAAAATAAACATAAGATTGAGCATTCAAGTTCATTAAAAAATGAACATACCCCGGTAAATAACCACTGTGATCGTAAATTTATTAGCCATAAAAAGCCTTGTTCGTGTTTGCACCTGCCACCTCCATTCCATTTGGCCGATCGTTCACCTCCATATGATTGTTTACCCATTTTGAGGAACAGCTGCGAAGAGTGATTTCACCTAGCCATCCTTGTGACACTGCCGTGATTGGAAAATTCCAACCTGTACCTGGAATCTGCTGCTATCCCTGTTTATCACTCGTTCCTCAAAAGACGAGTCTTCTTTGAGCTCTTTTCAACTGACTCGTAAAATATGAAAAGATTGCCGAGTTTTGGCCTTCCAGCTCGTTAAAGTGACTGGAAGAGCTATCCCTCCTCTAGATTTTAATCTTTTTGGACCTGAGGGATTATTGCACAAAAAGGTCGAGCGCTTGTTTTATTCGGCTCGTTAAAGTTATCGAAAATTCATCCCTTCTGTATTGTTTTATACTTTTTCGGACTTAAGGGATTAGATGACGAAAAAGGAATTTTGGAGTTAACTTTCTGTACCTTTTCAGACTCTCTAAAAATGAAAAGGACCGAGTTTTCCTTGTCGTTAGACTCGTTAAAATGATTAAATAGCGACAAACTTGTCTTTAGACGAGAACGAGTTTCCCTATCGCTAGGCTCGTTAAAACATAGCGATGGGCTTGACCGAAGGGCAGGTTATAGAACAAGCATATGTTATCCTCCTCAAGCTTGACAAAAATAAAGAGGTACTGGTCAGAAATGACTGGGGAAAAATTGGGAGAACCTCAAAGCTTTAATGGTAGCAAGTCGCTCTTGAACATGACACTTTTCCTCCGTATCACATCGGGTTGGGTTGTTTCATTCACCGGTCTCATCACCATGGTCTCGCCAAACCATCCACATTTGGGGTAATGCTACCGATCCATCGCATCAGTGTCGTTATATGTTCAAGAGATGTTGTTCAGAAAGAGTCAACCGTGTCCCATCCACTGCCATACATTATCCTTCATCCACCCATGATCGCCACCCTGAATCATATTTCACAGATTGTTTTCACCTCCACTAAAATCATTAGCTCCGTTCCGTGTCACTAATGTGGGATTCATTAAGGCCCTCCTTTGACGGATCGCTTCTTGTCGACTTCAGCTCATTATCCAAGAAGTTGATCTAGGAACACCCCCCTCAGTACTTTGAAGCTTGCATGCCTCAATAGCAAGTTTCTCACTTCCGGCGACAGGTATACATCAATGACCTTCGACCAGAAGATTTTGCGTGGTGTTCGACGCCAAGTCCTTTATTCACACCACGTGAATTGTACTGCAGTACCTTGAGGGTCATTATCATTATCGGTGATTCCTCTCGCGCTTGTTAACGGTTTACATCATTGACCGGTAATCAAGCAATGTCTTTCCATGTTCGACTTCAGCGCAATTCTCACATGGATCGACTTGTACTTAGAGTGAAGATCGAACGAGTTTGAAGACCCCGGATCTAGTTTCATCCATCCGGGCTGCGATATATATATTCAGGAAATATAAAGACATTTGACATGTACATCATTGCAGCAGATGATCATCCTACTCAAAGGATGATAATTTCAGCAGAGAATTATCAGTCTATCATCAGACAATCGTTTGTTCTATGTACTAAAATGAATTTATAAAGATGAGCATGGGAATGCCCGCCTCAGCTAGATCATGAAAGCAGAATGAAAAATAATGTATTGTATTGTATTTTATTACAGGTCACCTCTCAGCGATTGAATGAACTTCGGATCCTCCTGGTAAAGCATTTCACCCGATAAACGACCTCATACTTTAGGGGGCAACTGTTATAGACATTTTTGTGCTTTACAACATGAAGCATGAAATGTCCA
Source organism: Pinus tabuliformis (assembly GCA_031772625.1). Taxonomy (NCBI): domain Eukaryota; kingdom Viridiplantae; phylum Streptophyta; class Pinopsida; order Pinales; family Pinaceae; genus Pinus; species Pinus tabuliformis. Next base: position 442,724,225 of record CM062818.1, on the reverse strand, counting down.
TAATCTAAGGGATCCAAAGTCCCTAAACATGTTGTTCCTACCCCTAGAGGAACAAGGTCAGCAAACCACAGCACTGAATATCAGTTCTCCACCTGAAAACACTCAAAAGCAAGCTAATTCTGGATCATGTCAACTGCTCCACTGAGCATCTGCACTGAATGTCAACTGCTCCACTGTGTACCTGCGCTGAATGTCAACTGCAAAGAAGGCTACCTGTGCTGGGCGAGTTTGGACAAGTGGCACAGTCATTCCTCAAGGTGTCAATGCCCAGGAAGCTTCCAAAATGACACTTGGATCAGAGAATTCGACTAGTGATGAGTAAGAGGGTCTAGATCTCCAAGTGGAAGCAAGAACCTCCAAGTGGACTCAAGAACTGAAGAATAACTGAAGTGGGAGAGGACACTAGTCAGCTTCATGCCAGCTACAAGCTGACTCATCCTTTCTCCAAAACTCCTATATATAGAGCTCTCTCATGAGGTCTAGGGAGGCTGGAATCTTGTGAATGTAAGGAAGTGCTGTTGGTTTGAGTATAGAACTATTGGGTGATTTTCTTTGAAGGAGGTGAAGAGGAGATTTCTTTCTGCTGGGAGGTGATGCTGGATTGGGCCTCTTATGGTTGTATCACTTCCTGAACTTTAATTCTTCCATTAATAAAGCATTTGAGGTTCTCCTATATGCATGTGTTTCAATGGTGTATTGTTATACTTGTGTATTTGATTTATTCTAATCCTTGAATCAATTATGAATGTATGCTTCTTGTAGTTTCCCTTTCTTGCCATTTTGCAGGATCTTGGTGTAGCTGGGCCAGTGAAAGAGCAAGGAGCTGGGAGCAAGCAACAAAGAGAGAAGATTGGATCAATCATTAGCGGAAGACATCGGTTAGTGGATCTCTTGCTCCCCTCTCTTACATCTCATAAAGAAGTAATCTCGAATAGCTTTGCTTTGATTGTTGCTGAGGTACTATCACCCTTAGAGTGGGATAGGGTCATTCCGTATTGGATACTTTTCCCAACAACACCTACTCTATTCCGCAACCTTGGAATCGTTTCCGCGGTTAGGGTTTTGCACATGGTCCTATAGGCCCATCGAACCGCTGGTACGTGTAGGTCCCAGTCAGTGCGTCTCACATGGTGAACCCTTTTCAACACTTCGCACACCCTATTGAATGCTTCTCTATGGATAGTCCTTAGTGCGCTTCACCTTTCCTGCTGCTGCATTTTGTTCTGATTCTCTGTTCCAGGAGTGGTGTGCACTTGTGCGAGTTGCATGTCATATGTTTGTACCCATCAGGAAAGGTGGGTGTGCAAGTTGTTCTACCCTCGGTAACCGGATCTCATCCTTAGCTAGGTCTTTCCAAATCATAGGCGCATCATCCTCTTGCATCCACGGCAGTCCTCAAAACTTCTCTAATGCGTACCCCACCACCTTACAGGCGTTGCGCGTAGTGCCCATTTCAGAGCATCGCACCACTATTTTTCTGGTACTGCACTTTCAAATTTGTTTAGGAATTCATCCACTCCTATCAACCCATCATATGTAGGCAGATCCCTTACCTTGTCATGCAGCGCAGTGATCTAACCATCATGTTGCAATTAAGCGTTGTTACTTCGTGCAACCGATTCTACCATCGCTCTATTTCTTCGTCTGAATCTGAAGTGCAATATCTTTCGCGCTCCCATGAAATCCTTCCATCTATAGTTGGATTCACCCAATCTTGTCCTCACGCAGTTATCTTGTAGATGCAATTGAAATTGTCATCACTATCATCATCATGCACCAATTTAGTGTATCGCGCTCCTTCGACAGGATCGAGCGGTACTACTATGCATAGTAACTTTTTCTCAAAAATCATTTTGCGCTTCTTCAGATTGATGAATCCGTTCATATCGGTGGCCTAGTCTATTCCTAGTAGCACGGGATAGGGATTGTTGTCATCGACAATCTCTATCACTTCAAAATCTAGTTGCATGCTTGCACCTTCAATATCCACCGTTACCCCTTGCAATCTTCCCATGGGCAACATCTTTTGTTGGTTCGCCATTTGCAACTGAACCGGAGACCATTGTAGCGTGGGTCTGCCCATGTGTTCCCATGTTTGTTTTGGCAGTACATTCACGTCCGATCTCAGATCCAGGGTTACCTGATCCATTTCATATTCGCTGATTTGCGCAGTCAACCTCATTTCCCTTCCTATGCGCAATGCATGTTTTCCAAGTTTCTAGACTATGTGAGGTTCTCCTGACCCCGCACACCTAGTGATAAGTTCCTGTAGTCCTTTTACTGCCTTGATGTTGCATAGAAATTTCATGCATGTCTCCAGAAAGGTAGTGAGCATTGAAGGATCTATCCGTGGTTCTAGTTGATCCTTACTACTTGAAGTGGAGGCCTCCGTGAAGCTCTTCTTGGCTTCCATGAATGTCTCCTTCGCGCATTGTAAATCGAATTCAGGTTCTTTTGTGGGAGCCTTGTGAACCCACACACTTTCTTCTGACTTCTTACCTTTATCATCATCAGTGGTCATACCACTCCTGAGCACTATGTTTACATTTAAGTCTTCTTCACATGACTCAGACCTCATCATCTGAAAATTCTGAGTCAGAGGAGGCTGGAGTACCCCTTTCTTTCATAACCTCGCTATCAATGTAGGGCAGTCTTCTGCCTCAGGATCAAACTAAGTACAATACAAACATGATGTCCTTGTCGAGTTTGTACAATCATAGGCATAGTGCCCTGGCCCTCTGCAATTGTAATAAATTAGTTGTTTGCGACCCCTTCTTGGTCCCATTCCACCTCGACCTTGTCGGCACCCCTAAAATCCGGCATGTGCCATTCCTTCATTTGGGTCAAGGGTTCGCGTTTCGGTCTGCACCGTGTAGGCAAGAGTCCGATCCATTATTAGTTCATACCTTCTGCAGGTGCATTCATGATGGCCTACCGACCTATAGAATTTACAAAACAATTCCTGGGACGTCTGCGTATACTTCTGCAATAGATGACAATTATCCGTAGTGTGTTTTCCTCCTATCTGATAGATTGTGCACCATAGTGCAAGCACCGTGCTTGGTCTTGCTTGTGCCTCAGGTTTTAATGGCATTGGCCCTCCTGCCACCATGTAATTCATGAACACTGGAAAATGGTCCTTGTCATGCCCCTGGCCTTTTCATTTTATGCACCATACCTCCTCGCGCACCTCTGGCTACGGTGTCATGTCCTGTTTCAAACTCTGCATCTCCAGACACAAATTTTGCAGTTGTGCGTGGATTTGTTGGACTCTCACATTGGGGTCTTGTATAGGGGTCTCATGCAATCTCATTGCCATCTCCAAAGCTTCGGCCTGGGTGGAAAGATTTTGTTGTGATAGCACCATCCTTAAATGTGGTGTTAATGATTCTACAAACCATGCACGGTGCTGTCCATCCATCAAAGTCATGTTGGCTTCATGAATCATACTCTTCAGTCTTTGGTCCAAATCCTAGGGGGTCTTGCCCAAGAGCATCATGATATCCTTAAACCTAATAATTGATTGTGTCTCCGACTTTGGCCTGCTAAATTCCCTGTTCAGTGTGGTCTGGATTTCTGCGATTCTTGTGTTTGGATGGTCATTAGAATGCTTGATGTACCATGTTAATGCATGATCCTGCAATGCTCTTACCAATGTAGCCTTTTTTATATTGTCATCCACAACTCCTTGTGCTTCCCATACTGCCCTTACCACAAACCAGAACTGGTTCCCATACTTGCCATATTGTACTGTGGTGGAAATGGAGGTGGGGTGGGTGGAGATGGAGGTGCAGAGGGTGAGATGGGTGGTGTTGTAGGTGGAGGTGCTAAGCACAGAATTCGTTGTCTTATCAGACTGACTTTGCTTCTCAGAGAAACTCTCGCAAGCTCTTCCTCGCTTTCTTGTGAGGGTGAAATTAAGGGACTGGTTTCTAATTCTTCACTACCTCTTCTTTTGTAGATCTTCCCACTTCGCATTGTCCCAAACATTAATTTATTCGGATAACCCACTTTTCACACAATAGCATCTTAATCCAAGTGTTCAAAGATTTAATATACTTACCTCATGGTCCTTTGAGGAAGCGTCGCTTTGCCTCACTGTAGCTGATAGTCGTATCTACCGCGAACTCAGTGATAAATCCTCCTATAATTCGATCGAGCCAATGGTCCACAACTCGTGCAATCTTATCTCCTGACACTTCTAGTCTGCACACTAATTCCAAAGTCCACATGATTGGTTTGTCAAGCCTGCACCTTCCATGACTATCTGCTAACTTCGCGATCCACTCATACAACTGAGAAGGAAAGGATGCAAAGAAATTTTTGGGGATTTTCATATATAAGTAGCACTCCAACCACTATTCCTTAGTTACTCATGGATTCCTATTTTCCTGCATCGCGAACTCGTAAATATTCTTGTCCAACCACCCATCAATTTCTTTCTTTGTTGGATTTGAGTGACACGACATCAAACATCCCTTATGCAGATCCCAGTCCCGGCAACAGAACCACTTATTGGCTTGTATGGGCCTGACCCAGAATCAGAGATGATTTAGCCAAACAAATCCTGGTACTACTGTCCCTTTCAGCAACAGACTTTGGAGCACGAACTGAGGTGTCACCCGAAGTAGTATGGGAGGGTGTTAGAACCAAGTTTCTGCACCCTAGAGATGTCTGATGGTTTTTTGGTGGTCTGTTGTTTGACCTTATGCGCACATCGCTACATGCACCTATCAATACCTTGCAGCCTGCAATGCTACCTTCGCGCAGCTCTGCTCGAGGAGTGATCCATGTTATTACCCAAGTTTCTTACTATTAACCCGATATTATCTGATTACTTAACTTATCTGTATTGCAGCAATAATGCTGCAACTCCTGGGACTCTCGTCTTTACTTTTATCAACCTGGTAGTTCGTAACAAACTTGGAAGCGACGGTGTTGTATGCACAAGTACTAGCTCTTGCCGCAGCTATCACTTGGTCAACTGGCACAAGTCTGCTAGGAGCTTAAGCAAACTTCTATGAGCTCTTAGAAGAAGATTTTTAACTGATGAATGAAAGCTAACTCAAAGGGGCTAATTTACTTGCAGAAAGAAACTGGAAAGCGGAAAGGAAATGCAAACCCTGGCAAACCCTAATTTTCCTAGCTAGCCCTACTGATGCGAAAAAGAGGATGCAAGCTACTGAAAGAGATGCCATTGACTTCTAGGAAGGTAAAATGCATGTGTCTAAGTTATCACTATCTGAAGAAAACATCTTTTTGTATTTTTGAATAAGTTGTCACAATTATCATGCATACAATTTAACTGTTTTTGACTGTGCAGAGGTGGATTGGCAAGAGGAAATGCTTGGAAGAGGTCGGGAAGGTTCAGAGAGGGCCTAAGGGGTCCCTAACACCCTTCCAAAGAGTTTCACAGAGTTTGACTATCAAGAAACCTCATTCGTGAGCTTCTACAGGAAGTCTACAGGGGTTCTACAGGATGTTTCAGGAATTTCTACATGATGTTCAGAAATTTCTACAGGATGTTTAAAAATTGGATTTTGGAGGATGGGTGAGTGAGGGAAGATGCATGAATGGATATGGAGGTAGGATAGGGGTCTGAAGTGGCCCAGGGACTGGTGGATGGAGTGGTGAGAAGGTGTAGATAGCTAAGTTGGCTCAAAGAAGGATGAAACAATGATGTACAAAAACTAGGGTTATGTGAGCAAATGTGGCAAACGTGAGGTAAGGATTCTAATTAGACGGTGGAGTGGATGGTGCTGATGGAGAATAAGCAGATGAAGGAGTGGTACAGGTGCTCTGCAAGTCGTTTTTCCAATCTGAACCAACAAAGACTTGTAAATTCAAAGACCTAGTTACGTTGACCTAATTTGCTAGCTGTCAGTAAAGAGAATGAACAGAAGTGTGACCTGCAATGAAACCATGTATTTTAACTCATTCAACTAAGAAAACGAAAGTCTGAACTTGTAACCAACTTCTACACATGAAGATCAAACACTAGTGATTGCATGGCAAAGCAAAATCAGTGTTTTTGTGGGCAGCAAAGTCATCCTAGTCACAGCTCTTGATCCCACTGAGGGAGAGGTGAAACCATAGATGTTTGTTGGCCCTTTTCTTGAAGCTTTTTATGTTAGCAACCGATCAACTAAATCTGAGCATGAAAATTTATTTTAATCATCAAAAACAACCTAAATAACAAAACAAAAATTAAATCTAAATAGCAGATTTTATTCTAAGAATGTAGCAAAGACACATGAAAGTAAACAAAGGAGGTACTGGGCACTTGAGATGGGCCCAACCCCAAGAGCTACAGCCTCCTAAGAGAGATTTATAATTGGTGCAAATCTGGATTCATCTTTATTGAGCAAGAAATGTTACATTCCAAAAACTGTCCACAAGGAGAACTTGAAAATGTGCTGAAAGCAAAGCTAATCTACTGCCTAAAAATCAAACTACAAAATGACTACAAAATGAATACAAAATGACTAACTGAAATGAGGCCCTAAGCCCTCTTATTTATACAAATTGAGGACCCCAACAGTCCTCCTAAACTTTAGGGACTCGGCTGCCCAAAACTTGCAGTTAACAGCAGTCCTACTTGACTTGCTTGGCTGCCCTTGCGATAATTGATTTGGTGGCCTTTGAACTCCGAGCTAATGGAGGAGAATTTGAGGTAAGGGCCCATAAATGAAGGGGACACCTTCCTACAAATCCTCTCCCTTGTTCTCCCACGAATTTGGCTGCCAAGTGCTCATTAAAACCTTCAATTTTGTCTCCAAATTGACCAAAAAGGCTACACAAAGCACACATTAGACTTGTTGGCATAATGACTAACCCAATTCACTCTATTAGCATAAATATAATAAAAAACATGCAATAAACTAATGAGAATGGTGGATTAAGTCAAATTAGGAGGTTGAATGAGCCCATATAATTATCCATTTTTGGGGCTCATCATCACCCCCCTACTGAAAGTGTTGCTCATCCTCTGAGCAACCAATCTATCTCCTCATCTTTGATGGCCCTGGTGGCCTCCCTGTCATGCTAAGCTTCTGAAGTGATGTCCTCTTCTCGGTCATGAAATCATGCTTTTCTCTCTGCTTCTTCCCACTGCCTGCTCCTTTTCCTAGAGAATTCTCAGCTTTGGTATGATTGTGCAAGTATATTCAATCAGATGGTGGCAATGGTGGTGAAAGGAGATGAAACTAGTGGAGGATGGAAGAAAAGAGTGGTTGCATGCCTCCTCAATAGACTTCAAGCTTCAAATCCCTCTCCATAATCGATTCTGGCCTGCCCAAAGGCTCTACAGGATGTTTTTGGTAGAAATACAGAACTTCCTGTAGAAAGTCCTGTAGCTTCCTGTAGAAGGTTGAACCATGATTAGATTATGTCTGAACCCTGAAAAAATGAGTGTTCATGGAGGGGATGGATGTGAGGATTCCTGGGAACTTGGTAGGGACCCTTCTGCTTGTGTTGGGAGGCCCCCTTTCCGCATTGTGTTCCTGCAACCTGCAACAATTTCCAGGGATTAAACTTGTTTTTTTCTCTTTGTTTCTTCCTTCTTCTTCTTTCTTGCTTTTCCTCTTGCTTTTCCTGTGGCTTCCCCTATGATGGTTTGCCCTAGGTTTTCTCTCCCTTAGCTTCCTTACCCTTAGTTTTCTTCTTTGCCTCAATATCTTGCTTCCTCATGCTCTGTTTTGGCTTTCTTCTCATCTTGCTTAGTTTTTGCCTTCTCTGCTTTAGTCTTTTTCTTTTCTATTCTGGATCTTCCTTCTCACCTTCTATTTTGATTTCCTCCTTGGTTTCAAGTCCTTCTTTCTCCATTTTGGTCTTTTCCTCTTTTTCTATTTCCTCCTCATCTTCCCCTGCCATATTTCTAAAAATCTCCCTGTCATGATGTGTGGTGACTGCTGGAAATGTTCAGGTGAGGAGGGAGGAAACAAACTTTCAAAACCGGAAATAGAGAAATGGCTGAGGTTTGTCTTTCTGGAGTCAGGAATTTCTCATGTTATTCTTTTTCACAACATCAATTTGCAATTTTTCCTCGAACTGTTTCCAACTTGAATTTGCTTCTCGTTTTTTTTTTTTTTTTTGAGAAAAATCAATACCTTTGACAGAACAAAGAATATTTATAACACAAGGTTTTGCTTCAGAGAGTGGATAGTCTTGCAAATTTTGTTTCTCATAGGTTGGCTTATATGGTTGCATCCTTTTTTCAAAAGAATGTGAGAAAGGAAAAGGCATATTTCGGATGCAGAGGAGGAAAATGGAGAGACTGTGTATAACCCAAAGGAGGGAAAAAACATAGGCAACATTTTAATCTTCACTTCCATTTATTTCAACCCAATATTGTGTTTTTAATCCTCCACCTTATATAAATATCATATGCAGAGAAGTTTCCTGAGCCTACCTCGTTTGGAGCTTGAAATTTGCCGAAAATCCCACATTTTCTTTCTGCATGGTTGTTTTCTGCATTTCTTGTAGACGACTTCCTGTAGAAATGCCTGTAGAGCACCCCTGCACCTCTGAGCAAGCCTGATACACAACAAAATCTCGAAGACTGGTAGAAAAACTCAGTGGAGGACTATAGGTTAACCGATTATGCACACTTTAGTTGAGGATGTGGAAAGTGCACATGAACAATAGTTCATGAGTTTCAGCTGAGCCGTCTTTAATTGTTGTGTGATTTGTGGTGAGGTGGCAAAAACATGTGCGCTGGCTTTTTCGAACTGCAGTGATGTTATGAACTGCATGTCTTCTTCTATTTGTTAATCATATGATGTCCTGTGCGCTGGAGTTCAACACGTCCACCACTGCCTGTGTTTTTGAACTTCCACGTGAATGACTATACATGCATTCTGCGTGATTTTTTGCCTGGATGAGTGCAATCGAATATGGCTAGCTTCTTGGCTGAATCCCCCCATCTCATTCGATGCAGTGCTTATATTAGATTCATGCAATAGAGGAACAAGTTTTAGTCACGTACCTGAAGTCAAATGGTTGCTGTGAGGTGCTTTTTGCTGCTGCATGCATCTGTTTTGGTGGTTGCATGATGGCTCCTTTGTGCTATAAGCTCTTTGCTATCTGATGTGTGGTTATTTTTCTTGTGCAGGTATCCTCTAGCCGGATCTAAGCTGCAGGAGTTCATTTCCACGTTCAGATCTGCACCCTCAAGCTGCTGCTGCTGAATTTTCACAGGACCGAAACTTGTTTTCGCCATTGCTCCCGAACGATAGATCGGATCGATCTGAAACTTGCTGAGCATGTTCCTATCATTATGATGCACCTCCCATGGAAAAATTGCGATCAATGGATGCATAGATTTTGAGAAAAATGGAAAATGGGTGAGGATTTCAGAGATCAATTTCTCAGAAACTGTGCATCAGAATTGGCTGAAACTGCTTGGGTAGGTTACTATCACCCATATGAATCTCCCCATGAAACAGGTTTTGAAATGGATGCACGGATATGGAGAAAATGCAAAAATGGCTGAAGGTGATGGAGGCTGATTTCTTGGAAACCGTGCACCGGAATTGGCTGAAACTGCTCAGGCATGTTGCCATCACCTTGCACAATTCCCCATAAAACGGTTTTGCAAATGGATGCACGGTTTTCATGTTATGGAAAGAACAAATTCTGTTCTATGTATTTTTTCTTCAAAGCATTCTGCAAGTTTTTGCATGGTGAAAAAGATTGAGCTTGGGCTGTGATGCAGGCATGGAGATGATGGAGGAGGAGTTTGAAAATTGCAGGAGGACTTCTGAACCCTTGAGGAAGCTACCATGTTCGTCAAACTACTTTTTTCGATCCATTTTTAACTTCTTGTAGTTTCTACAGGAACATCCTATAGAAGGCACAAAAATTCCTTTGACCTTGTTTTGAGTGATCCTCCTGACCTGAAACGTCCTTACTGCAACCTGCAACTATTCAATGCAAATTAGGTTTATTTTTCTTTTTTTCTTTTTCTCCTTGTTTTGAAAAACAACTAGGGTGCCTCATGGAGGTTTTCACCCTAATTTCCTGCCCTGGGTGCCTCCAAGGGAGGTTTTCAACCAGAGATCTTATTCTCTTTTCTCTTTTTTCCCAACCCATTGACCGCCTCATGGAGGTTTTCAATCAATGAACCAATCTAAGGCGCCTCTAAGGAGGTTTTCACCTTAGATTTTTATTTTTCTCTTATTTTCATTTTTTTCTTTTTCTTTTTTTTTCTACCCTACCCTACTTGAAAAACAAAATCATTTTCAAGTATAAGAATACTTCCAATGGAGCCATGTGCACATCGAGATTAGAGACAAGATGATGTGAAGGCTTGAAATGCATGCTTTGACAGGTATTCGGATTTCAGAGACCAAATGATCTGACTTTGAAGGGATCAAACATAGCTGAGGAAGATAGTACCACTGCAACTTAGTGACCGTCTGAAACCATATCTCAATATAGCTCTGATATCCTTGGTCCTTTTGCTGATCTGGATCATTCTTCATGTCACCTTCTATCATGACTTTCTCATCTCCCTCTGTTTGATGATCTTTCTCTTGAATACATGGAAGATTTGATGGTAACCATGAGGGAGATTTCTTGATCTTTGCTTCTGATGTCTTCTCTTCATCAAGTGCAGCCCAGGGTTCTTTGATCTCTTCTTTTGAATCTTCTTTTGCCTTTGGTCCTTCAATGTTGTCAACATAATCTCTGCTTTGCAACACTCTTCCTGAGCTATGGTGAAGATCATTGAGCTCAAGAGGAGTCATTTGGACATGTTGTGTCCCAGCATTGCAATTGTGTTGAGCTACTCCAATGGATAGGTTTGGAAATGGTGGTATGGGTAGCTGAGTGGGGGCGTAGATTTGAGATGGATGTGGATGGGGTTGTGGTTGGGTAGGCATTTGGGGTTGCCTTGGTGAAGCAGGAGGCGATGGTTGTGGACGAGCAGGTGGTGGAGGAAAAGAAGCAGGAGGAGTGTTGTATTGGGGCCTCCACCCCTGATGAGGTGCATTCCACTAAGGCTATGGCTGAGCATAAGAGTGAAACGAATGAGCAGCTGGTTGGGCATAATATGGATCTATGAAGGAACAAGGAGGAGGTGTGAACCAGGAAGGATGAGTAGGGGGACCCCAAGAAGGCATGAAAGTGGCTTGATAGGGGTCATAATAGGTCTCGGATGTCCCTTGCAGTTCCTGTTGATAAGATCTAGGTTCATGTGGCCTCCTTTGGTTCATATAGTAGAGTGATTCAGTGGCTCCTTTTGCCCTCTGATATGTAGCTTTGATTCCAGGCAAGGAAGGGCACTGATTCGTAGGATGGTATTCTTCACAGACGAAACACACTTCTAGGGAGTGCATTGGACATTTGTCCCTAGGATGATTTCTAGTGCACCTAGGACAAAAGATGGCCAAAACCCTCTTGGCTTCCTCTTGCTTCTTTTAGATCCACAGGGTATCCAATTGCATGGCAAGAAACTGCCTCATATCACTCTTGAAATCTTCCATCTGATCTTCAAATTCATCTTTGGACAAGGTGCTACTCCCAACATTTCTGCTTGTAGCCATTTGCTCCAGAGGAATGGTTTCTTCTTCTTCTTCCCTTGAGGTTCTTCAAATATGTCTTGCTATCCACCTAAGGGTTCTTTAATCACATCCATCGAAGAAGAGAGAATTTTGGCTGTGTGAAGCAGTGGGGGTGTTGTGCAATCATTTTTCTAACTTATCTCTACTCCTACAAGGCATGAAATGAAATATTTTTGGTTGATTTTTGCTTTTTTCTACTTCTAACTGCAAATCTGAAATAGATTGAACTGCAACTAACTATCTTGCTAAAATGAAAATGCGGAATTGAAATGAAAGCAAGAAAGGACAAATCTGTTTTGCTCAAATGAAATTGCAGGAATGAAATGCTAGTCTACGCTTGCGGAATTGAAATGCTAATCTACGCTTGCAGAAATGAAATTGCGGAATTGAAATGCTAATCTATGAAAGCGGGAAATGCTAATCTACTTTTGCATAAATGAAATTGCATAATGGAAATGAAATAAACTACTTAGCAGAATATTGTAGTGGAAAATAGAAGAAAAGCGGCAATCACCAATACTTTGACGCTTCCCCGGCAACGGCGCCAAAAAGATGGTGGGCTCCAGTATTGCAGCAATAATGCTGCAACTCCTGGGACTCCCGTCTTTACTTTTATCAACCCAGTAGTTCGTAACAAACTTGGAAGTGACGGTGCTGTATGCATAAGTACTAGCTCTTGCCGCAGTTGTCACTTGGTCAGCTGGCACAAGTCCGCTAGGAGCTTAAGCCAACTTCTATGAGCTCTTAGAAGAAGTTTTTTAACTGATGAATGAAAGCTAACTCAAAGGGGCTAATTTACTTGCAGAAAGAAACTGGAAGCGGAAAGGAAATGCAAACCCTAGCAAACCCTAATTTTACCAGCTAGCCCTACTGATGCGAAAAAGAGGATGCAAGCTACTGAAAGAGATGCCATTGACTTCTAGGAAGGTAAAATGCATGTGTCTAAGTTATCACTATCTGAAGAAAACATCTTTTTGTATTTTTGAATAAGTTGTCACAATTATCATGCATACAATTTAACTGTTTTTGACTGTGCAGAGGTGGATTGGCGAGAGGAAATGCTTGGAAGAGGTCGGTGTTGTTGGGAAAAGTATCTATTCAGAACGCCCCTATCCCACTCTAAGGTGTGATAGTGCCTTAGCAACAAACAGGGAAAACTACTTGAGTATTCTTCTTTATGAAATATAAACACAGAGGAAGGATGAACTAACCTGTGTCTTGCGCTAGTTTGTTGATCCAATCACTCTCCTCTTCGTCAGCTTCCAGCTATCTGCTCCCTTACTGGCCCAGCTTCACCAAGTTCCTGCAAGATCACAGAAGAGAGAAACTACACAAAGGTATAGATTTACATTCATAAAAAGCTTAGGATCAGATTAAGCTAAACATGCAAATATAACAAAACATCACTGATACACAAGCATGTAGGAGAAACTCAAATAGTTTTATTGATGCAATAAGAAGATCCAGGAGGAGATACAACCAAGTGAGTCCTGATCCAGCATCTACCTCCCAGCAAAGGAATCCCTTCCTCACCTCCAACAAAGCATAAATCACCCAATGCACTAATCTCAATCTCAAACCAACAACAATTCTCTGCAAAGTACAAAATTCCAGCCTTTGGATCTCTGGGATGAGGGATCCATATATAGATGTAAGCACAGAGGATGAGTCAGCTTATGTTTTGACTTGTGGCTTCTCTCTGTCAGTTCTTGCTTCCACTTGGAGGCTGAGAGCCTGTTATAGACATTTTTGTGCCTTACAGCATGAAGCATAAAATGTCGATAATCTGAGGGATCCAAAGTCCCTAAACACGTTGTTCCTACCCCTAGAGGAACAAGGTCAGCAAACCACAACACTGAAAATCAGTTCTCCACCTGAAAACACTCAAAAACAAGCTATTTCTGGATCATGTCAACTGCTCCACTGAGCATCTGCGCTGAATGTCAACTGCTCCACTCTGTACCTGCACTGAATGTCAAAAGCAATGAAGGCTACCTGCGCTAGGCAAGATTGGCCAAGTGGCACAGTCATTCTGCAAGGTGTCAGATGCCCAGGAAGCTTCCAAAATGACACTTGGATCAGGGAATTCACCTTGTGATGAGTAAGCGGATCTAGATCTCCAAGTGGAAGCAAGAAACTCCAAGTGGACTCAAGAACTGAAGTATAACTGAAGTGGGGGAGGACACTAGTCAGCTTCATGCCAGCCTCAAGCTGACTCATCCTTTCTCCAAAACTCCTATATATAGAGCTCTCTCATGAGGTCTAAGGAGGCTGGAATTTTGTGCAAGTAAGGAAGTGCTGTTGGTTTGAGTATAGAACTATTGGGTGATTGCTTTGAAGGAGGTGAAGAGGAGATTTCTTTCTGCTGGGAGGTGTTGCTGGATTGGGCCTATTATGGTTGTAACACTCTCAGAACTTTACTTCTTCTATTAATAAAGTATTTTAGGTTCTTCTATATGCATGTATCTCTATGGTGAATTGATGCTTGTATATTTGATTTATTCTAATCCTTGAATCAGTTATGGATGTATGCTTCTTGTAGTTTCCTTTCTTTGTGCTTTTACAGGATCTTTGTGTAGCTGGGCTGGTGAAAGAGCAAGGAGCTAGGAGCAAGCAGCAAAGAGGGAAGATTGGATCAACCACTAGCGGAAGATAACGGTTAGTGGATCCCTTTTCTCTTCTCTCTCTCATCTCATAAAGAAGTAATCTTGAATAGCTTTGCTTTGATTTTTGCTGAGGTACTATCACCCTTAGAGTGGGATAGGGTCATTCCGTATTGGATACTTTTCCCAACAACAAATTGGCGACTCTGCTGGGGATCATATCTTGTTGGTTGTTTGTGTTTTTTGCTATTCATTTCATAAACAAAGGGAGTACCGAATCGAACTGCATTTGGATCTTTCAAATGCAAAGTAGAGGGCAACTACTCTAGCTCAGTTTCTGGGCAAGTTTATGATTTGAAGAGCTGATCCACAAGGACTCTAATAAGCTCTTAGTGATAGCTTTTCATCCTCCTTGTCATCCCTTAGTGTGTCCTTGACTGATAGCTTCTGATTTGAGCAAAAACTGTGAATTTTTGAGCAATCTGTGACCCGGAAACCACCAGAAACGAAAGTTTCGTTCTTTAGTGCAGGCTGTACAAAGGCTGTTTGCATTTCAGCGCAGTTCCCGAAGGGGCTACCTGCGCTGAAGGTCAAACAGGCAGTGTTCCACCTGCGCTGGACCAGTCCTGCCTTGTGCTGCTGGGGTTTCCTGCTGTTTCTTGCCCTATTTTCACTCTTGTTTTTGCTGTTTGTTACCAGTCAGTGTGCCTATCTAAAACCAACTTTTCTTTGTCACTATTCCACCTCGGTTGTATAAAGAAACTGTGTTTGTTCTTTATGTATTTCTTGTACATTTACAGTTTCCCATAACGAAAGTGAACTAGTCTTGCTGTGGCCTCTTAGATCTAGACCTGTGATAAAGTGTCGTTTTGATCTTAAGAGTTAGTTTGTTTGCTGTTCATAGCTGATTGAGCTTTTGCTTTCGTCTTTTGGTTTGAATTTATATATTTCTAGTGTCAAAACAAGTAAATCTTAAGGTGTCTTTTGATTTTGGACAAGTTTGTTTGCTTTCACTTGAAATTGAATTCAAAATTATACAACAGCTTTCTTTTTGTATTGCACCAACATTAAGAAAGAGAAAAGAAATGCTTGCATTGTGCATATACATTATGACAGTTTGCATGTTGATTTAAGGAAAATGCATTAGTGTGTGCTCTATGATCTGTGTGAAAAGGTGTTATCTTTCTTTTCCCTCAGTAGTTAAGGTTTTCAAAGTTGAAAGATTGAAAAGCTTGCTTATCATCTTAGACTGCATTTAGGAGTGTTATCATACATCTCGTGGTGATCCATAAAGGCAAACTGCTAAACAAGATCAACCTTAAAATAAATTGAATTTACATAACAACGCAATGAAACATAACGCAAACACATAGAGGTCTAAGCTAGAGACGTGTTCCGGCGTCGTTAAACGTGATATCTTAGTGTTGAGTGTTTGGGTGATTCCTCCACGGTGAAGCGATAAGTATCAATACGGACTTGTGCTCCCACGTACCGTCGCATATATATTGGGAGACCCCTATAGGAATAAAGCCTTTATCCAATAGGAAACCGTGTCGGCCGCCCTACTGATCGCAATGCAGTGAACACAGCATTCACGAAGATCGACCACTCGTACCGTAAAACGTATTCTGTGGTTTTGCGAAAAGTTTGGCACACCCTCTGCCTAGAACTCCAGAGCAGTTTCTTTTGGCCTTTTTCAAACTCTATAACTGAAAAAGTCCATCCGAGCATTTGTCACTTCGGGCTCATTAAAACATCGAAGGAGACTAGAGTCATCTTTAGCTTTTTCTCGACTCTTAAAAAGTGAAAAAGCAAGTTGTGTCTAAGCGTCGTTATAAAATCTATTTTAAACGGAACATAATCACCTCCTATTCCCGCGTTGATCTTAAAGTTGAGAACATGGAACGCCCCAACCAAGGAATTCCACCTGATGGAAATCTTAGTCCATTCTCCTCTTGGGGAGAAGTTGGTGCGCCCCACATGGCCACATTGTCGTTTCCAGGACTGACAATTGGCCTGCCTATTTGGCTATTCACAACTAATGTAGTTCAGACCACCATGGTTCCTGAACAGTCGAGTCAACAGTTAGATGAGTCTAGAGCTGCCCACCAGCCTTCAACTTCCTATAACTCTTCCTCCAATCCTTCATCTTCGCAGGGTAGAGCTGGCAAAAGCCAAGCTCCCATGGAGAAGAAGGAGAAGAAGAAGAAGGAGAAGAAGAAGAAGGAGCCTAAGGCGACTGGGGGCAAGCAAAAGACATCTGACAAAAACCCACACACAGCACAAACCGGGCCTAAATTGCCATGTGTCATATGTAGAGGAGACCACTTCCATAGAGATTGTCCCTGTATTCCCCGGATACTAAGGGACTGGTCACCTCGTTTGCACAATTCGGGAGCATCAACCTCTGATAGCCATGTTGATTGCGTACCGTCAACCAGCGAAAGTGAAGGTTCAAGACAAAGAGGGGGAGCAAGATCCCCCTGCAGACTGTGTGAAGGCAATCACGCCATCCACCGTTGTCCCTTCTTAGACGAGGCGAAGAGAGTTTTGGAAAACCGCCCGGTTTCACCGTTGAAACTTCCTCCTGGATACAAAAAACTCGTGCCGAGTCCTTCGTTGGTTGAAAATACAGCTGGCCTGCTCAAGTGGTCAGCTGAAGCGTCAGTCATTGAAAATGAACCTACTGAATCCAGACCAGACGAAAGTCTAAAGGTCGATACGGTAGTTGACCTGGTTCTTCCTTCAGAGGTTTCATCCTCAAATGACACCGTCACTAAAGATTCATCTTCAAATGACACCCTCACTAAAGAGAATAAGGATGACACCATCCAGATTCTTTTCATCAACACAGATTCTGATGAGCATCAGGGCAATGCGCCCATTCCTTTATTGCAGGAAGGAACATCGTCAGGATCGTATCCGGCCATGTATTCGGTCCCACCACCAAGCAACCTGGTTGTGTCCTTTGATTGGAACCAACTAGGCAGACCCCGGTTACCAGCCAATATACCATTCAGAATCATAGTCCAAATCTACAGAATGGTAATGGCTGGAACTATCATTGATGAAGGGGCATCTGTGAGTATCCTTTCCTCTATTGCTTGGAAAGCACTGGGTTCCCCAGAGCTTTTACCTGAGATAAGAAATCTCTCGGGTTTTGATAAAGGAACCAGTCGACCGTTAGGGATCCTCCCCAATGTACCTGTTACATTGAAAGGGAAGACCGTTCAAATGAACGTGATGGTCATTCAAGGACCCTTGGATTATAACCTACTCCTTGGACGAGACTATATATATTGCATGGGAGCTATAGTCTCCTCACTCTTTAGAGTAATGTGTTTTCCACACGAAGGAAGAATGGTCAAGCTCGTAGACCAACTTTCATTTCCGCGATCACGCATCGCAAATAGTCAAATGCCAACCCTGAATGGTCTATTCACCCAAGAAATGTCTCCACCCCCAGTCCTCCTTCCCGATGAATGCGAGTAATTCGGAAAGATGGGACTAGAACCCAGGGGGCATGCATCCTGGTCTGCTTCGGGCAGAGGAAACCCTAGGTATAAGGTAGAATTTCCGCGAAAGAATATGACTAGTCCGTACCCCGTCCGAAAAAAGGAAGAGAGGGTTGTTCTAGAATAAGATTCTTTTGTCAAAGTTATGTGTTTGATGATTTCTAGTCATTCACCTTTGTCTAAATAGGTAGGCAATACCAAAGAGAGAGATTCCTTTGCGGCAGCAAATTGTAACCATCCTTGGGTAAAAAAGGCAAGCCTCACCCATTAAAACAAATGTTTTGAAGGATAAGTAGGGGCAGCCTCCAAAGAAAGAGATTCCTTTGCTGCAACAAATTGTAACCATATTTGAGTAACCTAATGATAGACATCGTCGAAGAAAGAGTTTCATTTGCGGCAGCAAATAAAACCATTTTTTGGATAACCTGAAAGAGGCAAGCCTCACCCATCAAAACAAATGTTTTGAAGGATAAGTAGGGGCAGCCTTGAAATTGTACTTTATACCTGGGGGCATGCGAACCTTTTGGAGTGCAAGCAAAGAGCGGTTATTTATCTGTTTTTTGGATTAGTCGTTTCCGAACTTGCATAAAGAAAGGATGTGGGGCAAAGGTCAAAATTTGCCAAATGAGGAGCATAGCTTCGTGAGATAAAGCTCCATAAAAAATAGCTATCTCACAGGAGACATTTCCTATCTTATGACTGGTATATCGGGCAGTTTTACCGCGGAATTTATGCTCGTTAAAAAATAGAAAAGCGAGATCCGAGCAGTTTTAGCGTCATAGTTCATGCTCGTTAAAAAATAAACATAAGCTTTTGAGCAGTGTTTTGGCGCGTTCAAGCTCTTTAAAAAATGAACCCAGTATCGGTAAATAACCATTGTGATCGTAAATTTATTAGCCATAAAAGCCTTGGTCGTGTTTGCACCTGCCACCTCCATTTCATTTGGCCAATCGTTCACCTCCATATGATTGTTTACCCATTTTGAGGAACAGCTGCGAAGAGTGATTTCACTTAGCCATCCTTGTGACACTGCCGTGATTGGAAAATTCCAACCTATACCTGGAATCCGCTGCTATCCCTGTTTATCACTCGTTCCTCAAAAGACGAGTCTTCTTTGAGCTCTTTTCTCCTGACTCGTAAAATATGAAAAGTTTGCCGAGTTTTGGCCTTCCAGCTCGTTAAAGTGACTGGAAGAGCTATCCCTCCTCTAGATTTTAATCTTTTTGGACCTGAGGGATTATTGCACAAAAAGGTCGAGCGCTTGTTTTATTCGGCTCGTTAAAGTTATCAAAAATTCATCCTGTCTGTATTGTTTTATACTTTTTCGGACTTAAGGGATTAGATGACGAAAAAGGAATTTTGGAGTTAACTTTCTGTACCTTTTCAGACTCTCTAAAAATGAAAAGGACCGAGTTTTCCTTGTCGTTAGACTCGTTAAAATGATTAAATAGCGACAAACTTGTCTTTAGACGAGAACGAGTTTCCCTATCGCTAGGCTCGTTAAAACATAGCGATGGGCTTGCCCGAAGGGCAGGTTATAGAACAAGCATATGTTATCCTCCTCAAGCTTGACAAAAATAAAGAGGTACTGGTCAGAATTGACCGGGGAAAAATTGGGAGAACCTCAAAGCTTTAATGGTAGCAAGTCGCTCTTGAACATGACACTTTTCCTCCGTATCACATCGGGTTGGGTTGTTTCATTCACCGGTCTCATCACCATGGTCCTCGCCAAACCATCCAAATTTGGGGTAATGCTACCGATCCATCACATCGGTGTCGTTATATGTTCAAGAGATGTTGTTCAGAAAGAGTCAACCGTGTCCCATCCACTGCCATACATTATCCTTCATCCACCCATGATCGCCACCCTGAATCATATTTCACAGATTGTTTTCACCTCCACTAAAATCATTAGCTCCGTTCCGTGTCATTGATGTGGGATTCATTAAGGCCCTCCTTTGACGGATCGCTTCTTGTTGACTTCAGCTCATTATCCAAGAAGTTGATCTAGGAACAAACCCCCCCAGTACTTTGAAGCTTGCATGCCTCAATGGCAAGTTTCTCACTTCCGGCGACAGGTATACATCAATGACCTTCGACCAGAAGATTTTGCGTGGTGTTCGACGCCAAGTCCTTTATTCACACCACGTGAATTGTACTGCAGTACCTTGAGGGTCATTGTCATTATTGGTGATTCCTCTCGCGCTTGTTAACGGTTTGCATTATTGACCGGTAATCAAGCGATGTCTTTCCATGTTCGACTTCAGCGCAATTCTCACATGGATTGACTTGTACTTAGAGTGAAGATCGAACGAGTTTGAAGACTCCGGATCTAGTTTCATCCATTCGAGCTATGATATATATATTCAGGATATAAAGACATTTGTTATGTACATCATTGCAACGGATGATCATCCTACTCAAAGGATGATAATTTCAGCAGAGAATTATCAGTCTACCATCAGACGATCGTCTGTTCTATGTACCAAAATGAATTTATAAAGCTAAGCATGGGAATGCCCGCCTCAGCTAGGTCATGAAAGCAGAATGAAAAATAATGTATTGTATTGTATTTTATTACAGGGCACCTCTCAGCGATTGAATGAACTTCGGATCCTCCTGATAAAGCATTTCACCCGATAAACGACCTCATACTTTAGGGGGCAACTGTTATAGACATTTTTGTGCCTTACAGCATGAAGCATAAAATGTCGATAATCTAAGGGATCCAAAGTCCCTAAACATGTTGTTCCTACCCCTAGAGGAACAAGGTCAGCAAACCACAGCACTGAAAATCAGTTCTCCACCTGAAAACACTAAAAAACAAGCTATTTTTGGATCATGTCAGCTGCTCCACTGAGCATCTGCGCTGAATGTCAACTGCTCCACTCTGTACCTGCGTTGAATGTCAAAAGCAATGAAGGCTACCTGCGCTGGGCGAGATTGGCCAAGTGGCACAGTCATTCTGCAAGGTGTCAAATGCCCAGGAAGCTTCCAAAATGACACTTGGATCAGGGAATTCACCTTGTGATGAGTAAGAGGATCTAGATCTCCAAGTGGAAGCAAGAAACTCCAAGTGGACTCAAGAACTGAAGTATAATTGAAGTGGGGGAGGACACTAGTTAGCTTCATGCCAGCCTCAAGCTGACTCATCCTTTCTCCAAAACTCCTATAGATAGAGCTTTCTCATGAGGTCTAAGGAGGCTGGAATTTTGTGCAAGTAAGGAAGTGTTGTTGGTTTGAGTATAGAACTATTGGGTGATTGCTTTGAAGGAGGTGAAGAGGAGATTTCTTTCTGCTGGGAGGTGTTGCTGGATTGGGCCTATTATGGTTGTAACACTCTCAGAACTTTACTTCTTCTATTAATAAAGTATTTGAGGTTCTTCTATATGCATGTATCTCTATGGTGAATTGATGCTTGTATATTTGATTTATTCTAATCCTTGAATCAGTTATGAATGTATGCTTCTTGTAGTTTCCTTTATTTGTGCTTTTACAGGATCTTTGTGTAGCTGGGCCGGTGAAAGAGCAAGGAGCTAGGAGAAAGCAGCAAAGAGGGAAGATTGGATCAACCACTAGCGGAAGATAACGGTTAGTGGATCCCTTTTCTCTTCTCTCTCTCATCTCATAAAGACGTAATATTGAATAGCTTTGCTTTGATTGTTGCTGAGGTACTATCACCCTTAGAGTGGGATAGGGTCATTCCGTATTGGATACTTTTCCCAACAACAGAGCCTCTTACTCATCACTGGTTGAATTTAGTGAGGCAAGTGTCATTGGAGAAGATTCTGGAAGCTTCCATTGTCTCTCCACCTCGTTGAATGACTCTGCCACTTGTCATTTCCCGCTCAACGCACCTAGGTAGTGCATTCAAGTGCGTTGCAATGCACCTAGACAGTGTATTTGGGTGCTTTGCAACGCAGGCAGCTAGTGGAGCATCCAGATTGATCCTGATTTGACTAGTTCTGAGTAGTTTTTGGTGGAGAACTTCTGGGAGAAGCTGTCATTGGTTGACCTTGTTTCTTTAGGAGCTGGAAAAATATCTTTAGGGACTTAGGATCCCTTGGTTTATGGACATTTCATGCTTATAGTTGTAAGGCACAAAAATTTCTATAACAGTTGCCCCCTAAAGTATGAGGCTGTTTATCGGGTGAAATGCTTTATTAGGAGGATCCGAAGTTCTTTCAATGCTAGGAGGAGACCTGTAATAAGATACAATACAATACATTATTTTCATACTGTTTTCATGATCTCACTGAGGCAGGCATTCCCATGCTCAGCTTTATAAATTCATTTTTTATGTACACAGGATAGAGAATCGTCTTATGGTAGAATGATGATTTTGATGAAGTCATCATCCTTTTGGTAGGATGATTATCTGTGCTGCAATGCTATACATGTCAATGTATTTATTTTTCCTGAATATATATCACAGCCCGGATTGATGAAACTAGATCCGGGGTCTTCAATCTCGTCCGATCTTCACTCGAAGTACAAGTCGATCCATGTGAGAAATGTTTTGAAGTCGAACATGGAAAGACATCGCTTGATTACCAGTCAATGATGTAAACTGTTAACAAGCGCGAGAGGAATCACCAATAAGGATGATGACCCTCAAGGTACTGTAGTACAATTCATGTGGTGTGAATAAAGGACTTGGCGTCGAACACCACGCAAAATCTTTCGGTCAAAGGTCATTGATGTATACCTGTCGTCGGAAGTGAGAAACTTGCCATTGAGGCATGCAAGCTTCAAAGTACTGAATGGGGTGTTCCTAGATCAACTTCTTGGATAATGAGCTGATGTCGACAAGAAGCGATCCGTCAAAGGAGGGCCTTGATGAATCCCACATCAATGACACAGAACGGAGAAAATGATTTTGATGGAGGTGAAAACGAACTGATGATATATGGTTCAGGGTGGCGGTCATGAAAGAATGAAGTATAATGTATGGCAGTGGATGGGACATGGTTGACTTCTCTAGATGACTTCTCTTGAACATGTCGGCGACACTTATGTGATGGATCGGTAGCATTTACCAAAATGTGGATGGTATGGCGAGACCATGGTGATGTGACCGGTGAATGAAACAACCCAACCCGACTCACGCACGGAGTGGAAGTGTCATGTTCAAGAGCGACTTGCTACCAACAAATATTCTTTGAGTTTCTTCCCAATTTTTCCCCAGTCACTGCTGACCAGTACCTCTTTATTTTTGTCAAGCTTGAGGAGGATAACATATGCTTGTTCTATAATTTTCCCTTCGGGCAAACCCATCGCTATGTTTTAACGAGCCTAGTGATAGTGAAACTCGTTCTCGTCTAAAGACAAGTTTGTCGCTATTAATGTTTTTTAACGAGTCTAACGACAAAGATAACTCGGTCCTTTTCATTTTTAGAGAGTCTGAAAAGGTACGTAAAGTTAACTCCAAAATTCCTTTTTCGTCATCTAATCCCTTAAGTCCGAAAAAGTATAAAATAATACAGAAGGGATGAATTTTCGATAGTTTTAACGAGCCGAACAAAACAAGCGCTCGATCTTTTTGTGCAATAATCCCTCAGGTCCAAAAAGATTAAAATCTAGAGGAGGGATAGCTCTTCCGGTCGCTTTAACGAGCTGGAAGGCCAAAACTCGGCAATCTTTTCATATTTTATGAGTCAGATGAAAAGAGCTTAAAGAAGACTCGTCTTTTGAGGAACGAGTGATAAAATGGGTAGCAGCTGATTCCGGGTAAGGGTTGGAGTTTTCCAAGCATGGCAGTGTCACAAGGATGGCTAGTGAAATCACTCTTCGCAGCTGTTCCTCAAAATGGGTAAACAATCAAATGGAGGTGAATGATCGGCCAATGGAAAAGTGGAGGTGACGGTGCAAACACGACCAAGGCTTTAATGGCTGATAATGTTACATTCACAGTGGTTATTTACCGGAGGATAGTTTATTTTTTAATGAGCTTAAACGCGGATTGAAACACTTGCTTGGTCTTATGTTTATTTTTTAACGAGCATGAACTATGTGCTAAAACTTCTCGATAATCCAGTCATATGATAAGAATGTCTCATATAAGATGCCATTTTTTATGGAGCTTGCGCCTTACAAAGCTATGCCCTGCATTCTTTCGTTATGCAAGTTCAAAAACGACTAATCCTACGAGTTTAAAGGGTTAGCCTACAGGTTTAAAGGGAGGACCTAAAAATTTAAAAAATAAATAGCCGCCCCTTGCTTGCACTCCAAAAGGTTTGCATGCCCCCAGGTATAAAATACAATTTCAAGGTTGCCCCTCAATTTGCAGACAAAACATTTGTTCTATCAGGAAAGGCCTACCTCTTTTAGGTTATTCAAAGGCTGTTTTATTCGCGGTGCAAACAAAACAATTCTTCGACGATGTCTACCGAGATAAACAAAGGTAAGCGGCGCCGACCCAACTTACATAACTTCGACAAAAGAATCCTATTCTAGAATAACTCCTCTTCCAATCATACTAGTCATATTCTCCCGCGGAAACCTATTCTATACCCGAAGTTTTCCTGCCGAAGTAGACCAGGACGCATGCCCCCTGGGTTTCAGTCATATCCCTCCGAATTACTCGCGCTCATCGGGAGGACAGACCGTGGGTTGAGACATTTCTTGCGTGAAGAGACCATTTAGGGATGGTATATGACTATTTGCGATGCGTGATCCGGGAAATGAAAGCTGGTCCATGAGCTTGACCACTCTTCCTTCATGCGGAAAACACATTACTCTAAAGAGTGAGGAGACGATGGCTCCCATGCAATAAATATAGTCTCGTCCAAGGAGTAGGTTATAATCCAAGGGTCCTTGAACAACCATTACGTTCATTTGAACGGTCTTCCCTTTCAATGTTATGGGCACATTGGGGAGGATCCCTAAAGGTCGACTGGTTCCTTTATCGAAGCCTGTCAGATTTCTCATCTCAGGCAGAAGCGATGGCGAACCAAGCACTTTCCAAGCAGTAGAGGAAAGGATACTCACAGAAGCCCCTTCATCTATGATGGTACCAGCCATGAGCATTCTATATATTTGGACGATAATTCTGAATGGTATGCTTGCTGGTAAATGGGGTCTGCCTAGTTGATTCCAGTCGAAGGAGACAACTAGGTTGCTTGGAGGTGGGACCGAGTAGACGGCCGGGTATGGCTCTGACGAACTTCCTTCCTGCGATAAAGGAATGGGTAGGTTTCCCCCGTGTTCGTCGGAGTCTGTGTTGATGAAGAGAATTTGGATGGTGTCATCCTTGTTCTCTCCAGTGATTGTGTCATTCGAAGATAAAACCTCTGAAGGCAAGACTGGGTCAACTGCCGCCTCGACCTTTTGACTTTCGTCGGGTATGGATTCAGCTGGTTCATCTTCAATGACCGGCGCTTCAG
Source organism: Pinus tabuliformis (assembly GCA_031772625.1). Lineage (NCBI taxonomy): Eukaryota > Viridiplantae > Streptophyta > Pinopsida > Pinales > Pinaceae > Pinus > Pinus tabuliformis. Next base: position 442,699,158 of record CM062818.1, on the reverse strand, counting down.
CTGACCACTTGAGCGGGCCAGCTGGATTTTCAACTAACGAAGGACTTGGCAAGAGTTTTTTATATCCAGGAGGGAGTCGTAACGGTGAAACCAGACGATCATCCAAAACTCTTTTAGCTTCGTCTAAGAAGGGACAACGATGGATGGCGTGATTGCCTTCGCATAGTTTAGAGGGAGATCTAGCTCTCCCTTTTTGTCCTGGGACTTCACTTTCGCTAGTTGACAGTGTGCTTTCAACATGGCTATCAGAGGTTGACGCCACCGGATTGTGCAAACGGGGGGACCAGTCCCTTAGTATCCGAGGGATGCAAGGACAATCTTTGTGAAAGTGGTCTCCCTTGCAAATGAAACATGGCGATTTAGGCCTGGTCAGTGCAGTGTGTGGATTTTCGTTAGACGACACTCGTTTGCCCCCAGTCACTTTTGGCTCCTTCTTCTTGTTCTCTTTCTTCTTCTTTTCCTTCTTCTCTTTAGGAACTTGACTTTTGGCTTTGCCAGCCCCATCAAGTGAAGAGGAAGGAGGAGAGGAAGAATTAGAGGAAGTAGAAGGTTGGTTGGTAACTCTGGACTGGTCTAACTGCTGATTCGATTGTTCAGGAATAGTGGTGTTCTGAATGACATTGGTTGAGAAGAGCCAGACTGGTAAGCCAATTGTCAGTCCTGGAAGCGACAATGTGGCCATATTGGGTGCACCAACATCTCCCCAAGAGGAGAAGGGACTAGGATTTCCACCAAGGGGAATTCCTTGGTTTGTAGACTCCATTTTATCAACGTAAGATCAACGTAGGAAAAGGGTATGAATAATCCGTTTAAAATAAATTTTACGACGCTTGGACACAACTTGTTTTTTCAATTTTAAAGAGTCGAGAAAAAACAAAAGATGACTCTAGTCTCCTTCGATTTTTAATGAGCCTGAAGTGACAAGTGCTCAGATGGACCTTTTTCGTTAAGGAGTCTGAAAAGGAACAAAAGGGACTGCTCTGGAGATCTAGGTAGAGGGTGTGCCAAACCAGTCACAAAACTGCAGAATACGTTTTACGGTACAGCAGTCAATCTTCCCGAATGCTGTGTTCGGTGCATTGCGATCAGTAGGGCAGCCGACATGGCTTCCTATGGATAAAAGGTTTTAAGCCTATAGGGGTCTCCCAATATATACTCGACGGTACGTGGGAGCACAATCCGTACTGGCACTTATCGTCTCACAGTGGAGGAATCACCCAACCATCAGTGAGGACAACAGTTACCAGGCTTTACGACGCCGGAACACGTCTCTAGCCTAGACCTCTATGTTGTGCGTTAAGTTCCAAAGCGTTGTTAGATTCATTCAATTTATTTTAGGTTGATGTTTCTTAGAAGTTTGCCTTTTTGGATCACCACGATATGTAGATGTAATTCCTAAATGCAATATAAAGATGATAAGCAAGCTTTTATCTCTTTTCAACAATGAAAATCCTAGCTACAAGGGGAAAAGAAAGACACAATCTTTTCTCAAAGAGCAAAGAGCACACTGTAAATGCACTTTTCCTAAATCAAACCATACAAAATATCAATATGAAAATGCACAAATGCATGTATTTGTTTTCACTTTCTTAATATTGATGCCTAAAAAGAAAGTTGATGTACAAATTTGAATTTGCTTTCAAGTGAAAAACACAAACAAGCTTCTTTTTTGAAATAAAAAAGGTAGAGAAGATTACGACACTTTATGATTTTGAAATAAACACTCGTTTCGACACTAGAAAGAGACAAATTCAAACCAAAGCAAAAGTAAAAATTATAATCAACTGTCAACAGCAAAGAAACTTTCTCCTAAGATCAGAATCGACACTTACGACATATCTAAATCTAAGGACGACAGTATGACTATTTTACTTTTCAATGGAAAACTGTAAATGATGTAACAAATACACAAAGAACACCTACAGTATTTTTGTACAACGGAGGTGGAATTAAGGCAGAGAAAAGGGGTTTTCAGATAGGTACACACACTTATAACAGGCTGCAAAAATTAGAGATAAAACTGAACAAAATGAAGCAAAGAACCTCAGCTGCACAGGGCAAGGGCTGATCAACGCACCTGTTGCACAGAGAAACTGAATTGCAGTGCAGGTAGCCCTCTCGGGACCTGCTTTGAAATGCAGAACCTCTTCACAGAGCCTGCGCTGGGGCAGAAATGAGACTTCTATCCGGGTTCTGGGTCACGGTTTGCAGTTTAATCTATGGATTTTGGCCGAGTAAAAGCTATCAGTAAGGTACAATTAGAGGGATGATTTAAAGGAGGACTAAGAGCTATCACAAAGGGCAATTAGAGCATTTGTGGATCAGCTGTTCAAATCATAAACAAATCCAGTGAGTGGATTGAAGTAGCAGCTACTTTGCATTTGATAATGGCAAATGCAGTTCGATTGCTACTTCTGTGTTTATGAAGCAAACAACAAAAGAAACACAAACAAACTAACTAGACACGATCCCCAATGGAGTTGCCATTTTGTTGTTGGAAAAAGTATCTATTCAGAACACCCCTATCCCACTCTAAGGTGTGACAGTGCCTTAGCAACAAACAAGGAAAACTACTTGAGTATTCTTCTTTATGAAATATAAACAGAGAGGAAGGATGAACTAACCTGTGTCTTGCGCTAGTTTGTTGATCCAATCGCTCTCCTCTTCGTCAGCTTCCAGCTATCTGCTCCCCTACTGGCCCAGATTCACCAAGTTCCTGCAAGATCACAGAAGAGAGAAACTACACAAAGACATAGATTTACATTCATAAAAGCTTAGGATCAGATTAAGCTAAACATGCAAATATAACAAAATATCACTGATACACAAGCATGTAGGAGAAACTCAAATAGTTTTATTGATGCAATAAGAAGATCCAGGAGGAGATACAACCAAGTGAGTCCCGATCCAGCATCTACCTCCCATCAAAGGAATCCCTTCCTCACCTCCAACAAAGCATAAATCACCCAATGCACTAATCTCAATCTCAAACCAACAGCAATTCTCTGCAAAGTACAAAATTCCAGCCTTTGGATCTCTGGGATGAGGGATCCATATATAGATGTAAGCAGAGAGGATGAGTCAGCTTATGTTTTGACTTGTGGCTTCTCTCTGTCAGTTCTTGCTTCCACTTGGAGGCTGAGAGCCTCTTACTCATCACTGGTCGAATTCAGTGAGGCAAGTGTCATTGGAGAAGATTCTAGAAGCTTCCATTGTCTCTCCACCTCGTTGAATGACTCTGCCACTTGTCATTTCCCGCTCAACATACCTGGGTAGTGCATTCAAGTGTGTTGCAACGCACCTAGCCAGTGTATTTGGGTGCTTTGCAACGCAGGCAGCTAGTGGAGCATCTGAATTGATCTTGATTTGACTAGTTCTGAGTAGTTTTTGGTGGAGAACTTCTGGGAGAAGTTTTCATTGGTTGACCTTATTTCTTTAGGAGCCGGAACAACATCTTTAGGGACTTAGGATCCCTTGGTTTATGGACATTTCATGCTTATAGCTGTAAGGCACAAAAATGTCTATAACAGTCGGGAAGGTTCAGAGAGGGCCTAAGGGGTCCCTAGCACCCTTCCAAAGAGTTTCACAGAGTTTGGCTATCAAGAAACCTCATTTGTGAGCTTCTACAGGAAGTCTGTAGGGTTTCTACAGGATGTTTCAGGAATTTCTACAGGATGTTCAGAAATTTCTACATGATGTTTAAAAATTGGATTTTGGAGGATGGGTGAGTGAGGGAAGATGCATGAATGGAGATGGAGGTAGGATAGGGGTCTGAAGTGGCCCAGGGACTGGTGGATGGAGTGGTGAGAAGGTGTAGATAGCTAAGTTGGCTCAAAGAAGGCTAAAACAATGATGTACAAAAACTAGGGTTATGTGAGCAAATGTGGCAAACGTGAGGTAAGGATTCTAAGTAGAGGGTGGAGTGGATGGTGCTGATGAAGAATAAGCAGAAGAAGGAGTGGTACAGGTGCTCTGCAAGTCGTTTTTCCAATCTGAACCAACAAAGACTTGTAAATTCAAAGACCTAATTACGTTGACCTAATTTGCTAGCTGTCAGTAAAGAGAATGAACATAAGTGTGACCTGCGATGAAACCATGTATTTTAACTCATGCAACTAAGCAAACGAAAGTCTGAATTTGTAACCAACTTCTACACATGAAGATCAAACACTAGTGATTGTATGGCAAAGCAAAATCAGTGTTTTTGTGGGCAACAAATTCATCCTAGTCACAGCTCCTGATTCCACTGAGGGAGAGGTGAAACCACAGATGTTTGTTGGCCCTTTTCTTGAAGCTTTTTCTGTTAGCAACCGATCAACTAAATCTGAGCATGAAAAGTTATTTTACTCATCAAAAACAACCTAAATAACAAAACAAGATTTAAATCTAAATAGCAGATTTTAGTCTAAGAATGCAGCAAAGACACATGAAAGTAAACAAAGGAGGTACTGGGCACTTGAGATGGGCCCAACCCCAAGAGCTATAGCCTCCTAAGAGAGATTTAGAACTGGTGCAAAGCTGGATTCATCTTTATTGAGCAAGAAATGTTACATTCCAAAAACTGTCCACAAGGAGGACTTGAAAATGTGCTGAAAGCAAAGCTAATCTACTGCCTAAAAATCGAACTACAAAATGACTACAAAATCCTTCCTACAAATCCTCTCCCTTGTTCTCCCACGAATTTGGCTGCCAAGTGCTCATTAAAACCTTCAATTTTGTCTCCAAATTGACCAAAAGGCTACACAAAGCACACATTAGACTTGTTGGCATAATGACTAACCCAATTCACTCTACTAGCATAAATATAATAAAAAACATGCAATAAACTAATGAGAATGGTGGATTAAGTCAAATTAGGAGGTTGAATGAGCCCATATAATTATCCATTTTTGGGGCTCATCAGTAAGAAAGCTTCCACATTATGATTGCTTAAATGATGTTAATCTCTTTATGGATGAGTTTGAAAGGGAGATGCCTAAGGAACATCACTTCTAGGCACTTGAATTGGCACTGCGTGCTACACCTGCCCAATGCTAGGGTACACACAAGGATGGCTTCGCTGATTGGAAGGATTATAAGCGGATGATGAAGCTTAGGGTTGGGTATGCTAACACACGAATGACTGAGAAGTACAGTGGGAAGGATGACCCGTGCGAACACTTGGCGTGGTGGACTAAAGCTTGGGGTGAAGAACCTCAACCAGAGTGGGTACATGTTTTCTGCCATACCTTAGACACTATCCCTATGAATTGGTACCTAGAAGTAGAGCTACGCCATGGAACGGATGAATGAGATATTCTATGGGAGAGTTTCTTATCAACCTTCAATTTTAAGGACAGGTTTGAGTGCATTGATGAAGCACTCCAAGAGATAAAAGCCATTATCTTCAAAACACCTGAGGAACCAGTATAATGGACTTAGCCAGATTGGAATACCCAACTATGCCATGTGCTAGAGTGTTACAATGTGACTGCCGAAGAAGAAGAGGAGGATCCATGGAATATTAATATTCTAGAAATTGAAGGTTAGCGTGAGGTTGAAGGACCTAAGATAGAGAATCTTGATGTAACAGAGTCACTGAAAAAACGGGAAGTAAATATTGGATCAGATGCAGAGCCTAAGTTCGGAAAGATAGGAGACTATTAGGACAAAGATATGGTGAATAAGGTGGCTGAAATTTTGTGCGAATAGTAGGATCTATTCCCAACAAATTTCTCGGTTCTAAAAGGTATTATAGGATATTTCGGTGCAATGAAAATTACTTTGAAACCTGACGTGAATCCCGTAAAGCATAGACCTTATCGTCTCAATCCTAAGTATAAAGAAAAGGTGTGCAAAGAGCTTGATAAGATGCTGGAGGCCATAATTATTGAACCTGTTAGAGTCAGTACTTGCATACTGTCATCAATGATCAAAACTCCTCTTTTATATCATATTAGTGTCCCATGTCGAAATTTTTATCATTCCACCTAGGTCGTCATGTAAAAATTTACTCACTGATAGTAGCCCTAGTAAAACAAACTCACTCACCTATACTCCATCTACCGCCCTTTAACTTTTCCCATGCACTCTTGGTTATGTTACTCTCCATTCCCCAACTTCCATGTCACCTCTCGCATTCACGTCATTCATTTGTTTCATGATCAATTGAAACTATGTTTTTTCCTATACGCCATATTGATTTCAAACATGGTTTCAAAACCAATGAGGATGAATTTTCATATATTGAAAGAGGTTTTTCTGCCAACATCCTCATATACAAAAACCTCTCTTAGTTTTCTAACAACTATTATGGTTTTGGATATACAGATGAAGCTTTGCAGACATATTTTCCCAGATTTTCCTGTTTAGACATACTTTTACAGAACATATTGTGGCCAATTAGAGATTAATATTGAGAAAGAGAAGGAGGTTTATGTTCCTAAGATGCCAAAGTCCAATAACCTACTTCAAATTTTAGACAAATATTATAAAATGAGAGATACATGTACATCTTTACAGCCTAATTTTCGAACTGTGTAAAGTCCTGTTTTAGTCACCTTTTTTCAGAGAATATTGGGAATAGATGGAGCTGAATTTTGGGAAATTGAGAGAGGTTTATCTCAATAATATATTGATATACAAGAAAATCTCTCATGTTTTACAGATATATCTCGGATTGAGATATACAAAGGGATGAATAGACCCTATTTTGTGGGATTTTGGGAGGAAAATTATTAAAGACAGTTAGCTACCTCATCAACTAAGAGTTGCAATCAAATTTGAATTTCTCTTCCTTGTCCAAAAAAATCCATAATGATAGTGCCAAGTAGATACATTAGTTTTGAATGTCCTACATTTCATTTCTATTTGTGTAAAACAATTTAGGATATTTGTAAAAAGATCTTGAGATTTTTTTAGTTTAGAATTTGTATAAATACCTCATCATTTGAAGTAAAAAAGGGGTGGAATCAATTGGATGTTTGGCTATTGATCAGAGACACTAGCGTAATTAGTATTTGGCAGAATTTAATGAATGAGTTGCAACTATTTTGATGGAATACCTGTGGTATGGAATTTTGACTTAGTTTCTTCTTATGTTGCATATGTTTGAATGTTTTGTACTCCCATATTTCACTTCACTTCTATGATATGTTGATTTTCTAGTTGATGAGCAGAATACATCTTATATGCTCTGTTTTGGGGAAATCTTCATAATTTATCTAGTTTCTTCAGTTTAGAAAGAATACATGCTTATCTTGCTCTTTCTAGCGCTCACCTATCTTATCCATCTCACTTGAGAACCTTAAAGTGTTTGAGTGCCTACCTACCTTGGTCCATTAGATGTCTACAATCATACCGTCATTTTCCCTGAACTAGTCATTTGACATAATCCTCTTCCAACAACCCCACCACATCAAATCAAAACAACCTCTACACTTTATACCTAGCCTAAAACCCTAATCCATCCAGCCCTATTGGCTGTGATTCTTTGGAGAGAGCCCTCTCTGGCTTGGTAGGGCTAGCTACCAAGTCAAAATATTGGTCTATGGTTACCCCAGTTGGACTCTTCCTCACCCTTGGAGATCCGGAGGAGTGATAACATACTAGCGACGTTGCTGGGGACGAAAGATCTATCTTGCACAGGAAATAAATACAATGATTTAGATCCCATTGTTGATGGTGGACAACAGTCAGACACAACAAGGTTGAATCATCCACCTGGCGACTCCATTGTTCAAGATCCTGAGCTTCAAAGTTTAGAGCGACTTCACTACCAAAGAATCCAGATTTCAGAGCATTGATGGTAATCACCAATGAGAGGGTATGTGGAAAATCCTTTATCTGGGCAAATATTACTAACTTTAAGGAATAAGTTAGCAGAATTTCAGATTGATCATAATTTCTCAACATCAGTATTTCATTGTTTGAAATCCAGCTGACTCACACCTGAAGGTAAAAATTGTTTTCTTGGTTTAGTTGCTGAAAGATTAGAAAATGAGATTGAACTATTTGATGTTCATATTGAATCATATGATTGACAAGATCCTAAAGAGTTCTTGGAAACTCTCTCTCCTCCCAAAGAAGAAACAGTAAGGTGCCCTTGGATGGTTGGATTGCTAGATGTTTTGATTTACAATAGGGATGTGACAATTTCCAGCCAAGAGCATATGTTAATGAGTTGGGGCAGAAAATAGAATCTGGTTTTTATGATCCTATAGCAGGATATATGGAATATTTTCTTAGTCTAAATGACAAACCAAATTTCCTTTTACAAAGCCAAAGGTATTATGTGTATATATTGTTGGTAGAATTTCCAATTATGTTTTGGTTCAAGCACCATCAAACAACCTCATCATTACAAGAACTGCTGGATTGGTTGATTTGGCACTTTAGTATTACTTGATTCAAGAATTTTGCAGTAGATTAGTGTAGGATAAATGTGTAATAAGCTTGCTAGACAAGCATCCTTCAACATCTAGTTTACAGTTTGTAGTGTGTGTTTTTTAGTGTTCAGTTTGGTTGTAAGTTTTTGACCATATTGGCCCACATGGTTAGGCACTTGGTCTACGGTGTTCTTGAAACCTCCAAGGAGCTTCGATCCCCAATAAGGCCGATGTTAGAGTCCATATTTTCATAATTCCATCAATGATCAAAACTCCTCTTTTATATCATATTAGTGTCCCATGTCAAAATTTTTGTCATTCCACCTAGGTCATCATGTAAAAATTTACTCACTAATGGTAGCCCTAGTAAAAAAACACTCACTCACCTACACTCCATCTACCTCCCTTGAATTTTTCCCATGCACTCCTGGTTATGTCACCCTCCATTCCCCAAATACCATGTCACCTCCCGCATCCACATCATTCATTTGTCTCATGATTAGTTGAAACTATGCTTTTTCCTATATGCCATTTTGATTTCAAACATGGTTTCCAAACCAATGAGGATGAATTTTAAGAAACTAAAAGGCTTTTTTTTTGCCAACATCCTTGTGTACAAAAGTCTCTATCATTTTCTAATAGCTATTATGGTTTGGGATATACAGATGAAGCTTTGGGGACATATTTTCCCAAATTTTCCTTTTTAGACATACTTTTGCAGAACATATTGTGGCCAATTAGAGATGAACCGTGAGAAACCGAAGGAGTTTTATGTTCCTAAGATTCTAATTTCCAATAACCTACTTCAAATGTTACTTAGATATTATAAATTGAGAGATACATTTACATCTTTACAGCCTAAATTTCGGACTCTGTAAAGTCCTATTTCAGTCACCTTTTTTCGGAGAATATTGGGAGCAACTGTAACTGAATTTTGGGAAACTGAGAGAGGTTTATCTCAAGAATATATTTCTCTACAATAACCTCTCTCAAGTTTTACATATATATATATATATATATATATATATATATATATTAATGAGATATACAAAGGGATTACTGGACCCTATTTTGCAAGAATTTGGGAGGAAAATGTTCAAAGACAGTTAGCCACCTCATCAATTAAGAGTTTCAATCTATTCCAATTTCTCTTCCTTGTCAACAAAAATCCATAATGATAGTTCCAAGTAGATACATTACTTTTGAATGTCCTACTTTTCATTTCTATTTGTGTAAAACTGTTTAGGATATTTGTAAAAAGATCTTGATATTTTTATCAAGATATTTTAGTTTAGAATTTGTATAAATACTTCATCATTTGAAGTAAGAAAGGTTGGAATCATTTTGATGATTGGCTATTGATCAGAGACACTAGCGTAATCAGTATTTGGCAGAATTTAATGAATGAGTTGCAACTATTTTGATGGAATACATGTGGTATGGAATTTTGACTTAGTTTCTTCTTTTGTTGCATATGTTTGAATGTTTTTTACTCCCATATTTCACTTCACTTCTATGATATGTTGATTTTCAAGTTGATGAGCATAATACATCTTATATGCTCTATTTTTGGGAAAGATTCATAATTTATCTAGTTTCTTTAGTTTAGAAAGAATACATGCTTGTCTTTCTCTTTCTAGCACCTCACATGTCTTATCCATCTCACTTTAGAACCTTAAAGTGTTTGAGTTCCTACCTACCTTGCTCCATAAGATGTATACAATCATACCCTCATTTTCCCTGACCTAGTCTTTTGACCTAATCCTCTTCCAACAACCCCACCACATCAAATCAAAACAACCTCTACACTTTATACCTAGCCTAAAGCCCTAATCCATCTAGCCCTATTGGCTATGATTCTTTGGAGAGAGCCCTCTCTGGCTTGGTAGGGCTAGCTACCAAGTCAAAAGATTTTTTTGTGGTTACCTCAGCTAGACTCTTCCTCAACCTTGGAGATCCGGAGGAGTGATAATAGAACCAGTTGGAGAATTTGATTGGGTGAGCCCTATGGTGGTTCAGGAAAAGAAGTAGGAGGGTGAAATCAGAATATGCGTAGATCTGAGAAAGTTGAATGATGCATGTGTGCATGATCTGTTTCTAAAACCATTCACAGATGAAGTTTTAGAAAATGTTGGAGGACAGGAAGCTTATTCATTCATTGATGGGTTCTCAGGTTACCATCAGATTAGGATCACGCTGGAGGATTGTAGCAAGACAACCTCCGCAATGGAGTGGGGTTGTTTTCATTATACATTAATGCCATTCAGGTTGAATAATGCACCCACAATCTTCTCTAGGGTAGTAATCGCGACATTTAAGGAGTTTATTCATAAATTCTTGGAGGTATATTTTGATGACTAGACTGTGTTTGGATTGGTGAAGCACCATGTTACAAGTCTATGGCTCATACTGGATACATGTCGTAAATACCAAATCGAGTTGAACTTGAAGAAATGTATATTTTGTGTGCCTTTTGGAATTTTGCTAGGCCATGTAGTATGTAAGCATGGATTGATGGTGGACCCTACGAAGATAGCAATAATTGTGAATTTATAAGCTCCGAAGAATGTTAAGCAACTACACGCAACGTTGGGCAACACAGGCTACTATAGGAAGTCTATCAAGTCTTATGCCTAGATAACCATGCTGATGGAGAAACTATTAAATAAGGATGTGAATTTTTGTTGGGATGAGGAGTTTCAATAGAGTCTTGATGTGTTGGTGACTGCACCCGTCTTAGTATTTCCAGATTGGAAGAAAGAGTTCCATGTGCATGTAGATGCCTCATGTATTGCACTGGGTGTGGTATTGACCCAACTTGGCGAAGGAGAGATTGACCATATGATAGCCTTTGTAAGCAAGAAATTGTCTAAGGCCAAGAAAAAATATTCAACTATAGAGCGCGAAGGGCTGGCGATGGTCTACGTGCTGCAAAATTTTTGACATTATTTGTTGGGTGCACATTTCAAAATGTACACAAATCACTCTGCTCTCAAGTACCTGGTCAAAAATCCTGTGTTGGGGGGGAAGATCTGTAGGTGGTTGTTGTTGTTCCAAGAGTATGGCTTTGAAGTAATAGTGAAGCCTAGATGATTGAACGTAGGACCAGATCACCTAAGGCAAATCGAGACAGGTGAAGAACCAACCAATTTGGAAGAAGGATTGCTAAATGCGTAGCTCTTTTCCATGCACATTGCAGATGATCACTTTGCTTATATCATTTAGTTTTTAACCATGGGTACAACCCCAGAAAGCTATTCTACTCAGCAAAAAAGGGAATTAGTGGTTCGCACAGCTGATTTTTCTGTTATAGCAGGACATTTTTATAAGATGGGAACATATGAAATATTGTTTTGATATGTTCCAGAGTTTGTGCATGTTAGTATTCTCACTGAAGCACATGGAGGAGTGGAGGGAGGACACTATGTAGGTAGAGCCATCATGCAGAATATTTTACACGCAGGGTTATGGTGGCCGACTGTGCATAAAGATTCTATGGCATTTTGTAAAGCATGTGATGCTTGTCAAAGGATAGGAAAGACTTCGTGTAGAGATGAATTTCCCTTCAACCCTCAGGTTTTGTTACAAGTATTTGAAAATTTGGAAATTGACTTTATAGGTCCGATACAACCACCAAGAAGGAAGGCAGGCATGCAGTACATCATTATTGTGATGGAGTACTTCACTAGATGGGAAAAAGCGTAACCGGTGAAGGATTGTATTTTTGCTACAGATGCAAAGTTCTTGTTTGAATACATCTTAACATTGTTTGGTTGCCCTAAGATGTTGATTTATGATAGGGGTACGCAATTCCTGAATGAAACAATCAGTGCAATGCTCAAAGAATTCCAGGTTTACCACCAAAAGAGTATGCTATATCATCCCCAAGCCAATGTTACAGTGGAAGCATTCAATAAGATTCTGGAGAATGCATTAACAAAGGTTTGTAATGCGAAGAGAAATGATTGGGATGTATGCCTTCTGATAGTCCTATGGGCCTATAGGATGACGTGCAAGAAGTTGACAGGCCAGACTATTTTTAGGTTGGTCTATGGGATCAATGCGGTGATGCCCATGGAATATATTTTTCCAAGCCTATGCATTACAACTTTGACAGAGATGGCAGATCATGATACCTTGGAGGAACAAGTCACGTAGTTAATGGAATTGGAAGAAGACCGGTTTCTTGCAGGATTTCACCAACAAGTGCAAAAGGAACATGAGAAGGCCTGACATGATAGGCATATTAAGCTGCGAACTTTCAAGGTGAATGATTTGGTTTTTATCTATGATAGTAAGTTCACAAAGTTTCCTGGCAATTTCCAAATGCACTAGTTGGGCTCGTATATTATCAAGGAAATTACAGATGCTGGCACAGTTCAACTCGTGAAGCTGAATGGTGAATTGTTCCCTGGAAGGGTGAATGGAAGTTAGTTGAAGTTGTATACAGGGGATCCTGCCCCTGTGCAATGACTACATGGTAGTAGGATAGTCTTAGCACCCCAAGAAGCTATAAGGGAGAGCAATACTATAAACTACACTACCTAAAGAAAAGGAAAACATAGTAAGGGGGCTGTGCTAGGATGCAAGGGGTACAACAGAAGAAGTTGTGACAAAAGAACTTGTGATAGAAAAAGTTGCGATGGACGAGTTGTGTCATGGGGATTGATGCCACGTAGTTGGGTCCAAAAATAGTCGTTGAAGCCACTATTCATGATTGGATAGCGAAAATCCCATTAGGAGGAGTGGGTAGGTGACATTTATTGTGAAAATCTTTGGGGATCTGCCTCCAAATATGAATTTATGATCAGTAAATGGAGGCAACAATCGGATTTGAATTTGATATCGCCTATAAACCTGGCATGTTGGTCTGCCATAGAACACTTTTCCTTCTGAAAATCGCATATGAGCCCTCTTGTTTTCGCTCTATGAATTGACAGGTTTGGGAGGATTTGGTTTCAAGCCTAGCATTTACGAGACTACCTAAGTGGAACCAGAAGATTATCCTTGAACAGATGTTCATCGAACCTATAAGTTTTGAAGTCGTTGTCTCTCAATCGGAAGCCCCGAAAGTTGCATCAATGGAAGCTACGCCATTTGTGCCTACGGTGCCAAGGTAGCCTAGGACAAAACCATCTGTTGCCAAGGAAAAGTAGAAGAAACCCCAAGTTGTACTGGTGAGGCAATCACTAAGGAATATTCTGACAGAGATTAGGTAGAAAGGAAAACTAGATAAGTCCAAGTAGCCCCATGAACCCTTATATTTGGATGAAGAAGAACTCTATGAAGGAGTTCAAGAGATAGATGTTGATGAAGCAGAGCCTCTCACCAAGATCTCGAAGTATATCCCTCCATGAAAAGGGAAAATAAAGGTTCCAAAGGATACCGATAATACAAAATTCATGATCTCTATTCCGCTATTGCCGGAAGAAGTGGTATTTGAAGGCGCACTCATAGTGCGTATCCCTGTGTTAAAAATGGAGGATTGGGATCTAGCCAATCATGAGAAATTTCCACATTTGGCCACTAATAAATACATGTCCAAGATTTTCTATGAAGATACTCTGGTCACAAAGCAGGAACCAATGTAGTGGGTAAAAGGGATCGAGCAAGCCAGATTGCTACATATATTGTGTGTGCTACACTTTCACAATCAATACTGTATGTGTGCACCAATTTCTCATGCTGGTGCACAATGGGTGTTTGTGGTTAAGCAAACCCATCCCCATAATAGACATAATGACCCATAGAATTACAAAATTTCCCTATAAAGGGGTGGATCCAGCTAAGGAGTTCAGAGGCAAAAGAAAGGAGAAGGAGTTTACAGATAAAATGAAAAATGTGTTTAGACTAGTCAAGAATTCACGTGGATAATCTATCTACTCTATTAAAGACCAAGTGGTGCAGTTTTCCACTCAGATCTTGGCTAGGAAGGTCATGTGAAAATGTCACGTGGACGAGGTTCCGGTGCCAGTAATTTCATTGGCTGCACAGTTCGCAAAGAGGGTGCAATACAAATGGACACAATACCTCTGCAATGATTTCTTAGAAAATTGATGCGAAGCACAGGATGATGGCAAGGAATTTCACTATGCCTAGCTCTTTCTGTTGATTATGCTTGTTAAATGGTGACTTACGTAGGATAGTCAGTTCCCTTTGCAGGATGAGGATTTACTAAAGGAAGTGAAGATCACTTCATTGTGGGTGACGAAGGACCCAAAAAGGGTCAAAGAATCAAAATTCTTCTGGATACTGGTCGAGATGGACCTCTGCACGATGATCAGTCAGAGGCCAAGGTTGTCTCCAACCTTGTTTGAGCAGTTGTGAGCCTACACAGAATCTAAGGCCAATATTCATAATGTATCCATCCACGCAAGGCGAGATCCTAAGAAAATATGGTACAAGTTACCACACCTAATAACGAATGTTGATGTACAAGAAGTCGTAGGACAGTGGCCAGCTGAGTGGAGGAAACCCACAAATCTTGGTGTAGGTACTAGCAAAGGTGAAGACAACTCCTCCATGTAAATGACAGTTGCACAAAAATGGAAAGAAACAACATAAGTAGTAGTGTGGGAATTGGCTGATCAAAATAAGAAAGAAATTGCTGCTAAAGCAGCTGCTACTAAGGAAACTGCCAAAAAAAGCACATTGTAAAGGAGGCTGCAATAGAAGTAGAGGCATCTGCTTCTTAGAAGACTGCGGACAAGGAAGGGTCCGAGGAGGAGGAAGGAGGTGGTCGTGAGGAGCAGAGCATCCCATTCAAATTGCAAAAGAGCACTAAGGAGATGAATTTTGGACCAAGGAAAAAGCACAAATTGGACAAGAAAGTGTGAATTGACCCAATGGTCCTCACAGAGGGGGACCTTGATGAAATTGGGGATAAGGCCAGAGATACAATAATAGAAATGTGGTAGAAATTTGAGCAACAATTCCAAAAATCACTTGGAAGCATGCAGAAAGATTTGCATGAGCTGCAAATAGAGATAGGTCAGCTGCAAGTGAGTGTGGGCCAAGCGAGCAGGGTTCAAGTGAGCCTGCAGCAAGCGAGTGAGAGCATAATGGAGAAAGAACAGACTCTGGTGTTATAGACATTTTTGTGCCCTGCAACCACAAGCATGGAATGTCCATAAACCAAGGGCTCATAAGTCCCTAAAAGTGTTGTTCTAACCCCTAAAGGAACAAGGTCAACAGATTACAGCTTCTCCTAGAAGTTTTCCATGAGAAAATGCTCAGAATTGGTCAAAACAGGATCATTTCAGCTGCTCCACTGGCTAGGTGCATTGCATTGCACCTAAATACACTGTGAGGGTGCGTTGCATTTCAAAAGTCCCTTCTGTGGGGTGCAATGGGCAAGAAATGACAAATGGCAGTGTCATTCCGCGAGGTGGAGAGACAATGGAAGCTTCCAGAATCTTCTCCTGTGACACTTGCCTCACTTAATTCGACCAAGGATGAGTAAGAGGCCTTCAGTCTCCAATTGGAAGCAAGAACTATCAGAGAGAAGACACTAATCAAATCACAAGCTGACTCATCCCCCTTACAGATATCTATATATGGATCCCTCATCCCAGAGATCGAGAGGCTGGAATTTTGCATATTGTAAGGAATTGTTGTTGGTTTTTTGAGACAAACGTCAGATTGTTGGGTGATCTATGCTTTGTTTGAGGTGAAGAGGGGCTTCTTTGCTGGGAGGTTGATGCTGGGTCGGAACAACTGGTTGTAACTCGTCCTGGATCTTTTCTTTTTTATCAATAAAAACTATTTGAGTTTTCCTCCATGCTTTTGTATCATTGATGCTTGTTACATTTGTATGGTCAATTTACATCTGATCCTAGATTGTTTATGAATATAGATCCATGTCTTTGTATAGTGTTATGCTTCTGTGATCTTACAGGTACTTTGTGAAGCTGGGCGTGCAAGGGAGCAGGTAGCTGAGGACTATCAAAGAAGAGAGGGATCGAATCGAAGGATTAGCGCAAGACAGAGGTTGGTCTTTCTGTTTCTCTCTATCTATAATTCATAAAGGAAAGACAAAAGTAGTTTTTCTCTGTTTGTTTCTAAGGCAGCTATCACACCTTAGTGGGATAGAGCAGTTCTATATAGACACTTTTCCCTGTAACAAAATGGCGACGATACTGGGGAGCTAATTAGTTTGTTTGTTTATCATTATTTGTTTGTTTGTTTCATAAACTTATAAGTAGCATTCGAACTGCATTTGCCATAACAAATGCCAAGTAGACAACTGCTGCTTCAATCCATTCACTGGATCTGTTTATGATTTAAACAACTGATTCACAAACTATCTGATTGCCCTTGTGATAGCTCTTAGATCCTCCTTAGATCTACCCCTGATTGTTGAATTACTGATTGCTTTTTACTCGGCCAAAAAACCAAGAACTGGACTGCAAACTGTGACCCAAAACCTGAACAGAGTCTCGTTTCTGGCCCAACGCAAGTACTGTTCAGGGATTCTGAATTTCAGCGCACTTCCCGAGTGGACAACCTGCGCTGCATTTCAGATTCTCTGTGTTACAGGTGCGCTGATCAGACTAGATCTGTGCAGTTGTGGCTTTTGTGGTTCATTCTTTCCAGTTCTATTCCTGAATTTTGCTGCCTGTGATCATTATATGTCTGTTTGAAAATCCTTTTCCTTGCTGTTATTCCGCCTCCTTTGTACAAAAGAACTGTAGATTTTTTTGTGTGTTTGTTGAGTCATTTACAGTTCTCCTTTGCAAAAGTAGCATAATCGTACTGTCGTCCTTTGATTTGAATCTGTCGCAAGTGTCAATTTCAATCGTAGGAAAGAGTTTGATTGCTGTTGATGGTTGATTATCCTGTTACTATTGCCTTTGGTCTGAATTTGTAATTTTCTAGTGTCAAAAACAAGTATTCATTTCAAAATCGTAAGGTGTCGTAATCATCTCTATTTTTGATTTCGAAAAGAAGCTTGTTTATATTTGTCGCTTGAAAAGAAATTCAGATTTGTGCATCAACTTTCTTTTTAGCATCCATATACTAAGAAAGTAAAAAACAAATACATGCACGTGCATTTGCATATAGACAGTCTGTTTGGCTTGATTTAGGAAAGTGCATTTACAATGTGCTCTTTGCTCTTTGTGAAAAGATTCTGTCTTTCTTTTCCCTAGTAGCTAGGAATTTCATTGCATAAAAGAGATAAAAAGTTTGTTTATCATCTTAGATTGCATTTTAGGAATTACATCTACATCTCGTGGTGAACCCGAAAGGAAAACTTCATAAACAAGATCAACTTAAAATAAATTCAATGAATCTAACAACGCTTTGGAACTTAACGCACAACATTTAGAGGTCTAGGCTAGAGACGTATTCCGGCGTTGTAAAGCCTGGTAACTGTTGTTCTCACTGATGGTTGGGTGATTCCTCCAATTTGAGACGATAAGTGCTAGTACGGACTTGTGCTCCCATGTACCGTTGAGTATATTTTGGGAGACCCCAATAGGCTTAAATCCTTTATCCATAGGAAGCCATGTCTACCGCCCTATCGATCGCAATGAACTAAACACATCATTCGGGAAGATTGACTGCCATACCGTAAAAAGTATTCTGCAGTTTTGCGATTGGTTTGGTACTCCCTATACCTAGACTTCCAGAGAAGTCCCTTTCGTTCCTTTTCAGACTCCTTAACGGAAAAGGTCCATCTGAGCACTTGTCACTTCAGGCTCATTAAAAATCGAAGGAGACTAGAGTCATCTTTTGTTTTTTCTCGACTCTTAAAAACTAAAAAAACAAGTTGTGTCAAAGTGTCTAAAATTTATTTTAAACGGAATATTCATTACCCTTTTCCTACATTGATCTTGGGTTGAGAAAATGGAGTCCACCAACCAAGGAATTCCCCTTGGAGGAAATCCTAGTCCCTTCTCCTCTTGGGGAGATGTTGGTGTGCCCCATATGGCCACATTGTCGCTTCCAGGACTGACAATTGGTTTGCCTGTATGGCTCTTCTCAACCTCTGTCGTTCAGAACACCACTATTCCTGAACAATCGAATCAGCAATTAGACGAGTCCAGAGTTACCCACCAACCTTCCACTTCCTCTAATTCTTCCTCTCCTCCTTCCTCTTCGCTTGATGGGGCTGATAAAGCCAAAAGTCAAGTACCTAAGGAGAAGAAGGAAAAGAAGAATAAAGAGAAGAAGAAGAAGGAGCCAAAAGCGAATGGGGGCAAACGAGTGTCGTCTAACGAAAATCCACACACTGCACCGACCAGGCCTAAATCGCCATGTGTCATTTGCAAGGGAGACCACTATCACAGAGATTGTCCTTGCATCCCTCGGATCTTAAGGGACTGGTCTCCCCGTTTGCACAACCCGGTGTCATCAACCTCTGATGATCATGTTGAAAACACACCGTCAACTAGTGAAAGTGAAGCCCCAGGACAAAAAGGAAAATATAGATTTCCTTGTAAACTGTGCGAAGGCGATCACGTCGTCCACCATTGTCCCTTCTTAGACGAAGCTAAAAGAGTTTTGGATGATCGTCCGGTTTCACCGTTACGACTTCCTCCTGGATATAAAAAACTCTTGCCGAGTCCGTCACCAGTTGAAAATCCGGCTGGCCCGCTCAGGTGGTCGGCTGAAGCATCTATCATTGAAGATAAACCATCTGAATCCATACCAGACGAAAGTCAAAAGGTCGAGGCGGCAGTTGACCCGGTCTTGCCTTCAGAGGTTCCATCTTCAGATGATACAGTCACTGAAGAGAACAAGGATGACACCATCAAAATTCTCTTCATAAGCATAGACTCCAACGAACATGGGGGCAATTTACCCATTCCTTTACCACATGAAGGAAGTTCATCAGAGTCATACCCGGCCATCTATTCGGTCCCACCTCCAAGCAAACTAGTTGTCTCCTTCGACTGGAACCAACTAGGCAGACCCCGTTTACTAGCTAGTGTACCATTCCGAATTATTGTTCAAATATATAGAATGGTTATGGCTGGTACCATCATAGATAAGGGGATTCTGTGAGTATCCTTTCCTCAACTGCTTGGAAAGCACTTGGTTCGCCATCGCTTTTTCCTGAGATGAGAAATCTAATAGGCTTTGATAAAAGAACCAGTCGACCAGTAGGGGTCCTTGCCAATGTGCCCATAACGTTGAGAGGGAAAACCGTTCACATGAACATGATGGTAGTTCAAGGACCCCTAGATTACAATCTACTCCTTGGATGAGACTATATTTATTGCATGAGAGCCATTGTCTCATCACTCTTTAGAGTGATGTGTTTTCCGCACGAAGGAAGAGTGGTCAAGCTCGTAGACCAGCTTTCATTTCCTGGATCACGCATAGCAAATAGTCATATACCATCCCTAAATGGTCTTTTCACGCAAGAAATGTCTTAATCTCCAGTCTGTCCACCCGATGAGTGTGAGTGATTCGAGGGGACATGATTGAATCCTAGGGGGCA
Organism: Pinus tabuliformis; assembly: GCA_031772625.1. Classification (NCBI taxonomy): domain Eukaryota; kingdom Viridiplantae; phylum Streptophyta; class Pinopsida; order Pinales; family Pinaceae; genus Pinus; species Pinus tabuliformis. Next base: position 442,679,343 of record CM062818.1, on the reverse strand, counting down.
TGCACCCTGGTCTGCTTCGACAGGAAAACTTCGGGTATAGGGTAGGTTTCCGCGAGAGAATATGACCTCTGTACTCCCGTCCGTGATTGGAAGAGGGAGTTGGACTGGAACAAGATTCTCTTGTCAAAGTTATGTGAGTTGGTGGGCATCGCCGCTCACCTTTATTTATCTCGGTAGACATCGTCGGAGAAGTTTTTTGTTTGCGCTGTGAATAGAACAATCTTTGGGTAACCTGTAAGAGGTAGGCCTCTCTCGGTAAATCAAATGTTTTAACGGACTAAAGAAGGGGTAACCTTGAAACTCTGTTTTATACCTGGGGGCATGCAAACCTTTTGGAGTGCAAGCGAAGAGCGACTATTTATTTTTTAAATTTTTAGGACCTCTAACCCTTTAAGCTCGTAGGATTGGTCGTCTCCTAACTTGCATAAAGAAAGGATGTGGGGCAAATCTCTAAAAATTGCCGTTTTATATGAGACATTCTTATAACATGACTGGATTAATCGAGCAGTTTTAGCACATAGTTCAAGCTCGTTAAAAAATAAACATAAGACATGAGCAAATGTTTCCACCCGTGTTTAAGCTCGTTAAAAAATGAACTATTCCCCATAAATAACCATCGTGAATGTAGTACTTCAGCCATTAAAGCCTTGGTCGTGTTTGCATCGTCACCTCCACTTTTTCATTGGCCGATCATTCACCTCCATTTGATTGTTTACCCATTTTGAGGAACAGCTGCGAAGAGTGACCTCACTAGCCATCCTTGTGACACTGCCGTGATTGGAAAATTCCAAATCTTACCTGGAATCGGCTGCTACCCATGTTATCGCTCGTTCCTCAAAAGACGAGTCTCCTTTAAGCTCTTTTCAACTGACTCGTAAAATATGAAAAGATTTCCGAGCCATTGGCCTTTCTAGCTCGTTAAAGGGACAGGAAGTGCTATCCCTCCTCTAGATTTTAATCTTTTTGGACCGGAGGGATTATTACACAAAAAGATCGAGCGCTTGTTTTGTTCGGCTCGTTAAAAGTATCGAAAATTCATCCCTTCTGTATTGTTTTATACTTTTTCAGACTTAAGGGATTAGATGATGAAAAAGGAATTTTGGAGTTACCTTTACGTTCCTTTTCAGAATTTCTAAAATTGAAAAGGACCGAGTTATCTTTGTCGTTAAACTCGTTAAAAAGATTAATAGCGACAAACTTGTCTATAGACGAGAACGAGTTTCACTATCGCTAGGCTCGTTAAAACATAGCGATGGGTTTGCCCGAAGGGAAAATTATATAACAAGCATATGTTATCCTCCTCAAGCTTGACAAAAATAAAGAGGTACTGGTCAGTAATGACTGGGGAAAATTGGGAAGAAAACTCAAAGAAACTTTATTGGTAGCAAGTCGCTCTTGAGCATGACACTTCCACTCCGTGTCCGAGTCAGGTTGGGTTGTTTGATTCACCGGTCACATCACCATGGTCACGCCATACCATCCACATTTGGGGTTAATGCTACCAATCCATCACACCAGTGTTGTCGATATGTTCAAGAGAAGTCATTCAGAGAATTCACCTGTGTCTCACCCACTACCGTACATTATACTCCATTCTTTCATGACCGCCACCCTGAACCTTATATCACTAGATTGTTTTCACCTCCATTAAAATCATTTCTTCTGTTCCGTGTCATTGATGTGGGATTAATTAAGGCCCTCCTGTGACGGATCACTTCTTGTCGACATCAGCTCATTATCCAAGAAGTTGATCTAGGAACACCCCATTCAGTACTTTGAAGCTTGCATGCCTCAATGGCAAGTTTCTCACTTCCGGCGACAGGTTTACATCAACGGCCTTTGACCGAAAGATTTTGTGTGGTGTTCGACGCCAAGTCCTTTATTCACGCCACGTGAATTGTACTGCAGTACCTTGAGTGTCATTATCATTATCGGTGATTCCTCTCGTGCTTGTTAACAGTTTACATCATTGACTGGTAATCAAGCGATGTCTTTCCATGTTCGACTTCAGAACATTTCTCACATGGATCGACTTGTACTCCGATTGAAGATCGGACGAGATTGAAGACCTCGGATCTAGATTTAAGACCTCTGTGGTTTGTTATTTCTGAATTAGTCATCGGAGAATCCACAGTAAGAATGATTTTCTGCCAACGTTTCGAATCCCAACCGGGATCCATCATCAGGACAACTTGAATGCTTTGATAGAAGAAGAGCAGACTATTAGGGTTTAAATAGAAAGTAGATCAGCTGCTCTTCTTTCTATCTTGGCTCTAGTTTTTTCGAGTAAATTGATTTCACTCGAGGTATCCCCTCCGTATATACGGAGGGGATACCTGGAGTGAAATCAATTTACTCGAAAAAACTAGAGCCAAGATAGCAAGAAGAGCAGCTGAACCCTAATAGTCTGCTCTTCTTCTATCAAAGCATTCAAGTTGTCCTGATGATGGATCCCGGTTGGGATTCGAAACGTTGGCAGAAAATCGTTCTTACTGTGGATTCTCCGATGACTAAAGAAATAACAAACCACAGAGGTCTTAAATCCAGAATTATGTCCCTATACGGAGGGGATACCTGGAGTGAAATCAATTTACTCGAAAAAACTAGAGCCAAGATAGCAAGAAGAGCAGCTGAACCCTAATAGTCTGCTCTTCTTCTATCAAAGCATTCAAGTTGTCCTGATGATGGATCCCGGTTGGGATTCGAAACGTTGGAACCTCAGATCTAGTTTCATCCATCCAGGCTGCGATATATATTTAGGGAAATAAAAGCATTAAATGTACATAATTGCTGCACAGATAATCATCCACTCAAAAGGATGATGGATCTATTAGAATCGTCAGTCTACACTCAGACGGTTGTCTGTCCTATGTACATGAAAATGAATTTATAAAGCTGAGCATGGGAATGCCTGCCTCAGCTAGATCATGAAAAATAGTATGAAGATAATGTATTGTATTGTATCTTATTACAGGTCTCCTCCTAGCATTGAAAGAACTTCGGATCCTCATAATAAAGCATTTCACCCGACACCAAAAGGTTAACGGCCTCATACTTTAGGGGGCAACTGTTATAGACATTTTTGTGCCCTGTAACCACAAGCATGGAATGTCCATAAACCAAGGGCTCCTAAAAGGGAAAATTTTAAGAACCCCCCGTAAATTTATAAATATAATAAATGGGCGAATCTCCATGGTATATAGGAAAAATGGAAGGCGATTTTATCAATAATATAATATGTATATATAATTTTTTGGCGAATCTCTCACCAGGCATGGCGAATATTTTACTCAATTATAAAATCTTGTAAGATCTTGGCGAGTCTTTCACTAAATAATAAAATTTTGTAAAGTCCTAGTGAATCTTAACATAGGCTACATGATGGTTTAATTCCCCCATTTAAATAGGCTGCATTCCAGGTGAATACCATGGGTCAATACCATGTGCCATTTTGGTGAATACCATGGGTCAATACCATGTGCCATTTTTATTTTTATTAATTTTAATATTAGGGTTAATAATGGTTTTTTGCATGGTATTAATAACAATCTAGTCCATGGTATTTGTCCCATAGTATTTTGGCCATAGGTTTCACCTAAATATAACCCGTTTTTTGAGTGTTCGTAAATATAAGGTGACTTATGGAGTAAATATAAAAAAATGTTTTATTTGTTTACCATACCTCTCGTTTATTTATATTTTTATTAATTTACCATACCTCTTTTACAAATATGGTATTTGGCCCATAGGATTCACTTAAATAAAACCTCTTTCTTGAGCCTTCATAAATAGAACGAGGGTTATGGACTAAATATAAAAAGAGGTTTTATTTATTTACGATACGTCTAGTTTATTTATATTTTTATTTATTTACCATACCGTTTGAGTAAGTATAAAAAGACGTTTTATTTATTTACCATACCTCCACTTTACTTATATTTTTATTTGTTTACACCGTTACATTATATAAGGTGACTTATGGAGTAAATATAAAAAATGTTTTATTTATTTACCATACCTCTCATTTATTTATATTTTTATTAATTTACCATACCTCTTTTATAAATATGGTATTTGGTCCATAGGATTCACTTAAATAAAACCTATTCTTGAAAATGGGCGAATGGATTTACTTAAATAAAAACTATTCTTGAAAATGGGCAAATGGAAGGTTGTAAGTCCTAATTTCAAGGGCTAAATTTACCTTTTTTACCCTCTCCCTTAAAATAAGGTGGGCTATTTGAGGTGATTTTTAAAAATGTACTATGATACAAAATATTCGCCCACTAAAAATTTAAAACCCCTTAATTTCGCCAAAGGGCGAACATTCGCCCCTAAAATTATCCTTGGCTCCTAAGTCCCTAAAAGTGTTGTTCTAACCCCTAAAGGAACAAGGTCAACAGATTACATCTTCTCCCAGAAGTTTTCCATGAGAAAATGCTCAGAATTGGTCAAAACAGGATCATTTTAGCTGCTCCACTGGCTAGGTGCGTTGCATTGCACCTAAATACACTGTGAGGGTGCGTTACATTTCAAAAGTCCCTTCTGTGGGGTGCGATGGGCGAGAAATGACAAATGACAGTGTCATTCTGCGAGGTGGAGAGACAATGGAAGCTTCCAGAATCTTCTACTGTGACACTTGCCTCACTGAATTCGACCAAGGATGAGTGAGAGGCCTTCAGTCTCCAAGTGGAAGCAAGAACTATCAGAGAGAAGACACTAATCAAATCACAAGCTAACTCATCCCCCTTACAGATATCTATATATGGATCCCTCATCCCAGAGATCCAGAGGCTGGAATTTTGCATGTTGTAAGGAATTGTTGTTGGTTTTTTGAGACAAACATCAGATTGTTGGGTGATCTATGCTTTGTGTGAGGTGAAGAGGGGCTTCTTTGCTGGGAGGTTGATGCTGGGTCAGAGCAACTGGTTGTAACTCCTCCTGGATCTTTTCTTTTTTATCAATAAAAACTATTTGAGTTTTCCTCCATGCTTTTGTATCATTGATGCTTGTTACATTTGTATGGTCAATTTACATCTGATCCTAGATTGTTTATGAATATAGATCCATGTCTTTGTATAGTGCTATGCTTCTGTGATCTTACAGGTACTTTGTGAAGTTGGGCATGCAAGGGAGCAGGTAGCTGAGGACTATCAAAGAAGAGAGGGATCGAATTGAAGGATTAGCGCAAGACAGAGGTTGGTGTTTCTGTTCCTCTCTATCTATAATTCATAAAGGAAAGACAAAAGTAGTTTTTCTCTGTTTGTTTCTAAGGCAGCTGTCACACCTTAGTGGGATATAGCAGTTCTATATAGACACTTTTCCCTATAACATCTGGATCTCAGAGTCAATCCATTTCCAGAAGGAACATTATGTGTAGAGTCAGAGGAAGATAAGCCCATCTCAAAAAGATCAAATGTGTGGGTATGAATTTAGTTGTGCTACCACTTCAGACCTTCCATGCGCTTCATCAAGGGATCTCAGATGAGCTTCAGATTAGAGAGCAGTGCATGCTATCAGTAATTAGCAAAGTTAAAATGAACAATGAGCAAATCTTCACCAAAAGGGCTCAGGCTCTTAAGGAAAAATAAGATCTAGCAGCGCGACGCCAGAGCCTCGAAGCTGCAATTACACAAGCATTTAATTCAGTACCAAAACTACACATTCCAGATGATGCGACAACTTCAAAAAGGATTTAGAAATTGGCTCCTATAGTGTGACAGTCTAAGGATAAGGTAGGCTGAGTTACTTTTGAATTTCAGATCAAGATCTCAGAATTTCAATTGAAATTGCATCCAACTACTCTGCTAGAGGTTAGGGGGCAGTGCGACGCAACCATCAAAGAACATATGTCCACTTTGGATAATGCAGTATCAGGAGGCAATGGTATTTTTGAAAATGCAATGGAGATATGGACCACTTTGAAGGAGGAATCAAACCTACAGCAACTGGGTACAGAGATCAGAGAGGCACAACAACAAGTTGATAAGATCAGGGCAACTGCGTGCACTTCGGTACCAGTCCAACGCTTTGCGCGCTTACAAGAAATGAAGTTGTTGCAGGAAGAGGTTGAGGAGTTGCAGTGCAAAGGAGCATTTTTGAAGGCTCAAATTCAACCATGGATAGAGGAAGTGATCCAAATTACTCTCGATATCTAAGAGAAGTTGAAGACTTTCCAGTATACACAAAGGATCATGTGCCTTGCGATGGAGGGGCCAACTACAAAGAAGTTGGTCGAAGAAGTGCAACAGGTCATAGTACAGAGCACACACCAGACCTTGAAGAATTGAAGCTGGAGTTTAGTGACCTCTGTAAAAAATTAGAGAAGCTAGCTGAGTGACTCGAGGGTGAGTCACCATATTTGTGTTGGGGGTCTATTGGGATGGGGTCCTTGGGGTCAATTTTTGTCAGTTAAGTCAATTTTTTTAAAGAACATAATTTTTTCGTGAAATGTGGAAGTGGAGCATGAAGATAAGTAAGAGTCAAAGGGGCATTAGTCTCTTGTATGGGTAGGTGATAGGATGGTTTTGAGACTCACCCATGGTCCACAGACCATGGTATGGTAATGAAAAGGCTATATATGGTTGAGTCATAGCAAGTCTAAGAAGGTAAATTTTTGTAAGGAAGCTTTGTAAGGGCAAGGCGCTAAGGTACAAAAATTTTGTTTCCTGTACTTGGGCAAAAGGGGAAGGCTCCTGCAGTTGAGTGCACGGGCCCCTACAACTGAGTGCATAGGGAGGAGAAGTTTGTAATTGAATGCTTATTCATAACAAAGATTGTTTTGCGAAGCAATTCTAATGCCTATGTGTCTTGTTAGTTACTTCTGTTAAGCTTATGTATCTGCGATCTATGATCTATTTTATGTGAATTAATGCTTATTTTCTGCGCGAAATGGACAAATCTATAATATCCTTGCCTAATAAATATAATTAACCACCTTCATGAAGATGGAATTCGTTAGATTGATCTGTTGTAGTTAGCTGTCCGAAAATGATATATCTACGCGACGATAGATCTAGGCCATAAGGGCTTCATAATACACATTTATCACATGAAACTGGTAGATCTGTATCTTTTATGCATGATAAGTACAAATAAGTACCTTCATGAAGATCTGAAGGTCATTTTGATAGAGCTATAGTAAATGACAATTAAAAGGAATAGATCTGCGTGAAAGTATATCTGAACCCTAATAACCTTAGGAAACCATCACGCAAGCCTCCGGATGCAGAAAATTGGTTCTAGCATCCCCCAATACTACTTTAGGTGAGATTGCAGCCTATGCTACGCAGGTTGTTGCTGAAAGGGCCAGCAATTAGGGTTTCGTCGGTTGGCACGAATAACTCCGGAGTTGGGTTAGGCCCCCTTAAGCCAACAAGAGTCATGTGCACAATGGTGACAACACCATTGACTACCATTTCCAAGATAGGCTACTCTATAGGATGGATAAGCTACATGTTCCTAAAGGTGAGAAATTGCAACTGATTAGAGAAGCTTGTGCCTCCAAGGTTGCAAGGTACTTTGGTGTAGGGAAGACAATGGCCAACTTGCATAGGTATGTGTATTGGCCCAAGATGCAAGAGAAGGTAGCTAGGTTAATAAGAGGATCCATTCTTTGTTATACCAGCAAGTCTATCAATAGTAAATAGGGTCGATATCACCCCTTAGTTTTACCCGCTCATCCTTGGGAAAGAATTTCCATGGACTTTGTGTGAGGTCTACCAATAAGAACAAAGGGACATGACTCTATGTTCGTGGTAGTTTATAAGTTCAACGAGATGTGTGTTCTGATGCCTTATAAAAATCTTGATAGTGGGCAAGAAGTAGCAAACTTATTTTTTGGACAAGTCTAGGTGCACTTTGGAATACCAAGGGGGATAATTTCAGATAAGGACACAAGATGTATCGGTGCATTTGGACTACATTGTGTGAGAACATGGACACAAATTTGAAGAGATCTACAACATTCCATCCACAAATAGATGGGAAGATAGAAGTAGTCAATGGGACTTTGGTGTAGCTTCTGATGGGATACAACCAAAAGCATCCAAATACCAAGGATGAGAATACGGTATATATGCAACATGCTTACAACATAGTAGTCTAAATTCTACAGGAAAGTCCCCATTTGAAAGTTGTTTTGGATATTTTCTGCCTTCACCTTTAGACAATGCATATGAGAAGAAAATAGGAGTGAGGGGAGTTCTATAGGATATGCCTTGAGGGATGACAAGCTTGTATAAAATATTAGGCATATCCATATATAGGTAAAAGGGACACTGCAGAAGTAACAAGAGAAATATAAGGCCAGACATGATCAACATAGAATAGAGAAATTGTTCAAGGTGGGAGACAAAATATGGCTACAGTTGAATAAGGAGAGGGTACAAGGGCCTTTTAAGAAAATCAAGGCTTTGAGGTATGGTCCCTTCAAGATACTAGAAAAGGTGGGTGATAATGCTTATTGATTCAGTTTACCACCATTTTTCACATATACTCAATTGTGAATATAGAGAATCTGAAACTTTATGAGCCTTCCATGCTAGATCAGGAAGAGGAACAATACCTACCATCTATGGAGGATTTAGCTCCGGATGCTTAGGCAGAGCTGATAGAAGATACAATTTTGTAGAAGAGGTCTAGAACTACAAAACAAAGGTAGTATGACCTTTGGAAGATTGATTTGAAAGGAGAACTTCCAGGTAAAGCTAAATGGCACACCTGAGAGAAGGTGGAGGAAAAATTTCCTCACTTCATTCATGAGAAGATTTTGTTGACAAAAATAATCTCAAAATGGGAAGGTGTGATCCATTTTGGATCATTATATTATTTTTCATCCATCTCAATTCTTTCATAGTGGAAAAGGTGGAGGAATCAACTCACATAGCCAATTTTACCAGCAGGACCCAATTTGGCAAATTGAGGTCTAAAACCTTATGGGAGAATTTTAAGTCATCAAATGAAATTTTTTGGGGGTAAAACTTTTCCACTTTAGCACCACAACTTTCTTTCCTATTCTATACATAGATACCTTTCCAGCGCTGCATGAATCACATCAATCGGAGTTTGTATGTGAAGCTTAAGCCACTCTAAAGTTGGCCTTCCTGTTTTCACCACCATAATTTGGGAGGATGCCACATTAGCCCCAATTATTCATGAAAAGGGGGTTATCCATGTGATTATGATGAAGGATCTATAATATTCTATATTGTAAATTTGGTTAGGATTGAGGTAGTCAAACCTAACCACTAGTAGGCTATCAAGTTGTGTTATAACAAACCTAGCAGGAGGAAAAGGGGTTCCATTCTTTCAAGTGCATTTGTTCCATAACTGAGAAAATAGCCAATAGGGATAGGAGATAGAGCACACAGAGAGGATTTTCATATTTTAGTATCCCACGGGCCACATGCCATGCTCCTTTGTACTCGTAACCATATTTCCATTCAATGAAAGAGAGAGGAGTGGCATTATATTCTAGCTAGGTTTTTCTCCCGAAAGGGTTTCCTAAGGCATATCTTGTGTTAAATGTGTGCGTTAGATTTTGGTTCATTGTTCTCTATTTTTAACATAATTTTAATTTTCATGCATACACTATTAACAATAATCTACATATCTATAAATATAAAGAGAAATAAAGTTGTAATAGTGTATAATCTCATATTTTAAATGCAATTTTATTAAATATGTTGTGACAAAGTCTATTGGAATGTCCAGCGCAATTTACGAATGAGCACTATTTCTCTCCTTAGCTCCTTCAAGTGTCTCAAAATTAATCTATTGTATCTCTACCAACAACTAATAAAAAGGATATGTTTCAATCTTCTTGTGTTTAGTTTGTTTTCTTATGTTCTTCATTGTCTAATATGAATCTTATGCTTTGTTTTCTCATTGATTATGTTACAAGTAATTTTTATGCATCTAAAAAAATTGCCCTGAACTCAGAACTGTCATCATCCATTGAAACTTTGTAATCATCCCCTACAGATCCAAAAGCATCTCCTTTCCAGAAGGTCTAAGAATAATGGATTACATTAGCTAAGAAACCTATTTTTGAGAAGCAACGCACTTCCCTTTAGGGAAAGTTGTGATGGTGCAATTTGCACACATATCAACTATGATGGATAGTGTAGGTTGCTTTCCCAACAAGTGTGATGATAGTGGGAAATGAGTAAAAAATAAAAAATAATTTTGAAGTTTCTCTTTCTAGAAGCTTTGGAAGTGGTTTTAACCATTTACCATTGGATAAGATCTTGAATTCCTAATCTTTAGGCCTTATCTCTTATCCCCTAGAACTTACCTACCCCTAATGGGGATCTAAGCCCTAGAATGGTAAATCCCAAACTACCTCATTTACCCTATAAATTGACTTCCTCCCATAGAGTCTAGGTTGGCTTTTGGAGACTCTTAGTTATGCCCTCATGTTGTTGATTTGTGCCTAGAGGTCCATAATCCATCCATGCGCTTGACATATGATTGAAGGCTTGCTATTGTGGAAAAGGAAGGATAATACACATGGCAAAGTTCTACAATGTCAAGGCCTACAAGTGTTGTAATCTCCTTCTATTTTTATTAATACAAAAATTCCTTGTTTTCCTGTACATTATGTCTCATTAATCTATATGTAGAAAAATGAATCCTTGTCTTCTTGTTTAGTGGTGTTTTTATATGATATTTGTACATTTTGGTTCTCTTTCTTCCTTTACACGTTTTGCAGGTTCCACTTTTAGCAATTAGAGTTGGAGTTAAAGCTTGCAAGACGGGAGAAGAAGAGATCTTTCATTGGTTCCCAAGTAAGTCTTTCTTCCTGTTGACTATGTTGGACCTTCCAACATTCAAAGGGTCTCCCCGATATGTGGTCCCAATTAGACCTCACACCATTTTGGATAGGAGCCCCATATGGAATATGGCCCAGTTTTCAGTTATCTTAAAGATATGCCTTGGATCTAGATGTCAGTAAGAGAGAAGAGTGAAAATGTTCCTTCAAAAAGCAAGGGGGTGTGTCTGGTGAGTGTTTGATCATATGTTTGTAAAATTTACTTAACTATAGAGGGGAGGAGAAGTGAGTCTCTAAGAGAGAGGTAATAGTACAACCCTAGTAGAGACACACATGAACAAGAAGGATCCATACAACATTAAGTGGAATAGTCCAAAAAGATGTGACAATTATTGTAACCATCATAATAAACAATATTTTTCTAATATCCAGCAGAATAATCCACAGGGATGCGATAACGATAATAGAAATTATAACACATTCTCAATATGATGAGTACCAAAGTAACATGAATTACAAACATTCACAGAATAGTCTTACAAATATCCATAATCCATGCATGAAGAACTTGTTGTCCCATAAGGCTTCTTATATTAAGTAAAATTTCCAAGACACATGTATACAATGAACACCACTAGCTCCAATAGTGGAGTGTTTGAGCCACTCCTTACTCCTCAAAATAACTAGCTTATCTCTCTACTGCCTTACAAGAGGAGACAAGGTGAGAATTCCTTTACTCTTACAATGAGGGTGTATATATAAAAATGAGTAAGTGATGTTTCACCTTCCTTATGACTCTTCATCTACCCTGATGATGGTTTGAATTCCTATGACTTTTCAACTTTACTTGACTCTTCATATTCCAAGCATGCCCTTTGGACTTCCACTTTACAATACATTTTCAAAACATAATTTACATCATTAACCACAATGGTGTGGCATGTGTCAACTCATGTCATGACATGATATTGTTGACATAGATTGCTTGATGATGTGGAAATGTTAAGCCATTGTTGCTACTGTGTGTTGAGCGTTTTCTTGAGAATAATTTTCTTTTTACCTCTGCATGGCTTGGTGATATGGAATCTTCAATAATATCAATTCTTGAATGGTGATCACAAATTGGTGTCCCTTTGCTCTCTCTTTATTGATAAGCTTGCATACTCATCTACAAGAATGTATTTCATGACGTTTTTCTCCTTGATCTCCTTCTTCATCATCTTTCCATGGCATGATAAGGTACTCGTTTCTACAATTCACTCATGACGAGACGACATCGGTCGGAAAACCCCCTAGTATAAGATTTTTCATATTGATCCATTAACTAAGTTGGAACTAGATGGAAAGCTTGGAAAGGGGCTCAGTGACTGTGCATTTGAAAAGTTCAAGTAGCCAAAGGGGAGCCTTGATCCATGAGATTACGTAATGCATAGTTCAAGTTGGGTCGAGGGAGAAAATTGTGCAATTTTGGAGATCAGTGTGACAAGTTGAGGGGATGAGAACTAGGTGAGAATATTGCATAGTTCCAAGAGACATGGGAGGCTAGGGCATTGCACATTTGCACAACTCAAGGGCTCGAGGAATGAGCTTGAGGCTAGCTACTGTGCAATGCATAGTTGAGGCCAAGCTGGGCAGATGGATTGCGCAATTCTAGGAGCAGGGTTGGGGCTTGAGCACTAGAACTGTGCAATGTAGCAGTCTTATCATGCATGAACTATGCATTGTGTAGTTTCAACAGGAAATTTCATAGCTAGGGGACTGATACTGCACAATGTGTAGTTTATGGAGGCCGGGTGAAGCTAGGTTTCTTGGTCGGGAAGATTTTCAAAAAATGGCTAAGTGAGGGATCGGTGAGACTGATGTGAATAGTGATGAGACTTTGATTGTGATCACACACTTAGAATTATTTATGACACAAAAACATATATCATCCATGACACATGAAAATGCGTTTCCCTCCATGTGACAACTCTACAACAACATGCGACAACTGCAACTCTTAAGATACACTTTGCGACGACTGTGAGGACACTTGTGCGACAATGCCTAAAACTTTGGAAATGAGTGCGATGGATGCTTACATGGTTAGAAATACTCATTTACACAAAGATGACCCCTTGAAACCACTAGAACGAGCTTATATACATTATGCGATAGCTAACATGCGAAAATGTGACATTTTTCCTATATTGCAAAAGGGACCAAAACACTCAAGAAAACACATGGAATAGGATTCAATGTTTGCAAAAAAAATGTACAAGACCAAGGAAGGTTCTGAAATTGAGCGTAGGCCAAAATTTTGGAGGGTGTTATAGCAGCAACAACACTTGCGGACACACTAGTGGAATTCCAGCTTCTTTGCCTTGGTTAACTCTTCTGTGAAGGGTCTTGGTTCTTCATGGAGTATTGATTCATTGTGTAGATTACTTTGGTCTCCATTATTACCCCGTGAATACACATGATCTACTCTATTGTTGTTGGGAAAATTATCCAATACGGAATGAGCCTATCCCACTCTAAGGGTGATAGTACCTCAGCAACAATCAAAGCAAAGCTATTCGAGATTACTTCTTTATGAGATGTAAGAGAGGGGAGAAAGAGATCCACTAACCGATGTCTTCCGCTAATGATTGATCCAATCTTCTCTCTTTGCTGCTTGCTCCCAGCTCCTTGCTCTTTCACTGGCCCAACTACACCAAGATCTTGCAAAATGGCAAGAAAGGGAAACTACAAGAAGCATACATTCATAATTGATTCAAGGATTAGAATAAATCAAATACACAAGTATAACAATACACCATTGAAACACATGCATATAGGAGAACCTCAAATGCTTTATTAATGGAAGAAGTAAAGTTCAGGAAGTGATACAACCATAAGAGGCCCAATCCAGCATCACCTCCCAGCAGAAAGAAATCTCCTCTTCACCTCCTTCAAAGCAAATCACCCAATAGTTCTATACTCAAACCAACAACACTTCCTTACATTCACAAGATTCCAACTTCCTTAGACCTCATGAGAGAGCTCTATATATAGGATTTTTGGAGAAAGGATGAGTCAGCTTGAGCTTGGCATGAAGCTGACTAGTGTCCTCTCTCACTTCAGTTATTCTTCAGTTCTTGAGTCCACTTGGAGGTTCTTGCTTCCACTTGGAGATCTAGACCCTCTTACTCATCACTAGTCGAATTCCCTGATCCAAGTGTCATTTTGGAAGCTTCCTGGGCATTGACACCTTGAGGAATGACTGTGCCACTTGTCCAAACTCGCCCAGCGCAGGTGGCCTTCTTTGCAGTTGACATTCAGCGCAGGTACACAGTGGAGCAGTTGACATTCAGCGCAGATGCTCAGTGGAGCAGTTGACATGATCCAGAATTGGCTTGTTTTTGAGTGTTTTCAGGTGGAGAACTGATATTTAGTGCTGTGGTTTGCTGACCTTGTTCCTCTAGGGGCAGGAACAACATGTTTAGGGACTTTGGATCCCTTAGATTATGGACATTTCATGCTTCATGTTGTAAGGCACAAAAATGTCTATAACAGTTGCCCCCTAAAGTATGAGGTCGTTTATCGGGTGAAATGCTTTATCAGGAGGATCCGAAGTTCATTCAATCGCTGAGAAGTGACCTGTAATAAAATACAATACAATACATTATTTTTCATTCTGCTTTCATGATCTAGCTGAGGCGGGCATTCCCATGCTCAGCTTTATAAATTCATTTTGGTACATAGAACAGATGATCGTCTGATGATAGACTGATAATTCTCTGCTGAAATTATCATCCTTTGAGTAGGATGATCATCTGCTGCAATGATGTACATGTCAAATGTCTTTATATTTCCTGAATATATCTCGCAGCCCGGATGGATGAAACTAGATCCGGGGTCTTCAAACTCGTTCGATCTTCACTCTAAGCACAAGTCGATCCATGTGAGAATTGCGCTGAAGTCGAACATGGAAAGACATCGCTTGATTACCGGTCAATAATGTAAACCGTTAACAAGCGCGAGAGGAATCACCGATAATGATAATGACCCTCAAGGTACTGCAGTACAATTCACGTGGTGTGAATATAGGACTTGGCCTCGAACACCACGCAAAATCTTCTGGTCGAAGGTCGTTGATGTATACCTGTCGCCGGAAGTGAGAAACTTGCCATTGAGGCATGCAAGCTTCAAAGTACTGAGGGGGGTTGTTCCTAGATCAACTTCTTGGATAATGAGCTGAAGTCGACAAGAAGCGATCCGTCAAAGGAGGGCCTTAATGAATCCCACATCAGTGACATGGAACGGAGCTAATGATTTTAGTGGAGGTGAAAACAATCTGTGACATATGATTCAGGGTGGCGATCATGGGTGGATGAAGGATAATGTATGGCAGTGGATGAGACACGGTTGACTCTTTCTGAACAACATCTCTTGAACATATAACGACACTGATGCGATGGATCGGTAGCATTACCCCAAATGTGGATGGTTTGGCGAGACCATGGTGATGAGACCGGTGAATGAAACAACCCAACCCGATGTGATACGGAGGAAAAGTGTCATGTTCAAGAGCGACTTGCTACCATTAAAGCTTTGAGGTTCTCCCAATTTTTCCCCAGTCATTTCTGACCAGTACCTCTTTATTTTTGTCAAGCTTGAGGAGGATAACATATGCTTGTTCTATAACCTGCCCTTCGGGCAAGCCCATCGCTATGTTTTAACGAGCCTAGCGATAGGGAAACTCGTTCTCGTCTAAAGACAAGTTTGTCGCTATTTAATCATTTTAACGAGTCTAACGACAAGGAAAACTCGGTCCTTTTCATTTTTAGAGAGTCTGTAAAGGTACAGAAAGTTAACTCCAAAATTCCTTTTTCGTCATCTAATCCCTTAAGTCCGAAAAAGTATAAAACAATACAGAAGGGATGAGTTTTCGATAACTTTAACGAGCCGAATAAAACAAGCGCTCGACCTTTTTGTGCAATAATCCCTCAGGTCCAAAAAGACTAAAATCTAGAGGAGGGATAGCTCTTCTGGTCATTTTAACGAGCTGGAAGGCCAAAACTCAGCAAACTTTTCATATTTTACGAGTCAGATGAAAAGAGCTCAAAGAAGACTCGTCTTTTGAGGAACGAGTGATAAACAGGGATAGCAGCAAATTCCAGGTACAGGTTGGAATTTTCCAATCACGACAGTGTCACATGGATGGCTAGGTGAAATCACTCTTCGCAGCTGTTCCTCAAAATGGGTAAACAATCATATGGAAGTGAACGATCGGGCAAATGGAATGGAGGTCGCAGGTGCAAAACACAACCAAGGCTTTTTATGGCTGATAAATTTACGATCACAGTGGTTATTTACCGGGGTATGTTCATTTTTTAATGAGCTTGAATGCTCAATCTTATGTTTATTTTTTAACGAGCATGAACTATGTGCTAAAACTGCTCGGATCTCGCTTTTCTATTTTTTAACGAGCATAAATTCCGCGGTAAAACTGCTCGATTATATGGTCAAATTTTGATTTTTTCACCATTACTAGCTTTTTTCTTTTCAAGGATAGTACTGTATTTTCACTTGCTGCAACAAACTTTGTTAGAAATGAATAATATTTGCATGAAAATGAGATTATAACCCTAATATTTCACTTTGAACTACGTAAAAAGCCATTAAAAGGTGTTTTTACCTCTCATTTACCATTTCATTTGCATTTGGTTTGTTGGAGCTCTGGAGGTGCCTCTTCCCCCTTGATTTTCACCAGCTGATTCCGGGAGATTCTGCAGACGATTTTCGGCGCCGTCTGGACCAGGTAGGAGCTAAACCCTAGCTCTTTCTTTTCATGGTTTTCTTTTCCAGTTTCATGCCTGTTTTTCAGTCTTTCTGAGCCCCAGGGGTTTTGCCAGGGCGCCCTAACTTCAGCGCAGGTTCCCCATTCGAAACCTGCGCTGAATGTCAAGCTGCCTTAAGGCAGCCTGACCTTCAGCGTAGGTGGGACACTTTCTGCCTGCGCTGGGCTCAGAAAACTGAGTTTCCAGCTCATTTTTTGATGAATTTTCGCCAGTTTTTCATCAAAATCAGGAACTTACTCCTTCTCTTGTTTGCTTTGCAGGGAACTTTGAACAAAATGTCCCTTACATGGCGAGAACGAGAACATGAAGAGGAGGACATGATTGCCCTCCATGACCCGGTCATGGTGAACGCGCTGCGGAACTATGGCCTGCTGAAGTTTTTCCGTATCTCTAGCATGAGAGCACATATTACTTTGCTGCAGTATATGCTTGATGCTTGGGATCCTGTTAACCAAGTATTCCAGATTAGGGGAAAGTCCATCCCCTTGACTATAGAGGACATGTACTTCTTGACTGGGTTGTCAAGACGAGGTGCCCCCATTTCCTTGTTAGGTACGGCTCGGGGGACCGATTCCACCAGAGATTATGTCCGCCAGTATTGTAGGGAAGATTCTCAGCCGAGCAGAGACGGCAAGATTGTTATCCGTGAGATTACTGACAGGTCTCTCAGGTCCATTCCGTATACCATTGGTAGGATGGCCGGTAGCGCATCTCTACATGTTGCCAACAGATCTTATATGCAGCACGCCTTGGAGTGTCTCCAACCGAAAGTATTCAACTGGTGTGATGCGGTACTTGTTCAGATGAAAAGTCAATTGACCAAGGTAAAGGACGGGAAGCTGAAGAACTTTGGATTTGGTTCTATTCTGACTGCCTTCACCTTGAAGAAAATCCCACTGATGCAGCCTCAGTACATCATACTCGACTTGCCTTCTCCAACCGAGCCACGTATGTAGAGGTGGGTCGATCACATGTCTAGGCATGCTGGTCAACCTCAGATTACTTTTACTGAGCCCTTTTTCAGGTGGTTTGAACGCCAGGAGATGGTCTTTTCTGAGTATCCATATGTGGGTATGGATTTCCGAGGTGATCCGGATTTGGTGCTACCGGATGGCGAACATTGGGGCGCTATTGGTAAACTCTTTGACCATATTACTGTTTACTATTCTTATTCATAATGTTGTTGTGCTTTATTCTGTCAAGACTTTTAATCATACTCTTGGGTGCATGCAGATGTTGGTCCTGTTCGTCCAGCAGTTCGTCCGAGACCGCCAGTTGCTGCCCCAACAGTGGAGCCTGCTAGGAGAGCTATCCTCCGCGACCTTGATGATACTGAGACCCTTACAGCTGTGCAGGAGCAGGTTGAGAGCCTTACTCTCGGCATTCTCGATGTGAGGATTGATGAGTTACCTTTACAGCTGCAGCGACACACTACCGGTGTGCCCAGACGATGGACTCGTCTCTTGCGCATGATTGCACAGGCTGTGACGTGCTATCATAAGCACCACTAGGCTAGGGTGCCCCCTAGTGCTTTTTGAGTTTTTAGGTCATATGACCCATTTTGTCTTGGTTACAGAACATTATGTATGAACTATAAACAGCTTATATATTTTGATTTTCGAGTTTTATTCTGTTTGAGTTATATGATCCATATGTACAATCTTTGATGATGTGTCCTTTTATAAATGTTGCAAATGTCTATCTAACACATAGTTTGATAATGAGTCAGTTAATGTGTTTAAGTTTCTGGAAATATGTTGATATTGAATTGAATCAAATCGTCTTTCCAAGATCTTAACCCTTAGGAACATGCGATAAATAGCTGGATTGCGAACAGAATATATACCATTGAGTTGTAGTATTACGAGCTGTGAGTCTAGCCTGACAATTAGTCGGCGTATGCCACGTGTGATGGCATCAGAGAGTAGTTCTATCAACGCGCTATACTCAGCGATGTTATTCGTTGATTTCCCAATACATACACCTCTGAAACTTACTAACTCGCCGCTTGGATCAAAAATGGCCCAGGCCGCAGAGGATAGGTTCCGCGAACTACGACTCGCTCCGTCGGCATATCCAACACATTTCTCCAGAAGTTTCGACATCTGCAACAAATGGAAATGGTGGATCACTCAACTAGAACAAATACTTTAGCGAAAACAAAATACAACAAAAGCATGCAGGTTACTATTTAAGCATAGTAACGCTTGAGGTACAGCCCGTTGCGGGGCTGCGCCAGTGGAATTCCATCGTAATCCATTAACTCGTAGGCTCCTTTTGCTAACACCCTTTTAACAATATAGGGGCCCATCCATAAGGACTTGAATTTACCTGCTCCCAATTTATCGGATTCTTGGTCATAAAGCAAGACCAGATCACCTTCTGATAAGACACGGGGTTTGACACTTTTGTCGAACTGAGCCTTGACTCGTTTCTTATGGGCCTCGTTAGCCAAAGCGGCATCACGACAGGTTTCATCCAACTGGATTAATTCCAAGAAACGAGCCTCTTCTTCTGAAGTTCCGGGGAGGAGATCAATTGCGAGTTTAAGCGACGAAATTTCGCACTGGATTGGCAAGACTGCTTCCAGGCCATACACCAATTGAAAAGTTGTGAACCCGGTTGTGTTCTTTACCGACGTTTGGTAAGCCCACAAGGCTGAGTACAAGATTAGGTGCCATCTTCTTTTATGAACCCCGATCATCCTTTGTAACATACGCTTTAGGACTTTGTTGATTGCTTCAACTTGTCCATTGGCTTGCGGATAGTACGGGGTAGAGCTGTCGTGAGATAGCCCTAGTTTGGCAGCTAATTCGACCATCATGTGATTGCGAAAATGCGACCCATGATCTGTAACTATAGCCTGTGGTACGCTGAACCTGGAGACTACATGATTGAAAAAGAAAAGGGCAGCTGTTTCACCAGTGTTATCCAATGTAGGCATCGCCTCGGCCCATTTGGTAAAATAGTCAACAGCGACTATAATATACCCATGCCCCCCAGTCGAGGTGGGGTTACATTGCATGAAATCGATGCCCCACTTGGCGAAGGGCCCAATAGCAACTATCAACTGTAAAGGTGCGGGTGGTCGTCTGGTTTTGCTATCAAAAATTTGACAAGCATGGCAACTTCTGACTGCGGTTATGCAATCTTTGAACATGGTTGGCCAGAAGTATCCTGCTCGTAAGACTTTTTGTGCTGTTGCATATCCAGATTGATGCCCCCCACACACGCCTGAATGACATTCATTCATGGCTTTTTCGGCCTCCTCATGGGTAAGGCACCTCCTCAGAACTGTATCGATACCACGACGGTAAAGTGTATCACCGACGATCATGTAGTCTTTTGCTTGGTATCGTATACGTTTTTGTTCGGAGTGAGAGGTGTTTGGCTTGAATTTTTGGGTTTAGAGATAAACTATGATATCTCCATACCACTCATCGCTTGTAGATATCAGAAACAAACTTCTTTCCACGATTGACTCTTCCGGTGTTTCATCGTTGGACGACGATGGGAGATCACACAATAATTCTGCGAAAACTAGAGCTTTCTTTGATTTGGACTTTACAAATTCCAGATCAAACTCTTGAAGGATCGCTATCCATTTTGAATATTTGCCCCCCAGCAACTGTCGCGATAGTATATAAGTCATGGGGTTGCAATCTGACAAGATGGTAGTCTTCCGAAAGAGGACATAATGTCGAAACCTTTGAATCGCTTGAACAGCTGCAACCGCTAGTTTTTCAACATAAGAATATTTACTTTCTGTATCATTTAAGTTTTTACTTAAATAATAAATAGGATGTTCAATTCCATCGACCTCTTGAACTAAAACCATGGCAATGGTCGTATCCGCTGCAGCCAGATACAGGTTAAAATCTCTTTGATAGTCCGGGCGTACATTAATGATGCTTTTACTAGACAATCTTTCAGAGCATCAAAGGGAGCTTGCGCCACCTGGTCCCAGACAAAAGGTACATCCTTTTTCAAAAGACGAGTATAACCCTTAGCAAGTTCTGCGTAATTTGGAATGAACCTCCTCAGAAAGTTTGCTTTCCCTTGGAGTTTCTGAATCTGAAGCAAATTTGAAGGTGGAGGCAAATTAATGATTGCCTGAACCTTGCAGGGGTCGAGACGAATCCCATCCTTAGAGACTACAAAGCCAAGTAAACGACCAGAACCGATGCAAAACACACATTTGTGTGGATTGAGACTTATCTTGTAGTGTCGGCAACGTAGAAATATCGCTCTTAAATGCTGCGGATGATCAGTCCGCTTTCGCGAATGAGCCGGAAGATCGTCGAGATAAGGTTGAACAATGTTCTTGATGTCATGGAAGGCATAATTCATTGCCCTCTGAAACGTCGCCCCTGCGTTCTTTAAACCAAAGGGTAATTTTCGATAAGCGAATGTGCTCCACGGACAAATAAATGCAGTCTTTGACTGGTCCTGTGGGTGGATATTTATTTGATTATGCCCGGAAAATCCATCCATAAATGAAAAGATTTCACATCCGGCGAATTCATCAATTATCTGGTCGATGAAGGGTTTAGGGTAGTTTTCCTTCGGACAAGCTTGGTTTACATCCCTATAATCGACACACACTCTAATCATCCCTTGTTTTTTCATAATAGGGACAATATTCGATACCCAATCGGTTAGAGGAACCGGGTAGATGAATCCAGCATGGAGAAGTTTTTCAACTTCTGCCTTAATGGCAGCGACTTTCTTGGGGTGCACCTGCCGAAGCCGTTGTCTTACTAGTTTGACATCAGGATACATTTTAATTTCATGTTCAACGATACTCGAGTCAATGCCTGGCATTTCATCATATGACCAAGCAAAGACATCTCTGAATTCGCGAAAAAGAGCGTTATATATTTCCAGTTCTGAAGGGGAACAACCTTTGCCGACATAAATATTCTCTACAACATTTGTTTTAGTCGAGATATTTATGGCTATAGTCTCTTCAATATTGGATAGGTTTCGCTCGGAATCCACCGTGTTTACAGTATTTGTTAGGAATTCAAAAAATGAAGGGTGATAAAGGTCACTTTGAGTATCTTCTTCATATTCCGGAAGAAGGGAACGATGGTGGTGATCATTCCATGGTGCCCCCTCAATCATCATTGATTGTAAGATTCCTTCGTTAGTCCCATGTACTTTCGACCAAGGATCTAATGGGGTTCCATATTCTCTAGACCTATCTACCCAAACGCTTGACGAGCGTTGATTTGGGTTCGCCTCCCATGCTTGAAACATTGATTGCTACAATATTTCTAAAGGGCTTGGGGGCAAAACAATTGCACGATCCATGTCGACCTTCATTGAGGATATCATGTTGCAGGTTGCTACAAACGGTATATTTCCCATGTAAATAGGGGGTGGTAGCGCGAAAGCTCCCATCAATGTGGGGTCTTTCAATAATCCTACTCTGATATCTTGAAGTGAATGGTTGCTCTCATGGATCATGGGAATGCTTCCTGTAACTTGTGAACCATTAGGGAGGAAGTTCTGTTGCTCGACGACCGTAATCCCTCCTTCAAACGGGAATGCGATCTTCCTAAAATAAGTCGACACAAGAGCTGCCATGGCATAAATCCATGGTCTACCCAGTAGGATGTTGTAGTCAAGATTTCCATCGATGACCTCAACATCAATTTCTACTGTTTTTCCCCCCAGTTCAACCTTCAAGTTATTAAGGATACCGTATGGGGTATAAATCCTTCCGTCGAAAGATTTTAATGTCGTCGAAGATCGCGACAAGGTTGGAGATCCTAAAGTTTTCCAGCAACTCATCGACATAATACATGTTGATGCTCCCTCATCAATAATTGTTCTGTGAACAGTTTTGTTGAGGGCTTTCACTTGAATAAGGAAAGCTAATTGAGCTGGTAACTGAGGATCGTATCCTTTGTGATCAAAGGATACAAGATTGGAATCCTTAGGATCAACCCCACCAATTGCTGATAACAATGCCTGCCTTTGGGTTGGACAATTTTGTAGTACCTCAAGAGTCGACATAGCGGATGGCGATTGGGCCAAATCTTCCACTATGTTATAATGCTGCGCCGCTCCGGCGCGAGGATTAAATGTCGACTTGTGTACTACACCCTTTGGCGGTTTTATCGTTAATTCAGAAATGATGGGTGGTACAACTTCTGTCGAAGTTGTTGTCGAACTACTTGGTTGATCTTTACCTTTTTCGTTCGACAGCTGAGGATTCCCATAATATTTGTCCCTTGTCGAAATCAAAGCCTTATTCTGCTGTTTTGAAACCGACAACATAAGTACTTGCGACGGGGAAGCATTTCCACTATCAACCAGATTTTGACCTGGGTTGGGAAATGGATTAGTTAACACAGCTGAGGTTTGGGAACTTTTAAAGAACCTCTTTAACTCAGCTTTGAATGGGCAATTCTTTGTGTTATGCTCTTTATCATCACATATTAGACATGGATAATTTTGTTTCGATTTCCCAGGAGGGTTTGAAGAATTTTTTCCAAGGGATGACTCACCCTGTTTCTTCTTCTTCCCTTTGTTTTGCTTCTTCTTGCTTCCTGGTTGATTGGTTTCTTTGCCTTTATCTTCTGATACGGCATTTACTTCCGAAGCAAGAATTTCTTCTTTTGCATTTTGATCCGAATTCTTATGGGCTTTATTTGACGAAGCCTTTATCGATTTCGCGTTTGCCGTGCCGATCACACCGTCACCGGCATGAGAGTCACTATTTGATTTAGGAGGAGGAATTGAAAATTCTGGTCTAGGGGCGTCAGGTATTTTGTCGTAGAGCGTGCCGGACTGAGTATAAACTAAGTCCAAATACTGTGCACGAGCAATGACTTGCTCCTCTGTTACGACTCCCCCCTTGGCCACATCTTCCGTAATAGCAGGAAGTAACGACTTTATAAACCATTCAGCTAATAGATGATCGGGAACATATGTTTTCACCATCCTACGACGACGACGCCACTCATGTATATGATTAGATATATGGGTGGCAGTTGTCTGCTTGAAGTTGGCTAATATTTCTGTTCCCGTTTCATACCTTATCGGTAATTGAAAATGGGTTAAGAAAGTCATGGCTAGGGAACTAAAATTGTCGAAAGAGGCTCTTGGCAATT
Source organism: Pinus tabuliformis (assembly GCA_031772625.1). Classification (NCBI taxonomy): domain Eukaryota; kingdom Viridiplantae; phylum Streptophyta; class Pinopsida; order Pinales; family Pinaceae; genus Pinus; species Pinus tabuliformis. Next base: position 442,655,620 of record CM062818.1, on the reverse strand, counting down.
CAATATACCATTTAGCCGCTGGACCCGTCAATGTCCTCTGAAAAAGGCGAAGCCTTATCGAATCGTCGTTTAGGGTGTTCGACAAACACCACAGATGAAAAGTCATCACGTGATTCGATGGGTCTTCACCTGGATTTCCATTGAATTTAGGAATGTCAGATGGAAGTTTATGAGGAATCGCTGGCCACCAAGGGGCATAAGCAATCGGATCGTTGGTTAACCGGTGTAAATCGGGTAACTCTAAAGTTGCCACGAATGGTAACTGTTGATTCAGGTTAGGCGAAGCGTAACCAGGGTATGATGGAATCGCTTGAGCAGTGGGCCTTTGCATACCAGCATAATGTAATTGATGTTGGTATGACTGATATGGTTGGTGGACTTGACCACTGTAAAGTGGTTGGTTTTGACTGTTTTGGATATACGGTTGTCCATTGTTCGCAAAGATCTGCTGCTCAGAACCTTGGTACACCTGCTGGAATTGCAGTTGTTGGTATTGCACAAGCCATGGTTGTGAAGCCATGTTTTGTTGTGCTATGCTAACCGTTGGACCAAGGTGTGGGGTAATTGTACCCGTTTGGACCTGTGTCGCCCCACCAGTTGGCGATTGTGGTTGTGACCCATGTTCAAGGGGCTGTTGCATTACAACCTGAGATATCTGAGGTTGACATGCAACAGGCATTGCTTGAACTTGTGACACTGTTACAATAGCCGGTGTGGTTGGGATGTTCGTCATAGGTACACACTGTTGCATAGAATATACAACCCTTGGTTGTTGAGGTAGCATAGGTACCCAACTACTTGATGCAATTCCAGTATAACCTGAATACTGTTGCGAACTCACGTATGGGTACCCTCCCGGAGGGGGTAATGAAAGGGCATACTGCCCCCCATACGGTAGCAATCCGGAACTCAAGGGGATTGTTAGTCCTTGAGGACTGGATGGCCCAAATTGACCTCCATGAGGATCAATCTGTCGAGTTTCAACATAAGATTTGCCGGGTATTACTCCGGATGAACAAACTGGAACAGACCATACTGTCGAAATAGTCCCTTGGTGGACTCCTTCTAGCTGTTGTGAGCTAGTTGGGACAGCTGGTATGCCGGCAAACATCGTCGGAGTGACGACAGGGGCTTCTGCTGTCACTGTGTCATTTGACACAGTCCTAGATGATGACGGTTGTTCAGACATCTTAAGTCTATCCAATAGATTTCCTAGCGATTCTACAGGAACTTCCACTTGTGGTGGATTAACCTATGATGAAGGAAATAGAGTGACCCCGACTCCAAAATGAGTTGGAGTACTTGCTTGCAGATCCTCTACAATTTCCTCTATCGCAATCAAACCTGGTGGAAGAGGAAGACCGTCAGGTCCGTAAAATATTTCTGGTGCCGAAGAAGTGGTTGTTTCAACAGCGACAGTTGTTTGAGGAACAAAACTCTCTGGACCGGTTGCTGATGGAACTGGTTCAGTTACACAAGTATTTTCCCCCAGAATAGGATCAGTATTACTGTCCTTCTGTGGCTATTGAACTTCTTCTATAGAGGCAGGGTTTCCAGAAATGTTTGGAGTAACCGGAACCTCAGATGTAGTTGGAACACTTGTTCTAACTTTTATAGGAGATTTTGAACCGGTTAAACGAGTCTGCTTTGTCCGTACTGTTTTCGATTCCGGAGACAAAGACGGTTGACTCGTAAGTCTCCGGGAACGACGAGGTTTCAATTGACTTTCTTCCACGATTGCGGATTACTCAATCAACCAAAATACTAAAAGGGGAAATTTGTGTTTCCGAATTGAATGAATTTTATTAGACGCTTTTAGACACAACTTGCTTTTTCACTTTTTAAGAGTCGAGAAAAAGCTAAAGATGACTCTAGTCTCCTTCGATGTTTTAACGAGCCCGAAGTGACAAATGCTCGGGTGGACTTTTTCAGTTATAGAGTTTGAAAAAGGCCAAAAGAAACTGCTCTGGAGATCTAGGCAGAGGGTGTGCCAAACTTTTCGCAAAACCACAGAATACGTTTTACAGTACGGGTGGTCGATGTTCGTGAATGCTGTGTTCACTGCATTGCGATCAGTAGGGCGGCCGACATGGTTTCCTATGGATAAAGGCTTTGTTCCTATAGGGGTCTCCCAATATATATGCGACGGTACGTGGGAGCACAAGTCCGTATTGATACTTATCGCTTCACCGTGGAGGAATCACCCAACCACTCAACGCTAAGATATCACGTTTAACGACGCCGGAACACGTCTCTAGCTTAGACCTCTATGTGTTTGTGTTATGTTTCAAAGCGTTGTTATGTAAATTCAATTTATTTTAAGGTTGATCTTGTTTAGCAGTTTGCCTTTATGGATCACCACGAGATGTATAATACAACTTCCTAAATGCAGTCTAAGATGATAAGCAAGCTTTTCAATCTTTCAACTTTGAAAATCTTAACTACTGAGGGAAAAGAAAGACATCATCTTTTCACACAGATCATAGAGCACACACTAATGCACTTTTCCCTAAATCAACATGCAAACTGTCAAAATGCACATGCATAATGCAGGTATTTCTTTTCTCTTTCTTAATGTTGATGTAATACAAAAAGAAAGTTGTTGTATAACTTTGAATTCAATTTCAAGTGAAAGCAAACAAGCTTGTCCAAAATCAAAAGACACCTTAAGATTTACTTGTTTCGACACTAGAAATATATAAATTCAAACCATATGACGAAAGCAAAAGCTTAATCAGCTATGAAAAGCAAACAAACTAACTTTTAAGATCAAAACGACACTTATCACAGGTCTAGATCTAAGAGGCCACAATAAGACTAGTTCACTTTTCGTTATGGGAAACTGCAAATGATGTAAGAAATACACAAAGAACAAATACAGTTTCTTTATACAACCGAGGCGGAATAGTGGCAAGGAAAGGTGGTTTCAGATAGGTACATTGACTGATAACAGGCTGCGAAAACAAGGATGAAAACAGGGCAATGAACAGCAAGGAACCCAAATAGCACTAGGCAAAACTGGTTCAGCGCAGGTAGTACACTGTCAGTTTGACATTCAGCGCAGGTAGCCCCTTTGGGATCTGCGCTGAAATGCAGACTGCCTTCACAGTGCCTGCACTGAAGAGATAAACTTTCGTTTTTCTCAGTTTCCGGGTCACAGATTGCTCAAAAATTCACAGTTTTTGGCCAAATCAGAAGCTATCAATCAAGTACACACTAAGGGATGAAAAGGAGGATGAAAAGCTATCACTAAGAGCTATTCAGAGTCCTTGTGGATCAGCTCTTCAAATCATAAACATGCCCAGAAACTGAGCTAGAGTAGCTGCCCTTTACTTTGCATTTGAAGGCTCCAAATGCAGTTCGATTCGGTACTCCTTTTGTTTAGGAAATGAATAGCAAAAACACAAACAACCAACAAGATACGATCCCCAGTGGAGTCGCCAATTTTTTGTTGGGAAAAGTATCCAATACGGAATGACCCTATCCCACTCTAAGGGTGATAGTACCTCAGCAACAATCAAAGCAAAGCTATTCGAGATTACTTCTTTATGAGATGTAAGAGAGGGGAGAAAGAGATCCACTAACCGATGTCTTCCGCTAATGATTGATCCAATCTTCTCTCTTTACTGCTTGCTCCCAGCTCCTTGCTCTTTCACTGGCCCAGCTACACCAAGATCCTGCAAAATGGCAAGAAAGGGAAACTACAAGAAGCATACATTCATGATTGATTCAAGGATTAGAATAAATCAAATACACAAGTATAACAATACACCATTGAAACACATGCATGTAGGAGAACCTCAAATGCTTTATTAATGGAAGAAGTAAAGTTTAGGAAGTGATACAACCATAAGAGGCCCAATCCAGCATCACCTCCCAGCAGAAAGAAATCTCCTCTTCACCTCCTTCAAAGCAAATCACCCAATAGTTCTATACTCAAACCAACAACACTTCCTTACATTCACAAGATTCCAGCTTCCTTAGACCTCATGAGAGAGCTCTATATATAGTATTTTTGGAGAAAGGATGAGTCAGCTTGAGCTTGGCATGAAGCTGACTAGTGTCCTCTCTCACTTTAGTTATTCTTCAGTTCTTGAGTCCACTTGGAGGTTCTTGCTTCCACTTGGAGATCTAGACCCTCTTACTCATCACTAGTCGAATTCCCTGATCCAAGTGTCATTTTGGAAGCTTCCTGGGCATTGACACCTTGAGGAATGACTGTGCCACTTGTCCAAACTCGCCCAGCGTAGGTGGCCTTCTTTGCAGTTGACATTCAGCGTAGGTACACAGTGGAACAGTTGACATTCAGCGCAGATGCTCAGTGGAGCAGTTGACATGATCCAGAATTGGCTTGTTTTTGAGTGTTTTCAGGTGGAGAACTGATATTTAGTGCTGTGGTTTGCTGACCTTGTTCCTCTAGGGGCAGGAACAACATGTTTAGGGACTTTGGATCCCTTAGATTATGGACATTTCATGCTTCATGCTGTAAGGCACAAAAATGTCTATAACATTTATACCTCTCTCTGTTGAACACGTCATAAGATTCAGTGATATCACAAATTTTTGAGTTGGGAAGGGTAGTGAAGTTTGTGAGCTTAATATTTTCAGAATATGTTTTTTCATCTCTGGTGTTGTTTAGCTACCAGTGGGCCTAGAGATTACCTCGGTGGAGTTACTACAGGAACACAAACATTACTCCACTTCCAGTGACCCTGGATAGTACTGCAATGGAGTTGCTTGTTTCACCTCTTTGTGCAGGAATCCTTTCTCTTCTTTCGCCTTTATTTATTTATTTTATAGGGCTATGCATTGGGACTTATTCATTTTATGGGTAGAAGAGGGATCCTAAATTATTTAGAGAAGAAGAGGTTGTTTCTTCAGATAAGCATATAGATACCTATGATTTAGGTTTTCATGTTTGGATTTTTTCCGCTTCTCCTCCTCTACTAATTGGATAGGCATGACAACATCGAAACATAAAAACCAAGTGTGGGCATGAGGTTTTCTTGAATAGACACAAGTTCATGGTTTAACCAAAACTCTCCTCACTGATGGATCATATTTTCGGTCAGAAATTCATCAACCTAAAGATATAACCAACACAAGGAACATGGAAAAAAGGTTAGCCAAATGTTGGAGTGTCACAAGACTCTCTTTTATCCTAGACACACACAAAGAAGCGAGGAAAAACATTGACATGCAACATTTATTTACATGACACAAACAAAAAACAAAATCAAACAAACAAGAAAAGAATATATACATAGTGTAGGGCATAGCCCCATATAATCATTGAAAATAATTCTTTTAATTCTTGGCCATTGACGGGGAGACAGCCAATCTTGTCATCTAGTGATTGTAGATGATAATTGTGTTGGCCAAGCTTTTCGTGAACAGTGAATGGTCCAATCCACAGGGATTTAAACTTGGTATATTTGCCTTTGTCCTTGTGGGCTTTGTCCCACTTGAAGAGTAAGTCACCCACACTAAGTTGATTCTTCCCTAAAAACTTCTTGTCAAACCACCTCTTTATACAGTTTCGATGAAGTGAAAATGTTTCTTTTTCTTTCAGACTTTCTTCCTACAACTTGTGAAGGGTTTCCATCCTACATTGCATTAATAAGTATGCCTGCCTTGGGATTCTTGTGAAAGTTGGAGAGCAAGCAAGTAAATGTTAGGAGGGAGGATGGATTCTTTTCCATACACCAGGAAGTAAGGGGAGGTGTTTAGAGAGGGATTTGGCATGAATCGGTCAGCCCATAAAGAATTTACCATAGTGGAGTGCCACTTCCTCTATTTAAAGAATATGGTATTTTTTATGATACGAATGAGGTTATTATTTGTGGAATCAGCAAGACCAATCCCCTGCAGATAATAATTAGATGAATGCTTCAATACAATTCCATTTTCTAATGAAAAATCATAGAGTTTTAGCAATGAAAAGTATGTTGCATTATCGAAAACAAGTGAAGTAGGAATGTCAAACCTGGAAATGATATTTTGTTGAAGGAAATTAATGACTTCCTGATCATTCACCTTTTTAAGTGGAACTTCTTCTCTCCATCGCATAAAGTAGCATGTGGCAGTGAGAATATAGCGGTGCTGCATTGACGAATGTGTAAGTATTTCTCCAATAACATCCAAGCCCCACTATTGAAAATTTTCTTCACTGTGATAGGCTACAATGGGGTGGCTGAATTCTTGTTTCGGGTGGCACACCTTTAAAAGACCAAACACTTACAGGCATAAGCATGAGCATATTTGAATAATCTAGGCCAATAGAAACCACCCTGCATGATTTTATGTACTTTTTGTTACCAACAAAATGTCCCCTGGCTGGCCCATCATGGAGATCACGTAATACTTTCTCTAAATCATGCACTTCCAAACACCTGAGAAATACTCCATTTTGGTGCTTTCTAAAAAGCACTCCATGCACCAACCGGTAATATAATTATTTGAGTCTAAGTATCCTCTTCTGATGTGCAAATAAATGGGAGGTAACAGTGTCGTGCTCAAGGTATTAGCACACATATGCATACCAAGAGTGGATGATAATAATGGGAGAAGTTCTCTCTACATTATACATTTCAATTTCTTGTTCCCCTCAAGAGGGTTCTTCTTCTTCTTTTGCATCCGCTACTTTTGCTGCTAGTCAACATAGACTGTAGCCCTTGATTGTGTGAACTGATTTGTACTCTAAATTGTACTCCTGTAAACCAATCATCCAGTTCACTCTTCTCTCACCCATATCTTTTGGAAGAAACAATGATTTGATTGTTGGGTACGAAACAAAGATAATATAATGATTTTCAAAAGATAGGGCTGGAAGTGCTTCACCACCTCGTATACTACATAAGCTTATTTATTAATGGTGGGATAGTTGAATTCAGGTCCCTAAAGACTAGCGCTCATGAAATATATTTGTATATAATTATTCTGATCATCCTTTTTCATATGCACATCAACAAGAGAAGTGTCAAAAGCAAAAGTGTAGAGCAAAAAATCTTTGTTGAAATCTAGGCTGTATAGAGCAGGTGCTTCTGCGATATCTTGATTGATACAAGAAAACACATCATTTTACCTTTTATCCAATCTATAGATTGAATCCTTCTTTACCATCTCCTGTATTAGCTTGACAATCTAAGAGTAATCAGAGATGAACTTACGGAAGAATTTGCTTTTCCCTAGGGAGAACTATATAGCTTTCTTGTTCATAGGGAAGGGAATATGCGTAGTTTCTTTGACCCTCTATGGGTATACTTTAATACCACTTTTGGAAATGATGTGGCCCAAGAGATTACCCTTGGACACTATGAAAATACTCTTTTTTGGATTAAGGGATATCCCGTACTTACAAAATCGCTAATTTTTTTCTCAAATGGCGTATGTGGTCGAATATCTTCTTAGAAAACACTGTGAGATCAAGGTAGACCACCACACTTTGTTTAATTAATCCATGGAATGAAATGTCCATGGAACATTGAAATATTGCACCGACATTAATCAACACAAATTTCATTCTCTTGAATGTGAATGTACCCCACTTTGTGTGGAATGTTGTTTTGAGTCTCTTAGGCTCTGAGACTAGAACCTGGTTACATCCTAAATAACCATCTAGTAAAGAAAACATCTTTGACCCCGATAATAATTGTAGTATTTGTTTCATAAATGACACCGGGTAGTTGTCTTTTTCTGAGGCATGGTTCAGGTAATGAAAATCAACACACAAACAAATTTCCCTGGACTTCTTCCTTACTGGGACCAATTTCGATACCCAGGTAGAATGTTCCACTTTATAAATGATCTGAGCATATAGAAACTTCCTTAGCTCCTTTTGAATGAGAGGCTCAAGCGTCAGATGTACCCTCCATAGTTTTTGTTGGAACGACTTGTCCCCTTATTTGATTTGGATTACATGCTACATAACTTTCATGTCATAAGTTTTGAGTTCATCATATGTCCATGCAAATACATCTCAGTACTGCTTGAATAAGAGAATAAAAACTTGTGACTTCTGTGATGTGCAACAAGTACCAAGGTTGAAAAACTTTGGATCTCTTTATGTTCTCAAATTGATTTGTTCATGTGATAGCATTGAGCTATGGGTATTTTCAATGACTGACCCTCAGAAGTGATTTTGCAAGTCATACAACTTTTCTAATGACACCACCCCTTTTGGTATGAGATTTTCGTTGCTTGTGCTACCTGCATCCTACAATGCCCTCTCATGCTCATCTTCATTGATAGTTGCTTCTTTGAATACATCAACATTCGCCATAAAGTGCAGTATATGTTTGTCATCATTGAAAATGCAAAAATTAGTAATATTATTACGAAAGGATGGCTTATAGAGAAATTCTACAGAAAAAATTGTCCCTATGCGGTGAGAACCTAGTAGTAGCATTTTCCAATGCAACCACAACTGCGTTGCGGATTCTAGGAACAAAGATAATATTAAAATCTTGGAAATGTGAAATCAAATGCCATACCTCTTGTTGGTAACTTTTGAGATGAGGTGACACACAGTGTATGGTATCACGTACCTGGCGTACAACAATTTCTGATTCACCTAATACTTTTAGAACCACAACGTTGAGGTTGATGGCTCTTTGTAAACCCAAGATGAGTGATTTGTATTCTATACTCTTGTTCGTTCACTCAAATTCCAAGCAAATAGAGACTAGATGTTTTCTCTGTCATGGCTTTATTAAAACACAACTAGACCTAGAGCCCTCTTGTATTTTGGAACCATCAAAATAACATGTCCACATATCATATGTATAAGGATTACGTACTCCACTAGTATTATTATTATTATTACTACTAACTGTACAAATATCATTTTCAGCAGTTGGACTAGGAAGTAGTTCCAACTGTGTATCTAGTGGGACTGGGCATGGCTAAGAATGATAACACCTGAGTTCAGTTTCTCAAAATCATTTGCAAAATATAAGATCTATGAAATCCATTGGCATATTCTCTCCCTCTAAGGGAGTTACCGTGTGTTTTATGTACCAATCTGAGTTCACCTGGATCTAATTGTTTCTTCCCTTGTACGGAAGCCACAAATGTGACTAGTCTACTGTAAAATACCCCTTTGACTTACTAGACCAACCTCTGCTCAATAATACACCATATGCTTTTGGAATGTCCAAAATTACTATATTTATACATTGGTGAACTTTGTGATCAGATGATAAATGAATAAGCACATTTTTTAGGTCATCGATTGCATGGACAATAGTCTTGTCCAGCTAAATGATTTGTTCATCCATTTTATCCCACTTTGTGGTGATTTTCTTCATGACAAATAGAGGCATTACGTTTACCGGTGCACCAAAATCAACTAAGAAATTGTGTACGTTATAATTGAAAATTTGAAATATCAACAAAAATAGATGGTAGAGTGTGTTTACAATTAATGTGAAAGCATTAAGTATAGACTCGAGGGAATTAGAGGACTTACCGATTTGGATCCCTTTTGTGAAGAAGCATCGTTACCTGAGACGGATTGTCTGTGTGCACATAGGAGCATGTCTCGCTAGCTCGCTAACTTCGTTAATTTGAAAAGTCAGATATTCATGCTGTATTTCTTCATCTATTCAACTATGTTGTAATATAGTGTAGGAGAGATTGCCGAAGTGTCTAGGGGAGTTGGCTTGTCTGCTACTTCCAGAGTGATGGAATTACTTTTACTACTTGTAGAAGTAATTTTCATTGTAAATTCATTTCCAAACTTGTTCTGAGTGTTCTGCGTTGAGTTGGTGGGCGGATTGATCTTCCTTAACAAATGTTCTTTCAATTTTTGCTTCATCAACTCTTGTGTGGGAGTCAGCCCTTGGCTTCTTGAGTTATATCGAGTGTTCTTCTTCTAGGTCAGGTCATCACTCAATGGTTTCTTTTTGACATTTATCTTTCTAGCTATGAGCATGTAATTGAATGTCTTCATTCCATGCCCCATTCTTGGAGTCTCTTCGGTCACAGAAATTTCTTCCTTTTCTTCCGCAAGCTCGGTCTTCTCATCAGTAAGCATTGTATCAATAAAATGCAATCTCAGAGTGTTCATGTTGTGGTTCCATTGTGGAAATGTTTTCTTTTGAATGATATTTTTTATGAAATGAAGAGTACTGATCCATGCCCACACTCTTGATATTCAGCACAACGTTCCATATTTGCATAGACTTGGTCTCTTGCTTATTGTTACTGTCAAACTTGGAAGTCCTTCTCAGCAAGTTGAACTTGGGAGGCTTTCTACTCATGGTGGGCTCGCTTGAACTTGTTTCAATTCTTCCAACTCATTTGATAGAGACTTCATAATGTGGCTCAATCTCTCAAGATCAATCACTTCATTTTCCTTGGTCATGCTTACAGAGGCCTGAGACCTTTCCCCATGCCTTTGGAGTCCTTTGTTGATTCATCATCTGCAATGACTCCAATCGCACACAATTCCTTTTCAACTGTGATTGCCTCTTCAAAAGCCTCAACCAAATTTGGTTTGCACAATGATTATTGGTTAGGTGGATGTAATATCCCCAATTTTGTGAGCATGGGAGTCTGTTGGGCACGAGATCTCCCAAGGGTAGTTTTGGGGCTTAGAGCCCGAATTTTGGCCCAATTTTGTAATTACAATGTAAAGACTCTGCATTTTGTGGGCATAGAGCACATAGTTGTTAAAGAGTCATAGGGTTGTCTGCCCTTATTTTGATAATGTAATGTCGGCTGTAGAAGATCTACCCATGGTTTACAGACCATGGGATTATATTAATAGAGTGAAGCTCTAAGTAGATAGAGGGATAAGAAAGGTCTAAGCAATGAATATGTATGCGAGATAGCTCTGAAGTGTAAGTCTAAGTTTTGGGACATAGCGTAGGTAGAGGCTCTGCAGCTGAGTGTGCATAGGCCTAGTAGTCCGCAACTGAGTGCGTGGACCCCTGTAGCTGAGTGCGCAGACCGAGTCGAGTCTGTAATCATCTAGAAGTATTAATAAAGAGAAGTTTCTATCATTTCTGCCTCTTTGTTTCCTGTTTATGCATCTATTATATTGGGTATGAATTTCACTTCTAATGCTTATATGATGCGCGAATGTGTATAACTGTATTGGTTAAGTGAACACAAGTAGGAAAGTTTGTTTACACGAAGATAATCAAGATCTATCAATAAGATAATTAAGATACTTAGTCTAGTTTGGGAAATATTGCAGTTCACTGCCCTAGCAGCGCGAAAGGACTTCAGCCCTTGGTTAGGGTTGTGCGAAAGCCGATTGTAACAGATCGCAAAGGTACTAAAGTATAGACCAGAGTGCGAAACACCCTACGCAAAGGTAGGTATAGTTGGAATAAAATGACATCACAACCATCTCAAGGGTGCAAAACTTGGTTCCAGCATCCTCCCATACTTCTTCGGGTGAGACTTCAGTCCGCGCTCTGTGGGATGATGCCGAAAGGGCCAGCGGTGTAGGGATTTGCTTGGCTAATTAACGCTGAACCTTGGTCAGGCCCCGACAAGCCAACAAATGGTTCCATTGGCAGGACTAAAATCTGCATAGAGATGTGTGATGTCGTATCATTGGAATCCAACTAAGAAAGAAATCGAAGGCTAGTTGGATAGAAGAATTCACAAGTTTGCAGTGCAAGAAAACAGAAACCCGTGATTGTCAAAAGAACAGTGGCTAGACAGCTACCTGTATATGGAGATCCACGAAATATTTTTCATGTCCTTCCTACTGAACTATACGAGTGGATTGCAAAGCTAGTAGATAGCCAAGGAAGTCGGAAACTTGATGGTCCTATTGTGTGGACCCCAGAGCTAGTGCGAAGGTTGGAAGTATTGGTGGATAAGATCGCATGCACTATCGATCATTGGCTCGATCACATTATAGGAGGATTTGTTATTGAGTTCACGGTTGACACCTCAGTTAGCTACAGCAAGGCAGAGCAATGCTTTATCAAATGACCACGAGGTAAGTATGTAAAGTCTTTGAATACTTGGATTAAAATGTTGTTGTGCAAAAAGTGGGTTATGTAGTTACGTTGATGTTTGGGGTTACACAAAGCAGAAAGGTTTACAGGAACGAAGGAAATAAGGATCCATAAAATAGCCCCTTGATTTCACCTCTGTGAGGGGACGAGGAAGGTCTTGCAAAGGTCTCTCCATGAAGTGCTATCCATCCAATAAGACAAAGAATTCCATGAATCCCACCTCTGCCCACACCACCACCAGCGTCACCTCCATCACTTCCATCTTCACCCGTACCACCTCCACCACCACCATGATTCAGTACGGCGAGTATAGTGAAGTTTACTTTGTTCAAAGGCTTGGGAAATGAGGATCGAGACCAATTCTGGTTCATAGTGAGGGCTGTATGGGAAGCTCAAGGTGTCACAAATGACCATATAAAGAAAGCAACATTGGTTAGCACCCTGCAAGATCGCACGCTAACCTGGTATATTAAGTACTCCAACAATAACCTGAATGCGAGAGTAGCGAACATTGAAGCAACACTAAATAGGGAATTTAACAGGCCTAAATCTGAAGCATAGGCAATGATTAGATTCAAAGAAATCACGATGCTATGAGGCCAGATGCCCTAGGAACTAGATCAGAGGCTGAAATGTATGATTCGCGAAGCAAATATGAATCTGACAGATGGACAACATCATGAGTGGTTTGTAGCTTCACTACTACCACACCTAAGGAGCGCACTATTGCAATAGAATATAAAAACTCAGCTAGAGGCCCTAGAGAATGCCATGAGACTACAAGAGACCCTGATGCAAGATCCTAATCTTGGAGTTTAGTAGATTCACGTGAAGAATCTGTGCCTTCAGATGCAAAGCTTGAAGCATGATACGACGGTTCGACTAGAAGTGTGCGAAGAAGTATGGTGCATGAAATGCAAGAGTCAGGGTCATGACAAAGATCACTGCCTGGTCTTCAGAAATTACCTTGCAAGAGGAGGACTGATGCCTTTAAGGCTAGAAGCTCAAGCAGGACCTAGGGCAGTGCCTTCTTTGTGGTGCACTATCTGTCAAGTAGCCAGAAAGGATGCCACGGATAACTACCACTTGTTATAGAAGTATACGCAAACTCCACAACAATTGTTCTGTAACTTTTGTAGGTCAGTGGGACATGACAAGCGTACTTGTAGGAGCTATGTGTTATAGCTCCAAATCTCACTCTTATGGTTTGTGATGCTGCACTCATGGCCTAGGGCAACCCCTCCTTCCAGACCCGATCCTAAAATTTAAAAAACAGTGTTTTATCCCTTATACGTGACATTGCCCTGAGTTAAACGCATGTATACGCGGGTCTGTGTATACCCAACCCGCGTATCTGTATTAAAACACTTAAAAAAATATAAACTCCTTAATTTCGGGCGGAGATCGCGGGTTTTACCTGCTGATCACCTGTTAGTGCCCGTGGCCCAACTATTCCCAACCAACTCCCAACTAAAAAACTACTTTGGGAGAGGTATAAAAAGACCTCAAAGGGAAGGCCTAAGGGAGGAGAGAAGAGAGAGAAAGGTTATTATGCTGAGATTTTTCCCCTGACCAGGTCTGAAGTCCCTTGTGCCTTCTGCACTTCCCCCATTTGTACAGGAAACCCTTGTTTCCTTGTGTGTTGATGTTCATCCACTACTTATGACATCATGGAGTAAGTCATGGAAGGAGTTTGTTAAAGGCTTGAGGCTGGAATGGATCTGGAAGGAAGCTTTGCTTGGAGCCTGCTAAAGGTGACTCATGTGAAATTATTCCTTTTCTGTACTTTATTTGTCTATAATAAAAGAAGCACATGTCTTGGTTCCTGATATGAATCTTCTTTATGTTTATGATATTCATGTTAGAATTCATATGTGAATGGTTGTTTATATTTCATAACTAACTACCTTTCTTTATAACATGAAGATGGTTTCTTTATAAGCTTTTGTCCATATACTGTCGTGTTCTTTGGAATTGGTTGTTTTTCAGGACAAAGGAGCAAGAGGAACTTGAAGAAGGGTTTGGACCCTTGAGGACCTTCTCAAACGTAGGACCTAAGGTACGTTCCATTATCCTAGAATTTGCTTATAATAGCATAATGGCTATGTGAATGTGTGTTTCTCTGTATAGACAACTTTCAGTCTGCTAGGGTTTCAACGCAAAAATTCCTAGGGGAAGATTTACCTCAACACTATGTGTCACACGGAATAAGTCGATCTTGCGAACAAGATAGACCTTCCTAGAACCTAAAGAAGACCTAATGACAAGCAAACCAACCAGACACTATCTTTCTCTAAATATGCTTTAATAAACAATAGCAACAAGTGTTTTTAGGGCCTACCTTAGGTCCAACGCAAGCTTGTGGATGCCCTCACTTCTTTGATCCAAATGAGCTCCTTTTCGCGAATCTGTAAACACAAACAAGGCAAACAAATTAAATAGCACCTGAAAAGCCAATTGCATAAAACATATTTAACATGAAAGTCAAGGAGTCCATGAAACAAATAACATGAGATACTTGTTGAGAACAATGAGTTTCATTGTATTAATTCAAAAGAAGAAGAACTTTAAAACCTTTGCCTTGACACTGTACAAGCTCCTCCCAGGGTCCAGCAAGAAGTCTCCTCTACTTTGACAAGTTTCAATCACTCCCCAATGAAGCCAAAAATATGTGTGATCTCTCCTCTTAAGCTCAACTAGGAAGTCTTGATTTCACCAGCATTTACCCTCAAAAATTTTCAGCTTCTAACCTCTCCAGCAACCAGCCCAATGCCTGTATTTATAGTGCAATGGAGGGAGGTTACTAGGTCCTCCTTCAAAGGGATAAAGCCCTCCTTTAAAGGGATAGCTCCTCTCATCAAGGGATTAGCTCCTTCTCTTTTGGGATGCATGAACCACCTCAGAGCGAACAATCCACGCCAAAATTCCTTCTAGAAACCTTTAGAATTAACCCAAAGTGAGTTTTTTAAGATAAAACTTGCGCCTTTTGACTTTCACAGGGGTCCGCACCTACACCGTTAGGGACAGAGCGGGCAAGTCCACAGGTGAGAGTGAGAGAAAGTGCGGAACCAGAGTTATATTGATTTTTAATGTCTTTCTCTCATTTTCAAAGCTTGATTTGAAGAGCTGAGGTCTGAGACTTGCTTAGGAGGACAGTACAAGTGATGATAGACCCATACTGACTACAAATAATCATGGTGACGATATTTTTGTGTAACAGATTGCCCCCTAAAGTGCGAAGTCTGTAGTAGATGAGGATTTCTTATCATTTAGGAAGAGTGAAATACTTTATCATTTCGAGGATCATCTTGTGGAGAGATCGGTTGGAACCTGTAAAAACATTCAATGCAAGATATATATATGAGATCATATCATTGCTGAGGTAGGAATTCCCATACTTAGATCAAAACTGACTAGAAAAACTAACTACTGCTCTGATACAGGAATGATCTTGTAAAACATCACAAGTATAGACTCATGTGGACACAGTATGGACGCAGCCATCTGTTTATGAATAGTCCATTATATAATGAATACAAAATTCCTCGCAACCTGGATGGTGGAAACTAGATCCAAGGTCTTCATTTCTACTTCCCAAAACAGTACGATTCTATCCATGCGAATGAATGTGTTGATGTTGAACATGGTAGAAACCACTTGATTACCAGTCAATGATGTAAACTGTTAACAAGTGTGAGAGAAACCACCAGTGATGTCAATGGCTCTCAAAGTACCCAGTACAATCCATGAGATGCGAATAAATGTGTTGATGTCGAACATGTCACAGAATCCTTTGATCAAAAATCAATGATGTAAACTGTCGTCAAAGACGAGAAACCTGCCATTGAGGCATGCAGATCTCAAGGTACTGACGATTTTTAGATCATCTTTCTAGATAATGAGCTGATGTCAATAAAAAGCAATCCGTTGTAGGCAAGCCCACAACACAAAATCATAGATCAAGTTGAAGAAGTTTAGTTGCAAGGACTGACTCAGGGATGGTCAAGATGGATGATAGATATTTTGCGGATGAATGGCTTATTGGCAGTGACGTCTTGAACACATAACGACACGACAGATGGCTTGGTGACAATTGACCCAAAGTTAATACCCAAAAACTGGCTGAAGACTTTCAATGTGGTTTGATCAACTGTTAGGCAAAGAATTTCCCGACCCAGGTGAATGAAAGTGTCGTGTTCAAGAGTGGTTACGAAGTATGACAAACAGGCTCATTTTTCTCTCTTTTCCCCCACCATTTCTAGCAAGTACCTCTTTATTTTTTACAAGCTTGAGGAGGATAACATTTGATTGATTATAAGCTCATCCTTCAGATGAGTCCAACTTAGTTTAAATTCGAACCCTAGAAAGGAGTGGTTTGTTCCCGTTTGTAATTGAATAGGTCCTTTACTGTGAAATTTTAACAAGTTCAGTATAGGAGAAACTCAGCGTTTTTCAATTTTAGAGAGTTTGAAAAACTTAAGAAGACTCCAGGGTTGACCTTTTTCGTAAATTTGTGTCTCCCAAGCCCGTAAAAGTATAAAATAATACTTGAGAGAACCGCTTTATCTTTTACGACCAAGGAGTACTTTTCGTCATTAGTGCCTTTGACCCGAAAAAGTAAAAAAGCGATCAATGACACGTCGTTTTATAACCAATATCAAATTTGAAACGACAAAAATCCGACAATCTTTTCATGTTTTTACGGTCGGAAAAGAGCTGTAAGTGGACCGTCTTTTAATTCCGTTTTAATGAGTTTAAAAGAAAAACTCGGCAATCTTTTCATGTTTTAGGAGTCAGAAAAGAGCTTAAAGATGACTCTACATGTTTTTCCGTCGAAAATGATAGATTTTTCCTGAATAATCCTTTATTCTGCACAAAAACACAAACATTACTCATACCTGTTTGAAATGGATAAAAATGTCGCAAAATACCTTTTCAAAGTGAAACATAAACAAATTTGCAATTTATTTACTCAAAAAACTTATAAAAACGGCCTTTGTCAATTCATTTTTACCGTTTGAGTTTGGGTGAGAAAATAGTGCTTTTGCTCAGAAAACTTCCCGTGAAGATTGTGGAAAATCCAACCATCGGAATCGAACGCCGTCTTCTCCAGGTAATCCACATCATCCCACTCTTCATTTTTAACTGTTTAATTTTTTGTTTTAGTCATTTATTTCATTTTTGGGAGGGTTTTTAGGCACAAAACCCGTGCGCGGGGGCCCGCAGGTTTTCCACTGCTGGCCTGCGGACCCCGACTTTTTCTCCATTGGGAAAAAGCTCGGGGTCCGCACCTTCCGTGTAGAAAAAGTGTGGTCCCACGCACTGTGTCTAACCCGAAGGGTGCGGTCCTCGCCGCAAGGGTTTTTAACCCAAAAATTCTCAAAAATGGACCACACAAAATAATTTCTAGCAATTTAATTAATCTTTATACTTGATGGAGAGAGTACATCATGATAGATTGGGGTGAATGAGAGCATGAGGACGTGGATGCTGCCACATGGAATCATCAGCCTTCACTTGATGCTTTGAGGGCGTGCGGGTTGTACAAATTCTGGGCCATTCCTGGCATGAGGGCTCAGGTGGATTTCTTACGGTGGCTGGTTGATAGATGGAGCATACAGGACCAGTGCTTCTTCATTGGCGGCCACCAGCTCGAAATCGAGCCGGCGGACATTTATTTCTTGACTGGTTTGCCTAAGAGAGGCGAAGAGTTGACTCTGCATGGACTAGGCCAGGTGGCTAGTCTGTCGAAAGCCTCTGGCTAGAGTACTGCAACAGCCAGGCTAGAGACAAAGGGATAGACATAAAGACCATATCCCATCCTGAACTCATGGTGATTGTGTTTACTGTCACCAAAATTTACGGAGCTGCCGCATTACATATTGCCATCGGATCCCAGATGCATATGGCAGTTGATTGCTTTCGAGGCACCATCTTCCACTGGTGCGATGTTGTGTTGGCCAATGTGAAAGGCCAACTGACCAGGGCCAAGAATGGACAACTAAAGACCTTTGGTTATGGGGCTTTGGTCATGAGTTTTGGCCTGGAGAGAGTTCCTATGCTGATCCCGTAGCACCTTACTGTTGGAGCTGGGCTTCCTCGAGAGCCCAAACCAATGCGATGGGTCGCAGTCATGGCCCGTCACCCGGATGAGAGGACAGAGGTTGCTCGATTCAAACCTGAGTATTTCCAATGGCTGGAAAACCAGGTCTTTTCTATTCAGGACTTCCCTTACGCTGGGATAGATTTTTGTGGTGACCCAGACATGGTTCTTCCACCAGGAGAGCAGTGGGACGAGTCAGGTAAAATCATTTTCAACATTTTTTCTATTTTAGTTTTTTTTTGTTATTTTTCCATTGTCTCAAAACTGATAGTAAAAATTTGAAATGCAGATGTGGGTCCACAGCGACCAGCCGCTCTCCGGCCTTTCGAGAGGAAACAACCAGTTGCACTTGCGCCAGCCCCACAGGACGAATCAGCAGAGGTTTTGGCCGAGTTGGAGGGTCATCTCGAGCGCTTGATAGGAGATATTCCTGAGACCACTATAGACGACATTCCTCGTCGACTTCAGCGCTATGTGATTGGGGTCCCGGGACGTTTTAGGAGGTTCCTTTGCAAGGTGGGTCGTGCAGTGGTTTCTTATAGAGATTATCACCAGTGATAGGATGATCGCCTATTGTGGGCACATGTGACATTTTTGTTTTTTGTACTTATCATTTTTGCCAATCATAAGGTGTTTTTCAACCTATGATCGAAGACGATGTATTTTTTCACACACTCCTATATATATATATATCACTATTACCGGCTTATCTTGTAAATCATGTTATGCAATGGTTTTAAATTTACATGTATGATTATTGCAAATGTCTATTTAACACTCGAGAAGCAATTGCATCTGCTAATGTATTTAAAGATCTTGGAATATGCCGATATTCAATATAATCAAATTCACGTTCCAAGAGACGCACTCTCAAAAATAATCTTAACAACACTGGATTTCTAATAGCATACACTCTATTATGCTGTAATACAACAAGTTTAGAATCTAACCTCACTATCAAACTCCGAATCCCAAATGAAATAGATTCAGATAATAACTCGGCAATGTTGTTCGTTGTTTGAACCAGGCTTACCCTATGCATAAATACTAGCTCGTCAGAGGGCGAATAGATAACCCAAGTTGCGGAAGAGATGTTCCGTGTATTACAACAAGCACCATCAGCGAAACCAATGTATGTTTGGAGAGGCACCGACATCTGCAATATCAAGAGTAAAACCAAGATAAGCAGGAATAATGATGAAAAACACTCTCTAAGCTAAGCACATTGTTTAAACTAAAACACACCAGCTAGAAAGAAAAACTATCCTAACTAAATCTCCATACCCATTCTTTTAAGCATAATACCTCTTCAAGTAAAGGCCATTTCTGGGTTTACCCAAAGAGTCCCCATCAAAGTCTACCAATTCATAAGCCCCTTTGGCTAGCTTTCGCTTGACAACATAGGGATGCCACATAGGAATGAATTTTCTAGCGCCTAATTTATCATTAGCTTGATCGTAAACTAATACTAGATCTCCTTCCGAAAAATTTCGACGGGTCACATTTCGATCATACTGAGCTTTCATTCGTTTTGCATGAGTCTCGATCGCCAATGCAGCATCACGTCGATTCTCATCTAATTGAGCCAAGTATAACAAACGCTTTTCCTCTTCGGAAGTGGATGGAAGTAGCTCGATGGCCATTTGTAGTGACAGGATTTCACATTCAATGGGTAACACAGCTTCCAAACTGTAGACTAGTTGGAAAGGAGTGAACCCTGTTGATGTTTTTACTGAAGTTCGGTACGCCCAAAGCGCTGAAAATAGAATGTTGTGCCAATTCAACCGATGAATCCCAATGATTCGTCGGATCATGATGACTAAAACTTTGTTGATGGATTCGACCAGACCATTCGCTTGTGGATAATAAGGGGTTGAACTATCGTGATGTAAACCAAGCTGGCCTGTAAGTTCGGTCATCATAACGTTTCGAAAATGACGCCCATGATCAATGATTATCGCTTGGGAGACACCAAACCTAGCAATTATATGATTGAACACGAAAATTGTGTTGGAAATAATACTGAGAGGGGGGGGAGTGAATCAATATTATCAGATCAGTAAAACCTTTACAAATTTCATACTCAGAAACATATACGCTACTTCAGTTAAGTGAACCCGCGTGTACATGCTACTGTGTCTAAAGCAACTAGCGTATATCCAGAAATCTTATGATTCAGTTAGCTTATCTTCAGTAAATGCATCAGAACATTATTAACCATATTAACAGTAAACAGGTGCAGTATAACAGAACAGATCATCACACAAAAGCCACACACATGAACACCATGATATAAGGTGGAAACCAAATGTGGGTGAAAACCACCTGCTGCAATTCGTCTCTTTCTTCTTTAATAAGAAACTTATTTTACATTGTACTGGTGCAGTCCTCTACCAGTACGCAGGCTACAACCTGCAGAGGGCTACAACCCTCTCTCGTTTTCCAACTACTTCTGGAAGGGAGCTACAACCCCCTCAGCTCTTGTACTAGCCGATCCATTTACTAGTACGTAGGTGCTGACCCTACAGAAGGCTACAACCTTCTTTCCTACAGGGACCACGTTTCATCAATTTTCAGACTGGATCCATGAGTACAAAACAAACACTGCTGCAATACAATCATCAACTTATACTTGCATCATAATTCTCTAGATCATCCAATACTGAATCACTGAAACCCTGTCATCAAGAACACAAAACACAAACCAGAGCCCAGAACTCTGCAACAACCACTAGAATCAACAGCAACCTGAAATATCAAATCTTATTATGCATACGCTACTTTGCTATACCAAAACCGCGTGTATACGCGCTTTCTCCAAAGGCAACCCGTGTGCAGATCTAGAAATAATTACTTATACCTTTGCTGTCAGATCCGACCCTTGCTAAGCGTCCCGAACAGATAACCAGCAATACCAGATCTTCTCACTTCGTCACACACACCTTACTTCCACTCTTTGCCTAATGATCTTCTCCTTATATAGCCTTAGGCCCTTCACAATACCACGGTCCAAAACCATAGTAACACAATACGATCAACTTCAAAACTAGGGATCGACACGACCGTCGAGACACCATGGTCCAAAACCATAGGCACAACTTCCAAGGACTAACCGCCACGGACCAAAGGTACGTTTTCACATGTACGCGCTTTTACTGAAACCAACCTGCGTGTATACGCTGATTTTCCCTAATGAACCTGCGTATATCTCTTTCTTGTCTTGCTGTACTAAGATCTGTCCTCTAATTAAGTTTCCATCACTTGTACCTGCTTCTGAGTGAGTTGCCATCAAGGACAACACTTGTATCATAATGCCAACAATCTCCCCCTTTGGACTTGATGGCAACCACCACACCAAGTCACTCTCCCCCTTTGACATCAAGGGCAAAGGGCGGACCAAGGTATTCTCTTCTTTGGTATACCTTCTGTTGTCCATACTCCACCTGAGTACATGCTGAAGTTTCTGATTTGACTCCCCTTTGTATATGCCAAGTTGTATCAATCCATCCATGCTCCCCCTGAGCAGATGCAGGTTCTAAGATCAGCAATAACTATCATTTATCATATATGATCTGTACCATACGCATAAGCCTGCAATACCATTCCTTTGATCAAACAACAAGATGTATCATTTAGTTTCATCAGCAACTTCTAACCATAATGCCAACAATGAATTATTTGAAGTATATGCTCCCCTTGAGCGTGAGCCAACCATGACCATTTCCTAAGTCTGTTCTGCTGCCCTTTATGCTCCCCCTGAGCCTGAGCCAACCATGACTGAAACATTTCCTGGGTCTGTTCTGCTGCCCTTTCTACATATACGCGACTTTGCAACCTGTAACTCGCGTATATACGCGACTTGTCTTCATTATATCAGCGTATGCAAGATGGAATACTGAAATTCATCACTTTCAGATTCCCCTGTGTCTGTTATGTCAGCTGACTGAGTTATGCCACACCTTTCTGTCTCTGTCTTCTTCAATTTCTGGAACTGTGATGATGTATGGTCCTCTCGTTTTGAATTTTGAAATCTGCTTCTGCATTCCCTTGCTTTATGCCCATATTTGTTGCATGTATAACATCTTACATATTTCATGTTCCTTCTATCGCAATCAATTGCTTTGTGTCCATATGCATTGCAGGAAAAGCAATATCCTCTGAAATACCTGGGATGCAATGATATTTTGTAATGGTCTTGAACCATTCTACTTCTACATCTGGCTGCAACATGTCCAAGATTATGACATACATAACATTCAAGATTATTCAGTGGAGGAAATAATCGTCTATCACTTCCATAGTTAGGAGTAAAGGATCTTCCTTGAGGAATTTCTTTCCTTGGTTGTTCCTTGTTCAGCATTTCATATTTCTCATTAGAGTTTCTTGCCTCACCTTGTGAGCTAGATTCACCTTCAACATATTCATGAAAACCAAGACCAGTTTTGATAGCAGGAGACCTTTGACTATTAAGAATATCGTCCAAGACTTTAGTACTATCTTGAAATCATAAAGCTTATCCTTTTCTTCTAATTTACCTTTCAAGATATTTACCTCAACTTGATGTTGTTCTTCCTTTTCCAGATACTGATTCCTTAGGTCTTCTTCAACTTTTCTTCCTTCTTCCACTTGTCGCTTTAGTTTGATCACTTCATGTTCTTGATCTTCAAGAGCTTCTCTGTTCTGTTCTCTTGATTTTTTAAGATCTTCTTTTAGAAAGAGGATCTTTGATTCAAGTCTCTGAATAGTTATGCTCTGATCCTTTACTATATCTTGCAATTGCTCCCTTACCCTGGTTTTTGTCTCCAATTGTTCATTTAATTTGGTAACTTCTTCAGTTTCTGCATTCTTTTGTTCATGTGCCATGAGACTTCTAATATCTTCACTATTATTGGATGAAGCATTCTTCTTTTCATGTGCCATGAGACTTCTAATATCTTCACTATCATTGAATGAACTTTTAATATGGGTATAATAGCTTCTACCATCTTCTTCAGATATCTTTCCTTTGTTATGAGGGCATCTAGCAGCATATTGACCAACTCTACCACATAGAAAACATTTGAAAGGTAGCTTACCTTTGAACCGTCCAGTTCCCCGTTCAAGATTCTTGACAAAATTTACCTCATATTCTTCCTCTGACGCTTCGAATGCGGCTTCTGATGGTACCTCTTGTCACATTTCAAAAGCAGTTAAGATCCCGTGAAGCTGTGACATGGTGATTTTCTGCACATTCTCCTTTTCTTCTATGGAAGATACTTTAGAATCAAATTTAGCAGACAGAGATCTCAAAACCTTTTCAACTAAGACAACTTCCTCAAATTCTTCACCCAGATCCCTCATACAATTTACAATCTCATCCATACGTAGGAAATAATTAACTATGCTTTCACTACTATGCATCTTAAGAGTTTCATACCGGATTCTGAGAGTTTGAAGCTTTGCTCTTTTTACCTGATCATCTCCTTCGTAGCTTGTAACGATTTTGTCCCATATTTCCTTAGCTGATTTGAAATGCATGATCTTCATAAATTATGATTGTGTCAAACTACTCAATAGGATAGTAACAGCTTTGGCATTAAGCTCATATTTCTTTTTCTCTGTTGGATCTGTAGGAGTTGCTGATGGGAAATTGTATCCTCCTTCTACGATTCCCCAAACTTCTGCTCCAAGTGATTGTAGATATGCAGTGGTTCTTATCTTCCAGTGGGTAAAATTGTTCCCGTCAAAGACTGGTGGCCTGATGTGTGCCTCTCTTTCTGGATTAGCCATTCTGATGGATCTTTTCCTTCAAGCGATCAAGCTTCCTCTGAAGAACCTGCTCTGATACCAATTGTTGGAAATAATACTGAGAGGGGGGGGGGGGGTGAATCAGTATTATCAAATCAGTAAAACCTTTACAAATTTCATACTCAGAAACATATGCGCTACTTCAGTTAAGTGAACCCGCGTGTACACGCTACTGTGTCTAAAGCAACTAGCGTATATCCAGAAATCTTATGATTCAGTTAGCTTATCTTCAGTAAATGCATCAGAACATTATTAACCATATTAACAGTAAACAGGTGCAGTATAACAGAACAGATCATCACACAAAAGCCACACACATGAACACCATGATATAAGGTGGAAACCCAATGTGGGTGAAAACCACCTGCTGCAATTCGTCTCTTTCTTCTTTAATAGGAAACTTCTTTTACAATGTACTGGTGCAGTCCTCTACCAGTACGCAGGCTACAACCTGCAGAGGGCTACAACCCTCTCTCGTTTTCCAACTACTTCTGGAAGGGAGCTACAACCCCCTCAGCTCTTGTACTAGCCGATCCATTTACTAGTACGTAGGTGCTGACCCTACAGAAGGCTACAACCTTCTTTCCTACAGGGACCATGTTTCATCAGTTTTCAGACTGGATCCATGAGTACAAAACAAACACTGCTGCAATACAATCATCAACTTATACTTGCATCATAATTCTCTAGATCACCCAATACCGAATCACTGAAACCTTGTCATCAAGAACACAGAACACAAACCAGAGCCCAGAACTCTGCAACAACCACTAGAATCAACAGCAACCTGAAATATCAAATCTTATTATGCAACGCTACTTTGCTATACCAAAACTGCGTGTATACGCGCTTTCTCCAAAGGCAACCCACGTGTAGATCTAGAAATAATTACTTATACCTTCGCTGTCAGATCCGACCCTTGCCAAGCGTCCCGAACAGATAACCAGCAATACCAGATCTTCTCACTTCGTCACACACACCTTACTTCCACTCTTTGCCTAATGATCTTCTCCTTATATAGCCTTAGGCCCTTCACAATACCACGGTCCAAAACCATAGTAACACAATACCATCAACTTCAAAACTAGGGATTGACACGACCATCGAGACACCATGGTCCAAAACCATAGGCACAACTTCCAAGGACTAACCGACACGGACCAACGGTACGTTTTCACATGTACGCGCTTTTACTGAAACCAACCTGCGTGTATACACTGATTTTCCCTAATGAACCTGCTTATATCTCTTTCTTGTCCTGTTGTACTAAGATCTGTCCTCTGATTAAGTTGCCATCACTTGTACCTGCTTCTAAGTGAGTTGCCATCAAGGACAACACTTGTATCATAATGCCAACAATCTCCCCCTTTGGACTTGATGGCAACCACCACATCAAGTCACTCTCCCCCTTTGACATCAAGGGCAAAGGGCAGACCAAGGTATTCTCTTCTTTGGTATACCTTCTGCTGTCCATACTCCCCGTGAGTACATGTTGAAGTTTCTGATTTGACTCCCCTTTGTATATGCCAAGTTGTATCAATCCATCCATGCTCCCCCTGAGCAGATGCAGGTTCTAAGATCAGCAATAACTATCATTTATCATATATGATCTGTACCATACGCATAAGCCTGCAATACCATTCCTTTGATCAAACAACAAGATGTATCATTTAGTTTCATCAGCAACTTCTAACCATAATGCCAACAATGAATTATTTGAAGTATATGCTCCCCTTGAGCGTGAGCCAACCATGACCATTTCCTGAGTCTGTTCTGCTGCCCTTTATGCTCCCCCTGAGCCTGAGCCAACCATGACTGAAACATTTCCTGGGTCTGTTCTGCTGCCCTTTCTACATATACGCGACTTTGCAGCCTGTAACTCGCGTATATACATGACTTGTCTTCATTATATCAGCGTATGCAAGATGGAATACTGAAATTCATCACGTTCAGATTCCCGTGTGTCTGTTATGTCAGCTGACTGAGTTATGCCACACCTTTCTATCTCTGTCTTCTTCAATTTCTGGAACTGTGATGATGTATGGTCCTATCGTTTTGAATTTTGAAATCTGCTTCTGCATTCCCTTGCTTTATGCCCATATTTGTTGCATGTATAACATCTTACATATTTCATGTTCCTTCTATCGCAATCAATTGCTTTGTGTCCATATGCATTGCAGGAAAAGCAATATCCTCTGAAATACCTGGGATGCGATGATCTTTTGTAATGGTCTTGAACCATTCTACTTCTACATCTGGCTGCAACATGTCCAAGATTATGACATACATAACATTCAACATTATTCAGTGGAGGAAATAATCGTCTATCACTTCCATAGTTAGGAGTAAAGGATCTTCCTTGAGGAATTTCTTTCCTTGGTTGTTGCTTGTTCAGCATTTCAGATTTCTCATTAGAGTTTCTTGCCTCACCTTGTGAACTAGATTCACCTTCAACATATTCATGAAAACCAAGACCAGTTTTGATAGCAAGAGACCTTTGACTATTAAGAATATCGTCCAAGACTTTAGTACTATCTTGAAATCGTAAAAGCTTATCCTTTTCTTCTAATTTACCTTTCAAGATATTTACCTAAACTTGATGTTGTTCTTCCTTTTCCAGATACTGATTCCTTAGGTCTTCTTCAACTTTTCTTCCTTCTTCCACTTGTCGCTTTAGTTTGATCACTTCATGTTCTTGATCTTCAAGAGCTTCTCTGTTCTGTTCTCTTGATTTTTTAAGATCTTCTTTTAGAAAGAGGATCTTTGATTCAAGTCTCTGAATAGTTATGCTCTGATCCTTTACTATATCCTGCAATTGCTCCCTTACCCTGGTTTCTGTCTCCAATTGTTCATTTAATTTGGTAACTTCTTCAGTTTCTGCATTCTTCTGTTCATGTGCCATGAGACTTCTAGTATCTTCACTATCATTGAATGAAATTTTAATATGGGTATAATAGCTTGTACCATCTTCTTCAGATATCTTTCCTTTGTTATGAGGGCATCTAGCAGCATAGTGACCAACTCTACCACATAGAAAACATTTGAAAGGTAGCTTACCTCTGAACCGTCCAGTTCCCCGTTCAAGATTCTTGACAAAATTTACCTCATCTTCTTCCTCTGACGCTTCGAATGCGGCTTCTGATGGTACCTCTTGTCGCATTTCAAAAGCAGTTAAGATCCCGTGAAGCTGTGACATGGTGATTTTCTGCACATTCTCCTTTTCTTCTATGGCAGATACTTTAGAATCAAATTTAGCAGACAGAGATCTCAAAACCTTTTCAACTAAGACAACTTCCTCAAATTCTTCACCTAGATCCCTCATACAATTTACAATCTCATCCATACGCAGGAAATAATTAGCTATGCTTTAATTACTATGCATCTTAAGAGTTTCATACCGGATTCTGAGAGTTTGAAGCTTTGCTCTTTTTACCTGATCATCTCCTTCGTAGCTTGTAACGATTTTGTCCCATATTTCCTTAGCTGATTTGAAATGCATGATCTTCATAAATTATGATTGTGTCAAACTACTCAATAGGACAGTAACAACTTTGGCATTGAGCTCATATTGCTTTTTCTCTGCTGGATCTGTAGGAGTTGCTGATGGGAATTTGTATCCTCCTTCTACGATTCCCCAAACTTCTGCTCCAAGTGATTGTATATATGCAGTGGTTCTTATCTTCCAGTGGGTAAAATTGTTCCCATCAAAGACTGGTGGCCTGATGTGTGCCTCTCTTTCTGGATTAGCCATTCTGATGGATCTTTTCCTTCAAGCGATCAAGCTTCCTCTGAAGAACCTGCTCTGATACCAATTGTTGGAAATAATACTGAGAGGGGGGGGGGGGGGGTGAATCAGTATTATCAAATCAGTAAAACCTTTACAAATTTCATACTCAGAAACATATACGCTACTTCAGTTAAGTGAACCTGCGTGTACACGCTACTGTGTCTAAAGCAACTAGCGTATATCCAGAAATCTTATGATTCAGTTAGCTTATCTTCAGTAAATGCATCAGAACATTATTAACCATATTAACAGTAAACAGGTGCAGTATAACAGAATAGATCATCACACAAAAGCCACACACATGAACACCATGATATAAGGTGGAAACCCAATGTGGGTGAAAACCACCTGCTGCAATTTGTCTCTTTCTTCTTTAATAAGAAACTTCTTTTACAATGTACTGGTGCAGTCCTCTACCAGTACACAGGCTACAACCTGCAGAGGGCTACAACCCTCTCTCATTTTCCAACTACTTCTGGAAGGGAGCTGCAACCCCCTCAGCTCTTGTACTAGCCGATCCATTTACTAGTACGTAGGTGCTGACCCTACAGAAGGCTACAACCTTCTTTCCTACAGGGACCATGTTTCATCAATTTTCAGACTGGATCCATGAGTACAAAACAAACACTGCTGCAATACAATCATCAACTTATACTTGCATCATAATTCTCTAGATCATCCAATACTGAATCACTGAAACCCTGTCATCGAGAACACAGAACACAAACCAGAGCCCAGAACTCTGCAACAACCACTAGAATCAACAGCAACCTGAAATATCAAATCTTATTATGCATACGCTACTTTGCTATACCAAAACCGCGTGTATACGCGCTTTCTCCAAAGGCAACCTGCGTGCAGATCTAGAAATAATTACTTATACCTTCGCTGTCAGATCCGATCCTTGCCAAGCGTCCCAAAAAGATAACCGAAAATACCAGATCTTCTCACCTCGTCAGACACACCTTACTTCCACTCTTTGCCTAATGATCTTCTCCTTATATAGCCTTAGGCCCTTCACAATACCACGGTCCAAAACCATAGTAACACAATACCATCAACTTCAAAACTAGGGATCGACACGACCGTCGAGACACCATGGTCCAAAACCATAGGCACAACTTCCAAGGACGAACCACCACGGACCAAAGGTACGTTTTCACATGTACGCGCTTTTACTGAAACCAACCTACGTGTATACGCTGATTTTCCCTAATGAACCTGCGTATATCTCTTTCTTGTCCTGCTGTACTAAGATCTGTCCTCTGATTAAGTTGCCATCACTTGTACCTGCTTCTGAGTGAGTTTCCATCAAGGACAACACTTGTATCATAATGCCAACAATCTCCCCCTTTGGACTTGATGGCAACCACCACACCAAGTCACTCTCCCCCTTTGACATCAAGGGCAAAGGGCGGACCAAGGTATTCTCTTCTTTGGTATACCTTCTGCTGTCCATACTCCCCCTGAGTACATGCTGAAGTTTCTGATTTGACTCCCCTTTGTATATGCCAAGTTGTATCAATCCATCCATGCTCCCCCTGAGCAGATGTAGGTTCTAAGATCAACAATAACTATCATTTATCATATATGATCTGTACCATATGCATAAGCCTGCAATACCATTCCTTTGATCAAACAACAAGATGTATCATTTAGTTTCATTAGCAACTTCTAACCATAATGCCAACAATGAATTATTTGAAGTATATGCTCCCCTTGAGTGTGAGCCAACCATGACCATTTCCTGAGTCTGTTCTGCTGCCCTTTATGCTCCCCCTGAGCCTGAGCCAACCATGACTGAAACATTTCCTGGGTCTGTTCTGCCACCCTTTCTACATATACGTGACTCTGCAGCCTGTAACTCACGTATATACGTGACTTGTCTTCATTATATCAGCGTATGCAAGATGGAATACTGAAATTCATCACTTTCGGATTCCCCTGTGTCTGTTATGTCAGCTGACTGAGTTATGCCACACCTGTCTTCTTCAATTTCTGGAACTGTGATGATGTATGGTCCTCTCGTTTTGAATTTTGAAATCTGCTTCTGCATTCCCTTGCTTTATGCCCATATTTGTTGCATGTATAAAATCTTACATATTTCATGTTCCTTCTATCGCAATCAATTGCTTTGTGTCCATATGCATTGCAGGCAAAGCAATATCCTCTGAAATACCTGGGATGCGATGATCTTTTGTAATGGTCTTGAACCATTCTACTTCTACATCTGGCTGCAACATGTCCAAGATTATGAAATACATAACATTCAACATTATTCAGTGGTGGAAATAATCGTCTATGACTTCCATAGTTAGGAGTAAAGGATCTTCCTTGAGGAATTTCTTTCCTTGGTTGTTCCTTGTTCAGCATTTCAGATTTCTCATTAGAGTTTCTTGCCTCACCTTGTGAACTAGATTCACCTTCAACATATTCATGAAAACCAAGACCAGTTTTGATAGAGGAGACCTTTGACTATTAAGAATATCGTCCAAGACTTTAGTACTATCTTGAAATCGTAAAAGATTATCCTTTTCTTCTAATTTACCTTTCAAGATATTTACCTCAACTTGATGTTGTTCTTCCTTTTCCAGATACTGATTCCTTAGGTCTTCTTCAACTTTTCTTCCTTCTTCCACTTGTCGCTTTAGTTTGATCACTTCATGTTCTTGATCTTCAAGAGCTTCTCTATTCTGTTCTCTTGATTTTTTAAGATCTTCTTTTAGAAAGAGGATCTTTGATTCAAGTCTCTGAATAGTTATGCTCTGATCCTTTACTATATCCTGCAATTGCTCCCTTACCCTGGTTTCTGTCTCCAATTGTTCATTTAATTTGGTAACTTCTTCAGTTTCTGCATTCTTCTGTTCATGTGCCATGAGACTTCTAATATCTTCACTATTATTGGATGAAGCATTCTTCTGTTCATGTGCCATGAGACTTCTAATATCTTCACTATCATTGAATGAAATTTTAATATGGGTATAATAGCTTCTACCATCTTCTTCAGATATCTTTCCTTTGTTATGAGGGCATCTAGCAGCATAGTGACCAACTCTACCACATAGAAAACATTTGAAAGGTAGCTTACCTTTGAACCGTCCAGTTCCCCATTCAAGATTCTTGACAAAATTTACCTCATCTTCTTCCTCTGACGCTTCGAATGCGGCTTCTGATGGTACCTCTTGTCGCATTTCAAAAGCAGTTAAGATCCCGTGAAGCTGTGACATGGTGATTTTCTGCACATTCTCCTTTTCTTCTATGGCAGATACTTTAGAATCAAATTTAGCAGACAGAGATCTCAAAACCTTTTCAACTAAGATAACTTCCTCAAATTCTTCACCCAGATCCCTCATACAATTTACAATCTCATCCATACGCGGGAAATAATTAGCTATGCTTTCATTACTATGCATCTTAAGAGTTTCATACCGGATTCTGAGAGTTTGAAGCTTTGCTCTTTTTACCTGATCATCTCCTTCGTAGATTGTAACGATTTTGTCCCATATTTCCTTAGCTGATTTGAAATGCATGATCTTCATAAATTCTGATTGTGTCAAACTACTCAATAGGACAGTAACAGCTTTGGCATTGAGCTCATATTGCTTTTTCTCTGCTGGATCTGTAGGAGTTGCTGATGGGAATTTGTATCCTCCTTCTACGATTCCCCAAACTTCTGCTCCAAGTGATTGTAGATATGCAGTGGTTCTTATCTTCCAGTGGGTAAAATTGTTCCCGTCAAAGACTGGTGGCCTGATGTGTGCCTCTCTTTCTGGATTAGCCATTCTGATGGATCTTTTCCTTCAAGCGATCAAGCTTCCTCTAAAGAACCTGCTCTAATACCAATTGTTGGAAATAATACTGAGAGGGGGGGGTGAATCAGTATTATCAGATCAGTAAAACCTTTACAAATTTCATACTCAGAAACATATACGCTACTTCAGTTAAGTGAACCCACGTGTACACGCTACTGTGTCTAAAGCAACTAGCGTATATCCAAAAATCTTATGATTCAGTTAGCTTATCTTCAGTAAATGCATCAGAACATTATTAACCATATTAACAGTAGACAGGTGCAGTATAACAGAACATATCATCACACAAAAGCCACACACATGAACACCATGATATAAGGTGGAAACCCAATGTGGGTGAAAACCACCTGCTGCAATTCGTCTCTTTCTTCTTTAATAAGAAACTTCTTTTACAATGTACTGGTGCAGTCCTCTACCAGTACGCAGGCTACAACCTGCAGAGGGCTACAACCCTCTCTCATTTTCCAACTACTTCTGGAAGGGAGCTACAACCCCCTCAGCTCTTGTACTAGTCGATCCATTTACTAGTACGTAGGTGCTGACCCTACAGAAGGCTACAACCATCTTTCCTACAGGGACCACGTTTCATCAATTTTCAGACTGGATCCATGAGTACAAAACAAACACTGCTGCAATACAATCATCAACTTATACTTGCATCATAATTCTCTAGATCACCCAATATTGAATCACTGAAACCTTGTCATCAAGAACACAGAACACAAACCAGAGCCCAGAACTTTGCAACAACCACCAGAATCAACAGCAACCTGAAATATCAAATCTTATTATGCATACGCTACTTCGCTATACCAAAACCGCGTGTATACGCGCTTTCTCCAAAGGCAACCCGCGTGCAAATCTAGAAATAATTACTTATACCTTCGCTGTCAAATCTGACCCTTGCCAAGCGTCCCGAATAGATAACCAACAATACCAGATCTTCTCACTTCGTCAGACACACCTTACTTCCACTCTTTGCCTAATGATCTTCTTCTTATATAGCCTTAGGCCCTTCACAATACCACGGTCCAAAACCATAGTAACACAATACCATCAACATCAAAACTAGGGATCGACACGACCGTCGAGACACCATGGTCCAAAACCATAGGCACAACTTCCAAGGACTAACCGCCACGGACCAAAGGTACGTTTTCACATGTACGCGCTTTTACTGAACCAACCTGCATGTATACGCTGATTTTCCTTAATGAACCTACGTATATCTCTTTCTTGTCCTGCTGTACTAAGATCTATCCTCTAATTAAGTTGCCATCACTTGTACCTGCTTCTGAGTGAGTTGCCATCAAGGACAACACTTGTATCATAATGCCAACAAATTGCAGCTGTCTTGCCGTCTGCCTCGAATGTAGGCATCGCCTCGGTCCACCTAGTAAAATAATCTACCGCAAGGATGATATACGCATGCCCCCCGGCCGAGTGAGGGTTACATGTAATAAAATCGATACCCCATTTGGCAAGAGGACCAACGAAAATTATAGGGTGGAGAGGAGCAGTTGGAGCGTGCATCTTACGATAAAAAATTTGGCAGTTGTGGCATTTTCGGACCGCCGTAATAGAATCTTTAAATAAAGACGGCCAGAAGTAGTCAGCACGCAATATCTTTTGGGTTGTGGAAAACCCAGACATATGACCACCACACGCTCCAGAGTGACAGTCATTTAGAACCCTTTCAGCTTCCTCCTGAGTTAAGCAACGTCGAAAAATAGAGTCTGCCCCACGGCGATAAAGAGTATCTCCAATAATCCTGAATTTTTGGGACTGGAATCGAATTTTTCGACGTTCTGACCTTGAAATTTCTGGACGAAAGGATTGGGTCTGGAGATAAACGATGATATCCCCATACCACAGAGAAACAATAGCAACAAGTGTTTTTAGGGCCTACCTTAGGTCCAATGCAAGCTTGTCGATGCCCTCGCTTCTTTGATCCAAATGAGCTCCTTTTCGCGAATCTGTAAACACAAACAAGGCAAACAAATTAAATAGCACCTGAAAAGCCAATTGCATAAAACATATTTAACATGAAAGTCAAGGAGTCCATGAAACAAATAACATGAGATACTTGTTGAGAACAATGAGTTTGATTTTATTAATTCAAAAGAAGAAGAACTTTACAACATTTGCCTTGACACTGTACAAGCTCCTCCCAGGGTCCAGCAAGAAGTCTCCTCTACTTTGACAAGTTTCACTCACTCCCCAATGAAGCCAAAATGATGTGTGATCTCTCCTCTTAAGCTCAACTAGGAAGTCTTGATTTCACCAGCATTTACCCTAAAAAATGTTCAGCTTCTAACCTCCCCAACAACCAGCCCAATGCCTGTATTTATAGTGCAATGGAGGGAGGTTACTAGGTCCTCCTTCAAAGGGATAAAGCCCTCCTTTAAAGGGATAGCTCCTCTCATCAAGGGATTATCTCCTTCTCTTTTGGGATGCATGAACCACCTTAGAGTGAACAATCCACGTCAAAATTCCTTCTAGAAACCTTTAGAATTAACCCAAAGTGAGTTTTTTAAGATAAAACTTGCGCCTTTTGAATTTCACAGGGGTTCGCACCTACACCGTTGGGGACAGAGCGGGCAGGTCCGCAGGTGAGAGTGAGAGAAATTGTGGAACCAGAGTTATATTGATTTTTAATGTCTTTCTCTCATTTTCCAAGCTTGATTTGAAGAGCTGAGGTCTGAGACTTGCTTAGAAGGACAATAAAAGTGATGATAGACCCATACTAACTACAAATAATCATGGTGACGATATTTTTGTGTAATAGATTGCCCCCTAAAGTGCGAAGTCTGTAGTAGATGAGGATTTCTTATCATTTAGGAAGAGTGAAGTACTTTATCATTTCGAGGATCATCTTGTGGAGAGCCCAGCTGGAACCTGTAAAAACATTCAATGCAAGATATATATATGAGATCATATCATCCCTGAGGTAGGCATTCCCATACTCAGATCAAAACTGACTAGAAAAACTAACTACTGCTCTGATACAGGAATGATGTTGTAAAACATCACAAGTATAGACTCATGTGGACAAAGTATGGACGCAGCCATATGTTTATGAATAGTCCATTATATAATGAATACAAAATTCCTCGCAGCCTGGATGGTGGAAACTAGATCCAGGGTCTTCATTTCTACTTCCCGAAACAGTACGATTCTATCCATGCGAATGAATGTGTTGATGTTGAACATGGTAGAAACCACTTGATTACCAGTCAATGATGTAAACTGTTAACAAGTGTGAGAGAAACCACCAGTGATGTCAATGGCTCTCAAAGTACCCAGTACAATCCATGAGATGCGGATAAATGTGTTGATAAGGAATTTAGACTTCTGTGATCCATAACATTATTTAGATAATCTTTGGCAAAATCACATAACCAATCTTATGTCGACGCGTTTCGAACCAACCAGTGTGGTTCATCGTCAGGACAAGTTGAAGAACCAATACGGCTAAGCTGAATAAATAGAGTGTGCAGAGACTCCAACGGCTATATTGCCAACTGCTAATTTTGACCTAAGGATCCTAGTCAAACCCCTAACAATACTATAAATAGCTACAACAGGTAAATTTGTTAATTTATATCTAAAATTAAAATCGATTTGATATTTTTATTTTTTTTATTTTTTTAGTATATAATATAATATCATATTTACTATAATGGTCATATGTCTATAATTATTATTATTCTAATATTATTTAAATATTATGGCATTCTTAAATTTAGTTATATTAGGTATTTTTTCTATAAAATATACTATTCTACATTATATAATGGTCCATTCGAATAATATAAGTTTATTAATAAATCTATATTTACTAAAAAAATTCTTAATTCAATATTAATAAAAACAAACAAATAAAATCCCTATTATCATTCTTAGACTAATATATATGAACATTATTAATTATAAAATTAGTTATATATTTATATTTAATACATATTAAATAAATAATATACACATAAACTATATTGAATTTATATTATATAAAACAAATAAACAAATATATTAATTTTATATAAATTAATTATATTATTATAATATAACAAATATATTAAATCCGCCATATATTTATATTTAATATATATTAAATAGATTAATATACAAATAAATTTATATTATATATAACAAATAAATTAATCTTGAATTTATATTCTATATAACAAAAATATATTAAATTAATATAAAATAAATTTATATTATTATAATATAACAAATATATTAACTTTATATAAATTATGTTAAACTTATATTATATATAACAAATAAATTTATATTTAAATTAATGATTTATATTCACTCTACATTCAAAGGACAAACTTGCCAAAAGAGAAATTAAAGGAGGAGGAAGACAGAAACCCTAAGACCTAACCCAAAGAGGAATGAGGAGGCTAGGAAGACAGGGCTGGGACCCAGCAACGGCTAATCTTCCAACCATCATCCCTATTAAGATTGTTCGGCCTTTTCTCAATCTCCAGGGCCTCTCTAAATTTGCGATGGTGAAACTGCGCAATTTTGGCAATGACTTGAGCATCCTCTATGCATACATGATGCATAGTCTTCCCCGCATGCTCAGCCAGGGCCGAGGACTTGGTCCTACCATCAATCTTAATAGGGATGATGGTTGGAAGATTAGCTGTTGCTCGGTCCCAGCCCTGTCTTCCTAGCCTCCTCATTCCTCTTTGGGTTAGGTCTTAGGGTTTCTGTCTTCCTCCTCCTTTAATTTCTCTTTTGGCAAGTTTGTCCTTTGAATGTAGAGTGAATATAAATCATTAATTTAAATATAAATTTATTTGTTATATATAATATAAGTTTAACCTAATTTATATAAAGTTAATATATTTGTTATATTATAATAATATAAATTTATTTTATATTAATTTAATATATTTTTGTTATATAGAATATAAATTCAAGATTAATTTATTTGTTATATATAATATAAATTTATTTGTATATTAATCTATTTAATATATATTAAATATAAATATATGGCAGATTTAATATATTTATTATATTATAATAATATAATTAATTTATATAAAATTAATATATTTGTTTATTTGTTTTATATAATATAAATTCAATATAGTTTATGTGTATATTATTTATTTAATATGTATTAAATATAAATATATAACTAATTTTATAATTAATAATGTTCATATATATTAGTCTAAGAATGATAATAGGGATTTTATTTGTTTGTTTT
Source organism: Pinus tabuliformis (assembly GCA_031772625.1). Lineage (NCBI taxonomy): Eukaryota > Viridiplantae > Streptophyta > Pinopsida > Pinales > Pinaceae > Pinus > Pinus tabuliformis. The sequence continues at coordinate 442,618,914 of CM062818.1, read as the reverse complement.
TATTAATATTGAATTAAGAATTTTTTAGTAAATATAGATTTATTAATAAACCTATATTATTCGAATGGACCATTATATAATGTAGAATAGTATATTTTATAGAAAAATTACCTAATATAACTAAATTTAAGAATGACATAATATTTAAATAATATTAGAATAATAATAATTATAGACATATGACCATTATAGTAAATATGATATTATATTATATACTAAAAAAATAAAAAAAATATCAAATCGATTTTAATTTTAGATATAAATTAACAAATTTACCTGTTGTAGCTATTTATAGTATTGTTAGGGGTTTGACTAGGATCCTTAGGTCAAAATTAGCAGTTGGCAATATAGCCGTTGGAGTCTCTGCACACTCTATTTATTCAGCTTAGCCGGATTGGTTCTTCAACTTGTCCTGACGATGAACCACACTGGTTGGTTCGAAACGCGTCGACATAAGATTGGTTATGTGATTTTGCCGAAGATTATCTAAATAAATGTGTTGATGTCGAACATGTCACAGAATCCTTTGATCGAAAGTCAATGATGTAAACTGTCGTCAAAGGCGAGAAACCTGCCATTGAGGCATGCAGATCTCAAGGTACTGACGATTTCTAGATCATCTTTCTAGATAATGAGCTGATGTCGATAAAAAGTGATCCGTTGTAGGCAAGCCCACAACACGAAATCATAGATCAAGTTGAAGAAGTTTAGTTGCAAGGGCTGACTCAGGGATGGTCAAGATGGATGATAGGTATTTTGCGGATGAATGGCTTATTGGTAGTGACCTCTTGAACACATAACGACACGATAGATGGCTTGGTGACAATTGACCCAAAGTTAATACCCAGAAACCGGCTGAAGACTTTCAATGTGGTTTGATCAACTGTTAGGCAAAGGATTTCCTGACCCAGGTGAATGAAAGTGTCGTGTTCAAGAGTGGTTACGAAGTATGACAAGCAGGTTCATTTTTCTCTCTTTTCCCCCACCATTTCTGGCAAGTACCTCTTTATTTTTGACAAGCTTGAGGAGGATAACATTTGCTTGATTATAAGCTCATCCTTCGGATGAGTCCAACTTAGTTTAAAATCGAACCCTAACAAGGAGTGGTTCGTTCCCGTTTGTAATTGAACAGGTCGTTTACTGTGAAATTTTAACAAGTCCAGTATAGGAGAAACTCAGCGTTTTTCAATTTTAGAGAGTCTGAAAAACTTAAGAAGACTCCAGGGTTGACTTTTTTTGTAAATTTGTGTCTCCCAAGCCCGAAAATGTATAAAATAATACTTGAGAGAACCGCTTGATCTTTTACGACCAAGGAGTACTTTTCGTCATTAGTGCCTTTGACCCGAAAAAGTAAAAAAGCGATCAATGACACGTCGTTTTATAACCAATATCAAATTTGAAACGACAAAAATCTGGCAATCTTTTCATGTTTTTACGGTCGGAAAAGAGCTGTAAGTGGACCGTCTTTTAATTCCGTTTTAACGAGTTTAAAAGAAAAACTCGACAATCTTTTCATGTTTTAGGAGTCAGAAAAGAGCTTAAAGATGACTCTACATGTTTTTCCGTCGAAAATGATAGATTTTTCCTAAATAATCCTTTATTCTGCACAAAAACACAAACATTACTCATACCTGTTTGAAATGGATAAAAATGTCACAAAATACCTTTTCAAAGTGAAACATAAACAAATTTGCAATTTATTTACTCAAAAAACGTATAAAAAGGGCCTTTGTCAATTCATTTTTACCGTTTGAGTTTGGGTGAGAAAATAGTGCTTTTGCTCAGAAAACTTCCCGTGAAGATTGCAGAAAATCCAACCGTTGGAATCGAACGCCGTCTTCTCTAGGTAATCCACATCATCCCACTCTTCATTTTCAACCGTTTAATTTTTTGTTTTAGTCATTTATTTCATTTTTGGGAGGGTTTTTAGGCACAAAACCCGCGCGCGGGGGCCCGCAGGTTTTCCACTGCTGGCCTGCGGACCCCGACTTTTTCTCCATTGGGAAAAAGCTCGGGGTCCGCACCTTCTGTGTAGACAAAGTGCGGTCCCACGCACTGTGTCTAACCCGGAGGTTGCGGTCCTTGCCGCAAGGGTTTTTAACCCAAAAATTCTAAAAAATGGACCACACAAAATAATTTCTAGCAATTTAATTAATCTTTATACTTGATGGAGAGAGTACATCATGCTAGATTGGCGTGAATGAGAGCATGAGGACGTGGATGCTGCCGCATGGAATCATCAGCCTTCACTTGATGCTTTGAGGGCGTGCAGATTGTACAAATTCTGGGCCATTCCTGGCATGAGGGCTCAGGTGGATTTCTTACAGTGGTTGGTTGACAGATGGATCATACAGGACCAATGCTTCTTCATTGGCGGCCACCAGCTCGAAATCGAGCCGGCGGACATTTATTTCTTGACTGGTTTGCCTAAGAGAGGTGAAGAGTTGACTCTGCACGGACTAGGTCAGGTGGCCAGTCTGTCGATAGCCTCCGGCTAGAGTACTGCAACAGCCATGCTAGAGACAAAGGGATAAACATAAAGACCATATCCCATCCTGAACTCATGGTGATTACGTTTACTGTCACCAGACTTTGCGGAGCTGCCGCATTACATATTGCCACCGGATCCCAGATGCGTATGGCAGTTGATTGCTTTCGAGGCATGATCCAGATTTAAACAGGAATGCAACAAATTACAGAGATAACCATATACACAAAGATGCAGCGGAAATAATACTTCATTTCATTAATGGAAAATACTGAAATATGCTTACAACCAGAAATGGAAATAAACCAGCTAGGGCGATGGTAGCTTATCTCTGAGAAGAGATGTTATGGCTACATGCCTCTGAACTGTGTTACAATGAGGCTCGAAGGCCTATTTATTGTTGAGAAACAATGGAAAACCCTTAACATTCCAAAACCTAACCCTAGGAGATGAAACGCCAAACTGTGGGCCCCGTTTGGGGTAAATTGGTACATCAACTTCCCGGGGTCGTAACTTTGGCATATGATCTTCGTTTGACGCGTACAATAGCTCATTAGAAAGATCTATCCGAGCACTATCATTGTTGGAATGGGCAACATCGGTCCATTCCATGGACCCATGTTGCCCTTGGATTCCCCAAAAAACGTCGTTTAGGGCCTCAAAACGGCTCCGGAAGTTCAAGACCCGAAAAACTGCTAAAAATAGTAAGTTGTGCTACAATTAAGGAAACTAAAAATGCTGAGAAAGACAATGGTGGGGGTCCAGGTGGACTTGGCAGGTGGCCACCAATATCCACCTGGATCAAGGCACCATCTTCAACTGGTGCGATGTTGTGTTGGCCAATGTGAAAGGCCAACTGACCAGGGCCAAGAACGGACGACCAAAGACCTTTGGTTATGGGGCTTTGGTTGTGAGTTTTGGCCTAGAGAGGGTTCCTATGCTGATCCCGTAGCACCTTACTATTGGAGCTGGGCTTCCTCGAGAGCCCAAACCGATGCGATGGGTCGCAGTCATGGCCCGTCACCCGGACAAGAGGACAGAGGTTGCTCGATTCAAACCTGAGTATTTCCAATGGCTGGAAAACCAGGTCTTTTCTATTCAGGACTTCCCTTATGCTGGGATAGATTTTCGTGGTGACCCAGACATGGTTCTTCCACCAAGAGAGCAGTGGGACGAGTCAGGTAAAATCCTTTTCAACATTTTTTCTATTTTAGTTTTTTTTTGTTATTTTTCCATCGTCTCAAAACTGATAGTAAAAATTTGAAATGCAGATGTGGGTCCACAACGACCAGCCACTCTCCGGCCTTTCGAGAGGAAACAACCAGTTGCACTCGCGCCAGCCCCACAGGACGAATCAGCAGAGGTTTTGGCCGAGTTGGAGGGTCATCTCGAGCGCTTGACAGGAGATATTCCTGAGACCACTATAGACGACATTCCTTGTCGACTTCAGCGCTATGTGATTGGGGTCCCGAGACCTTTTAGGAGGTTCCTTTGCAAGGTGGCCCGTGCAGTGGTTTCTTATAGAGATCATCACCAGTGATAGGATGATCGCCTATTGTGGGTACATGTGACATTTTTGTTTTTTGTACTTATCATTTTTGCCGATCATAAGGTGTTTTTCAACCTATGATCGAAGACGATGTATTTTTTGACACACTCCTATATATATCACTATTACCGGCTTATCTTGTAAATCATGTTATGCAATGGTTTTAAATTTACATGTATGATTATTGCAAATGTCTATTTAACATTCGAGAAGCAATTGCATCTGCTAATATATTTAAAGATCTTGGAATATGCTGATATTCAATATAATCAAATTCATGTTCCAAGAGACGCACTCTCAAAAATAATCTTAACAACACTGGATTTCTAATAGCATACACTCTATTAAGTTGTAATACAACAAGTTTAGAATCTAATCTCACTATCAAACTCCGAATCCCAAATGAAATAGATTCAGATAATAACTCAATCACTGCACTATACTCGGCAATGTTGTTCGTTGTTTGAATGAGGCTTATCCCATGCATAGATACTAACTCGTCAGAGGGCAAATAGATAACCCAAGTTGCGGAAGAGATGTTCCGTGTATTACAAAAAGCACCATCAGCGAAACCAATGTATATTTGGAGAGGCACCGACATCTGCAATATCAAGAGTAAAACCAAGATAAGCAGGAATAATGACGAAAAACACTCTCTAAGCTAAGCACACTGTTTAAACTAAAACACACCAGCTAGAAAGAAAAACTATCCTAACTAAATCTCCATACCCATTCTTTTAAGCATAATACCTCTTCAAGTAAAGGCCATTTCTGGGTTTACCCAAAGAGTCCCCATCAAAGTCTACCAATTCATAAGCCCCTTTGGCTAGCTTTCGCTTGACAACATAGGGACCATGCCACATAGGAACGAATTTTCTAGCGCGTAATTTATCATTAGCTTGATCGTAAACTAAGACTAGATCTCCTTCCGAAAAATTTCGACGGGTCACATTTCGATCATACTGAGCTTTCATTCGTTTTGCGTGAGTCTCGATCACCAATGCAGCATCACGTCGATTCTCATCTAATTGAGCCAAGTATAAAAAACGCTTTTCCTCTTCGGAAGTGGCTAGAAGTAACTCGATGGCCATTTGCAGTGACAGGATTTTGCATTCAATGGGTAACACAGCTTCCAAACCGTAGACTAGTTGGAAAGGAGTGAACCCTGTTGATGTTTTTACTGAAGTTCGGTATGCCCAAAGCGCTGAAAATAGCATGTTGTGCCAATTCGACCGATGAATCCCAATGATTCGTCGGATCATGATGACTAAAACTTTGTTGATGGATTCGACCAGACCATTCGCTTGTGGATAATAAGGGGTTGAACTATCGTGACGTAAACCAAGATGGCTTGTAAGTTCGGTCATCATAACGTTTCGAAAATGACGCCCATGATCAATGATTATTGCTTGCGAGACACCAAACCTAGTAATTATATGATTGAACATGAAAATTGCAGCTGTCTTGCCGTCTGCCTCGAATGTAGGCATCGCCTTGGCCCACTTAGTAAAATAATCTACCGCAAGGATGATATACGCATGCCCCCCGGCCGAATGAGGGTTACATGTAATAAAATCGATACCCCATTTGGCAAGAGGACCGACGGCAATTATAGGGTGGAGAGGAGCAGGTGGAGCGCGCATCTTACGATAAAAAATTTGGCAGTTGTGGCATTTTCGGACTGCCGTAATATAATCTTTAAATAAAGACGGCCAGAAGTAGCCAGCGCGCAATATCTTTTTGGTTGTGGCAAACCCAGACATATGACCACCACACAGTCCAGAGTGACAGTCATTTAGAACCCTTTCATCTTCCTCGTGAGTTAAGCAACGTCAAAAAACAGAGTCCGCCCCACGGCGATAAAGAGTATCTCCAATAATCCTGAATTGTTGGGACTGGAATCGAATTTTTCGGCGTTCTGACCTTGAAATTTCTGGACAAAAGGATTGGGTCTAGAGATAAACGATGATATCCCCATACCACGGATCTAAAGTGCTGATTAGAAACAAGGATTCGTCCGCAATGGGCTCCCCCGCCACAGTTTCCGTGTCAGCATGCGGGAAGTCACACATTAACTCCGCAAAAACTAAAGATTTCTTAGACTTAGATTTCTCAAATTCTAAGTCGAACTCCTGCAGGATAACGATCCATTTAGAGTACTTGCCCCCTAGCAATTGCTTGGTCAAAATGTAGATCATAGGGTTACAATCCGAAATTACCATAGTTTTACGTAGTAAAATGTAGTGACGAAAATGTTGGACAGCTTGAATGGCTGCCAATGCCAATTTCTCCACATGTGAGTATTTTAGCTCAATTAGATTTAACGTTCGACTAAGGTAATTTATCATATGTTCCGTTCCGAATTCATCTTCCTAAACTAACACCATTCCAATGGTGGAATGAGAGCGGCGAGATACAAGAAGTAATCCTGGTTGTAGTTGGGAGGATGCAACAACGGTGCATGGGTCAACGCGTGTTTGAGTGCATCAAAAGATTTCTGAGCTATCTCATCCCAATAGAATGGAGTGCTTTGTTTCAACAACCGGGTAAAACCATTTGTAACCTCGGCGTATTTAGGAGTGAATCGTCGTAAAAAGTTTGCTTTCCCCTGCAAACTTTGGAGTTGGCGAAGACTCGAAGGAGGAGGTAATTTGATGATAGCTTTGACCTTCGAGGGATCAACGCGAATGCCGGCTTTCGAAACTACAAACCCCAACAATCAACCCGTTTCTATACAGAAGACACATTTGTGTGGGTTCAACCGAATCCGATAATGCCTACACCTCATAAAGATTGCTTGTAAATGGACGAGGTGATCAGCTCGATGTAATGAATGAGTAGGCAAATCATCGAGATACGGTTGCACAATGTGCTTGATGTCATGAAACGCATAAGACATCACCCTTTGAAAAGTTGCTCTGGCATTCTTAAGCCGAAAAGGTAACTTGCAATAAGCAAATGTCCCCCATGGACAAATGAAAGCCGTTTTTGGTTGATCGGCAGGTAGAATGTTGATTTGATTGTATCCGGAAAAACCGTCCATAAAGGAGAATATTTCGTTGCCGGCACAATCATCAATGATTTGATCGATATAGGGAGTTGGGTAATTGTCCTTTGGACAGGCTCGATTAATGTCCCTATAGTCGATGCATATTCTTATTGTTCCCTGCTTTTTGTTAACCAGAACAATATTCGATACCCAATCTGTTAATGGGATCGGATAAATGAAACCTACTTTCAATAATTTTTCAACTTCTGCTTTAATTGCAGCAGCTTTTCCTGGGTGAATCTGATGCAAAAGTTTCCGCACAGGTTTAGCGTCCGGGTAAGTCTTGATCTCATGAAAAACAATCGCGAGATCAATTCCTAGCATTTCCTCATAGGACCAGGCAAACACGTCGCATAATTCTTGAAATAGGGCCTTATATAATTGAATTTCGTCATCTGTACATGAGGCACCTATATGAATGTTCTCAACAATTCCGGGCTTAACCGAAATGTCAATAGGAATAGTTCGAGAGATGTTTCCCAAATCTAACTCTGAATCGGGACGTTTCATTGGATTCTGAGGTTCCTTGACATATTCAGTTGTAAAAATTGATGAGAAATCATTTTCAGAACGATCATCCTCAGGTAAAAACGAAGATCTGTGATGGATATCTTCCCATGGTAAATCATCTACACATAGGATTTCACGAATTTGCTCATCAGAGTGAACAAGTTCAAAAAACATGGTTAAATACGATGATGTGAAAAGTGATTCCTCACGGACCACATTCATTAAGTCATTTTCGGTTGAACATGGGTTGGCAAAAGACTGCACGGCTTCATAGGCAATTTCATATGGACTCAAAGGCATGGCATTACCAAATGAGTCTATCTCAGATTCAAAAGGGACAATCCAAGGATCATCATAAATAATGCTGTCTGATGTAATCATATGAATGGTTGAAAATGAAGATGATGCGTTGATTGGAGGAAAAGGAAAAGTTCCCAGTAAACCGGCATCTTTAACTAATCCTACTCCAACATCCTTATATGGGATAGTCGTTTTACCAACATGCTGAATACTCTCCGAAGAGGCTGGGTCGGATGAAAAGTAAGCCAGCTGGTCTATTGTTACGATCTTTCCATTGTGTGGAAACTTTATTACTCGAAAGACCGAAGAAACGACCGCTGTCATAGCGTAAGACCAACTTCGACCTAAGAGAAGGTTGTAATCTAGAGGGGCATCAACCACCTCCACATCTAGACTAACGGCTTTTCCTTCAACCCCTATAGGAAAATCCTGTAGAATTCCAAAAGGATGAAACCCATGGCCATCGAAGGCCTTTAGAATCGTCGGGGATTGATTTAGCGAAGGAGAACCAAGCGATCTCCAACACTGTATCGACATAATACACGTTGAGGCTCCCTCATCAATTACAATCCAATGAATAGGCATGTTTTTTACTATCACTGGAATCTAGAAAGCCATTTGATGAGGCAATCGCGGTGTACTATTTTCTAGATCGAAGATTATTAGGTTCGGGTCCTGAACATCAACAGCTCCTATAGTCGAAAAAAGTAATTTACGTTGTGCTGGACATGATTGCAGCACTTCCAAAGTTGACATTGCTGAGGGTGAAACAGCTAAATCCTCAACAATGTTATAATTTTGAGCCGCTCTCGCATGTGGATTGAAAGCTGACTTTCGAAGTATACCCTTGGCGGGCGGTTTGATTACCAAGTCTGGATTAGGTTTCTCGATCTGTAGTGGATCGGAACCGGGAGCTGAGGTTGATGGATTAGAATGAGAAGATTCTGCTTCTTTACCATCAACAGGACTTTTACTACCATAATCTTGCGATCGAGTCGCAATCCTAACATGGGACATCATCAGTATAGGTTTTTCATTGGCATTCAAGGATGAACCTATCATCTTACTGTCTTGAGCCGAAAAAGGATCCTTCAAAACAGCAAGAGTTTGGGAACCCTTGACAATCTTCGAAACCTCTGTACGATGAGGGCAGTCTCTTGTAAAATGTTCATCGTCACAAATGAGACAAGGATAATGAGGTTTGCGCTTTTCATCATTGGATTCCGCCTTTTCAGGTTTCTCCTTTGAAATTTTGTCCATTTTATTCTTCTTCTTTCCTTTCTTCTTCCGACTGGATTTTGATTTGGCTGTAGATGCCTCCACAATGTGAATATCGGCGGAAATCTCTGCAGAAGAATCTCCTATTGGGGAATCAGGCAAGGTTATAATGGGAGAAGAATTCTTGGAAGAATTCTTCTTACTTTTAGTGTTAACCGTGCCAATCATACCATCGGCGGCATGAGATCCCGAAGAAGCTGCAGTGATTTGATTTTGCTTGGGAAGATCGGGGATTTTTTCATGTAACGTACCTGACTGAGTATAGACCAAGTCAAGGTACTGTGCTTGAGAAATCACTTGTTCCTTAGTAACAACTCTGGCTTTAGCAACATCTTCACTGATCTTTGGCAATAAAGATTTTACAAACCACTCAGCCAAAATCTGATCCGGAATAAATACCTTCACTAAACGTCATCGACGTCTCCACTCATGAATATGATCTGAAATGTAAGTGGATGTCGATTGTTTTAGCGAAGTTAACAATTCTGTGCCATTGTCATATCGGACTGGCAACTGAAAATGAGTTAAAAATGAGGTAGCTAACTGACTAAAATTATAAAAAGTGCCTTGCGGTAACTCAATGTACCACTTGGCCGCGAGACCAATTAGAGTGCGCTGGAAAAGTCTAAGACGGATTGAATCATCTGTAATGGAGTTAGACGCACACCAGAGGTGGTAAGTCATCACATGGTTCGATGGGTCCTCTCCTGATTTACCTTCGAACTTGGGAATGTCACTGGGCAACTTATTCGGCATTGGCGGCCAAAACGGAAGATAGTTAATGGGATCATTCGTTAGGCGCGACAACTCAGGTAAGTCCAAAGTTGCGATAAACCGTAATTGCCGATTAGGATCCCTAAAACTTTGGGTCATGAGACCAGCTCCAGGAGGAGGATATCTAGGATAACTAGGAATAGGAATCACGTTCGGGATATTGTATCCTCCCGGAAAACCAGGATTAACCGGACCATACTGGGGTTGTTGAGGTTGTTGATAAGTGTACCCAGGGTACGGTTGATACTGATAGACTGGCTGTTGAACAGCAGGACTGAATTGGTACTATCCCTGGTACAGTTGATAAGTGAATTGTGGTTGATTTGTGACAACCGTACTTAAACTAGGTTGTCCTACAGGCATCTGAACCGAAGTTTGAATCGTAGATCCAGACGGTGGTAAAGATGTTTGAGGAGTAGATACAGGAACAGTAGAAACCGGAGCCGTCGATACTCCAGAAGTAGGTGGGGTAGATTGAACAAATGTTACGGCAGTTGTAGCAGTCGTTTGAGGCGGAGTACGGGGTGTACTAGGCCCAGGTTGAGAAACTACCGAAGGTATAGAAGTTTGAATGTTAGACTAGACTGGTTGCTGGGGTGAACCAGGAACTAAGGGTTGTCCGGTTTGAGATGACAACTTTGCACTTGGCTGCAATACCTGTTGAGATTGCGATGGATCCCACACTATATTCATTCCGGGGTACTAACCCATAACAGGTTGAGAATGCTGAGGACCATAACCAGGTTGAGGGTAGGATTGATAATTGAAAGGTACATTTCCCGTTCCTTGAACATACGTTTTACCTTGGGGTGGTTGGAAACCTTGGTTCGAGTATTGACCTTGGGGTTGATACCCTTGAGGCACATACTGATACTGGGGTTGACCTTGAGGTATAAATTGATACTGGGGTTTACGTTGGGGTACATATTGAGTCTGGGGTTGACCTTGAGGAACGTACTGTCCCATAGGTATGTACTGTCCTTGAGGTTGCCCCCCAGATGCAAATTGGGTACCTTGAGGTTGCCCCCCAGGCGGTAATTGGCCACCTTGAGGTTGAGTATTGGGAATAGAACCTGACATCATAAGAATGTCTTCTACGGTCAACGGCTTAGTACCATTGTTTCCAATTAATAGCCCTTGCTCAATGGGTTGAGGAGATGCTCCCGAAAAAGTACCAGAAAGTGACTGATACCCGGAGGGAACAGAAGGACCGCCGTAAAAAAAAGATTCGGGCGATTGGGTAAACATGGATGACTGTCCTGCCATATTGATGGGAGTATAAAAACCTCTAGGTGTTGGGTGATAAGGAGCACGAGGTGGTGAAAAACTTAACCCTGAGTTTTCTAAAAAATTAGTCAAAGAAAGATACCAAGAACTACTCCTAGGTGGATTGTAAAAAATTGATTCACGCTCCCTTAGTTCAATAACAGGTTGATTTTCAGGAATAGGGATGCCTACTTCTTCTTCTGGAGCAATTTCTTCAATAGCAATAAGTCCAGAAGGAAGATCTTGGGTGATTACTCTTTCTACCCTAGGTGAACCAGGACCACTAGAAGTTGGAGAAACAAACCACGATGTCGAAGTAGTAGCAAATTCACTTTCAGGCTCGGATATTTCGGGTTCTTCACCTATATCACTAGTAGATGAAAAGCTACCAGCGATTTCGGAGACAGATACTGACTGTGGATTATAATCTTCTACTAACGGTTGAAAATCAGGATGTACTATCAAAGAAGATTCTCCTTCTTCAGGTGACCCAACTTTACTGTCTCTAGGAGTTAAGAGGACTTTCAAGCCTTCAAGATGGCTTGGTACTTCCTCAGGAGGTTGGCCCCGAAGTCTACGAGACTTCCTCAGTAACTCAGCCACATTTACAAACTCAGGAGACTGGCCCCGAAGTCTACGGGACTGCCCTGGTAATTCAGCCACAGTTAAAGACTTTTAACTACTTCACACCCAAACAAAGTAAAATCTCAATGAAAATCACCTAAAGTCTCTAAAGAACCAAACAAATTTGAATCACATGCCTAAAGAATCTAGGAGATAAAAAACACACAAACAGTAACTTTCCATACTGAAAACACTAGTTGGTGATGAAATCCAACGTCGCAGAGTTCAATACAGAAATGGTGGTTGGAACAGTTACCCCGACAACCTGCTTAATGAATAGACTGGCACAAGTTCCTCCACTTAACCGTCTCGAGTGAAGTGAACCCCCCAGAAAATCCAAGTGAGTCTAACCGACGTCTGCTCCAGGTACAGTGGGATCTTCCCACCACTGTCACCTCAAGAAGAGTCCTAAAGAATATGGCCATTAAGGTTGCCAACTGAGACAAACACACCTAGGGGAACAGTGTACGATTCGATACACACGCAAGGGCAGAGTAGCAAGCTCAATCCCCTTGAAGGCTCCTTGACATAATCCAAGGTTTACCAACAAGTGACCCCAGGCTCCTCGACAATGGTTAATCTGAGGTTTACCGTTTTTAATACGTGAATATCTGGCGTCGTTCCCAATGAGGAAGAATTGATTCCCACACTGGTTCGGACACGATCTCGTGCTTCTCCTTTAAGAGGAGCTTTCCCAGAGCATAAATTCAACAATTGGATTTCTTCCCTACCACAAGATACAACTACTTGTTTGTTTTTACTGTCTTGGAGAGTTAATTACTCTCCTAGTCCAAGACACTAGCCTAAGCTAAGTTGGTGTATCAGAGTCCTAGAAATAAAAATGTTACTAGGTGAATTTTACTTTAAGCATTAATTTTAGTGGTTTTTGTTTAAGTCCAAAGGTGTGGAGATGAAATTCGTGGTATGTAGACTTGACTCAAAATCACTAAAAATGCACCTAAGATGATCTAAACAATTTTTTTCTCTTCGATGAACTTATAAACTAAGAAAGAGTTTGAGAATGCAAATACTTTGTAAACACGAATCTTTCTCAATTAAACAAATTAAAAGAAGAGCTTTTTCTTTTCCAAAGCACTCAAAACGAGACAACTAGTTATTTCACAAAAATTTCCCTTTTCATTTCAAAGCACTCAAACACTACAAAAAACAAACTTTTTCCAAAAGAGATTTTTATATTTTTTAATAAAACACTCAAAACTAATGAAAATGACTAACTTTGAGATCTACAAACTATAAAAACCTATTTAAAGTCAAAGCCTACTAAAAGTCTTTTTTAAGGATGTTTTACTTAGCTAGATGTAAGCTAAGGACCAATTTATGCAGAATCACAAATAAGTCAAGAACAACCAATTTTGTTTTATTTTTGAAAATGAAAATCCAAACTTTTAAATACAAGCTTTTCGAAGTTTTGTAAAGAGAAAACTCAAAGCGTATTCCTCAAACAAGGGGAGATTTCATAAATGGTCAGACTCATAAGAAGGCTGGTAGACACTAAGGTGATCTAAAGTCCCTACAGCTTTTAATCTCAGAGCCACTACACAACCAAACTGAAAAACAAATCCAACAAGCAAAACTCCTAGGAATTTCACCTAAAATCTTAACACTAATGAAATCAATCCAAGGAAAGCTTCTGACAAGTTATATGCAGGTCTGGGTAGTGGATAACAATTTCTAAACACAAAATAAGCTGACTAACAGAGGAAATCTTAGGGTTTTCAAAATTTTGACAGGGTCCGCAGGCCCACAGTTGGCACAGGTGCGGTCCCGCTCTGTGCTAAAAGCCAAGCTGTGGGTAAGTACGCACTGTGTCAAGCGGCTAGGGTGTGGTCCTCTCCCAAAGCTATGAAAAACGAAAAATAACCCTGGATCTACAAACTCTACCCAATTTTACACACAACAAGCCAAAAACAGAAACAAAAATACAGTTTCTCAGGTCAAAGTAAAAAAAAGGAAAACAATCAATTCCCCAGTGGAGTTGCCATTTTGTCACACGGAATAAGACGATCTTGCGGACAAGATAGACCTTCCTAGAATCTAAAGAAGACCTAATGACAAGCAAACCAACCAGACACTATCTTTCTCTAAATATGCTTTAATAAACAATAGCAAACAAGTGTTTTTAGGGCCTACCTTAGGTCCAACGCAAGCTTGTGGATGCCCTCGCTTCTTTGATCCAAAGGATCTCCTTTTCACGAATATGCAAACACAAACAAGGCAAACAAATTAAATAGCACCTGAAAAGCCAATTGCATAAAACATATTTAACATGAAAGTCAAGGAGTCCATGAAACAAATAACATGAGATACTTGTTGAGAAAAATGAGTTTGATTGTATTAATTCAAAAGAAGAAGAACTTTACAACCTTTGCCTTGACGCTGTACAAGCTCCTCCCAGGGTCCAGCAAGAAGTCTCCTCTACTTTGACAAGTTTCACTCACTCCCCAATGAAGCCAAAAAGATGTGTGATCTCTCCTCTTAAGCTCAACTAGGAAGTCTTGATTTCACCAGCATTTACCCGAAAAAATGTTCAGCTTCTAACCTCTCCAGCAACCAGCCCAATGCCTGTATTTATAGTGCAATGGAGGGAGGTTACTAGGTCCTCCTTCAAAGGGATAAAGCCATCCTTTAAAGGGATAGCTCCTCTCATCAAGGGATTAGCTCCTTCTCTTTTGGGATGCATGAACCACCTTAGAGCGAACAATCCACGTCAAAATTCCTTCTAGAAACCTCTAGAATTAACCCAAAGTGAGTTTTTTAAGATAAAGCTTGCGCCTTTTGACTTTCACAGGGGTCCGCACCTACACCGTTAGGGACAGAGCGGGCAGGTCCGCAGTTTTTGTACACAGAAGGTGCGGGACCGTAGGTGAGAGTGAGAGAAAGTGCAGAACCAGAGTTATATTGATTTTTAATGTCTTTCTCTCATTTTCAAAGCTTGATTTAAAGAGCTGAGGTCTGAGACTTGCTTAGGAGGACAATACAAGTGATGATAGACCCATACTGACTGCAAATAATCATGGTGACGATATTTTTGTGTAACACTATGAATTAATGATAGATAGAATTCTTGCCTATAGAGTTCAGGCTGAAACATGTCCCCTTGACCAGAATGAAGGAACGACGTGAACAAGATTTCAGGGGCATGGAAGAGGCTGTGGTGGAGGAGGACCTGGTAGAGGTCACAGACACTTGATTTGCTACAAATGTAGAGGGCCAAGACATTATTCCTGCGATTGCACTAATCCAACACACCCATCGTGCAAGTACTACACATTGTTTGATCATGAGATAGAATATTGTCATATGCTGATAGCTAGGATATGTGACAAAGGAGCGCTACCCCCTCCCTTGACTTAGAACCTACAAATGATGAGGTCTAAGCCACGCGAGGAATATCCAAATGTAAATATTGTGCTCCGAAGTGGAATCACGATGGGATATGACAAGAGGAATCAGTCGGGCGAAAGAAGCTGAGTTTGATTTGGAGCGCACTCAGGAAACCTTCATGGAAGCTAAGAAGAGATTTGTTGAGGCCTCCACTTCAAGAAGCAAAGATCAGCATGAGCCAGAAATGGATCCCTCCATGCTCACAACTTTCTTGGAAACCTGTATGAAGTTACTTTGCGATAGTAAGGTTGTGAAAGGGTTACAGGAACTTATCAATAGATGTGCTGGGACCGCACTAGGAGAACCACACATCGTCTGGAAGATCAGAAAATATAAAACAAGGATGGGGCGTGAAATGAGACTAACCATGTAATCGGAGAATATGAGATGGATCAAGTCATTCTACGAGAATACGAGAATACAAGATGGATCAGATGCGAATTTTCTACCAAAGTAGATATGGGAGTGAATGGGAAGGCCCATGTTGCAATGGTCTCTAATTCAGCTAAGAATGACAAACCAATAGAAAATCATACCCATGGGACAACTGCAGGGAGTAACCATGGATATTGAGGGAGCGAGTGCGCTGGTAGACTTTGAAGTAATAAATATTGTTGATGACATCAATCCCTACCCCACTCTCCTGGGAATTGAATGGGCCACTGATATGAATGGGGTAATTAATATGAAGAAGCGGAAGCTGATCTTTGAGAAGAAGTCACTGCACATAATAATACCCCTGGATCTTGCTGAGGGATCTCGTTATGCAAAACACGTCTGCAACTATGAAAGTGATGATGATCTAGACTTCATCTATAAGATAATAGCATGAAACCAAGACTGGGAGAATCCCACTGTGGATGGATAGATTACATGGGAGCACGAGAGTTCCTGCACTTCAGATTTTGACAAAGAAGTAGAATGATGGCATAATTGGTTACACGAAGTAACTATGTTGAATTGTAACATGATGACCCAGTCACTGTGCTGCATGTCGATAGAAGTAAGAGATATACCTACTTATTACGGTCTAAATTAGGTAGATAGCTTCTTATATTCATTTAAAAGGGAGGCTTAGGAAAAGCAATGCTTCTAGGCCTTGGACTAGGTACTGCACACTACACCCACAAGATTGTGGGGTATGCACAAAGGAAGCTTTGATGGTTGGTGCGAATGTAGGAGAATGATGTGAACATGATTTAGGAAGCCTAAGGTGTGACTGACAAAAAAGTATGATGATCAGGACGATCCACGTGTGCATCTAGCTAAGTGGACACAGGCTTATGGAGAAAAGCCACAACCAGAGTGGGTGCACCTGTTCTGTCATACCCTAGATGTTATACCAATGAAATGGTATATAGAAACAGAGCTTTGCCATGGGATAGGTGAATGGGATATCCTACAAGAAGGATTCATGATGACCTTGTTATAGCTCCAAATCTCACTCTTATGGTTTGTGATGCTGCACTCATGGCCTAGGGCAACCCCTCCTTCTAGACCTGGTCCAAAAATTTAAAAAACAGTGTTTTATTCCCTATACGCGACATTGCCCTGAGTTAAACGCGTGTACACGCGGGTCTATTATACCCAACCCGCGTGTATCTATTAAAACACTTAAAAAATAATAAATTCCTCTTTTTTGGGTAGAGATCGCGGGTTTTACCTGCTGGATCACCTGTTATTGCCCGTGGCCCAACTGTTCCCAACTAACTCCTAACTAAAAAACTACTTTGGAGAGGGTATAAAAAGACATCAAAGGGAAGGCCAAGGAGAGAGAGAAGAGAGCAAGATTATTATGCTGATATTTTTCCCTTAGACCAGGTCTGAAGTCCTTGGTGCATTCTGTACTTCCCCCATTTTGCATAGGAAACCCTTGTTTCCATGTGTATTGGTGATCATTCATCCTTGATATCATCATTGAGTAAGACTTGGAAGGAGCTCTTGTTGGAGGCTTGAGGCTAGAACGAATCCAGGAGGAAGCTTGCTTGGAGCCTGCTGAAGGTGTTCAGGTGATATCTTTCCGATATATGTACTTTATTTGCCTTTATATATAAAGAAACACGTCTTTGTTCCCGAATAATCTTTCTTTATGCTTATGAGATTCTTGTGTTGAATTCTTATGAAAGTGGTTACTTAAAGATTTTTTTATAACTAACTTTATAGCATAAAGATGATTTATACATAAGTATCTGTACATGTACTGTTGTGTTCTTTGATTTGTTTGTCTTGCAGGTCAAAGAAAGAAGAAGGGAACTCCAAGAAGGGTTTGGACCGTTAAGGTCTTCTCGAACGTAGGACCTTAGGTACGTGCCCTAAATAGTAGAATTTGCTTAAAAGTAAAAATGATGGCTGTGTGTATGTGCTTCTTTGAATAAGCAATTTTCAGTATTGATGAAGCACTACAAGAGGTAAAAGCAGCCATCTTTAGGAAACCATAGGAGCCGGTAGACTTGATTCAGCATGAATGGGCTACTCAGCTAAGTCGTGTGCTTGAATGTTCTAATGTAACTACTGAAGTGGAGGATCAGGATCTGTGGAATATTAACATTCGAGAAGCAGAAGGCCACCATGAGGTTCAAGGACCATAGATTGAGAACCTTGATATAACTGCACTGGTGAAAACTAAGTAGGTAAACATTAGTACAAAGGCAGAACCCAAATTCATGAAGATTGGAGACTACTGGGATGACGCGACGGTGGATAAGGTCGCAGAATTACTCCACGAATATCAGGACTTATTCTTGACCAATTTTACAGTTTTGAAAGGAATAATCGGAGATCTAGGAGTGATGAAGATCATGTTAAAGCTCGATGTGAAGCGAGTTAAGAAGAGGTCTTACTGCTTAAATCTGAAATACAAGGAGAAGGTCTGCGTAGAACCAGACAAAATGCTCGCAGCAGACATCATTGAACCTGTGGAAGAATCTGATTGGGTAAGCCCAATGATGGTGCAAGAGAAGAAGAAGAAGGATGAGATAAGGATATGCGTGGATCTCAGAAAATTGAATGACACTTGGGTGCATGATCCATTCCCAACTTCGTTGTTGGGCAGCGGATCCCAAGCGTAATGGTTTTGGGGCCTAAAGCCCACAGTTTTGGGTAATGGTAGTGTAAAGACCCCGAAAAATGCGGGTGTGGAGCGCAAGAGTCTAGGGTAGTCCACCCCAAAATATTGTAATTTAAAATAGAATGTGTCAGCCTACCCTTGGTCCGCAAACCATGGGAATGTATAAATAGAGCAAGGCTCTAAGTGTAGAAGGTAGCTTTTGGTTATGATCTTAAGTGATATGGGTTTTTGAATGTAATATTCACTCTGAGTCTATAAGTTTGAGTCGTGGGTCGTAGTAGTAGAGAGAGGCTTTGCAGCTGTGTGCGTAGAGACTTGGTAGAGTCCACAACTGTGTGCGTAGACCCCTACAGCTGAGTGCGCAGGGTAGAATTGGATTGTACTGGAAAAAAAGGTTAATAAAAGATAATTTGATTCTGGAATATTATGCATTTGATCTGTGTGTTTATGTTTCTATTAATGTTTATGCATCTCTTCATGGTTTGTGGTTGCGCATAATAGTTATGAATGTTGGATGATTGATAAAGAATACTGGGCCCACAAAATTAAGTCAGATCTATAATAATAACACAGTAAGGTTAGAGGATCTAGATAGTAGCCCTTCACACTCTGTAAAGAGCTACGCAAAGGTTAGACAACTGCATGGAGCTGCTCTAGTGTGCAAGATCGGTTCCCAACCTTTCTAGATCTCTTCAAGACATCCCTAGGGTGCAGAAAACTTGTTCCAACACCCTCCCATACTATCTCAGGTGAGACCTCAGTCCGCGCTCTACAGACTATTGCTGAAAGGGTTGGTATTGTGGCATTTTTTTGGCTAAATCACTTCTGAACCTGGGTCAGGCCCCAATAAGCCAAAAAATGGTTCAGTTGCTTGGACTGGGATCTACCTAAGAGATGTTTGATGTTGGAACACTGGAACCCTACGAAGAAGGAAATTGAATAGTGGTTAGGTCAGAAGCTTCACAAATTCATGGTACAAGAAAACAGAACTCCACAGATATCCAAGAAGAGGTGGCTGGATCGCTACGTATATATGAAAATCCACGAGATCTTCTTCACATCCTTCTCTTTAGAGCTATATGATTGGATCACGTGGTTAGCTAACAGCCAGGGCAGGTATAAGCTCGATCAACCGATAGTGTGGACTCCAGAGTTAGTGCACAAACTAGAGGCATCAGAAGATAAGATCGTGTGGGCTATAGACCATTGGCTTTATCGGATAATAGGAGGATTTATCACTGAGTTCGCGATAGACACGACCATAAGCTATAGCGAAGCAGAATGACGTTTTCTCAAGGGACCATGAGGTAGGTACATCAAATCCCTGAATACTTGGATTAAGATGTTGTTATGTGAAAAGTGGGTTATGCCAATACATTAATGAGTGGAACGACACAAAGCAGAAATATCTACAAAGGGATTGAAGGGTTAGGGAACAATCCTTTAATTTCACATTCACAAGAGAGTGAGGAAGAGCACGCTTGGGCTTCTCCAAGAAGTGTAGTCAATTTGATAAGGCAACGCATTCCACAGTTATCACCTCCACTTATGCCATCACCTACTTCACCTACTTCACCTCCATCTTCGGCCACCCCACCTCCAACAATCCCGCAGTTTAGCATGTGGAGCGCGATCAAGCTACCCGTATTCAAGGAGTAGGGAATGAGGATCTAGATTAGTTTTGGTTTGTAGTAAGAGCAGTGTGGGAAGCACACGGGGTTATGGATGACAACATTAAGAATGCCACATTAGTTAGCGTACTGCAGGATCGCGCGCTGACATGGTATATCAAGAACTCGAATGATCACCCAAATGCAGGAATAGCAGAGATCCATAATGTGTTGAACAGAGAGTTTAGCCGGCCTAAGTCAGAGACACAGTCAATCATTGAGTTTAAAGAGATCATGATGCTTCCAAATGAAACCCCTTGGGATCTGGATCAGAGGCTGAAAAGTATGATTTGCGAAACTAATATGACGCTGACGAATGTGTAGCACTACGTGTGGTTTGTGGCATCTTTGACACCACACCTGAGGACAACACTGTCACAACAAAAGCTTTCAACCCAGGCATAAGCATTGGATATGGTGATGAGGTTGCATGAAACCTCGATACAGGATCCTGGGTTGGGAGTCCAACAGATCCATGCATAGCTACAGAACCTTTGCCTGGAGATGCAGAGTCTGAAGCAGGATAGGGCACCCCGGCCAGTAGCCTATGAAGAAGTGTGGTGCATAAAATGTAAATGCCAGAGCCATGATAAGGATCACTGCTTAGTATTCACAAACTATTTGGCAGGAGGGGGACCAATGCCGTTAAGACCAAAGGCACAGGCAAGGCCAACTGCAGCACCCATGATCTGGTGCGCAATCTGTCTGGTGGGAGGAAAGCACATGATGGACAACTGTCATTTGTTGCAGAGGTATACTCAAACTCCCTAGCAGCTATTTTGCAATTTTTCTAAACCGGTGGGCCATGATGTGTTGTGTGTGGAGCATGATTGTTCAGAGTTCTTTTCTTCAGATGTATACCTCAGGAAGTTTGTACACCCCTCCACGCGGGGGGGGTGCGGGGGGGACTTGTCCCCCCCACAGGGGTCCGGGGGGGTGGATACCCTCCTGGCTGGGGTGTTCGAGGGCCAGTGGTCCCCTGCCAGGGGCTCGGGGGCAGCGCCCCTGAAGCTAAAAACAGATGTAAAATTTCCCTGTAAAAGTATAGTACTTTCTAGTCAATCTAGGCCGTTCATTAGGCAGATGATCTGACGATAGAACTTATGTTTAGTTTAGGGTTTTTTTCCCTAGAAGGAAACCCCTTTCTTCATATGAGGGCATTGTATTGAGGCTATGTAAAATAGATGTGTATTCTCCGAGCGAGAAGCAGAGAGGTGAGACTGTGAGCAAAGGATATTACAACGGATCTGCTATAGGTTGTGTCTCTTCATTTTACTAGATAATAGAAAGGAAGGACTGGCTGTTTGGGTTGGACATAGCCCAAACTGGGTGAACCACGTATATCTATGTCTCTCTTGTTTTATGCATTTTCTGTGTTTATATTTATGCAATATTTTATGTGTTCCATTGCTCCGTAATATATAATTTTCTAACAACTGGTATCAGAGCCGAAGGTCTATTTGGCTAATAAACTCGCACGAAAGAAGGGTTCCTCGTTTGAGTGGGAGAAATGGTAGAAGATGGTAAGTTTAGGGTCGAGAAATTTAATGGCCAAAACTTCTTGCTGTGGAAGATGTAGATGGAAGATTATCTGTATCAGAAAGATATATACCTACCAATGGGCGGAAAAACAAAGATGCCGACGGGTATGACATATGAAGAATGGAACCTTCTCGATCGAAAGGCACTCAGAACAGTATGGTTGTGCTTCGCAGCATTGTTCGCCTTCAAAATTTTGAAGGAAACAACGATAAAGGGTTTGATTAAGGTGTTGGAGAAACTATATGAAAAACCCTCAACCTCAAACAAGGTATTTCTTATCAAACAGTTATTTAATATGAAGATGTCGGAAGGTGGATCTGTTGTAGACCATTTAAATGATTTTAATATTGTTACAAGTCAGTTATGTTCTTTAGGGGTAAACTTTGATGATGAAGTTAGAGCTCTGTTATTATTGTGCTCATTACCAGAAAGTTGGAATGGTTTAGTAATGGCCATTAGTAACTCTGTTTCTGGATCTGGTACTTTAAAGTTTGATGATGTTTTCGGTGCTATCCTTAGCGAGGAAATGCGATAGAAAAGCTCCGGTGAGACATCGGGTAATGCTTTGAGTGCAGAGTCTAGGGGAAGAAAAATGGAAAGAGGAAAGATCTCAGGATATCACAGTAAATCAAGGAAAATCAGATCTAAGTCCAAATCAGGGATAGTGTGCTAGAAATGTAGAAAGAAAGGACACCTAAAGAAAGACTGTAGATCTCGGAAGGGAAAAGAAGGAGATGCACAGTAAGAAAACAATCATGAAGCAAATGTGACAGGTGAGGAGTTACAAGATGCTTTGATTATTTCTTTCAAAAATATTATTGATTCTTGGGTGGTAGATTCAGGGGCCTCATTCCATGCCACACTTGATAAGAAATACTTTCATGACTATGTTCAAGGAGATTTTGGAAAAGTTTGTTTGGGTGATGATAAACCCTGTAAAATTGTTGGAATGGGTAAAGTTCTTGTAAAACAGGAGAATTGAAACCAATGGCTACTAAAGGAGGTAAGGCATGTTCCAGATCTAAAGAAAAATCTGATTTCAACAGGGCAGTTAGGCGGTGAAGGTTGTGTGACAACTTTCACAGATAAAGCTTGGAAGGTCACTAAAGGAGCCCTGGCAATAGCAAAAGGCGAAAAGGTTGGTACATTGCATTTATGCAATGGTATTTCTAACTCATTTAATGCTGTAACTTCCAAAGGAGCAGATGCAGCATTATGGCATCATAGGCTCAGACACATGAGTGAAAAGGGGATGAAGATTCTTCACTCAAGGAATTTGTTGCCGGGTTTGAATAATGTTGATTTGGACTTCTGTGAGAATTGCATTTATGGAAAGCAAAAGAGAGTCAGATTTCTTAGAGTTGGGAAAGAAAATAAAAACGAAAAATTAGAGTTTGTGCATATAGATGTATGGGGACCTACTCAGGTATCATCTCTCGGTGGCTTTCGTTATTATGTTACTTTAATTGATGATGCAACTAGAAAAACTTGGATTTATTGTATTAAGAATAAATCTGATGTATTTGATACCTTCAAGAAATGGAAAGCTTTGGTTGAGATTGAGATAAGAAAGAAATTAAAGTGTCTTAGATCAGACAATGGAGGTGAATATTGCAGCAAAGAGTTTAATAGGTACTATTCAGAGCATGGAATTCACAGAGAGAAGACAGTTCCAAGAACACCACAAGAAAATGGTGTGTCAGAAAGGATGAACATAACAATCATGGAGCGTGCAAGGTGCATGAGATTGCATGCAGGATTGCCTTTACAATTTTGGGCAGATGCTGTAGCTACTGCTGTTTATCTAATAAACAGAACGCCTTCAAGTTCCTTGGATGGTGGTGTTCCAGAGGAAGCATGGATAGGTAAAAAGGTAAACTACTCTTTTTTAAAGCCTTTTGGTTGTGAGGCCTTTTTCCATATTGATAAAGAAAATAGAACAAAGCTTTAGGCAAAGTCAAAGAAATGTACCTTTATTGGATATGGTGTTAATGATTTTGGTTATCGCTTATATGATTACGAAAATCACAAAATCATTAGGAGTAGAGATGTAATATTCAATGAAAAGGTCTTGTATAAGAATCAGTTGCAGGAAAGGAAACAGGAAAAAGAAAACAAGGAATACACAGTTCTTGATGAAATAACTGAAAAAGTAAAGGTGCCTGAAAATAATAACAATCAACAACCACAACAACAACAACCACCACAATAGCAACATGCACCCCAAACACCTGAAAGTGGTGTTAGAAGATCTACCAGGATAAGTAGACCCCCTGAATGATACTCTCTTTCATTGTATTATTTATTGTTGACTGATTCTGGTGAACCCGAATGTTATGAAGAAGCAATGAAGGTTGAAAGCAGGAAGAAGTGGAAGGTAGCCATGGAAGAAGAGATGGACTCCTTAATGCATAACCAGACTTGGGACTTAGTCAGGTTGCTTGTAGGAAAAACTACATTGAAGAATAAATGGGTTTATAGGCTGAAGGAAGAAGATGGAGGAAAACAGAGGTACAAAGCTAGACTTGTGGTGAAGGGGTTTGCACAGAAGAAAGGTATTGATTTTGATGAAATATTTTCTCCTGTTGTTAAAATGACTTCAATCAGAACTATTTTAAGTCTAGTAGCAGTTGAAGATTTTCATCTTGAGCAGTTAGATGTAAAGACAACCTTTCTCCATGGGGATTTTGAGGAAGAGATATATATGTAGCAACCACAAGGATATGAAGTGAAAGGGAAGGAGAAACTAGTTTGCAGGTTGAACAAGAGCTTGTATGGCTTAAAACGGGCTCCAAGGCAGTGGTATCTAAAATTTGACAAGTTTATGTCTGAACAAGGTTATACTAGATGTCACTCTGATCATTGTGTTTATTTGAAAAAGCAAAATGATGGAAGCTATATTATATTGTTATTGTATGTAGATGGCATTCTTGTTGCAGGGTCTAACATGCAGGAAATAAATGTGATCAAAAGAAAATTGGCAAATTCATTTGCAATGAAGGATTTGGGAGTTGTAAAACAAATCCTTGGTATGAGAATAAATAGAGACAGGAAAAATTGTAAATTAACATTGTCTCAGAATGAGTACATACAAAAGGTGTTGAAAAGATTTAATATGCACAATGCAAAACCAGTTAGTACACCTTTTGCTAGCCATTTCAAACTTAGTAAGGAAATGTGCCCAAAGACCCAAGAAGACATGGATTATATATCTAGAGTTCCATATGCATCAGTAGTTGGAAGCTTAATGTATGCAATGGTCTGCACAAGGCCTGATATTGCACATGCAGTGGGAGTTGTAAGTAGGTACATGAACAATCCAGGAAAGGAACATTGGATGGCAGTAAAATGGATTCTCAAATATTTGAAAGGTACCACAAATTAAGCATTATGCTTTGGTGGTTCAAAAATTTCTCTACAGGGATATGTTGATGCAGATATGGCAGGTGATAGAGATAACAGGAGGAGCACTATAGGATATGTATTTACTGTTGGTGGAACCACTATTAGTTGGGTTTCAAAAATCCAAAGCGTTGTTGCACTTTCAACAATAGAAGCAGAGTATGTTGTTGCTATAAAGGCTAGTAAAGAAATGATTTGGTTACAAAGGTTTATGGGTGAATTGGGTAAGGAGCATGATATGGGCATGCTATACAGTGATAGCCAAAGTGCCATTCATCTTGCAAAGAACTCAACATTTCATTCCAGGACTAAACACATACAACTCAAGTACCATTTCATACGATTAGTGTTGGAAGATGGAGAGTTGAAGCTGGAAAAGATACACACTAGCTAGAATCCTGCAGATATGCTAACAAAAGTTGTAACTAGGGAGAAACTGAGAATATGCTCAGTTTCAATTGGTCTTCAAGGATGATGATGAAGATGAGAAATAGCCAAGTCCAAAGAGGAGTCATTGTCCAGCAAATGAAGTAGCGATGGAGTTGCTACAATCATTCTCCAACTGGGAGATTGTTGTGTGTGGAGCATGATTGTTCAGAGGTCTTTGCTTCAGCTGGATGTATACCCCAGGAATTTTGTACACACTTCTATGCGGGGGAGTGTGGGGGGGGACTTGTCCCCCCCGCGGGGGTCCGGGAGGGCCGATGCCCCCCCACGGTTGGGGGGTCCGGGGGCTCGGAGGCAGTGCCCCCGAAGCTAAAAACAGATGTAAAATTTCCTTGTAAAACTATAGTAATTTCTAGTCAATCTAGGCCGTTCATTAGGCGGATGATCTGACGGTAGAACTTATGTTTATTTTAGGGCTTTTTCCCCTAGAAAGCAACCCCTCTATTCATATGAGGCCATTGTATTGAGGCTGTGTAAAATAGATGTGTATTCTCCGAGCGAGAAGCAGAGAGGTGAGACTGTGAGAGAAAACAGAGGATATTACAGTGGATCTGCAGTAGGTTGTGTCTCCTCATTTTGCTGGATAATAGAAAGGAAGGACTGGCTATTCAGGGTGGACATAGCCCAAACTGGGTGAACCACGTATATCTGTGTCTCTCTTGTTTTATGTGTTTTCTGTGTTTATATTTCTATAATATTTTATGTGTTCCATTGCTCCGTAATATATAATTTTCTAACATGATGAGCGTACATGTCGCAACTACCAGTTAATGATCGAGCAGACCCTAGCATATAGAATGTAAATGGAAATGCGAGGCCTTGACCCAGCCGTGAGGATAGCATGCACTATATTTCAAGGGTGAGGGCGAGGACGGGGAGGAATGGGGCTAGGAAAGGGCCGCAGATAGTTAATCTGTTATAATTGTGGAGGACTAGGGCACTACGCTCGCGATTGTACCAACCTAATGAGAATATCTTGTTCATACTATGAGTAGTTTGATCATGAAATGGTAGATTGTCCTACGTTGATCACACAGATGCATGAGAAGGGGGTACTACAACCGACTTCGACCTAGAAAATCCAAATGATGAGGTCTAAACCGCACGAAGAAGACCCCAATGTGAACATGGTGCTCAAAAGCGGCGCAACCATAATGGAAGATAAGAGGAAGTAGCCTGAGGAAGATACATGGGTTTGCAAGGCTCCTACAAAGGAACCTAAGTTTGACTTGGAACGCGCATGGGAGACGTTTATGGAAACTAAGAGGAGCTTCACAAAGGCCTCTACTTTAGGTAGTAAGGATCAACCAGAGTTTGGAATGGATCCTTGTATGATTGCTACCTTTTTAGGGACATGCATGAAGCTGCTACGTGATGATAAGGCAGTTAAGCGACTACAAGAGCTGATCACTAGGTGCACAAGGATAGGTGAACCGCGCATAGTCCAGAAATTGGGAAAGCATGCATTGCACACCGGAAGGGAAATGAGATTAACGATGTAGATTGGCGAATATGAAATGGATTAGGTAATATTGGACCTAGGTTCAGATGCAAATGTGTTACCAAAGCAGATGTGGGAACGTATGGGCAGGCCTGTGTTACAATGGTCCCCTATTCAATTACAGATGGAAAACCAACAAAAGATCTTGCCCATGGGGAGATTACAAGGAGTAATAATGGATATCAAAGGCGCGAGCAGACAAATGGACTTTGAAGTAATAGAGATTGTTGATGATAGCAATCCTTATCCCACGTTGTTGGGAATAGACTGGGCCACGAATATGAATGGAGTCATCAAACTGAAGAAGTGGAAGATGATATTTGAAAAAAGATCTTTACTCGTAGTAGTTCCACTAGACCCAGTCGAAGGAGGACGCTACACTAAACCCATGTGCGACAATGTAAGCGATGATGAGTTGGATTCTATATACAAGTTAACTGTGCGAGATTAGGAATGGGTGAACCTGACTACATATGGAGGTATATTGTGGGAGCACACAGGTCCCTACACCTCAGATTCAGATGAAGAAGATGAACATTGGCACAATTGATTGAACGAAGTGACAACGCTGAATTGCAACATGATGACTAAATCACTGTGTTGCGTAACAGCCCAGGTCCGAGATCTCTCGACATATGATGGATTGATAGGAGTGGATGGATTCTTGAGAAAGTTTGAGAGTGCAGTACCGGAGCACCAGTGGTTTGATGTGTTGAAGTGGGCGCTACGTGTGACACCTGTGCATTGGTGGGGAACACATAAAGGAACTTTTGAAAACTGGCGCGGCTGCAGGAGCATGATGTAGCTATAGTTTGGGGAACCAGAACTAAGAATAGTAGATAAATATGATGGACGTAATGACCCATGCATGCACCTCACAAAATGGACCAAGGCCTATGGAGAAGAACCTCAGCCTAAATGGGTCCACTTATTCTACCATACCCTGGATGTCATACTGAGGAACAGGTATACTGAGATAGAACTCTAACATGGTACGAGTGAATGGGATGTCATGCACAAGGGATTTTTGTTAACATTCACCTTTGAAGACCCATGGTCGGATACTGTTGGCGATGTGCTGCAAGCCATGAAAGCTGCCATCTTTAAAGTACCACAGGAACCGTGGGAAGTAGTTCAACCAATATGGTCAACCCAATTAAGCCATGCCCTAGAATGTTATAATGTACAGATAGAGGAGGATGATGACGACCCCTAAAACATTAATATTACAGAAACTGAAGGGAGTCGTGAAGTTTGAAGGCCATCAATTTAGGACCCCAACATCACTGCACCACTGAAAACAAAGCAGGTAAACATTGGTACCGATGTGGAGCCGAAGTATGCAATGCTTGGAGACTATTGGGACGATGCTATGGTGGATAAGGTCGCCGAGTTACTCTGCGAATATCAAGATTTGTTCCCGACCAAAATCATGGATTTAAAAGGGATCATTTGCGACTTAGGGATGATGAAAATTACTCTGAAACCAAACGCAAAGCCAGTTAAGCAACAACCTTACTGGTTGAATCTGAAGTATAATGAAAAGGTCCGCGAAGAGTTGGACAAAATGCTTGCAGCAGGAATAATTGAACCAGTGGAAGAATCCGACTGGGTGAGTCCTATGGTAGTGCAGGAGAAAAAACAGAAGGGCGAAATTTGAATCTGCATGGACCTCAGGAAGCTCAATGATGCATGTGTTCACGATCCATTCTTGATGTCGTTTATAGATGAAGTAGTAGAAAATGTTGGTGAACAGGAAGCTTACTCATTCATGGATGGTTTCTTAGGGTACCATCAGATCAAGATTGTGTTGGAAGATAGGAGCAAGACAGCCTTCACAACCGAATGGGGCTGTTTTCAATACATTGTTATTCCTTTTGGATTGAAGAACGCGCCAACGATATTTTTGCGCGTAGTGGTGGCCGCATTCAAGGAATTCATCCACAAGTTTTTGGAGGTCTATTTTGACAATTGGACTATATTTGGGTTAGTTAAAAACCATATCGTGAGCTTACGGTTGATGCTAGATACTTGCCGACGACATCAGATTATGTTGAATCTTAAGAAGTGCACCTTCCTCATCCCCTTTGGAAATTTTCTTGGCCATGTGGTCTGGAAACAAGGCTTGATGGTGGACCCTACGAAGATTGTTGTTATTCTCAATCTAGAAGTGTTGCAAAGTGTCAAACAATTGTGCGCCACGTTGGGGCACACTGGTTACTATCGAAAGTTTATTAAGAGCTATGCACAAATCACGGCACCAATGTAACAATTGTTGAAAAAGGATGCTACATATTGTTGGAATGATGATTGTAAGAAAAGTTTAGAGGTTCTCAAGGAAAAAATGGGACATCGAATTTCATGTACATGTTGATGCGTCGTGTATCGCGTTGGGCGTTGTCCTTACGTAGGAAGGTGTAGAAGGCATCGATCACCCGATCGCGTTCGTAAGTCGGTGGCTGTCCAAAGCCGAAAATAACTATTCTACTACTGAGCGCGAAGGATTGGCAATGGTATACGCACTCCAGAAATACCGTCACTATTTACTTGGTGGGCACTTCAAGATATATACCAATAATTCCGCATTGAAATTCTTGTTGAACAAGCCTGTGTTGGGGGGCCGCATATGCAGATCGCTATTACTGTTTCAAGAGTATGACTTCGAGGTCATCGTAAAGTTGGGATGCTTAAATGTAGGACCAGATCACCTATCACGAATTGAGAATGACGAGGAGCCAACAAATTTGGAGGAAGGACTACCTGATGCATAGCTCTATGCAGTGCGTGTCACGGATGGCCACTTCAAAGATATAATCCATTTCTTAACCACAGGGACTACACTGCAGGGATATTCAATCCAGTAGAAGAAAGAATTGGTGGTACGCGCGATGGATTTTTCTGTCATCGCAGGGAACCTCTACAAAATGGGAAATGATGAGATATTACGAAGATATGTACTTGAATTTGAATGAGGATAGATCCTCATAGAAGCACATGGGGGGGTTGCAGGAGGACACTATGCGGGATGGGCAATGGCACAGAAGATTCTTTGCACCGAACTATGGTGGCCAACCCTACATCAAGATTTGAAAGCATACTGTCGGGCCTGCGACATATGTCAACAGACTAGGAAACCATCGCGAAGGGATGAGATACCACTCAATCCATAGGTGACGCTACAACCATTCGAAAAATGGGCAATAGACTTTGTGGGGCCCATCAAACCTCAAAGGAAGATGGGTGCGCGCTACATCATTACCATGACAGAGTACCTAACTGGATGGGTGGAAGCACAGCCGGTTAAGGACTGTACGACTACCACAGATGCGAAATTTTTGTTTGGAAATGTGTTGAAATGGTTTGGATGCCTGAAAATTATAATAGTGACTGTGGATACTTCCTAAATGAAACTATCAACACACTCACCGAGGAGTTCCAAGTGTATCATCAGCAAAGTACACTGTACCATCCGCAAGCTAATGGGACAGTGGAAGCATTCAATAAGATTCTGGAGACTGCACTGACCAAAGTATGTAACACGCAGCGAAATGACTAGGAATTGTGCATACCTACCGTATTGTGGGCATACAGAACCACATGCAAGAAATTGATGGGTCAAACACCTTTCAGGTTAGTCTATGGCATGGAAGCAGTCATGCCAATGGATTACATTGTACCCAGTTTACAGATAGTAGTGATGACAGGCATGTCAAACTGTGAAGCCTTGGAAGAGAGGCTCGTGAAATTGGAAGAACTGTTTCTGGTGGGATTCCATTAGCAGGTACAGAAACAGTGCGAGAAAGCTTGGCACGATCACCATATCAAGTTGCACACGTTCAAGATAAATTATTTAGTGTTGCTGTATGACAGAAAATTCAAAAAATTTCCTAGAAAATTCAAAATGCTTTGGTTGGGACATATGCGGTAAAAGAGGTCACAGACAGAGGCACGATCTAGCTAGTCAAACTTAATGGAGATCCCTTCCTAGGAAGAGTAAATGGAAGTCAACTGAAGCCCTACATGGGTGGGCCGGCTGTCTGACTAACCGACCGAACCACAATCTCACCACTCCAAACAGTTGAAAGAGAGTGCGGGACTATAAAACAGTCTGTTAGGGAGTTGTGCGACAATAGGGGTGTGCAGAGGGTTGGTATGTCACAATGGTTGCGGTCATGCAGAAGGGGTTGCGCTGCTGTGAAGATAAACAAGGAAGTGACCATTGGTATCAATGTTCATGACAAGATGTCCGAGTTAAGGCAAAATGGAGCGAGCGACGGGCAATTAAGATACAAAGTACGAGCCAGATTCAGAACGCTCTATCGTAAATCTCACATTAATGACCCAAATAAGGGGGAACATTTGAATCTAAATTTCAACAAGCCTATAACACAACTGGTCATCCAACGAACAAACCGTGGCATCTTGAGAATTAAGTTATTGCGCTATCTAATAGGTATGGACCCGTTGAACTTCGATGCTTTGAGAGTAAGCCTAATATTTGTAACATTTCCAAAAGAGACGCAGGACCTTCAGGATAGTGTAATGTTGACATCCAAGGACATCGCGTCGAGCCAAATGCCAATGGGAGGAGATGTACCGGAAATTCCCAGACAGGTAGCAGGACTGGTCCAAATGTCGCCACGAAACCCGCGGTCTGGTAAGCAATCTATGAAAGATAAGGGCAAGACGGTGAATCTTAAGACAAAAGACAGAATTCTATTTAAAAGTTCATCTCTGGGCCACGTGCCCATGACAAAACTTGAAGATTGGGACCTCGCGGACAACAACATCTCTCTTACAAAAATGCAACAAAAACTTCAACATACATTGAGTATACTGAACCAGAGATCGCACGCTTGCTGCTCTTGCACAAAAAGTTCACACATTTGACATCTCAGGTAGAGCTAAAATCCTATGAGTGGTTGCCTTTTATTAACCTAGCAGAGCATAATGAGCATCATCGATTAAGCAAGTTAGTAGGGGCAATGGAGCAGGAGCTTGAAGAAGCGTTGTAGGAGGCAATGACAGAGCAACAGATTGTAGTGCATCACTCACAGTGACGATAGACCATGAAGCCTTGGCAGCGCAACTCGCCACACCGACAAGGTGACTCAAGGTCGAGTCACAATGTTTGTGTTGGGGACCTATTGGGCAGCGGATCCTCTGCGTAATAGTTTTGGGGCCTAAAGCCCACAATTTTGGGTAATGGTAATGTAAAGATGCCGCAAAATGTGGGCGCGGAGCGCAAGAGTCTAGGGTAGTCCAACCTAAAATATTGTAATTTAAAATAGAATGTCGACCTACCCATGGTCCGTAGATCATGGGAATGTATAAATAGAGTGAGGCTCTAAGTGTAGAAGGTAGCTTTTGGTTCTGATCTTAAGTGATATGGGTTTTTTAATGTGATATTCACTCTGAGTCTATAAGTTTGAATCTTGGGTCATAGTAGTAGAGAGAGGCTCTGCAGCTGTGTGCGCAGAGGCCTAGTAGAGTCCGCAGCTGTGTGTGTAGACCCTTGCAGTTGAGTGCGCAGGGTGGAATTGGATTGTACTGGAATAGAAGGTTAATAAAAGATAAGTTGATTTTGGAATATTGTGCATCTGATCTGTGTGTTTATGTTTATGTTATATGTTTATGCATCTCTTTAGAGTCTGTGGTTGCACGCACTAGTTATGAATGTTGGATGATTGATAAAGATTACTAGGCCCACAAAATTAAGTCAGATCTATAATAATAACACAGTAAGGTTAGAGGATCTAGATAGCGGCCCTTCGCACTCTATATAGAGTTGCGTGAAGGTCAGACAGCTGCGTGGAGCTGCTCTAGTGCGTAGGATTAGTTCACGGCCTTTCTAGATCTCATCAAGACATCCCTAGGGTGTGGAAACCTAGTTCTAGCACCCTCCCATACTACCTCGGGTGAGATCTCAGTCCGTGCTCTACGGACTATTGCCGAAAGGGCTAGTAGTGTGGGATTTTTTTGGCTAAATCACTTCTGAACCTGGGTCAAGCCCCAATAAGCCAACATTCATTCACGGATGAAGTGTTGGACAATGTAGGAGTTTAGGAAGCATATTATTTCACTAATGGGTTCTCAAGGTACCACCATATCAAAATCACCCTAGAGGATAGGAGCAAGACAACCTTCGCAACTGAGTGGGGTTGCTTTCAATATAATGTCATGCAGTTTGGATTAAAGAGCACCTGCTATCTTTTCACGTGTGGTTGTTACAACATTCAAGGAATATATTCATAAATTCTTGGAGGTATATTTTGATGACTGGACTATATTTGGGTTGGTTAAGTTCCATGTAGTAAGCTTGCGCTTGATGTTGGATACCTGTTGAAGATACAAAATCACGCTCAACCTCAAGAATTTTTTGTTCCTTGTTCCTTTTGGGAACCTATTGGGGCATGTGGTTTGTAGACAAGGGCTGATAGTAGACCCTGCGAAGATCGCGGTGATTCTGAACTTGGAAGTGCCAAGAAGTGTGAAATAGTTGCGTGCTACTCTGGGACATATGGGATATTACAGAAAGTTTATCAAAGGCTATTCCCAGATCACCATACCGATGGAAAAATTGTTGAATAAGGATGTAACGTTCTGTTGGAACGATGACTGTAAGAAAAGCCTGAATATATTGAAAGAAAAGATGGTTACTGCACCGATTCTAGTCTTCTCGAACTGGAAGAAAGAGTTCCATGTACATGTCGATGCGTCATGTATAGCGCTGGGGGCAGTACTGACGCAGGATGGCGGAGAAGGCTTCGATCACCCTATCACATTCACAAGCCATAGATTATCCAAAGCAGAGAAGAATTATTCCACCACTGAGCACGATGGGCTAGCTATGGTGTATACGCTCTAGAAGTACCGACACTACTTTCTAGGAGGCTACTTTAAGATGTATACAGATCACTCCATGCTAAATTACTTGGTCAATAAGCCTGTGTTGTGGGGGGGCACATTTGCATATGGATTTTATTGTTCCAATAATACGATTTTGAAGTTGTTGTGAATCCTAGACGATTGAACGCAGGACCAGATCACCTGTCACACATCGAGATAGGGGAGGAACCTACTAGTTTGGAGGAAGGATTACCTGACACGCAACTCTTTGTTGTGCATGTAGTGGATGGACATTTTGAAGATATAATACACTTTCTAAAAACTGGAACTACACCGAAAGGATACTCTGTCCAACACAAGAAGGAATTAGTGGTACGTGCGGAAGACTTCTCTGTCATTGCTGGGCACCTATACAAGATGGGGAATGATGAAATACTGTGAAGGTATGTACCTAAATTTGAATGAAGCAGCATTCTCACGGACGCTCATGGGAGCGTCGTGGGAGGACATTGTGTAGGAAGAGAAGTTGCATTGAAGATTCTAAGCGCAGGGTTGTGGTGGCCAACCCTTCATCAAGATTCAAAAGCATATTATAGGGCATGTGATGTATGTCAAAGAAAAGGCAGGCCATCGTGAAGGGATGAAATGCCTTTGAATCTACAAATGACATTGCAACCTTTCGAAAAGTGGGCAATAGATTTTTTAGGACCCATAAAAACTCAAGGAAAGACATGCACAAGGTATATTATCACTCTGATGAAGTATCTGACTCATTGGGTAGAAGCGCAGCTGGTGAAGGATTGCATGGGAACGACTATCATGAAGTTTCTCTTTGAACACATACTGACATGATTTGGATGTCTGGAGATTTTGATGAGCGATCATGGTACAAACTTCATGAATGAGATGATCAATGCGCTAATAGAGGAATTTCAAGTGTATCACTAGAAGAGCACACCTTTTCACCCACAGGCTAGTGTGACAGTGGAGGCATTCAACAAAGTGCTTGAAAATGTGTTGACCAAGGTATGAAATGCACAATGAATTTATTGGGACCTATGCATAGCTACAATGTTATGGGCTTATCAGATGGCATGCAAGAAACTGACGAGACAAACACCTTTTAGGCTTGTCTATGGAGTGGAAGCTGTAATGCCTATGGAATACATTGTGCCTAGTCTACGCATAGTGGTGCTCATAGGTATGACAGATCGTGGAGCCCCGGAGGAGGGGCTTGTGTAGTTGGATGAGCTTGAAGAAGAACGATGTTTGGATTGATTTCACCAGCAGGTCCAAAAGCAACGTGAAAAGGCATGGCATGATTAACATATTAAGTTGCACACCTTTAAGGTGAAGGATTTGGTGTTGTTGTACGATAGTAAGTTTGATAAATTCCCCAAAACGTTCAGGATGCACTGGTTAGGGCCGTATATTATTAAGGATATTACCGATGGAGGCACGATACAATTGGTCAAGTTAAATGGAGAACCCTTCCCTGGAAAGGTGAATGGAAATCACTTGAAGCCATACACCAATGATCCAGCGATGTGACTATATGAAAGTGGCACAGTCTTAGCACTCCAGGTAGCTGAAACAACTTGAAGACAACTGCGCTGATGCACAGGTCTACTGGAAAGTGACCATTAAAGTCACTATTCACAATTTGATTCTTGGTTTGAGGCCAAATGGAGTGGGCGGCAAGCATTTAAGGTGAACTTTATGGGATAGATTCTTGAAAATCTACTGCCAATCTAGCATTAATGGACTAAATGTGGGGGGAACGGTCGAATTCAAATTCAAAAGACATTATAAATTACAAGTGGCTATCCCATAAACAACACTTGGAAATTTGAGAACTAAGTTGTTGCACGCTCGACTATTCATGAACCGAGACTTATTCGAGACTCTGAAATAAAACTTGTTGTTTGAACAACTACCCGAGACACTGAAGGAACTTTGGAGTAGCGCTATGTCAGCACCTGAAGAAGCCATGGACACAGGAGTAGTGACAGCCGAGGCAGCCGCGCAGGAAATTGTGGAAGTGGAAGCCCCAGAGAGCACCAGAATGATTTTTGAGGTCCCTAAATCCCCATAAACACCAAGAACTAAGAAGGATAAGTAGGTGATGATACTGGTGGTGTCTCACCCCGAAATCCACTTAGAACCAAACTCACATTGTAGGAAAAGGGGAAGGCCATTAATTTAGAGGCCGATGAGGAGGAAGAGTTTGAATAAATCCTGGTGGAGGAGGAGGATGTAGAGATGGAAGTCGAAACCCAGGGTGCGGACCTTATCACCAGGCTATTGGAATATGTTCCTCCATGAAAGGGTAAAGCCATGGTTCCAAAAGATATAGATGAGAGAAATATCTCTCTACAAACCCCACTGCTCCCTGATGATATTATTTTTGAGGGACTGCACTTGGGGTAGGTCCCTATGTTGAAATTTGAATATTGGGATCATGCTGACCATAAGAAGTTCCCGCATTTAGCAATTGTGAAGCTAATGTGCCAGAGCATCGACATGACTCCTGGAACAATCCAATTAGAGTCACAGAAATGGCTTAGAGATGTGGACAAAGCAGGGTTGCTAAACCTGCTCTGGGTGCCACATTACCACCACGCCCTATTAGTATCAGTCTTTGAAGCCTTCCTCCAGTGATCAAACATACTCTTACAAAGTGGTCTTAGGGTGTCAAAGTCAAATTTTGTCATTTCAGTGAGTCTTCAAGTAAAATTTGGTCTGTAGGTATTAGGTCTAGGGTTTGTTTTCACTCCTTCCAGAGTTTTCCAAGTGTCGGTCCATGTCACCACTCAGCTGAGTGTACCATCATTCAAAGAGTTGGCATCATCATTTCAGGTTCCAATGGGTCATTTTACACCTTGTTCGTGCTTCAGTTGTACTTGGGTAAGGATCATTTCCCTCTCCTAGGGTTTTGAAGGTAATTTCTGTTGGATGGTCAAATAATCAACAAAACTTGTGTCTTGATATTCATAAACCTTCCCCTATCCTTAATGTACCTTATTAAACACTTCCCATCACTGATATCCCTCAAATTTCTCATTTTCCCACAAACCCTAGTTTCTTGCTACAATTTGACAATTTTCTAGGCTAGGCCTGTGTTTTTCCCTTTTGAACCCCTTTCCCTTACTCAATGTTTGAAATTCCACTTTCTTCTATTTCATAACATCCCTCCCTACTTCCCAAAATTTTCTCAAGAATTTAGAAGCCCCTTATTCCCTTCATTTCCCTTAATTTCTACAAATCCCCTATTCCACACATTGGGATAGGTTTTATTCAAATGATGTTTTTGAGCAAGGAAAAATGAATTTAGAAAAATTGAGAGGTTTTTTTCCAAAATAGTCCAAGGAACAGAAACCTCGTTCACTTTTTATGCGGGTGTCATGGTTTTAGAGAAAGGTCAAAAAATATAGCTGCCTCAAGAGAATTGCTACACCTCTGGAGTGACCTTGGGAAAATCAAGATTTCTCCTAGCTTGGTTGGCCAAAGGACTTGCTTGATGAGTGAAAAGATACCTAGACATAAATATATTTCCAATGAGCTATCATGAGCTCAATTTGGAGTTGAGGAAGAACTTCAAAGGTTTACTGCAACATCACTCTGCATTTAGGCAACCTCATTTTTCACATTTTGACCAGTCTTGGGAGATTGGACTTTTGACAAGGCAAATGACCTCCAAATTGGAAAATTCAAGATGTTATAGAAAGTAGAATCGATAAGCTTTCCAAAAAGCTATCACATTCCCAATTTGGACATCAGAAATGCCTCAAAAAGCGTCATGTAAAAAACACTATGCACCTATAAGTTGGTGCTACGCATAGAATTGGCACTACGCACCTAGAGCAGGTTTTGCACTGAGATTTGGTCATGCGCTATGCATACAAAGTGCGCTACGCACCTGGGAGACAGCACTATGCACCTACCCATTGAGCTTCAAATCAAATTTCATCGCCTTCCTCTACCTCCAAATTCACAATTAACCTCTCAGCAGGTAAGTGAAGCCTCTCATCCTATCTAATAATCAATTTTCATTGGTGGTGGTGATTTGCATGCCAAAAACACTAAACCATAGCTGTCTCTAAATTGGCTTGAAAAATTTGCATAGGGTATTGTCTTCTGCTATTTTTATTCCCCTTTGATCATCTTCCTACACCCCATTCCCTTACACTAAATTTCCCTAAATCCTTTCCTCTTTCCCTCTCCCAAAATTATTGGCACTCATTCCCTATTACAAAACCCTAACCCTATACATTCCCAAAACCCTAATTCCCATTTCCTATTCCCTCATTACATTCTTTCCACCATCAAAACCCTCATCTTCAGTTATAATATTAGTCAATCCCTCATTTCCCAAAGGAAAAATAGCAGTCACTTCCTACATACATTCCTCACCCTCATACTATAAAAATCTCTTCATACTCATCATTTTTCACTCCAAATTTGTAAGTATGGAGACAGACTTAGCATATGAGAGGGATGATGAAACTGTCAGTGATTCTTCCCAAGAGGCTCATGCACCAAGAAAACCACATAAAGGAGGAAAACATATCCGAGAGGAGCCCAACACTCTTATAGAGTTACTTTCTTGCCCTCTTGCAGTAACCTGTTTTAAACATCAGTCTTGTTACTAGTTTTGTGAAATGGTGGAGAGGGTGAAATATCACCATGAGCTTGCTAGGTTATTTGTTCTTCATCTTCACAATGGCCAGGTGAACCTAGCTGGTGTCCCTTTCACCTTGACACCTGAAACCATAGCAGCAGCAACAGGCATCCCTAATGTGGGTGAACAATGGAATAAGGGACAACATGTGGGCAGAGAGCATTATGAGCCTTACATCAAGGCTAGTTATCAGAGGCAAATCAGTAGGGTCTTTCCTTTCAAATACTTGCAAGATACTTATGTTCCACTC
The DNA here is from genome assembly GCA_031772625.1 of Pinus tabuliformis. Taxonomy (NCBI): domain Eukaryota; kingdom Viridiplantae; phylum Streptophyta; class Pinopsida; order Pinales; family Pinaceae; genus Pinus; species Pinus tabuliformis. The sequence goes on along the minus strand of CM062818.1, from coordinate 442,580,262 downwards.
ATGGAACTCATCATCAAATATTCTACCTGTGAGAGGAGGTTTTCCCGTCTATATACATACCATGTCAGATTGTTGATGCAGTTCACAAGAGTGAGGATGATGAACCTCCCATACTTTATATATAGGAATATGGAGAATATGGCTCTATATGTGCAAAGGAAACCTCTTCCTCAGTAGTTTAGTAACATTTACCATTTCTCATTGATTAAAATTGTTGTTTTGCATCAGCTAAGCTTGCTGAATATTTCATGGGATACTTTCATTGCACGAGGTTTTCAAAAGCCCTCAGGTGACTCCATCGCTGCTTCAAGAGGAAGACCAACCAGATGTTGATGAGACTGAAACTATAGGTGTGCCAGTGTTTATCACTTATGACAAAGGCACAAGGAGACTATTTGCAAGTCCCAAATGAGTATTCTCTCCACCAGGGGTGGAAAGGGTCTCGTTTTCTTCACAGCATCATAGGCAAATGCTATCTTCACCTGGGGTGAAGGGGCTTTGCCTTCTTCTTTAGTAGAATAGGTACAGGACAAAGGAAAGCAACAATTGCATGATGAGGGGTCTTCTGAAGGGCAAGACAGAGATTTTGTCTTGGTTGAAGAGGATGCCATTGATTTGGGCCCTCAAAGCTCAAAACTCAAGGATGTGATCATCAAGGAGAAAGAAGCTGAGATCCAAGCCTTGTCACTTAACCTTGAGAGGGCTAAATGGATCATTCACTTCCTTGAGCAAGAGAACAAGTGACTGGAGGACAAACAAACTATCATGGAGCTACAAACCATAAGGGAAAATCGGTAAGTGGCAAAAAAAGGAAAATCAAGCTGACTTCACTAGAGCAAGAAATAGACGCTGACCAAGAATCATGGTTGGAAAGAGTGAATATCCACCTTGAGAAGATTCTTGATAAGGCTAATAAGGAGAAGAAAATGTTGCGCCATATGGCCGATCACTACTTGACCCGGAATAAAATTTGCAAAACAAGGGTGAAGAGGTTAAAGGCCAAACTAAAGAGAGCTTTGAGGAGAAAAAAGGAGCAAGATAAGCTCAAGATCTTGGCTGAAGAATCATTGGCCTAGCATAGCACATAAAAAGGATCACTCATGCCAAATTTCAGCAAATTTGGTGAAGTTTTTGTCATTTTTGAATTTTTTGAGGCAAAAACCAGATTTCTTCAACAGGTGCGTAGCGCCACCAGCGCTACGCTTTTGATGGGGGCCTCCATTTGAAAAAAAATTTACATTTTTGGAATCACCATGAAATTTTATGCATGCTTAGAAATAGCTGAGAAATTTTGACAAGTTCTGGACCTCCAAAAGGGCCAAAAACACCCAAAAAGTGCCCTCTCTGCCACTTTTTTGCCACATAGAAAGCAGTCTTGGGAGATTGCATTTTTGGAGGGGCAAATGGACTCCAAATCAAACAATTCAAGCTATCCTAGAAAGAAGACTCACCAGTATTTCCATTGAGCTATTCTGCACCTAATTTGGACTTTAGGAAGCCTTCCAAAACTAGCTTGGAAAAATCACTATGCATAGAATCAGTGGCGCTACGCATAGGAGAAAAATTTGCCAGTTTTGCCTATTTGATTAGAATTTCACCTAGTTTTCTACTAGTTTGACTTTTTCTTCTCTCTTTGATAAATTCATTATGTAATATGATGTAACTTGATGTACCATAATGTAAAAATGATGAAAAATGACCTGAGGAGGTAGATACATTAGTTAGAGTTGTTTTGATGATGAGTGAATCAATTTTCATAATTTTAGAGGCAAGCTGTTCCACTGCCTATTTTTCAATTCCTAGTTTAGATCTTGTTGAAATAGCTCCTTGATTCATGGATTCAACCCTTGATGGCTAGCATAGTTGGTTTGGTGCCTATATATTTTACTTTCTTAGCCATTTGTCAAGGTTGGACTCTTGTGGATGCATTGAGCTACTTTGTACATCACTTCTGCAGTTTGGTAAGGAAATAAACCAGGGTTTTGCAGCATTTTGTGGGATTCTTGTGGTAATGTGAATTAGCATTGTTTCTTCTCTGTAATTTAGTTGATCTTATGTTTATGTGCCATCATCTCTCTCTTTCTGAATAACTAAATGAATCAAGTTTAAAGGTGGAATTCATTGGTGTTTCAGTGCTCTACCTTGGGGTTTATTTAGTTCTACATGTTTTCTACTGTTTGAAGAGGAATCATGAAATTTTCATGCCCTCTCCAACTCCTCACTAGTCTTTAGATTCGTCATTACACTCATTTCAAAATGCTAAGACACTTGCATACCTTGCCCCACAGAAACCTCTACAAATCTATGTTCATTTCCCAGACCCAAAGCTGCCTTCCCCATCTGATCCAGCAACCCAACCATTAAATTCAATCAAATTCCTCTAAGCAAGCATACCTAGCCTAAAATTATTTTTTATTTCAATCATCTCAAGCCTTCCTTGATAAATTTTCATTGAGATTGACAAGGAGACAGCCCTCTCTCGACCTAGTAGGGCTAGCTACCAAGTTAAGCATGGCTTGATGTTACCCTAGACCTGCATTTTTATGCTTGAGGTAGATTTAGGTCCTAACATGCCCCAGTGACCATTTTGGTCATCAGGCAGCTACTCTGCTTGGTGCATGATGGGTGCTTGTGGCTAGCTTAGCCCATCCCCATCATAGACCATATGATTCACCGGATTACATAGCTCCCTTGCTTAGGGGAGGATCCAACAAACATTTTAGAGGGAAAAGGTGGCAAGTTGGCCCTCGCGAAGCCAATGAAGAAAAAGTTTAAGCTGGAGGAGAAGAAGTGAGGGTATGTCGTATCCAACATCAACAACACTGTAGTCAAGGTTGTGACACAAATATTGGCATAGAAGGTGATGTGGAAGTGCCGCATGGATGAGGTGCCAGCACCAGTGGTTGCATTCGCTACACAATGCGCAGAAGGGGTCCAGTTCAACTGGGAAAACTACGTATGCGGTGAGTTCCTAGAAAACTACCACAAGGCACAGGAGCAGGGAAAAAAATTTCATTACGCACGACTCCTATTGTCGATAGTACTGGTGGCATGGGAGTTGCCCGAAGATGGCCAGTTCCCTTCAGTCGCACAAGACCTTCTAGAGGCAGTGAAGTACGCTTCGCTGTGGGTGACTAGGGATGCACAACAGATCAGTGAGAGCAAGATATTTTGGGTGCTCATGGAGATGAATATCAGGATGGGGATCAACCGCAAGCCACAGTTATTGCCCATAGTCTACAAAAGTTTGTAGAGCTTTGCAGAGTTCAAAGAAAATTTCCACCATGTCTTCATCAGGGAATGGAAGGACCCTATGAAGACGTGGCATGATTTACCATTTTTGGCAACTGACGATGTGATATTCACAGTCCTTGAGTCTTGGCTGCCGGAATGGCGCACTCCAGCTGGCTCTGCGGTGGAAATGGGGAAGTCCGCTGTGTAGCGCAAGAAAGAAGAAACAAAACTTCGGATGGTGTCGCTGGCAGAAAAGTGCAGGAAAGAAGAAGCAATGGCTAAGGCCCAAGCAGCACATGATGCTGCGAAGTTGGCAGAAAAACAGAAAAAGAGTGTGATGGATAGAAGTCACCTTTTCCTGAACTGGAGACTGACATAGAACAAGGTGGCGCAAACCCGTAGACGATGTCCACCCAGCTCAAGCATCTATGACTGCGAGAGAAGATCGTGCCGCGAAAGAAGTGAAAGGCATAAAAGACATTGTTTGACCCAATCACCCTCACTAAGGGGGATTTACATGATATTAGTGAAATGGTGATGGCTGTCACCGTAAAGGCCCTCTAGCAGTTTGAGGAGCAACAAAAGTTGGTATCGGGGGCTCTCCGGACAAAAATATAGGAGTTGCAGGTTTGCACTCCACAGGCTAGCATAGTGTCCACCAGCCTCGTAGTTGACACTTTAGTTGCCGAGGAAATGTTGTGTGTCAGGGTGACCAACATGATAGTGCTACTAGATGGAGCACTCGCTACAAAAATAGAGGCTGATAGGCCCTTGGTCAATAGTTTGAAAGGGGTCAAATTAAATATGGCTGCGCTCCTCTGAGAGACACTCTATCTCTTGCAAGATGGAGTCACTATGGAACTGCGGGCCAGGGAGAGTCATGCTATACAGGTAATGAGTGAGCAATGCATCAACTTTGAGCAATTGAGACTACAACACAATGAGGCAATGGAGAAGAACAAGCAAATTATTAAGGTGGTAGAGGAAGCCTGCCAAATGGTCCCAGAGTTGGCCATACAAGCAGAGGAACTGGTGGAGGTGCGCGTCCGTAAGTTAGCCACAGGGGTGCGCGATACAAAAGCATAGATGCCCAGAGTTCGGCTAGAACTGAACCTGGAGAATGCAGAATTACAATTGAAGGCTCATCCTTCAACTCCACCAGAGGTCAGAGAACATCATACCACCGTGGTCACAACAACAATGGTGGCGGTTGATAGTGTAGTGACAGACTGCATGAAGTTGTTCAAATAGTCATTCAAGGTCCTAACCACCCTACAAGAGGACCCAAACATAAAGCACCTAGAGACAGAGGTGCATGAGCTATAATAGAAATATGATGAGGTAAAAGGGACCGTGCAGAAAGTTGCCCTTACACAGAGGCTTGCAAGGATGCAGCGGGCAAAGGTGCTCAAGGAACAAGTAGATGCTGCTCGGGATAAGGAAGTAGTCTTAAAAGCACACCTACAACCATGGATTGATGACGCTTATACAATTACAACCTCCATTGAAGCAAAGCTCGCAAAACTGCAAGAAACTCTAGAGAGGATTGAGGGCAGCAGATCAACAACAGCAGTCACCGAACAATGCGTGGAAGAAGTCCAACAGGTAGCCACTCCGTGCACTGCTAAAGTTGCATGGATCCAAATAGAGTTGGGCGGTCTTCGCGCTAATATCTTTGCACCTGTAGAGTGACTCGAGGGAGAGTCACGATGTTTGTGTTGGGGGCCTGTTGGGCACGGGATCCCCCAAGGGCAGTTTTGGGGCTTAGAGCCCATATTTTGGTCCAATTTTGTAATTCCAATGTAAAGATTCTGCATCTGTGGGCACGAAGTGCGTAGTTGTTAAAGAGTCATAGGGTTGTCCGCCCTTATTTTGATAATGTAATGTCGGCTGTAGAAGATCTACCCATGGTCTTCGGACCATGGGATTGTATAAATAGAGAAAAACTCTAATTAGATAGAGGGATAAGAAAGGTCTAAGCAATGAAGATGTATGCGAGATAGCTCTGAAGTGTAAGTCTATGTTTTGGGACATAGCATAGGTAGAGGCTCTGCAGTTGAGTGTGCAGAGACCTAGTAGTTCGCAACTGAGTGCGTGGACCCCTGCAGCTGAGTGCGCAGGGCAAATCGAGTTTGTATTCATCTGAAAGTATTAATAAAGATAAGTTTCTATCATTTCTGCGTCTTTATTTCTTGTTTATGCATCTGTTATATTGGGTATGAATTTCAATTCTAATGCTTAAATGATGCGCGAATGTGTATAACTGTATTGATTAAGTGAATGCAAGTAGGAATGTTTGTTTACGTGAAGATAATCAAGATCTGTCAATAAGATAAGTAAGATACTTAGTCTAGTTTGGGAAATAGCGCAGTTTCCCTAGCAGCGCAAAAACACTTCAACCCTTGGTTAAGGCTACATGAAAGTCGATTGTAACATATTGCGAAGGTACTGAAGATAGACCAGAGCGTGAAGCACCCCAAATGAAGGCAGGTATAGTTGGAATAAACTGACATCACAACCATCTCAAGGGTGCGAAAACTTGGTTCCAGCATCCCCCCATACTGCTTCGGGTGAGACTTTAGTCTACGCTCCATGGGCTGATGCCAAAAGGGTCAGTAGTGTAAGGATTTGTGTGGCTAACTAATGCTGAACCTGGGTCAGGCCCCCATAGACCAACATAGTCACTAAGGAATTTTACCCAATTTTAGTAATATTAATTAAAAAGGGGCAAATATTATTGGAGAAAGGTGGCTGGTATTACTCTATCAAAGAATAATGACATATTATTATTTTATTAAATGGCAGCAAAATTGAATAAGTAGAAAATGACCCCCAACAATAAAATAATATTAAAAAAGGAATTCTAGAGGAATGAGGAGAAATTATAAAAGGAGGATTGACTCATTTTGTGGATTATCTTCTACATTTGCAAACAAACACTCACTTGTACGCTTTGTTATTTAGAAAATCTACCAGATGTTTAGCAATGAATCTCTCACATGGGAGATTCAACCTCTACTTCAGAGGACCATTAGTGCCCTCTCTAGGGAGGCTATTTTACAGGAGATTTCAGGGAGTCATGGTCAGCAACACACATCAGTCACCAACACAGAGAGAAGGAAGTGCGTATTTCTGGGCAACCAAAAAACATGTAGAGGGAACATAAGATCAGTATGGGACTCATTTCTTGTTAAGAGATCTGGGAGTTAAGGAGGTAGCATAGAGCAAGCATTTCCATTGGAGTTTGTAGCTAGTTGATCCAACTACCAGCAATTCACATTTCTTAGGAGAGGGATAGTGTAGAGGCCACCCAACAGAAATTCGTGTTGTTTAGGGAGAAGTTGATCTTGGCTAAGAGTCATCCAAGTAGTGAGGAGTTGGATATTAGGGGTAAATATAGCATTTTGGAGGAGATTGCAAAGGGATTCGCAGGCAGTTTGTAGCAGGTTGAATTTGGCAGCCATAGCTGTGGTGAGGCTCCATGGGGGTCGAAAATTAGAAGTCAAAACTACCCAAATTCCTTTCTGATTTTTTCTGGGTTTCTGACAAGGATCCCAGCCGTAATTTTATAGAAATTTTTGGGAAGTTTTGAGGTTCCAAATAAACGGGCAAAGTCAGCCAGTAGTGTATAAAAACTAGGCCAATCCCAGAGGGGTCGAATTTGGAATGTAAAAACCAGGGAAAACCCTTTTTGGGTTTTTCTAGGTTTTTGGAGACGAGGACATCCCCAAAGTTTTAGAAATTCCTGGGTTGTTTTGAGGGGATAAATAAAAGCTTGAAGTTAGCTAGTAGTGTAGTTTTGATGGGACATCATAGTTTTTAGGGAGCAACAAATTCATAGCAGTTGCACACTTTGTATTGATCACCTGAGGCTTGTAGCTTGCATCATGCAAGCCTAGGTTCACCTCATCCAAATTTTATTGTACTCCAGTTTATTTATTAATGAAAAATGAGCCGATTTGGGTGTTGATGAGAAATTTATGTTCATATGTTCCTTACTAAAATAAAATTTTATTGTAAATGTTATTACTTGCCTTTGTTATCACTGCAAATCTTCCATTAGGAATATTATAGTGGTATCAGAGCATGATCTTGGAAAAATATGGGGAGGCTAGCAAGATCATGGAGGAGTTGTTGAGGCAGAGCCAACAATTGGTGAGGCAAAACCAACAGATTCTAGAGGGGATGAAATGACTGATACATAACCAACACAGAAGACAAGTAAATACATGTGCATCCCAGCAGTACAACACCCACACATATGGTTAGTCTGACCATCCTACCATGCCTCATTCCTTGGATGAACAGGAGAAGGAGAAGTATAGTTCAAGGGTTGGACCATCATGTAGAGGTGGGCAGTTAGAGGATGAGAGCTGAAGGCAATTTTTTTGGTGGAGACCTGGTTTTAGACATGAGGAGACATATGAGGAGGCCAAACATGAGGTTGAGGGCACGCAAGATTGTGAGGAGCACATAGATGCACACATCGTGACACTGGAGCCACCCTTATGGGAGCTTCCTTTGGTAGACCCAATTGACACATCGATGGAGATAGTTGGGCACACACCCATAGGTCCATCAATTGACAAGATGCCAATAGACATAGAGGTACTGAGAACTGTGACAAATTTCCTAGACGATAGCTACATCCAACAGCATGGAGAGAACCATGATAAGCATGAGCTAAATGAGGATGTTATGCTTGAGGAGGTACCTGTGGTGGCGCAACTCGAGACTCTGGTTGAGCCCATGATGGAGGAGGATGGGAAGTCATCTTTTGTCTGCTAGCAATAGGAAGTAGATAGATGTGCAGGCAGCTAACAGAGCTACAGTACTTACATTCAATAGCTTTCTTTAGGCTTACGTAGATGGGGCTTGCAGTACTGTTAGGTTACCTTTTCACATTGGAGGGAGAGTGCCTCAGGGAAAATTTTAAGGATGGAAGTTTATCTTAATGTTTAGCAATCTTGGTGAATCTTACTAGTCCCTAAGATCCAAATTTTAAAATGTTTGATGATAATTTTGTAAAAATGTTTATATTTATAATTATTTTATATTAGACAATATATAATATTGGCAATTTTTAAGGTCAAATTATTTATACTATAAAAGTTGGGCGAACTCATTTTTATAAAAATGGAAACTGGAAAATCTTTTTTTGGAAAAAGCATGGAATATTATCCCACCTGCGAATAATAGCCCCTAAAATTTTCCCTGGAGTGCCTAAGTTACCTAGACAGATTATATATGTTGTCCGAGCCAGTGTGAGGAGGCGACATGAGTTGTGTAGGGAGAAACACTCGCATGATGTATTTGCTACGTACTCGGGGACTCTTGCATTTGATCCCTCTCATGGGGTTGGGTGGCAAGACGTATTGAGTTGGTACCTGGTAGGGCTAACTAGATTTTTGGATACATCCATGGTTAGGGGCATAGTTCAACATGGGTCGTGGTTTACCAGAGGGGCTCGAGGGTTGGATCATCATTGGGATCTAAGTGGGACTTCCCATAACTCCATGGATAGGGTTAGTCATGGTGTTAGCAGGATGGTAGATCCCATGATTGGTTTCACCCCCATTTTCATATTCCCATCAGAGTTGTGGATAGCACCAGTGATAGGTCGGGCTGACAAGGGCATATGCAGATTTCATGAGTTGTCATGGCATGTTGGGTGTACATGGGATTGTAGGATGCTTAGCCTATGTTGGCTTAGGGGGTCCTGACCCAGGTTCAGATTTAGTGCACCAACCAAAAAAACCCTACACTACTGGCCCTTTCAGTAACAACCTGCATAGTGCAGGCTGCAGTCTCACCTGAACCAGTATGGGGGATGTTGGAACTAAGTTTCTGCATCCATAGATCTGTGTGATGTCGTTTATCACCTCAGATCTGTCTTCGGGTAGATCTATAAGCCCCTATGGCTTGGTACTGCAACTCTACTAAAACAACCTGCAGACCTTTGTGAAGGTACACAATCAGTATTTGCCGACCCTTAACCATTTGTTTATCCACTTACGCACATCAGAGAACTACTCTAGACTAGTGTTCGCGTAAATAAGCTTATGTTATTAATAAACATTAGATAGTTCATCAAAGTCCTCGCATAATTATATAAAAATGCTTGCCTACATCATCTAACAATTATTCAATAAAATCATGTATCATTAGGTCAATATTTCATAAACATATTATTTCATCAACAATGTAAGTTATAAATGGAAGTAAACAACAATACACAATATTTATCCAAAACAACTTCTTTATTGATTTCCAGTTCAGAACACAGACTCAAAACTTCCCTTCACATTAGCTATAGGGGTCTGCCCACTCAGTTGCAGACTCTACATAGGCCTCTGTGCACTCAGCTACAGAGCCTTTCTCTACCATCTGACCCACTTCTCTGTGCTAGGACTTCTCTTTTATTCCCCCATTACATCCATTATTACCTTAGATCATATGCCTTAGACTCTCTAAGAAACACCTATTTATAGCTTTTTACATACAATCCCATGGTCTGCGAACCATGGGTGGATCTCAAACCGACTCAAATTTTACATAATCAAGGGGCTAAAACCCCTTTAACTCCTAACCATCTACACACTCTTCATCCATAAATTGTAGAGAATTTACAATAATTACATCAAAACTTGGGTTTTTAACCCCAAAATTGACCCAGGGGACCCCATCCCAATAGGCCCCCAAAAAAAATATTGTGACTCCCCCTTGAGTCACTCGGTTGGTGCTGTGATCTTGCTACAAAGATACCCCAGTTCTACCTGAACTACTGCAACCTCAGCAACACTCTACATGGCTGCCTTCCTGACCTCTTCCACTAGATGCTCTGTAGCTAGCCCTTCTGTGGCCAAGTTCATCATCTGCTGCAAGCCTATGAGCTTCTCTTGAATGTTGGTTGTGACCTGGTAAGCTTCGTCTAACCAAGGCCCTAGCCTGGCCTTAAGAAAGGCCTCCTTCTTTTGTGTTGCTTCCTCTCCTGCAATCTGGCTAGGTGCTACGTAGGTGCAATGGAGCGAGTCGTTGCCCTAACTTCATCGTACTATTTCTGTAGCTCCCGAACCTCTGTATTTAGTATCTCTAGGTTTGGGTCTTCCTGTAGAGTCATCACCAACTCCACTGCCTTCTCAAATAATGTCAAACAATCAATCAATACGACATCCAAGGTGGCTATCCCTTCTTGTATGGCGGCTCTGAACTGCTCCGTGACCTCGGGCAGAGTCGTGGGCTGCAACTTAACTACAGCTCAATTATTTTCACGTTGAATTCAAATTGAACTCACCCAACCTCTACCTTTGCCTCGCGCACACTAGCGGCTAAGTTCCTGATCTTTGCTTCCGGTTGCACATCCTCAGGAATGTGAATCTCAAGAATTGTTATGCATGCCTCTACAACATCAAAATCCAGTCGAACACTCTATGCCTGTATCATTTCCTTTTCTTTCAAGGCCTGTGTTTTCTCATCAAACATCTGGTCATTATTCACCCTATATTCGTTGATCAGATTGAGAGTGCACTTCTCCCAAGCTCTCAATTCCTCTGCCACCCCTGCCTACAACGCATGAAGAACCTCATTGGGGAGTGCTACGATGTTTAGCCTGATGTTCTTAAGGGTGCTTAAGATGGTGTGATCGTTGGTTGATTATGTGCATACGGACCCTTCAGGCAATGCAACAGTGTGAAGATCTAAGGTCCTTACCAATTCCGCTACTTGACTCGTCCCTAGGGCAAGCTCACTTGTGTTGTGCTCACTTGACCCGTTCCCACTTGTATTCTTTTGGTCTGGATCTGTAGTTTGCACAGATCCTTTTGGAAGATCCCCAACGTATGCATATAATGCTACTTGAATTACTGCAACACTTTCGTCATAGTGTTCCCTCCATCAATACCATGGGATCACCTTGTGACTTGTCCAATTTTTTCTTTCTTAGGGGACCTTCCTGCTGCTCCTATCCACACTTCTTTAGCTGAAATGGGGTGCTCTTCCCCTCATCTCCTTCACCGCCTTATTTGGATTGTTCTTCTTCCTCGGTCTCTGGTGAAGGGGATTGGACACTTCTTTCTAACTCGCGTTGCTCCTGTTTAGCCTGCTCCTTAGCAGCGCACTCTTTCTCCATCCAAGCCTTCTCTACATCTTCCTTCTTCCTCTGCATGACCAGGTTTTGTGCAACATGCTTGGATGCTTCCTTTCGTTTTTGTGCGACCAAACTTGCCACACCCTTACTAGTTCTAGAATATAAGTTTGAGGGGGCACGCCACTCTATTGGCCATCGCACAATCACCTCCTGCACATCTATCTCTATTAACAAATATGGCAAGTCATGCCATTTCTGTTGTGGATCCTTCCGCACCTGAATGTATACTTGGTGGATGTTAGCCTTAAACATGGCATAGGCTGACAATTGTGTGTACAAGGTCGAGGACAACCTTGGGCAATGTTTAATGACCATGTGAAGGCTTGACTCCATCAGAAACCATAATATGTTTGTTTCTGTGACCCTTGTGGGGTCCTATGTAGCCCACATGGAGGCAAACTGCGTTGCCTTCGGTAATCCTTCTTCTAATGGAGGAAACTAGCTATCCTTCAACATCTTCCATGCAAACAAAACAATGGAGAGAAGCAACCAAGAATAATGGAACAACTTGGTCTCATCCTAGGGATCATGACAGTTCACGATGAATTCCTGGCACAGGTACCTAGACTAGTTGAAATGCATGACCTTCACGCATTGTGAAAATAGGGATATCATGAGTGCCAGAGCTTCGTCCACATGAAACTTCCTCATTACCTTCCCTGTTAAGATCTGTGTGGAAATTTTCACTACAGGGTCATTTATGAAGGTAATTGAGTATCCTCATGCTTTCTTTACAAGATCAAATTCCTTCTTCATTCTTTCTTCCAAATCCTTTTTTCTTGTCTTCCTACCAAACTCCTTGGCCAGATTCAAACCCTCGTATGGCAGGTGTGTGATCCCGTGGATGAGCATGTCAGTGATGGGGATAGGCCCTCTTGGCCATAAGCAACCATCGTGCACCAAAGTGAGTAGCTGGTGCACACAGAATGTTTTGATAGGGGTGCATTGATAATGGGGCACCCACAACAAATTTAGCAATCCTAAATTCTCCACACCGCGGATCCACTCCACCATCTTTAGCGCGGTGACACCTGAGTTCACGTAGTAGATGTGCTTCATATAGTTAATTTTTGCTAAGTGAGGGAACCTAGCATGATCTATGAGGTCCCAATCATCCATCTTCACCAGTGGGATCCGCGCAAGTCGCAGACCTTCAAAGGGAACCTGCTCAGGCAGCAAGGTTATAGAAATGGAGAATTTGTCTAAGTATGGGTCCTCAGTGACCTTCGCCTTCCCCTTGCATGGAGGGATATAGTCAGGGAGATTTGTGATGGGTTCTGCCCCCTCATCATCTATGTCTTCTGTGCCATGTCCTTCCTTCACCTCTAGATCTACGACCTTCTCGAGCTACTTTTATTTCTTTTGTTTTTGTGTTGCAGTGTGCTTCTTGGGTGATTCGTGCACTGGCACTGACTTCTTATGTTTATCCTTCTTTGGTTTCTATTTTTCTCTAGCAATGGTAGGCTTTAGCCTAGGTGACCTCAGCATCATAGGCATAGGAGTTGGAGCTTCCATACTCACCACTTCTGGAGTAGCTCCTTCAAAAGCTACATCACCACCAGCACTCATAGTCTCTACAAGGCTTGGTCCTAGAATCTCTTCAAGGATGAATTTCTAATTCAAATCAGACAACTTAGCAAATGTGGTGCTCGTGACTAAATCCACACAATACGAGCAGTTCATAGGAAATAGATAACACAACTCAACAAAAACTCTAAGGGTGGAAAGTGTTCTCCGTTGGAGCAGCACACGTAATTGATAGCGGTTTTTGAACTCAAATTCAACTGTTCCCCCCAAATTTCAACCATTAATGTTGTTTTGGCGGCATATATTCAAATATTTTGGCCTTAAATTCTGCTAACCCGCTCCTCTTAACTGTCTTCTAGCTATCAAATCATGAACAGTGACTCCAATGATCACTTTCCAGTTGTGCTGCACAGTACCTCCTTTCATAGCATAGCTTCATAGGTCTTATCTACATCATCTTTTCCGTAGCCTGCCTGCCGCATAGTTCTCCAATCCTGGTAGTGTAGTTTATAGTCCCACGCTCCCTTGCAACTACCTGGAGCACTAAGACTGTCACGTCGCCATATAGTCATTGTGCAAGATCCCTTGTATATAGCTTTAATTGACTTTCACTCACTCTTCCTGGAAAGGGTTCTCCATTCAGCTTCATGAACTGAACTGTGCCTCCATTTGTAATTTCTTTGATAATATATGGCCCCAGCCAATGCATCTGAAATTTACCCAGAAATTTAGTGAACTTACTATCATATAAAAATACCATATCATTTACTTTAAACGTGCAAAGCTTGATGTGGCAATCGTGCCATGATTTCTCACATTCCTTTTGTACTTGCTGATGGAATCCAGCCAAGAAGCAGTCCTCTTCAAGCTCCATCAGTTGTGCAATCCGTTCCTCCAAGGATTCACGATTTGCCATACCTATGAGAGCTACTATGCACAAAGTAGGCACGATATATTCCATAGGAATCATGACTTCTACGTCGTAGACCAATCAGAATGACATTTGTCCTGTCAACTTCTTGCAAGTAGTCCTATACACCCATAGCACTGCAGGTACGTGCACATCTGAGTCATTTCACTGCGCATTGCAGATCTTCGTCAGCACGTTCTCAAAAATCTTGTTGAAGGACTCCACAGTCCCATTGGCCTGTGGGTGATATGGTGTACTCTTATGATGATAAACCTATAATTCTTCCATTAGCGCGCTAATCGTCTCATTCAGAAAGTGCATACCTCAGTTGCTCATCAATACTTTTACGCAGCCAAACCTAGTTAAGACATATTCGAACAAAAACTTCACTGTTGTAGCTCTAGTACAATCCTTAACTGGTTGTGCCTCTGCCCATATGGTATATACTATGTTGTGGTGATGATGTAGCACGCACTAGTCTTCTTTCCTGGGGGCTGAATTGGCCCAACGAAATCAATCACTTATTTGTCAAACGGATGCAACGATACTTGAGGCTGTAATGGAAATTCATGCCTTCATGATCATCTGCCCATTCTCTGACATGCATCAAATGCCTTACAATATTCCTTAGAATCCTTATGTAGTATTGGCCACCATAGACCTACGCACAAAATATTATATGCAATCACTTTTCCTGCATAGTGTCCTCCCACGGCCCCTCCATGAGCTTCATCAAGAATGTTATTTCTCTCCAAATCTAGCACATATCGTCACAATATCTCGTCTGCACCCATCTTATACAAATGTCCCGCAATTACTGAAAAGTCTGTCGCGTGAACTACTAACTCCTTCTTTTGCTAACTTGTGTACCCTTTTGATGCCATCCCTGTAGTAAAAAATGAATGATATCTGCAAAATTATTATCCACTATGTGCACCGCGAAGAGATGTGCATCTAGCAACCCTTCCTCCAAATTAGTAGGTTCGATCTACAATAGATGGTCAAGTCCTGCATTCAAATTTCCTGGCTTCACAATGACCTCAAAGTCATATTCCTGGAATAACAGTAACCATCAATAGATCTTCCCCCACAACATAGGCTTATTGACTAGGTATTTCAAAGCGGAATGATCTATGTACATCTTGAAATTCCCTCCTAACAGATAGTGCTTGAACTTATACAGCATGTACACCATGGCCAATCCTTCTCACTCGGTCGTTGAGTAGTTCTTTGTAGCCTTTGATAGTTTCCTACTTGAGAAGGCTATAGAATGGTCCATTTCTCCCTTGCCAACATGTGTTAGCACGACACCCAATGCAACGCAAGAGGCATTGACATGAACATGGAATTCCTTATTCCAATCAAGGAGACCAAGATCAATGTGGTGATCATCTTCTCTTTCAATACATCCGAGCTCCACTAACATTCTTCATCCCAACAAAATGTTGCATCCTTCTTCAACAACCTCTCCATAGGCGTGGTAATATGAGCATAAGCCTTGATGAACTTCCTATAATATCTTGTATGTCCCAACATTGTGCGTAGCTACTTTATGTTCCGTGGGGCCTTCAGATTCACTCTCACTGCAATCTTCGCAAGGTCCACCATCAACCCTTTCTTGCATACTATATGACCCAGCAGGATTCCAAAGGGAACATAGAATCTACATTTTTTCGGATTCAACATGATCTGGTATCTATGACACATATCCAACATCAAATGTAGACTTTCTACATGGCTCTTCATGAGTCTGAACACCATCCAGTAATCAAAGTACACTTCCAAGAACTTATGAATGAACTCCTTAAATGTTGCAATGACTACGTGCCAAAATATCGCAGGCGCATTCTTGAGTCCAAACAGAATCACGATGTATTGAAAACAACCCCATTCCATTGTGAAGGTCATTTTTCTCCTATCCTTAGGTGTAATCTTAATTTGATGGTACCCCGAAAACCCATCAGTGAACGAGTAGGCCTCCTTCCCTCCAAAATTGTCTAATTCCTCATCTGTAAATGGTGTCAGAAATGGATCATGGACATAGGAATCATTAAGCTTCCTCAGATCTATGCAAATCCTTATTTGTCCCTTCTCCTTCTTCTCCTAAACCACCATGGGGCTTACCCAATCAAATTCTTCAACTGGTTCTATGATGCCTACTTCCAACATCTTATCCAACTCTAAGAAAACCTTTTCCTTGAACTTAGGATTTGGGCGATACAACCTTTGCTTAACAGGCTTCACATCCAGCTTCAAAGTGATTTTCATAACACCCAAATCTCCTATTACACCCTTCAAGTCTGAAAACATAGTAGGGAACAAGTCCTTATATTAACAGGATAACTCAACAACCTTATCCACAGTAATGTCGTCCCGATAATCCTCAATTTCTACAAACTTTGATTATGCTTTAGTCCCAATGTTCACTTGCTTGGTTTTCAACGGCGTGGTAATTTCCGGGTTACCTATTTGTGGGCCCTCGACTTCGCGATGCCCTTCGGCCTCTAGAATATTAATATTTCTTGGATATTCATCCTCCTCCTCAGTGGTCACACTATAACATTCCAGTGCATGGAGCAGCTGGGTGCTCCAATCTGGTTGGACCGATTCCAGAGGTTCTTGTGGTATTTTCAAGATCACTACTTTAATCTCCTGCAGAGCTTCATCAATGCTCTCGAACCCATCTTCAAAATTGAAGGTCAATAATAATCCTTCTCTTAATATATCCCAATCTACGATGCCATGGCAAAGCTCTGTCTCCAAATACTAGTTCATGGGGATTGTGTCAAAAGTATGGAAAAATAAGTGCACCCGCTCCGGCTGCGACTCTCTTCCATAAGCTTTAGTCCACTTCACTAGGTGATCACATGATCATCCTTCCCATCATATTTCTCAGTTAATTGAAGGTTAGGCCACCCAAACAGTATCCTCATCATTCTTTTATAATCCTTCCATCCATCAAATATATCCTTTTGTGTACCCCACCATCATGCAACCGTAGCGTGCAGTGCCAAGTCTAATGCTTGGAAGCGGTGATGCTCAGGGACTTCACATTCAAATGCATCCAAAAAATTATCCACATCAGTCAAACCATCATAATAAGGTAAATTCCTTACCTCCAATGAAATTCAGTGCAACTATTTAGTCATCATGTTGCAGCACAGTGTAGATACTTCGTGTAAGTGGTTTTGTCAATG
This sequence comes from Pinus tabuliformis, assembly GCA_031772625.1. Taxonomy (NCBI): domain Eukaryota; kingdom Viridiplantae; phylum Streptophyta; class Pinopsida; order Pinales; family Pinaceae; genus Pinus; species Pinus tabuliformis. The sequence continues at coordinate 442,563,248 of CM062818.1, read as the reverse complement.
CTCTAATTCTTCGTCCGAATCAAAGATGTAGGACCTCTCTTGTTCCCATGAAATCCATCCATCTACTATCAAATTGATCCAGTCTTGATCTCACGTTGTTATTTTGTAGATTTGGTCTAAACCATCCTCACTTTCTTCATAATCGTAGACTGGTTCAGTGTAGTGTGCCCCCTCTGTAGGGTCCAGCAGAACTACAACTAGGAGTGATTTCTCTTCAAATGACATTGTCCTTTTCTTTAAGTTGATGACTCCATTCATATCAATGGCCCAGTCAATTATGAGGAGCATGGAGTATGGATTACTTTCATCCATGATGTCTATCACTTCAAAATCAGCCAGCGCGCTCGCCCCTTCTATATCCATTGTTACTCCATATAGTCATCCCATTGGAATGATCTTCTGCTGGTTTTCCATTCTAAGCTGGATCAGAGACCACTACAGTGCAAGTCTCCCCATTATTTCCCTTGTCTTTTTTGGAAAGATGCTCACGTCAGACTCCAGATCTAGAATGACCTGGTCCAACTCATAATCTCCTATATGTGCAGTGAGCCTCATCTCGCGCCCTATTCTAACCTTATGCTTGCTAATTTTTCTCACTACGTGGTGTCCATCAGGGGTGTTTTATTTGTCGATGCACTTGTTTATTAACTCCTATAGGCCGTTCACATTTTTTCTGTCATGCAACAATTTCATGCATGTTTCCAAGAACGTGGTAAGGATAGAGGGATCAACCTTTGTAGGTGTGTTGGTTCCTCGTACTTTGTTCTGGCTTCCTGAGGTGGAGGCTTTAGTGTGTTAGAAAATTATATATTACAGAGAATTGGAACATATAATATATTGCAGAAATATAAACATAGAAAACTCATAAAACAAGAGAGACACATATATACATGGTTCACCCAGTTTGGGCTACATCCATAGACAAATAGCCAGTCCTTCCTTTTATATTATCTAGCAAACTAAAGAGATACAACCTACAGAAGATCTGTTGTAATTCCCTCTTCATTCTCAATCTCCTCTCTCTTCCTCACTCAGAATACAAATCTATATAGACGCAATATAATTCCCTCATATATAGCAAGGGGTTGCCTTCTAGGGTAAAAAACACTAAATTAAACATAACTTCTACTGTCAGATCTCCACCTAATGAACGACCCAGATTGACTATGAAATTACAACATTTTACAATGCAATTTTACATCTATTTTTAGCTTCAGGGGCATTTCGCCCGATCCCCCCCACTAGGGGGGGCTCCCAAAGGTCACACACCCCCCCCCTTAACCCCCCTGCAGCGAATATTTTACGGGCGGCGTTGTTGGCACATTACGAACTGGGGTCCAATGTGGCGATAACTTTGAATACAGAAGATAATCAAGCTCCACACCCAACACAGTGAAGCTTTTCTTGGCTTCCATAAAAGTTTCCTTAGCACGCGCCAAATCAAAACCAACGTCTTTTCTGGGGCCTTGGGGAGCCATCTGTCCTCTTCAGATTGTTTTACTTTATCATCACCAATTGTTATTCCTCTTCTCAGCAATATTTTCACACTTAGGTCCTCCTCGTGGGGCTCAGCTCTCATCATTCGTAAGTTCTACGTAGGTTGCTAAGGTTGTGCCTTTTGCTCCTGCATCTTAGCTATCAATAACGAGCATTCTTCTATAATGTGGTCAAACTGGTTGTAGTGTTGACATGAAAAGTGTGTCTAATTCTGACACTCCCATGTGTAGTTCCCTGGTGTTCTGTAGTTGTAACAAATAACCTGATCCCAACCTCTACCAGGTCCTCCTCCTCCTCAGCCTCGTCCCTGTCCCTGATATCCTCCACGCACTCCTCCAGCACCCTACTCGGGAGGCCGAATTTCTGCTTGCATTCAATAGGTAGGTGTTCTTTCCATCATTAGCTCATATTTGTGATAGTGGCGCTCATCGTGACCCACTGATTTGCAGAAGTCATAGAATAACTATTGTGGTGCCTGAACAAATTTTTGAAGTAAATGGAAATTATTCGTCGTGTGTTTTCGAGCCACCTGACAAATAGCGCACCATAGCACAACCCCCATGCTTGGTCTTGCTGGATATTCTGGACTCAGGGGGATTTGTTCCCCTCCTTTGATAGAGTTCACAAATATAGGACAATAGTCTTTATCATGCCCCTAGCTCTTACATTTCAGACACCAGATTTCTGTGCGCACCTTTGGCTTAGCCTCCTTATCTTTCTCCAAGCTCTACAATTCTAAGCATAGGCTCTTTTTGATGGTGATGGACCCACCAACATGTCAAGGGGATCTCCCTGGTAAGAAGTCCCAACTAGACCTCAGACCGTTTAGTGTAGGAGTCCCAGCAGTGGGTCATAAGGTAATGCCTTGACCGCAATGTCGCACAGAGGCAAGTAAGATAAATCTATCAGCAGCAAGGGTGTGACTACTATAGTGAGTCAAGGAAGGTGTATGTGAGGTTCTAACACATAATGTGGGAGATATGGGTAAAGGTGAGTTCCAGGTTGAAAGGGATCAGTCCCAACTAAGCTAGGAACACACAACACAAAAGGACATACACAACTTCTGGCGGAGAAGTCCACTCGGATGCAATAGTCACAACATACAAGGTAAGATAATGTGTACAACACTCATGCATCAGTCCAAATGAGTGCAACGGTTATTACATCGAGATTCATGTGAAAGGTTTGTCTGGTGTTTGACAGAACATTCGACGCTGATGAGACAACATTAACAACATATACAACACATTTACAACAAGATTCATATAATTTCATACAAATCAGTTCATACACAAATACTTAAGTTAAACAACATATATCATTAAGGCAACTCGAACTGTCCAACTACAATAACAACATATGCATGAAAATGTGTCTTATTATAGAAAATTGTAAGTTCCAATCATACAATACATCCATGTAAACCTGCTAGCGCCATTAGTGAAACGTTACAGCCACGTCCGTCTGCTACTCCAAAGAGATGTACTAGCTCCATGCAGTGGAGAAGCCAAGGCGCGTTACAATATTGTCCAATATTTCTTCAAGATAGTCTTAGTAGAAGCTTGGCTGACCAAATGCCTATACAATGAGTTATGTGGGACTATTTATAGCGAAGGGTGGGGTGACCCTAGACATTCCCCTTTATGACCATTCAACTACCCTCATGACTCTTCACCTACTCTATGGCTGTTACATCCACTATTCAGACTTGACTTACACTTGACATGACTAAACATTATAATGCACATGTACCCATGTGAACAATGGCTTGAGCAAGCCAAACTAGACATCATTCTGACTTAGACAACCATAGAAGTCCAAATACTCGACATCCTCATGCTGATCAACAGTAACATATTGATGCCAAGATTGGTAGTCCTTGATGGTTTCTATGTGTTCCTCCGTGACATCTATCTAAAACCTGAACCTTGCCTCCATAGCATCTGGGTACACTGCTCAGGCTCCTCTATCCAACTCGTCTGAGAGAATGCACATCATTGTCTTCAATGTGGCCAGACCAACAACGTACTTGCGCATGATGTCTTCACTGATAGGCAAGCCTTGGCTAGTGGCGGTGCACATCAACTCTTGAAGTACGAGTCAAGCTCCTGTCAGACCTGATTCTTCATCTTTTCCTGGGTGAGAGTCTCGAGTGATGGGATCGCATTAGTGTGCACTATAACATCCATGCTATTGAATACTCGTGCATGGGAAGCTTGTATGCTAGTGATGAGTTGCAGTAGGTCTTCATAGTTCTGTATCCGACTTCGGATAAGTGCTTGCAGCTCAACCGCATTGCCCTCATCATATTTGGCAAGTGAAGTGGGTCTCCCTTATACTTCATCATCCATGCTTGCATGTTATCAACATCATCATGTATGTTCTTCAAGATGCGTGCTCTTCTCACACATCGTTGTTGCCATTCGTGGAGATGGACGACTGCTTGGTGCACAGTACCAAACTTGGAGTACAATGCTCGCATAAATGTATCAAGGGACAATACTTCATCTAGTATTGCCTTCTTCAGTTCAGCTTGGGTGGACATTGTCACCAAGTCTCCTCCTTTCTTGGCCACCTGTAGTTCCTTCACCATTCGCTCATTCTCAGCTATGAGGAAATGAAAACTTGAGCTAGTGGCTTCGACATACACTCTAGTTGCATTGGCCAAAGGAGTTGGATGCTTGTGCAAATTAGTCACGATCACCTGTTCTTCAACTTGCATAAAGGATGTTTGGTCCTCTGGAGTCGGTACTTTGTGAGACTGCACAACTCGATGATGAGATTCGTCAAAGGAGATGTTGTCCACCTCTGCTTCTGGGTAACCACCAAGGATCTTAGTGCCTCCTTGGTCATTCGAGACTTGCCCATCATCTAGATGCATCGAAGCAGGTGAGTTGACCTCTTTGTGGTGAGGCATGAGGTCAGTGTCCTGTTCCAACTCCTACTACTCCATGTCTGCATCCAACTATTCAAGCGCATGTTCTATCTCATGAGAAAATTATTGCCCCTACGATGGTTCACCCTATTCACCTATTTCCAGCTGTTCAGATGAATCATCTACTTGTACGAGTGCTACTTCGTCTGTCTGCAAGTGATGCACCCCCTACTGTATCTACTACTGCTGTGCTTCCTTCTCCTGTTGGTGAAGCTCTTGTTCTTTCTGGAGTTGCTCCTTTAGCTCATGCAACTCCTTCTCTGCTTCTTCCATTCTCTTCTTATCCCTCTACCTTCGCGCAATTCGGTTGTCGCATTGCTGCCTCTTTGCCTAAATAGCCATAGCTGCTTGTTCGATAAGTGGATCAACTCAAAACTTGTAGCTTTTCTCCTCCTCCATGAGGTCGACAATCTTCCTCTTCCATTTTCCATGCAGAGGTATGCTTGGCTTTGTTGCCTCTACTTCCGCTTCTACTACTGCTACTATTGGTGCTCTTTGTGATGTTGCTTCATGCTACTTTGCTAACCACTCTACGACGAAGCCGACTTGTTCATTGGGTCTGGAAGAATTGTAGAAATACCTCCATGAGTCTTACTTGACCCAATGAAATGCCCCATGGATCTAGTTGAATTGAACTCTCATCAACAATCCTTCACAATGCAATGTGGTTTATACTGGATGAAGCTTCGGAGGTTGAACGGGTACTTACTCATCTGTTCTGATTCGACATCTGCTTGCTTGATACTCCAGATCTCATAAATAGTGGGCCAAGGTGCCTTCTTCTCCCGCTGTAGTCTACCTGTCACTTGCTGAGATGTGATACACTACTTCCTGCATGACAAGTACATCCAAGGCAAACTTTGGTAGAACATGCAGAGGCTTCTCCGCATTGAACATTCAGATGAAAGTGTTGGATGGTGAGGCATACCAATCTGCAATGCCTAACAACACCTCCATTGCTTCCTTTGACATGCAAGGTGGATCTTTCTCAAATATCAACCTGTACACTGGGGTGACAAAATGGTCTGACTATCGTATGATTACTCCCCTGAGGCTGTATTCAGACAACAACTTGAAAATGTGTTCACAACAGTCTCCACCGGTGACCATGCCCACTCCAAGCCCAGGAACTCATGTCAGGCATAGACTACATTTAGGATGTAGGAAGACATATAAATCTCTACATGCATACCCTTGGTTAACTATCGAGCCTTCATGACTTGTTCCTTCAGCTGATGAGCTGGTATGTCAGACCAGTTGCATGGTCTTCCTTCTCTAGCCAGTTGGTCCAATGCAATGACCCAACTCTGAGGAAAGGTTTCAGTGCTTGCTTGGCCACTTAGTCAAAATGTGAATATGGCCAACTATTCGTACGCCTTCCTAAATATCTTTGTCTTGTAGATCTGGTTGGGTGTCATCCTGAAACGAGCTAGATCCTTCACCCAATCCTTCAAAATGTCTCTAGAGTTACCTCTATTGCTAGGCAAGCTGAATAGAGGACTCATGACAGTCACGAGCTTTGACATCTGATACATCTCATCATAATTGCGTGCCCAGAAGGTTGGAAGCTTCATCCCACTAACACTACTAAAGGTCACCGTCTCGGGGTCAGTGTGAGAGATTATCAAATGAAACATGTTTGCGCATGGGAACGTGAGGTATCTGCATGCAATCTGGTACAAGTCAGACTTGTGAATGTTCATGTATACTTGATGGTCTTCGAGGTCTTCCCAAAAGGTGCCTGCAAATTCTTCATTAACCTCTTTCCACTTCAGTTTGATGTCCTTGTATAAATACAACATTGTATCTTCATAGATCGGCAAACTAGAGGACACCTACTCAACTGTTGCTCCAATTGCAACTCCATTAGTGTCTTTTGATCTTGTTCTCTTGGAAGCCATTGAGACAGATGAACACCTAAAAGATCTAGAAACAAGAAGCATGCATGGTAAGAAATATGTCAGTGGAAATAAAGCAAATCAGGGGAAGGACACAATAAATACCTGGGAAACTGATGAGCAAGATTGCACAAATTTTACTAGGAGATTGGGTGACTAGCTACTAGAACCGCACAAAAGGTAGTCTGGGTTGTTAGGGAGGCAAGACTAGCTACTAGATCTGTGAAATGCACAATCCATTCAGGCAGTTGGCTGTTGGGATTGCGCAATGCGCAATTCTAGCTGGGAAGAACCGCTAACCCAGGGACAAATATGTGCAATTTCTTGGGCCAAGGAGCCACTGTCCTCTAGAAATGCGAAAAATAGTCCTAGAGGCTAGTGCTGGGCAAGCATTCACATTTCTGGGGAGGAAGGTGAGCCTTCCTTCCCTAGATTATGCAATGCAGCCTTGGTGAAGGCAGAGCTCGGGCCAAGGTTGGCCCGAATCGCCGACAGGAAACTGAAAGCAACTAAGACAGTAAATGCATGGCCACACTAAGTGATAGAAGAAGTGATTCATAATGCATGAAAAACATGAACGAAAGATTCAACGGACAAATAAACATGCATGTTGGTGAGGCAATTTGCTGGTTGGGCGAACGTCTGTGCAAAACAATTTCATGAATGTGACAACAGTGAGATAGCAATGAAAAATAAAATAGAGCTAGGACAAGCTAGTATACATGTAAATGATAGAAAGCATTCAAAAAAATGAAGCAAACAACAATCGCACAAGAGAATACACAAAAAGCAAAAGAAATGCTGAAAAAGACAAGTTGAGGCCACTTGCCCGTGAATAGGTGAGCCGAATGTGTTGAAGAGTCCTAGATGTGTTGTGGGATGTTAGATATCCAAGTTCAATGTGAATTAATTAGCTTTGATGCATCAAATAAATAAGTTTTGTCTCATGACTTGCATGCCACAAATCTAGGAAAAAGAAAAACTTGGAGGGAAACTTCTAAAACAACCTTGCATGTAACCCCGGCTACTAAAAATATCTCCCTAAATCATGAGAGGCATTTTGCATGTTGTCTCTTTCTATTCCAGGAAAAGAAAATCATGCATGCATGCAAGTCAAGTTTCCTCAGTCCCGGGTGGAACTGGTCAACCGGGTTGTTCATGCATGTAGTTTCTCAACTGCTTGGGAAAAATGAGCATTCGTGGCTGGGATCTGGGTTGATTGCCCAGGAGGATTGTTCAATTTCTAAGCAGAGCAGCTGACTGCTACCCAAATTTGTGTAAATCCTAGGTTGAGTAGCCCTGGTGGGGAAATTTGTGCAAATCCTGCTGGGAGTGTTGGCTGGAAGGATTGCGCAATCCTAGATCCCAGCTGCTATAGGGATTAATGCACGATGTATGGAAGATGAAGGAACCCTCAAGGGTCTTCCCAAGACCATTGGTAGACTGTCAGATTATCTGCAGCTGTCACAAAGATACATGCATGTCCATGTTCAACAACTAACTATCAAAGCAAAACAAATTCATTACCTCGAACCTTCGTGTGGAGTTGTTGGAGAGCGCAATGCAGCGAGGCGGAAGTCCCCTGAGCCAGCACCAAATCAAGTCCCGCAAATAGAAAAGACAAGCGTAATCATAACATAAAACCTTGATAATCAATGCATAAACATACAAAAGACATCTAGTTTCACATAACTAAGCCATTCATGCTAAAATACATTGAATAAACATATAAATGAATTATAGTACCAACATCATGGAGTGGACAGTACAACTAAAGTTCTATATTAATGTCTAAAGAGTGATTACAACCATCGGTTGAATCAGCCTTCCCTTACCCCTCCAAATCCTCCCTCTCTCCCTCCTTACCAACTTCTTATGCTTAAGTCTGAGACTCTGCTCGACAATCAAGTAATTTATCCTTTCAAATGATCTAACCTCTTTCATAATAGCCCTAGCTCTGCTTATGTATCATGTGAAGTTAGGGTTGCCAAGTTTCTCCATGAGTTCCCTTAGGTAAAAGCAATGATGTTGCCATTCTTTTGAGCTCTTTCCCATTTGCATACTCCATTAGGATTAGTAATCCCCCAAAAACATCAAACTTTGATGTTTCCTTGCTTTTCTGAGTTGATTTAGGAGAGAATATATGGATATTTCTTAGTCAATTTGCTCCTTTAACCCTTAGATCCTCATTATGGTTTACTAACGTTATTCTCGAGGTAACAAGTAGAGTTACTTGAGTCATTAACACACCCTTAGGCTTGCTGAGAAGCTTTATAAAGCAGGTTGCTAGTGTATAGGCAACATTAGCTTGGAAACAAGGTTTTTGAACTTGATCATTGCTTCAGTCATCATATCTTTCCCCTCTGAGATGATGAGGAGGTCATTTTACTGTATAATAGATGCACCCTAAAGTGTGAGACTAGAGGTTGCGATGATGGATAAAATACTTTAAATTTAACTGTTCAGTTCCTTCTTGACAAAAAGAGAGAGAGGATCAAAGCTTTAAGCATTACGGGAAACTTGATACAACACATATATATAAAAAAACTAAAATCTTGTCCTTAGTCAGGAATTCCCACACTCAGTAGCTATGTCAAAGTTATTTTCTCATAAAAGAGATATGACGATGCTCGCCGCTGATGAGAACAATGTGGAACCAGTGTCATAATAGGATCATTCTGATGAGATGTCTCCAGAAAAACAATAACCGCAGCTTGGGAGAGGAAACAAGGCTAAGTGATGCAAGCCTCTACCCAAGGTCTTGATTTCTGCTTCACCAGATATCATAGATCGATACATGTGAATATATGCATTTATTTCGAACATGCACGAAATTATGTGATTACTAGTCAATAATGGATACCGTTAACAGATGTGAGGAAGGTCACCAATAATGGTGATGGTCTCTGTTCAGCCTCGAAATTACTCTTTCCCTAGCAACTCTTCTCATCCCTTTTCTTTATTTTTCCATGAAGAAAATGCATCCTTATCATCAATGACCAGTATATATTGCCTTAAGGATGAAATTTAGTGATTTACATGTTATTCTTTTATGTTTGAATAAGCTTTTGTCTTTTAGCTATGGAACACAACCTATTCTGTAGCTAATCGGCTGTTCCGCAGCTACTTCCATGCTTTAACCGGTTCTAGGTGTCAAAAGGAGAAATTAACTACATGAGCAACTTGGAAATAATCATGACATGGATCGTGTCCTATTCACCTAGCCCATGTTGATAAGGAAGATGGTACAAGACTCCAATCAATGGAGAAGTCAAACATAGAGACCGAAGGCAACAGGACTTTGTTTCGTGGATAATCAACACGTTTCACAGTGATGGGAAGTGTTATCCAAAACAACTTCCTGAACCCACGAACTCCAACAACCATCTATGCAACCAAATCCAACAACCATCATCTTGGATTTATGTCTACAACAGTGGAGGAAGAAAATTTTATGTACCTATCTTCTACGTGTTTTTGGCTGTAGCTTATTTTTCTCCACAAACAATTGCATAATTTTGTTATAATACATGTGTAAAGAACTTGGAAGGAGTTCGAATTTTCTCATGTATTAAGCTCAGACTACTGTTTTGTAAATTTTGAAAAACTCATTTCGTGTTTTTAATATGAAGACCATGTGTTTTATGGATATATGAAAGAGTTTCTTGGAGATTGATTGAGCACTCATAACCTGATCAGTTGCAGAGGGCCCCTGCACTAATTGAGGTTTTATTTCATTTTGTTTTGTCTTTTATAGTTAAACTGTAAATTCATCATTTCCTTTCACAGTGTTCATAATCATTTTCATACTAACCTTGTTTATAATGCAATTTTTGTCATTTTCTTACTAATCTGGAATAGCTTCTTTCAGTGCATAATAACTTCTTTTTGTTTAAATTTCTTTCAAGTTTTTATCAGTAGTTAGAAGTTGAAAAGAAATAGTGTAATGTAGTTTGTCTCATTTGCTATTTCACTAGTCTTTAAGTTTTCAATTAGACTGATCAGTGCTATTACTGTTCCTGCCATTTTATTACTAGTTTATCGACTCATGGTGCTAATGAATGTTTCTGAAGAGCCCTTCTAGTTGATAATTCATCTTCAACTAAGTGGTTGAATACTTCATTAATTAATGAGTCTTCTCTACATTTTTGAATTTATCTTCTCTTAGAATAATGAAGTGAAGAATTCCTCAAAATTTCATCACAATGAGGTTTTTCTCCCAAAATTGAGAGAAAGAGTAACTAAGCACTTCATTTAGTTTTGTTTCCATAATAGATTAGACATTAGTTGCAATTTCACTTTTAGTTTTAGTATTCCATTTGGTTTTTTTTCCATAATAGATCAGACATTAGTTGCAATTTCACTTTCAATTTTAGTATTTCATTTGGTTTTGTTTCTGTAATGGATTAGACAGTAGTTGCAATTTTACATTTTTTAGTTTTTAGCTCATGATTTGGAAATAATGATAAGAGCAGAAATAGAAAATCTGTTTTCATTTCTTGATTAAACTTTGCTTCCAGATCTTAATTAAGATCTTTTAATTCTCATTTCTTTAGGTTCTTAGCAGTCTTTACAGAAGTTAGATTTAAGATTTTTTGTTAGTTAAATTGTAAATAATTAGGGATTAAAGGACCAAAAACCCCCAAAACACCATAAAACATAAAAACAATGAAGTAAGAAGGGCCATCTAGCACAAACAATGCACTACACTTCATCAGTTTATGATACCTGGATTGATAATTTATGTAGAGAAATTTAGGATACTAAATTGACCAAACATTTTGGCGTTGTTGCCAGGGAAGTGTAACTAGGTAGCCTTATCTCTTACATTAAAAAAAAAATGACATGCATAGAGAAAAAGACTCTAGGGGTAGATTTATAGCTAGGGACAGAAGTTCAATTCCTATAACACCACCTACTCCACCAAGAATAAGGAAAGACAAACATCCATCCCAAACTCATACTCCCATCCATAGATCTCCTGAAATTCCAAAGGCAAAAATCCAATCAATAGAATCTCCTACCTCATCTACCAAGGTAGTCTTAGGAGAGAAAAATTTCGAATCTCCAACAGTAGGAAGAGCCTTTTTCACCTCCACAGGAGAGCATATTGTAGTTCAAGAATTAGGAACACCTGGTGAGGAAGAAGAAGTAAAACCTTTCTCCCATATTCCATGAATAGAAGAACTAGAGGAGGAGAAAGAAACCTTGCAGGTTGAACCCTATACTGACTGAAAAAAATATAATGGTAGAAGAAGAACAAGATGGAGAATTCTCGCTATTTGGAGGAGGGGGTAGAGGGAAAGGTAGAGGAAATGATGGAGGATGTAGGGGAAACAATGGAGGAGGTAGAGGAAATAATGGAGGAGGTAGAGGAAATAGGGAAGTAGATAACTCTTTTGGATTCCCTATAGTGGATGAGGAAACAAATGCCACAATGAAAAACATCTCACCTTCTGTCCTCCCTAACTTCCATGGGTTGAGAAGTGAGGATCCTAAAACATTTTTATTTGAGTTTGAATTCTTGTGCAGAACCTATGACTATCTAGAGGACACTCACAAACTCAAACTGCTTCCTTCAACACTAAAAGGAGCTGCTTTGAAATGGTTTATGGGGTTAGTTACTCAGTCCATTAGAACTTGGAATGACATGAAAAAAACATTTTTGGATAGGTACTTGGATTATTGCATGCCTACCAATCATAAAGATGAGGTGTTCAAAATGATGCAAAGAGAGGATGAAAACTTAGAAGATTTGATTGAGAGGTTCAACTATAATTTGAAAAGAGAAAAAATGAATGATTTAGATGAAGAAACTTTGAAAGCTCTTTTATTAAAGGCCATTAGAGATGAGTGGATAGATATCCTTAACATGATGGGGAAGGGAGATATTTCTCAACTCCCATTGAATGATATAGGAGAATTGTGTGTTCATCTCTCAAGAGGGAAATCTAAAACAGGGAAAGGGCCAAGAGATCCTTCTCTTGTTAGAGTAAACAAATCTGCAACAGGATCTGTAAGTAGGGTAGAAATTGGCAATATGCTTGATGAGTTTAAAATTGATATTTTAGGGAGCCTTAGTGAGCAACTAGACACCCTTAAAATTCAAAAAAAGTAGAAAACAGAGGCTGATGCTTGAGCCATTTTTTGTCCAAAATACAAAAAAAGACATGTTCTAAGGGAATGCCCTTTATATGCAAAAATTGTAGAAACTTGTATGATTTGTTCAGAAAGTCATGAGACCAAGGGTTGTCCCTCAATCCCAGGTCTTAAGGTTATGTTTCAAGAGCAAACAATCCCAAATTCTGCAAAATCTCTTTGTTTTGTTGCTAGAAGACCTTGGCATGGGCCACAAAATCAGGGATTTAACAATCCAATGTATCTTCAGCCCCCACCAAACTGGAATCCTTAGCAGCAACCTTAGCCTCAACCTCAATCTCAGTTTCAATCTCAATCGTGGGCACAAGGAGTAAAAAATCCTTATGGGAGATTTGCTCAATATTATCAATATCCTCCATCCTATTAGAATTTTCCTCCCCCACATAATCAACAACAAAATCAGCAGCCACAACTTCAAAATCAGAACCCTCAACTTTCATTGCCATTTCCACAACAACCCCCACAACAAAGTCAAAATCCTCAACTCTTATTGCCATTTCAGCAGAAACCAAATCAGCTACCTACCCAACCATTACCAAACCCCAACAATAAAAACCCTCAGAATGTTTACATGGTAGAAGGACAACAATTTCCAACTTACATGATCACTCCTTTAGATCTTAATGATGTTCAACTAAGATCTGGAAGAATATTAGAAAACAAAAGGTCTTCTATAGTTATTCAAGAACAAGACACTTCTGAGGAAGATTCTCTAAAAGTCAATAAAAGTTTTGAAGAAAATTCTCTCCAAAACCAAAACATCGAAAAAGAAAAACAAAAAGAATCAGTGAACACAACTCCTATCATTGAGCAACCAACATCTACTTCTACACCTCCTTTTCCTGAAAGACTACAAATTGATAGAGGGTAGAAAAACAGATCTTGTTGCCCAACTATGATTTCCTAGATGAACTGAAGAATGTTTGTATGAAAATCCCTTTGCTACAAGCCATTAGATAAATTCCAATTCTAGCCAAGACAAGAAAGGAGTTGAGCATCAAAAGACCAGGAAGAAAATGAAAAGATAAAAAAAGAATTCACCTAGTAGGAAAGATAACAGACATAATGATGGGAAAAATTGCCATACAAAAATGTGTGGGTCTAGGAAGTCCAATTGTCAAGGCACATATAAATGGAATTGAAATTCCAAATACATTGATTTTAGGGGCAATAATAAACATCATGAGTAGACAAACTATGGAGTAGCTTAAACTACCCAATCTTTTTTACACACCTACTTTACTGCAACTTGCAGATAGATCATTTATCAAACCAAATGGTGTATTAGAAGATATTTTAGTATCCTTAGATTCTTGGGAATATCTTGTTGATTTCATGATCTTAACTCCCAAGAATAATCTAGGAGGACACCCACTCATATTAGGAAGATCCTGGCTAGCCACAACTGATGCTTTTATTAGCTGTAGATTTGGTGACATGTATATTTCTGATGGTAATTCAACAAAGAAATTTACTCTGTATCCTCCAGCAAAAGCAATCATAGAAATAGATGACAAGGAATGGATTGATGATGAAGATGATATTCAACCTCTCTTTACTATGTCAGAAATTAGTGAAGATAGTCAAATTTTGAATACATTGGAAAATTTTGAAACATCTTCAGAATATGATCATGCACAATTTCAAGAAAAATATAATGTTGAATACTTGTCATCTAGGCAGATGTCTCTCTATTCTATGGAAGATTTTGGTAGCTCTACAATTGAAATTTTTCTAGGTAGGACATTGAACATAAACAAAAACTTGGAGAAACTACAACAAGAAGAGCTAACCAAAACATTACAAAAACATTCTGCTGCATTTGCATGGGAATACACCAACATGAAAGGCATTGATCCTAAGACTTGTATCCATCATATCTATATTGAGGAAAATAGTAGACCTATCAGACAACCTCAGAGAAGGATGAATCCAAATCTTAGGGAGATTGTAAAAGAAGAGCTCCAAAAATTGCTAAATGTAAACTTCATTTACCCAATTTTAGATAGCTAGTGGGTTTATCCTTTGGTAATTGTGCCTAAAAGGAATGGTAAATGGAGGGCGTGCATTGATTACTAAGAATTGAATAAAGCAACCCTTAAATATCAATTTCCTTTTCCCTTTATAGATCAAGTGTTAGATACATTAGCAAGTAAGAATTATTTCTCATTCTTGGATGGTTTTAGTGGTTATAATCAAATTCAGGTAGCACCTGAGGATCAGGATAAAACCACATTTACTTGTCCATGGGGAACTTTTGCCCACTGAGTACTTCCTTTTGGGTTGTGTAATGCTCCTACAACATTCCAAAGAGTAGTATTAGGAATTTTTTCTGATCTAATACATGATTGTGTAGAGGTATATATGGATGATTTTACAGTCTATGGAAACACATTTGAGGAAGCTTTGGAAAATTTGGAAAATTTTCTTAAAAGATGTAAAGAAACAAACCTTTCACTAAGCCATGAAAAATGTTTTATGATGTTTACAGAAGGTATTGTTTTAGGACATCACATTTCAGGAAATGGGATTAAAGATGACAAATCTAAAGTTGAAGTCATCTCTAAGTTATCAATTCCAAATTGCCAAAAGGATGTTAGAAGTTTTCTAGGATTTACAGGATACTGTTAACACTCAGGTTGTCCCCTTTGACTCCTAAGGGAATACGGCCGAGGTAACCACTAACCAATATTTTGGCCACAGGTCCTAGCCTACCTGTAACCAGAGAGGGCTCTCTCTTTATGATTTAACTTTGTTTGGATGATGTTTTAGGCTAGCTATGATGCACAAGGTTTTGTTTTGAATTTGCTGGATGATGATTTCAGTCAGAATAGGTATATTTTTGCAGGGTGATCTAGGCCATTGGGCATGGAGTCCTTGATGTTTAATTGCTTGATATGTCTGTGCTGAAACAACAGTGATGCTACAGAGCCAGATAAGTGTCTAGGGAACAATTCTTTAAATCTGTGATTGTATGGGATGAGATCAGGACGTGAAAGGAAACTAAGGATCTTTCAGTAAGCTGATATGGGGAACAGTGGGAACATTACTTAGGAGCATTGAAGAATTCCTGAATAACATTCATATTTATAGAACCAATACAAACATGAGCAATTAAGAATTCATGTCCATGATTAATTCTGAAGAAAACGTATTCAACAACAGAGATTGAGCACAGGGTGTAATCAAACATTTCCTATACTATTCTTTTTCTCTATCGTTAGACTAATGAAACATGTATATGATTTAAGTAGACATAAGAAGACAAAACATAGTTCAGAATGACTTATTGTTCTAATAGACAGCACAAGAATTCTGTAATAGCACGCAGAGCATCATTTAGACATCAGATATTCAAGAGATAACAAACTGTTCTAGCCTTTTGCATTAGATCATCTAAAAATATACAATATATTGTCTGAGAGAGAAAATCACCAACCCCAAATACGTTGCAAGGGGAGGTATATATACAAAATTTAGATACAAAAATATCTAGCTGATGAATTAATGGCTCATAAATATTGTGCCAACTCCTGGAGAATTGCAGCTAAGAGAATAAATGCCGTAATAACTACTTAGTGTATTAGCTGTCCAAAACTTGTCAGAGAATTTTGACTTTGTGACCCATTGAGTCGGCTGGAGCCGTATTGCCCAAAATCTGCGCGTTTCCTTTGTCTTGGCTTGCTGTCATGGTATTTACGCTGAGTCATCCTTTTTGGCCGCCTTGCATGCTGTCCTGATTCTGTTTTTGACTTTGGTTGAGCTGAAGCTGACTAGGACAGACCAAACCGAGATTACTGAGGCAAAATTTGCAGCATTGCCTGCCACCAATCTTCCTTGGGCAGTTGGTGTCTTCGTATCTTTATCAAGGTTTCATCTGCCTCTGTATACCTGTAAAAATTTGGTGGGACCTCAAATAGGTGATTAATCTCATGCTCAATGTAGAATAGATTTTCAAGCTTGTCATAGAGGCTTTGCCCTGATGGAGGTCCTGTTTCTTCAGAAGTACTGGTGGATGCTGTGATCTGATTTTCAATTAAATTTGTCATCCTAGTGGCATATTTCTCACAGGGGAGCAGTCTTCCCGTGCTGGTTAGTAGGCTGGGCAATCCTTTGTCTTGCAGTGCTCCCATTTTAAGCTTGTATTCATCCACCTCAGCCTGCATTTCATGACATTTTCTCTCCACAGTTTGTACAAAATTTCTGAGGATCAGCACCTTTTTAGCTGTTAGGACAACATTTGTTCTGTTGATGATGTTTACGGCTGCCAGCTCCTCCTTGGTCTGATTGTTGAGAAAATGTATCATCCTGTTGGCCTGCTCAGGCCTATTCCCTAGTGCTGTTCCGGCTTTCTGGCTCTCAATTTGTGCTTGGCCTATTAATTCCATCTGTTCGTGCACTATTTTGATTGACTTCCACTGTCTGGTAAGGGAGTGGTCAATCCGGGCCTACAAAATTCTTTTTATTTCTGTCAGAGTATTTTCTAGTTTCAGTTCCTTCTCTAAGGCCTTTATTTTGTCTTTGAGGGCCTTAATCTCTCTGGTCTGCTCTGCTACTGTCATCTTGGATTTGTCATACTTAGCTTCCAGCTCTGCCAATTTCTCCTTGGCTTGTTTGATCTTTGTCGCCTGAAGCTCCAGCTCTTTGATAACTTTTGTCAATTCCTCCATGTTTAAGCTAGACTCAGGAGTTGTTGTTGTTGCTGCTGCCGCATCTATTGTTACTGTAGCCGTTGCAGGGGTTGCTGCTGCCTCTGTAGTTATGGCAGTGGTTGGGGCAGTCTGAGAAGGTTGGGAGGTTGATTCTCCCTGTTTGTCTTGCAGTTCCCTTTCTAGCTCCCTTTCCAGATCAATCACTCTTTGATTCAGCTGCATTATTAGGTCCAATTGATCTTCAGATTCCTTTTCTTTTTGCAATTCTGCTGTTTGAGGGTGCTCAGTAGGAAGCAATTCCAGTCTCTTATTCAATGCAGCAATATCATCCTCTTTATTTTTCATAAGGGCCCTCACACCCTTAGGATCCTTAGGATCATGTCCTAAGTCCACAATGATGTCCTCTAGTGTTTTGATCCTGTTGTCCTTGGCCGTGGAGGACATTCTCTCCAAGTCTAGCTGAGTGTTGGTGTTCTTCAGAGATTCTTTTAATTCATGGGCCATTGTGGCCCTGTCTACCAGTGTGGCATAGACCATTTCCCCTCTTTGCTTATGCAGCTCTATCTAATCCATGGGGTGAATGTCTTTTGCCATGACTTCTAGCTTTGTTTTGATAAAATCTGCAGCCGAGTGAGGCTGCGGTACCTTGGGTTTAAAATGGTTGAGGATTATCTTTTCCTCTTGGATATCATATACTGACATCAGCCTCTCTTGTTTAGTCGGTGTTGCCTTGAGAAATTGTTTGTATACCTCCACTCTTAACAACTCATTTTGTGCCTTAATCTCTTTGAAGGAAGCCTTGGTGCTAGATGGCTTCTTGCTCTGTTGAGTGGAGGAGGACACTTCCATGCCAAGCTGTACTCCTTGCTCTTGTTGAAAAGAGCTTGTGGCTGTCTGCTGGTTGTGTTCTCTTTCTTTCCTTGGGCTCTCAAGGATTTCCTCGCTGATTTCTTCTATTACCAGAGAATCAACCCTTTGTCTTTTGGCTTTGGGTTGCTGAGCGGATCCACTAGCAGGTGTGGACTCCTCTTAGTCCTGTTTCTTGCCCCTTTCCTCATGTGCAGGGGTCTGTAAGGTAGGCACTGTTGGTGCCTCTGTTTGTGGTGGAGGAGTTTGCTCTTGCTGCTGCCCAATTGAGGAGGCAGGCTTTTCTGTCACTACTTCTTTTTCTGCACCCATTATTCCCTTGCCTTTTTCTGTACCTGATGCTGATGTAGATGGCCCCTGGGTGACTGGTGCGGTTGCAGCAGTGGAGGTACCTTCTCCAATTGGATGTGGCTGCTTGAAAGTTACCTGCTGCACATAATCTAAGTCAAGAGTTTTTTCTAAATCCTTGACATTTCTTTCCATTATTTCTTCTTGAGTTAGTTCCTCAATTAATGTGCCTTGCAACCATTCTTGTTGGTTGGCATACTACTCAATTTGTGGATATTTATAGTGCTTATACCCTAGCAGCATGTACTTGACTCTTCTAACACTGATGAAGCCTTCGGGGTCATAAGGTACCCACTAGAAGCTTCTCGATAGCTTGTATTTATCTCTGAGAATTTGATCAGCCTCTTGCCAACCTTCTTTCTTATTCATGATAAGGGGGCCGAGGTGGTCTTTGAACTTGAGATGGGCTTTCTTCTTGGCACTATGAAAGTGGGTGAGGTCAGAGTTAATAAGTTGCCTATAGTATTCCAAGGCAAACATTCTCATTGGTACATATCTTGGGAGCCTATATGGACAGAGCTCACAGCCATAAATTCTGATGACTGTATGATTTTGGTATAGGTACCAATCACCTATTTTATAGTTCTTGGACAGCTGCAGAGTTTTCTGGATTTCAAATGACAGTCTGGGAGGAGGGGATCTCATCAATAGGCAAGAGACCAGGTAAACAAATTTTTCAATAAATTCATAGTAAGAATATGGTGAATCTTGGACTTGGTGGAAAACTGATGACCAGAAGATAACAGATCTCCTCTCTCCCCTAGAATCTAGCTTCTTGATAGGGCATTGAAAAACATTAGACTGGTAATACATGAACAAGTGGTAGATATATGATGAATATTTGAACACATCCTCCCTATCCACTTTCAAGAGCTGGTCATGTATTTTGTTGGCTATAAACTTAGCAAAGTTATATTTATAAGCAGGAGACTAGCCTGGGTTGTAAGCAGCTAGTAATACTAGCACTGTCTCATCAATGTGCTCACTGGTTTTGTAGCCCAACACATAGGAGATCATGTCAACCAGGAGTTTGCCTACATCAGTGAAATGGACATACAAGAAAGGAGGTGGCCCTGTAGGCTGACGGTCAGCTCTCATGAATGTCTTGGTGACCTTCTCAATGTCAACAGTGGAATGTTTGGCGCCTACATCTAGTAAATAGTTCATGGAGAAGGGAAACAACAGCTGAGTTTGCTTGAAGTTGAGCATTTGGTTGATGGAGTTAGGATTGATGTGGAAGAGTATGCTCCCAGATGGAGACTTGACAGTTCTCTAAGTTGGATCATAATTCTCAGCACATAAGCGGATGATTTCTGGAAAAATATTAACAGATGGAAGGAAATAGTAAGGCAGATTGGACTCCCATATCCCATACATGTCATTGTTGCTCAAATAGCTGTCTCTCAATTGGCGAAAGGTCTGTAAATGGTTCCTGTCAGCCACAAGGTCTTGGATGAGGTAATCTCTGTCAGCAAGAGGCATGGCCTCAAGCTCTTTGTTTGGTGGATTCATAGGAGCAACACTGAGAGCTGATGGTGTAGCCATTGGAGAATTTTGAGGTGTTTGATTATTACAGTGCAGTTTCTTAGTATAGTCACCTGAATATGATAACTTATGAGGCTTAGAAGGGAGGTGGCAGAATGAATAGAGCTGGGGCCAAAGCTATCTTTTGAAAGAAGTAACTTGGATGATTGGACTATACTGTGATTTCTTATGGTGAATTCTTCAGGATTTTATGGACAGTGAGGGAAAATTGCAGAGGAGAGCAGAATTACGACCTGGCGCAATGAAGTCTTTTTAAATTTAAATACTCGACAAAAGGGAACAATGCCGGGCAGTCGGGAGAGTGAGTCGAAAATTAAGCCCGAGAACGACTGTGCAGCGGTGGAATTTTGAACAGAGGGTGCTTCTAGAAATTTTCAGGCTAACCATTAACTGCTTAACACCATTCTTAGGCAATTTAGTGGAGAAATTTGCAGACAATGGGAAGAATGGGGGCGAATGAGTTGGATTTGGTGAAATACATGGATAAAGTAGCGCTGAGGGCTGCGAAATTGACTTGAAGATGGAGAATGTGGTTGAATTTGCAGGCGGCAGCGTCCAATCTGGTGAATTTTGAAATCTGGCGGCAGTTGGAGGTGGTCAGCTGAAAAGCGCGGCTACGTTTATGTAATGAAAATGAAAAAAAATGGTCTTTTTTGGCCTTTTTAACAACAAATTTGGTGCATATGCGCTTTTGGCACTTTCCCGAGATGACGTCAGCATGATGTCATCAGTGGGCCCCGGGTACGGACGGGTGACGTGGATGCTGACTGGGATGCCAGCGTGGCGGGACATGGTGGAGGCATGCGGAGGTGGCAAGACAGCGTGGAAGGCAACGTGGCGTAGCGGCAGGGGCCTCGAGCGTGACGTCATAGTGACGAGGGGCTGACGTAACGGGGGTGGCGGTTTGCGGGGGGGTGGTTTCCGGTTTCCCCGCACCGCCTTTGGGGAAAGGTAGTTTCGGGGGGGAGGGCTCCGAACAACCCCAGCTGCCGACGCGTGTCCTGTGTACGGGAGCAAAACCGCCCGCTCCCCGGACACTAAACAACGACACATCCACCGCCCAGATTACCCGCCCACCGTTGGATCAGGGGCGGCAGAAGATCGACGGTTGGCGGGCGCCCCGACGCGGCGTGCAGGTTTGGGTTGGGACCCGCCTCTTAATTAAATAATATTTAAATGCTGCGGGTTTAGACCTTAGTCCTGGTGGGTTTTGGGGGTTTAAAAATAGATGCGGGTTAATGCGAAGGGTTTAACAAAAATATTTAAACATTGGGTTTGACTGCGGGGGTGAATTTTCAAAGGTTTTCGGGTGAATGGTGGGTAAGGGTTTAGTTATAGGCTATTAATCTTAACCAGGGGTTAGATTAATTCCAAGGTAAGGGTTGACTAAAGTCCCAGATGGACTAATGTCTCCCATGACAATGCTACTTAGCTATAATGCTAAAGGGGGGGGGGGAATATTTACATATTTTTTGGGTTTTTGCATAAAATGCTATAATAGTAGGGGGAGGGGGGGCACTTAGGGAGCTATATAGTAAGTTTAGAAATTAATATGGATTTGGGATGTGAAAGAGGAACAGAGAGCTAAGTTTAATGAGTAAACTTAGATTTAGAAGCAGATGAGAGTGAGGAATGATTTTACACAAGAAATGTGGCTTCTTTTCGGAGAAGAAGGTCACAACTTGACATGAATTTCACAAATGAGAAATGTAAGGAGGACTGTTTAGGCAGATCCTACAGTCCTCAAGGGGATGTTAGTAAGAAAACTTTTGAAGGGAATGAGGGAAGTTAGAGATGGTTTGGTAGTTTGCCATATAGGTCATTGCTCTTGCCTTTCTCTTATTGGTGAGATCAGATATGATTTTCATATATCATGTGTTTAGATCTTGTTTTCTGCAACCTCCAACTGCCTACCCTGCCTAATATGCCTAACATTTTTTCTTCTTTTGGATGGGTGCACTTAGCCTTGCAAACCCTGATAATCCTCTTTTCTTTTTGCTGCCCTCCTATCTAAGTCTACCCTTATGTCTTCCAAGGGCCCAGATTAAGCAGTTGGGCTCCTTCCTTTCTCTATCCAACTAGTCATCTGCCAAGCTTGAACTGTTTGAGCAGGTACTTTCTCTCTAGTCTAGAACAGGCAATTTAAAACATGGTATGGCCCAGCTTGAACTGTTGGACCATCCATCAAGATAGCAGTGGCATTTTGGCTTAGCCACTTTCATGGTCTTTATTTGGGGTTCATTTCATTTATTTTTTCTTTTGACCAGTTCATTTTCTTGCCTTTTGATTATTCTTTTAAGGCATACCCTCTTTACATTTTTTAACTGTCTGTTTCTTTCACAAAAATGGAACCTTTGTATCATGGAAGATGAACATTTTTGGCACTTCCACTGTCAATCATGAAAAATGAAAACCTATTGGTATAGGAGGCTAACAGATACTATAGAAGGTTTATAGAAAACTTCACTAAAATAGCATCTCCACTCTTCAAACTTCTTACAAAATATTGTGAATTCAGTTGGAATCATGATTGCCAACTAGCACTTGAAACCTTCAAAGAAATTTTTTTTGAAGCACTTATTTTAAGAGGTCCAAATTGGAAACTTTCTTTCCATATTTCCACAGATGCTTAAGATATAGCTCTGGGAGCTGTATTGGGACAAAAATATTTGATTCATTATGCCACTTACTATACAAGTAAGAATTTGACTCCCACTGAGTTGAATTATACTGTGACTGAAAAGGAATTTTTGTTGTTGTTCATGCAATTAATAAGTTCAGACACTATATAAAAAGCTATGAAACCTTTGCTCATACAAATCATTTTTCAATTAGATATTTGATGAATAAACCTATTACTAATGGATGAGTTACAAGATGGCTTTTACTTTTGCAAGAATTCAACATTACTGTTCTAGATAGACCTAGAAAACAAAACACAGTTGCTGATTTCTTGTCTAGGATTCAGAATATTAAAGAAGATTATCCGGTTGAAGATAAGTTTCCTCATGAATATATTTTTGTAGTAACTACTCAAACTCTTTCGTTTGCAAATGTTTCTAATTACTTGGTCACAGGAAAGTTTCCTTCACATTTGTTTCCTAGAGAGAAAATAAAGATTATTCAAGAAAGTGCAAGATATTCATGCATCACTAACGAATTATATAAAATAGGGCTAGATCTTATGATTAGAGGGGCTGTTAGGGAAGATGAAATGCCTGATACTCTCAAAGCATGTCATGATGAGCTATGTGGTGGACACTTTGCTAACAAGAGGACAGCCTATAAAATCCTTTCTTTAGGATATTATTGGCCATCCATCTTCAAAGATGCTAAAGAATATGTCAGGAGATGTGACAGCTGCCAAAGGGTAGGGAAATCTGCTCCCTCAAATGAAATGCCATTACAAACTCATATACTTATTGAACCTTTTGAAAAGTGGGCTTTAGACATTATTGGACCAATTAATCCTCCATCTAAGTAGAAAAGTATATATTGGTATGCACTGATTATGTCACCAAATTGGTAGAAGCCAAAGCTTTACCTTTTGCTAATGAAAAATCTGTAGTTAATTTTCTTTTTGAGGACATATTTACTCGTTTTGGTGTTCCAAGAGAAATTGTGACAGATTCAAGGATCTCAATTCACATCAACATGGTCGAAAGACTTGTGGAGGAATACAAGATCAAGCATAGGAAATCTACTCCCTATCATCCACAAGCAAATGGTCGAGTGGAGTCTACAAATAAAGTGATTGAAGGAATCCTCACCAAGACTACGCATTTACATAGAAGAGATTGGGAAGAAAGGCTTCCTAAAGCCTTATGGACCTATAGAACTACATGGAGGAACATAACGGGACATACTCCCTATGAACTTGTTTATGGGAAACAAGTCCTGTTCCCTATAGAGTTCAAAATCAGAACTTTCAAGATGGTAGTCTAGTTGGGGATGGAATTTTCAGAGGCTCAAAAACATATACTGGAGCAATTAAATGAACTTGATGAAATTAGGAAAGAAGAAGTTCAAAGGACTAGTATAGTCAAACAACAGAGGGCTAAATGGCATGATAAATACATTAAGCACAAGAGGTTTCAAGGAGGAGATTGGGCACTGTTATTTGATTCAAAATTTAAGGATTTTCAAAGGAAGTTTCAAACTCATTGGCTTGGGCCATATGAGATTGAAAAATTCTTTAGTAATGGAGAAGTGAGGATTAGAACAATAGATGAAAGTCAAACTCCTCTTCTTGTGAATGGTCATAGATTGAAAATATATCAGAAACTAATTTCAAAGGAGGAGTTCATCAAGATCTTCCAAAACAATTCTGAAATGAAGTTAGTGAAGAAGAATCCTTCTTCTCCACCAACTTAGTCTTTATTTTTCCTATATATATATATAATTGTATAAGGTTGAAAACCAATCATTGATTGGCATGCTTATATAGAAAATACAAGGTGAAAATCAGAAGATTCTGACACCATATATTTTCCATTTTCTTTCTGTAATAAGTGGTGAAAAAATTCCACAATCACTCTACATTCTATAAAATTCATTATCTCATCTCACTTCGCTCTGTTTTAATTTTACAGTCTCACTTCATTCCATCGCCATATTTCACCAATAAATTTTCCTTTTCCAGTATTTCTTTCATCTCCATTTTCATTTATCATCTTGTCTTATTTTCACTTACACAACCATTTCCATTTCATTCATTCAAAAGCCATATTTTACTCTCTGTTTCACATTCTGTAGTTGTTTCACATTCTGTAGCTGATTCCGTTCCGCAGCTCATCCTGTTCTACAGCTAATCTGATTTTGCAGCAAAAAATTGTTTATCAGTCCAAGGAATTCATAATAAAATCATGTATGTAGGGAATTGAAGAAAAATAAACTTTGAAGACCAATCATGTTGAAAGTACCTATGGATAAAACATTAAAATATTAGCAAGCGGAAGGTAAAGGTTCCAAAGGTAAATACAAAAATTTATTTCAAAAATAAATTTGAAAACATAAGCTTGTATAATATGTATGATCACATGTCTCCTTAATTAACCATCATGTGATTTGACCATCACGATGTCTTCACCATATCTTCCACCTTCAATGAAAAATGGTCCAATGATTCCTTCATAACTGATCTTTGCTTCAAACTCCATAACTTGTACTTAACGGGTCCTCCACAGCTACACCTGTTAACGGTTAAATTAACAACATGACCTACTTATCTACGACTCTCAAACCCTAACTGTTTATTTATTACATGCCAATTCTTAAGTTTTTCACTCATATTCACACAGCCATACAGTCATTCTGTTTCTATATCCACAGTCGTTTTGTTTCCATATACTTAGTCACTCCATTTCCATATATGCAGTCATTCCATATACACAGTCTTCCTATTTTCGTATACACAGTCTTCCTATTTTTGTATACATAGTCTTCTTATTTCCATATATGTAGTCATTCCATTTCTTAGACAATGAGAGTAATTTTGAAGGGTAACCAAGAATAGAGGATATGGGGCTTATTGTAAGAACTGAACCCGTGGGGGTAAAATACATGGAGGGGTATCTGCAGCTCAAGGGGATGTTACAAAAGGGTGGGTGGTTATGTTTTATTGAAAAATTTGACGGCTACCACAAGGAAATCACTAAATCCTTTGCAAGGTCATTTGATGACATGAAGTGGAAATAGGGGATATCAAATTTGCAGTCATTGAGTCCTTCATAGCATAAGTGACAGAACTCCCAAGACTAGGAGAAAGATGGTTCAAAAACAAAGAGTTTCATGATGAATCTTGGAAGGTGATTCTTAAAAACCCAGGTATGGATGTTACAGTCTTTAGAAAAGGGATTCCAATTTTAGCACTAAAAAACAAATGGAGTAGCATGTTGTTAATACTGCAAAAATTCATTACATGTGAAGGAAGGTTTGGGTCTATGTATGTTTATCATATACGATTGTTAATGAATTTTCTAGAGAATGGAACCCTCAATCTTCCCTTTTTCCTTTTGAATAGTCTGAGAAGAATGGAAACAAATGTCCAAAATAAAGTTGAATCAATAGAAACAACTTTATATCACCATGGATTAGTGAATATTTTAGTTGAATTTCATTTGAGAAGTATAGGAGATACATGGGAAGACTTCTTGATAAGGAATTTCTTCCAAGATGCTCCAGATTTATCTGTGGGAAGTCATGTTAAGAGAAGTAGAAAGAGAAAGACCAGCATTCATATTCAAAGCTCCTCACAAAAAGATGATACATAAATGGCTCCTAAACCAGAGGTTAGGAAGCAGACTAAGCTGAAGAGAAAAATGAAAGAAAGGGTTGAAGAAATCAATAAGGACATTCCTAAACCTTCATCACCTCAAGAAGATGAACAAATTCTCTCTAAAAGACTGACCAAGATCAAGGAGCAAATCAAGAAAGATAAGGAGAAAGGAAAGAAGAAGAAGGACACAAAGGAAGAAACCATAATCTTCCAAAACTTGAGGAGGAGCTCTAGACTCCAAGGTAAGGTGAAGAGGGTGAAATAAAAAGAGGCCCAGTTTATAAACTTAGAGGAAGAAACCCCAGTTCAGTCCCCTGACAATATTCCATCTGAACACAGTCCACAGAACTCTCCTCCACAGAATTTTGAAGGCAGCCCAAGTAGAGCTTCTCCTGGCATAGATCCAATACAACAACAAATTTATGACTACATAGAGTCATTAGAGAAAAAGAGTACCTCAGTAGACCCAGGGACTTCAGCTAATCCAGAGCAGCCTGTCACCCCATAAGAAACTCTAACTAGCTCTCTCAAATAGGAGATCTTTGAGCTAGAAATTCTGAACAGGCACATCCAAAAAGAAAATGAAACCTTGAGGGAACAAAATAAGCTAGGTAGAGCTATTCATGACAACACAATGATACACTTGGGATTATGGTATAAAAAGAAAAGGAAGCTAAAAAGGAAAAATAAGAAGTCGATCATAGCACTAATTAACCTCAAATATAGATTTCTTATGAGGAAGCCAAGGATGGCAGTCAGTGCAAAGAAAAGCAAGAAGAGGAAGTTGGATGTCCTGGAAAAAGTGTTAGAACAAATGCAGTAGGAGGTAGAAGTTCACATTTTTTATTGCATGGGGGCATACAACAGTTTTGCAATGGAGGTATGTGGAGCCTCAAAACTACTCTTTCCCTAACAACTCTTCTCATCCCTTTTATTTGTTTTTCCATGAAGAAAATGCATCCTTATCATCAATGACCAGTATATATTGCCTTAAGGATGAAATTTAGTGATTTACATGTTATGCTTTTATGTTTTGCTGTTTGAATAAGTATTTGTCTTTTAGCTACAGAACACATCCTATTGTGCTACTAATCGGTTGTTTCGCAACTACTTCCATGCTTTAACAGGTTCCAGGTGTGAGAAGGAGAAACTAACTACATGGGAAACTTGGAAATCATCATGACATGGATTGTGTCCTATTCACCTAGCCTAAGTCGACAAGGAAGATGGTACAAGACTCCGGTCAATGGAGAAGTCAAATGTAGAGACCGAAGGCAATAGGACTCTATTTCGTGGACAATCAACACATTTAACCATGATGGGAAGCATTATCCAAAACAACTTCCTAAATCCACGGACTCCAACAGCCATCTGTGCAACCGAATCCAATGGTCATCATCTTGGATTTATGTCTCCAGTAGCCAAGGAAGAAAATTTTGTGTACCTGTCTTCTACGTGTTTTTGGTTTTATCATATTTTTCTCCACAAACAGTTGCATAATTTTCTTATAAATACCCGTATAAATAACTCGGAAGGAGTTTGAATTTGCTCATGTATTAAGCTCAGACTACTATTCTGTAAATTTTGAAAAACTCTTTTCTTGTTTTTAATGTGAATATCATGTGTTTTATGGATATATGAAAGAGTTTCTTGGAGATTTATTGAGCACTCATAACCTGATCAGTTGTAGAGGGCCCCTGTGCTGACTAATGTTTTATTTAATTTTTTTTGTCTTTTATAGTTAAACTGTAAATTCATCATTTCCTCTCATAGTGTTCATAATCATTTTCATACTAACCTTGTTTATAATGCAATTTTTGTCATTTTCTTACTAATGCGGAATAACTTCTTTTAGTGCAGAATAACTTATTTTTGTTTAAATTTCTTTCAAGTTTTTATTAGTAGTTAGAAGTTGAAATTCAGTAGTGTAATGTAGTTTTTTTCATTTACTGTTTCACTAGTCTTTAAGTTTTCAATTAGACTGATCAGTGCCATTACTGTTCTTGCCATTTTATTACTAGTTTATCGACTCATGGTGCTAATGAATGTTTCTAAAGAGCCCTTCTAGTTGATAACTCATCTTAAACTAAGTGGTTGAATACTTCATTAATGCAATGATTCTTTTCTGGATTTTTGCATTTATCTTCTCTTAGAATAATGAAGTACATAATTCCTCAAAATGTCATCACAAGGAGGTTTTTCTCCCAAAATTGAGAGGCAGAGTAACTAAGCACTTCATTTAGTTTTGTTTCCATAATAGATTAGACATTAGTTGTAATTTCACTTTCAGTTTTAGTATTTCATTTGGTTTTGTTTCCATAATAGATCAGACATTACTTGCAATTTAACTTTTAGTTATAGTATTTCATTTGGTTTTGTTTTTGTAATGGATTAGACAGTAGTTGCAATTTTATTTTTTTTATCTTTTAGTTCGTGATTTGGAAATAATGATAAGAACAGAAATAGAAACTCTGTTTTCATTTCTTGATTAAACTTTGTTTCTAGATCTTACTTAAGCTCTTTTAATTCTCATTTCTTTAGGTTCTTAGGAGTCTTTATAGAAGTTAGATTTAAGATTTTTTGTTAGTGATATTGTAAATCATTAGGGATTAAAGGACCAAAAACCCCCAAAACAACATAAAACATAAAAACAACGAAGTAAGAAGTGCCATCTAGCACAAACAGTGCACTCCACTTCATCAGTTTATGATACCCAGATTGATAATTTATGTAGAGCAATTTAGGACACTAAATTGATCAAACAGTGTCCAAGATCCACAATACAATCTAGAGAGTGTGAAAAAAACATTTGTCATCGAACACTCATAGAATCGTTTAACCAAGAGCCAATAATGAGAACCCTTGATCAAACACAAGGTGACCTGCCACTGATTTCTGCAAGTACCAAGGCACTGAAGTGTTTCTGGGTCTTCTTCCTAGATAGAGTGTTAAAGTCGATAGGAAGAGACCTGTTGAAAGATAGGCAATAATGTGTCCTACATCAATCAACATGAAACGGGACAAGAATGATTTGTTTTTTGAGGAATCTTTGATCACTGGGTCAAAATGACAGAGGGCATGATGAAAGAATATGCTTGATGGTTTGATGGAGGAAATAGAAGAAAAAAGTTTTTCCCTTGAACAATAGAAGGCACGACAACAGTTTTAACCATGCAACACTAGACTCATGAATACCAAAAGAGTGTTAGGATACAGAGATGCAAGAACATCGAGGTATATACCTTAAACTCATAGGATGGTAAGATTCATATTGAGAGGCCATCACAAGGAAGGTTTATCTAAGGGAGTGCCATGTTCAAGGGAATGACTGCTGCCAAAACATGCTTTCAAATACTGAACATAGTTGTATTGTCCACTTTCCCCATCTGATTAGTTTAGTGAGTCGAGACAGGTAAACTCATCGATCTTTTCATATTTTAAGAGTTTGAAAAGGACTACAAAAAGAGCAACTCTATGCCCTATCTGATTAGTTTGATGAGTCTAGATAGGCCAACTCATCAATCTTTTCATGTTTTAAGAGTCTGAAAACAATTGTAAAAAAAGCGACTCTACTTCACATCTGTGTAATTTAATGAGTCCAAATGAGATAACTCGGTGGTCCTTTCATATTTAGAGAGTTTGAAAAGATCATAAAGAATGACTCCATGGTGGTCCCTTTGTCATAGTTTTTAACACAAAGGTTTAATAGTATACCCATATCGGTTACTTTTCCATGAGTTAATCTACTGAGTCTAGATAAAGAGAAACCTATGCTCAGTAGATATTGACCTCATTTTTTTACGAGTACGAGGAGATGGACTAAACTCGATATTCATCATGAATTTTTAATGAGTCGCGTGATGACAAACTCAATACCTTCATCGAATTTTAACGAGTCAAATGAATGTTGGGCGTGGGATCCCACAAGGCAAGTTTTGGGGCTTAAAGCCTAGATTTTGACCAAATCCGATGTAAAAACTCCACATTCTGTGAGTGCAGAGTACGAAGATTGTAAATGAGTCATAGGGTTGTCCACCCTCATTTTTGTAAAGTAATATCGGCTTTAGAAATTTACCCATGGTCCGCGGACCATGGGATTGTATAAATAAAGTGAGGCTCTAAGTTGTATAGGATCGAAGAAAAAGAAGTGAAAGTAATAGATAGATAATTGAGTCTTATCTAAGTGTAGAGTCAATTCTTTGGGTCGTAGAGTAGGAGAAGGCTTTGTAGCTAAGTGCGCAGAGGCCTAGTAGTCCACAACTGAGTGCACGGACCTTGGCAGCTAAGTGCGCAGGGCGGGTCGAGTCTTTAACCTTTGGAGAAGTAATAAAGAGAAGTTTTACATCATTTCTATGTATCTTTTTCTTGTTTTGTGCATTTAATGTATCAGATATAAATTGCATTTCTATTGTTTATATGATGCGCGAACATATATGAATGTGTTGATAAAGGGAATATAAGATAAAGTATCTGTTTACGAGAAGATAACTAACTGTTATAAGAAGATAAGTAAGATCTGCATATAACTTGGGTAAGAAGCGCAGATCGCTACTAGGGCAGAGCAAAATCACCTCAGCCTCTGGTGAGGGCTACGCGAAGGTGATTATAGAAAATTGTGAAGGTCTCGCAGGTTAGGATAGTGTGTTAAGTGACCTGCACGAAGGTATTCACAATTGGACTAAACCGACCCCTCAGACATCTCAAGGGTGCAAAAACTTGGCTCCAGCATCCCCCCATATTACTTCGGGTGAGACCTCAGTCTGCACTCTACAGGCTGTTGCCGAAAGGGCTAGTAGTGTATGGGTTTGTTTGGCTAATTAACTCTGAACTTGGGTTAGGCCCCCTCAAGCCAATAAATGGTTCCATTGCCAAGACCGGAATCTACATAGAGATGTGTAATGTCATATCATTAGAATCCAACTAAGAAGGAAATTGAAGGTTGGTTGGATAGAAGAATTCACGAGTTCGCGACGCAGGAGAACAGGAACCCACAACTGACAAAATAAGAGTGGTTAGACTGCTACCTTTACACAGAGATCCATGAAATATTTTTCATATCTTTCCCTACTGATCTATACAAGTGGATCACGAAGCTAGTAGATAGCCAAGGAGGGTGGAAACTCGACAATCCTATTGTGTGGACCCCATAGTTGGTGTGTAGATTGGAAGCATCAGAGGATAAGATCACGCATGTTGTTGATCACTAGCTCGATCGAATTATAGGAGGATTCATTACAACGTTTGCGGTAGATACTTCAGCTAGCTATAGCGAAGTGGAGTGATGATTTCTCAAAGGACCTACGAGGTAAGTATGTAATGTCTTTGAATACTTGGATTAAAATGCTATTATGTGAAAACAGGGTTATGCAATTACCTTGATGTTCAGATCTACGAGAAGTGGAAAAATCTATAGAAACGAAGGAAGTAAGGGACCAGAGAATAGCCCTTTGATTTCACCACTGCGACAGGACGAGGAAGAGCTCACAAAGGTCTCTCCATGAAGTGCAATCCATTTGATAAGGAGAAGGATTCCACACATGCCACCCCCACCCACACCGCCGCCAGCTTCACCACCATCACCTCCATCTTTGCCCGTACCACCTCCGACACCATCGCGAGTCAATATGTCAAGCGCGATAAATTTTCCTATTTTTAAGGGAGTAGGAAATGAAGATCTGGACTAGTTTTGGTTCGTGATAAGAGCCATATGGGAAGTGTAGGGAGTTACAGATGATAATATAAAGAAAGCGATGCTGGTCAGTTCTCTACAGGACCGTGCGCTGACCTTGTATATTAAGCATTCTAATGACAATCCGAATGTGGGAATCGTGGATATCCAAATTGTGCTAAACAAATAAATTAGCAAGCTGAAATTAGAAGCACAACCAATCATTGGATTCAAAGATATCATAATGCTACTAGGCGAGACTCCTTGGGAGCTGGATCAAAGACTGAAGTGTACGATTCGTGAAGCTAATATGACTTTGATGGATGGATAACACCGCGAATGGTTTGTATCATCACTAACACCAAATTTGAGGAACACGCTATCGCAACAGAGGTTAATGACTCAAGCAGAGGCAATGGAGATCGCAATGAGGCTTCATGAGACCCCAATGTAGGATCCTAACTTGGGAGTTCAGCAGATCCATGCACAGTTGAAAAACTTGTGCCTTGAGATGTAGAGTCTGAAACAAGACAGGACATCCTGACCAGAAGTGCGCGAAGAGGTGTGGTGCATAAAATTCAAGGGTCAAGGTCATGATAAGGACCACTGCCCTGTGTTCATGAATTACCTCACAGGAGGAGGACCGATGTTGTTAAGGCCAAAAGCGTAAGTAGGACCTAGCGTGGAACCTACTTTATGGTGCATGATTTGTCAAATATGAGGAAAGCATGCTATGGACAACTGCCATTTGTTACAGAAGTACACACAAAATTCGCAAGAGTTGTTCTATACTTTTTGTAGATCGGTGGGACACGATGAGCACACTTGTAGAAGCTATGAGCTAATGATGGATAGAACTCCCACCTATAGAGTTCGGGTGAAAATGCGGCCCCTAGACCCAAATGCAGGAGTGGAGGGAACCAGATTTCAGGGGCGTAGATGAGGCCAAGGTGGAGGAGGACCTGGAAGAGTTCCCGAATAGCTGATATGCTACAATGTGAAGGGCCAAGACCTTATGCTCGCAATTGTACAAATCCAACATGCACATCATGTCTGTATTATACCTGTTTGATCATGAGATGGAGTATTGTCCTATGCTGATAGCTAGGATATGAGATAAGGGAGCGTTACCGCCTCCCCTGATTCATAACCTATAGATGATGAGGTTTGAGCCACACGAGGAAGATCCAAATGTGAACATTGTACTTCAAAGTGGAATCGCAATGGGAGATGATAAAGGCAAACATCCTGAAGATAGTACTTGGGTTCGCAAGGCTCCAACAAAAGAAGTAGAGTTTGATTTGGAGTGCGCTAAGGAAACCTTCATGGAAGCTACGAAGAGCTTTGCTGGTGCCTCCACTTCAGAAAGAAAAGATAGGCTGGAGCCAGAAATGGACCCATCTATGCTTAAGACATTCTTGGAAACATGCATGAAGCTACTGCTTGATAGTAGGGCTGTAAAAGGATTGTAGGAACTCATTAACAGATGCGTTGGGACCACGCCAGGAGAATCACGAGTAGTCCGGAGGATTGGAATACACAAGACTAGGACAAGGAGAGAAATGAGAGCAAACATGCTGTACTTTCTTTGAGAATGGGTATGCCCGCCTTAGACGGTGTTTCTTTCTGATCTTCTTTTGTGGCTTGGTAGGCTGAAATTTGGTGAAGTCCTTCTCAGTTTTTGACAAATTTCATTTCCATGAACTTGCTTAATACATTTCAGCCATCATGTACCCCTTCTGAACTCATATATTAGGAGGCATCTGTTATAGCTCCAAACCTCACTCTTGATGTTTGTGATGCTACACTCATGGCCTAGGGCAACCCCTCCTTCTAGACCTGGTCCAAATATTCAAAAAATAGTGTTTTACTCCCTATACGCGACATTGCCCTGAGCTAAATGCATGTGTACGCGGGTCTGTGTATACCCAACCCTTGTATATGTCTTGAAACACTTAAAAAAAATAAAACTCCTTAATTTAGAGTGGAGATCGCGGGTTTTACGTGTTGATTACCTATTAGTGCCCGTGGCCCAACTATTCCCAACGAATTCCCAACTAAAAAACTACTTTGGGAGAAGTATAAAAAGGCTTCAATGGGAAGGCCTAAAGGAGGAGAGAAGAGAGAGAAAGATCACTCTGTTGAGATTTTCCCTGACCAGGTTTGAAGATCCTTGTGCTTCCAGCACTTCCCCCATTTGCAGGAAACCCTTGTTTCCTTGTGTTATGATGTCTTTCTACTACTTGAGATATCTTGGAGTAAGTCATGGAAGGAGTTTGTTGAAGGCTTGAGACTGGACGAATCCAGAGGACGGTTCCGCTTGGAGCCTGCGAAAGGAAGACTCAGGTGAAATTGTTCCTTTCTGTACTTTAGTTATTTATAATAAAAGAAACACTTGTCTTTGTTCCTGATATAAATCTTCTTCATGTTTATGATATCCATGTTATGATTCAAATATGAATGGTTGTTTTAATCGTATAACTAACTACCTTTCAATATACTATGAAGATGATTTCTTTATGATGCTTGGTCCATATATTGCTGTACTTTCTTGAATTGATTGTTTTGTAGGTTGAAGGAGCAAAAGGAACTCCAAGAGGGTTTGGACCCTGGCTGGATCTTCCCAAACGAAGGACCCCCAGGTACGCCTCTCATCGTAGAGTTTGTTTATATTAGCATCATGGTTGTATGGAATGTGTGTTTCTCTATGTAAATAACCTCTGATCTGCTAGGGTACCAACCCAAGACCCTAGGGGAATTTATCCCTTAACATATTTGGCGACTCCACTGGGGACAACAGTATTTTTGTTCCTAGTTTGGGTTTATTCAGGCCATTCAGGGCTCAGCTATCTGTTTGCTTGTTGTTACTGTGTAGTCTATTCCTGTAGGAACTTGAATTGTAAGTTTGATCAGTTTCTCCAGATTGTTTTTTGTTTTTTCTTGAAATCTTTTATATATGCTATTTTTCCAGTTTACAAAAGTGTATATACGCATGTTTACTTAAGTAAACCTGCGTATACGCATGTTTACTTAAGTAAACCTGCGTATACGCATGTTTCCTTAGGCTGAGTCGTGTATACACGCAGCTGTGCACTAACACAGTCGCGTGTATCTTGTAATTTTCAAGATTTTTCAAATCTTTTGTTTCTAAAGGTTTGTCTACTGGTCTGATTCAGTCCTTAACAATTACTTTTCTGTGTCATTCTTTAGTTTTACAGCAAGTATCTGTTTTCAAATTCTCTCTGATTGTGGAAAGTGTTGGTCTTATTTGTTTTTGCAAGCGTCATCGTTTTTGTTTAAGCACGTAAGATTTCTTGCTGGGAATCTTGGCTGCTCTAATTCCTCAGGGCAAGAATCTTGGTCTAAATATTTTTGTCAAATCTTGTTTTGGTGACCTTTTTGTTTTCTTGTCAAAACTACATTTTTGTGACCATCTACTTTTCTTGCTTTCCGAAAGTTGTTGATTGAAACTTTCTTGAAAATTGTCTTTTTGATCTTTTGGTCTTTGTCGCCAAGCTCTTATTGCTTCTTTTGATTGTTAAGAGCATCTTGAAACACATTTTTTTGTTGAGTTTTCATCCATTTTGTGTTGTCAGCTTGCAAAGTGTTTTGTTGCTGATTTTTCAATCATAAAATTTCAGCCTTGTTGAGAGCACTTTTGAAAAGACGTTTTTGTTTTTGCTTTTGAAGAAAACTTCTTGAAAACTTGGTTTTGCTTTCTTGAACTTCGTTTTGATTTAGTTTCTTTTAGTGAATGAAAGTGCATTTTTTTTTGTTTTGAAACTTTCTTTTAGTAAGAGGCGAAAATGAGCATTAGCAACTCATATTCTATCTAAACAATTTAAGTGGAAAATCATATTGATAAACAAGTTACTTTCATTTCTTGATATAGAGTAGTCTTAAGTCTTGCATCAGCATGTACTCATTGCATTAGGATAAATTTGCACATATTTTTAGGGCATCCATAGTTTTGTTAACTTTTTTGAGTGTGAAGCTTGAGTAAAAGAAAAGAAAAGAAAAATTTGTTGCTTTCTTTGAAGTTCCTCTGAACCTAGTAGAAATTTCTTTCATCGAAGAAAAAAACGAGTGCATTTGCATATAGTTTGGTTTTTATTAATTTCTTTTGCGTCAAAACACCACAAGTTTCATTTCCGCTTATCCCTTGACTTAAGAACAACCCATTTAAAAACAAGCGCTAATTAAAATATACTAGAACTTTTCATAATTTTCAAGTTAGACACACCAACAAGTTTTAGAATATTTTAGGGCCTTGGATTAGGCGAGTGGAGAGAAAACTCTCCAAGGCCATTTAAACTGTCAAACAGAGGAGTCTGAATAGTGAGTGAAAATCCAATAGAGTTAGGAAGACGATAAAATCTCCAGATCTGGGAGTTATGCACGAGGGTTTTTGAAGATAAGGAAGAGAGATACCCCCTCTCCTACTTGTTAGATCTAACCTCAAGATTGTTCCGCGTAGCTTCTGATACGAATTGGTAACCTTAGTTGCTTCTCCTAGGGATCTACATAGGTGGCTGCGGAGGGGAACCCTGTGGCACCTGAGGTCGACATTGTATCACTCTCAACGGTACTACTGGAGGGCACCCTTGCGAAGCTTGGGGGCTTGCACTGGCGGAGGCTATTGTTAGGAGGTCGGCGTAACTTCCTCTGTTACCTTCGCTGGTAGGATTGGGCCGTCATTATCCCATACTATCTTCGAAGGCCCCTTACTTCACTTTCTTGTATTTTGGTGTCTGGTCCTCATCACCCGGAGCGGAAATACTCAAAAGTTGTTTGACTGGCTGATATCTTTTAAGGACCTTTTAGTGTGTGCTATGTGCTCTTAGTTGGCCTAGCTTTCATTTTTTCTCGAGTCTTTAGCTAGAACTTAATAAAAAATTCAAAGTGGTTGACCGATCACCTAGATGGTCTCAAAGACTTCGTGGTCTTTCACCACCAAGTTTAGAGCCTTCTCCTAGAAGGCGCAGAGGTAATACTGCCGGTGGATTTCATCCCACAGCAGCTGACGCATCGGGGATTGATCCTCCTCACAGGGACATTAGTGTTCAAGACAGGATTGGAACTTCCACAGAACAAGAGTGGAACACTCCAGTTCTTTCTCGAGTTCTCTTTCAATCGGAAGATAACATATAAGTACAATAATTTCAAGAGTCGTTAGCGGCTCCGAATTCTCCCCTAGCTTCTAGCTATCCAGAAGTATTAGAATACATTGGGTCTCTGATGCATAGACCATCAAGTCCAGGTCGTATTATGCACTTAGCATCGATGGCTACTACTGGAAGCATAGCTTCTACCTCAAGTGATACAACTATGCAGACTCCAACATTTGTACAAGGGGGAGGAACTATCTCCATCCCCTCAGCATCTTTATTTTGGTCTTTTGCTAGCACATCTTTAGTTGGGTCTACCTCCATTCCTTCTACAAGTGGAAATTCCCAAGCCAATGCTTTTAGTACTAGATTCTTCTCATTTGGCACCCATTCATAGGGTATTCTATCAATTCCATTTAGTGCTTCCACATCCATGATGGGTGGATCGGCTTCATTTCAGGGTTTTCCTTTTGGGAGTGGTCATATACCACATTCCAACCCGGTGATAGGATCTATGCCTTTTTCCGCCACAGGACAAAGCAGTAATCCCTTTCAAGGTTGGAATAACCCTGCAATTAGTGGCATGGGAACTAGGAACCCGTTTTTCAGCCAACAAGGGAATAGGCCATACTCCATAGTTAGTTCGTTTCGAAGTATTCCTCCCTTAGCTTCTACTTGGAATCCTTATCAGGGGTTATCGACTCCTTATAATCCTTTAGGAGGGAGCTTTGCAGGTTATGGAGGTTTTTCGGTTGGAGTTGGTCAAACTCCGAGTTTTGCTGGATCATAAGGCCTGCCTTTTGGTTCAGTTGGTTCTGCAGGTTACTTCGGACAGCCTGGTGCCTTCCAAAATTCAATCCAATCTTTACAGAACTTTGGGAACTCCGACCAGTCTGGGTGGAATCCCCAAGATCCTCCTAGGCTTCCTTTTCTGGCAACATTGAATTTTACAGATCTCACAAAATTAACAAACAATCCAATCAAATACAATCTGGCCTAGCGTCTGGTCCCAACCAAACTCCCTTCGGACATTCCAAAGTTCGAGGGAAAGGGCGTTGAAGACCTGTGCAACCACATAACCACATTCCATCTGTGGTGCTCATCAAACTCCCTTATTGATGACTCGATGAGGTTGAGACTTTTTCAACGCACCTTGACTGGTAATGCGTCCAAGTGGTATATAGAGTTGTTAGGGGGTAGCTTTACATATTTTGCTAACTTAGCTAATATTCTCTTAAATAATTTCTAGTTTCCCGTCCGTTATGATGCCGGAACTGAACTTTTGGCCAATTTCCATTAGGATACAGTAACTCACATTTCTGATCACATTCAGGAATGGAGATGGAGAAAGAGGCTTATTAAAGCCGAGATTCCTCCGGAATACTGTCTTGAATGGTTTTTGAAATCTTTACAACCTGAAATCTCTAAGGATGTCTCCTTGTCCAGAGTCTATTCTGAGGAGCAAGCTATTTTTAGGGCCCAGCAATTAGAGTTGATTTATTCTCAGTCTGGGATTCTACAAAAATCTTGCCTAATGCTCCCGGGACTAAGGTTGATATAGCCAAGTCGAAGCCAAGTCCCCACACGGATGGTATCGTTGGGTCGGTAGACACAAATGTGGTGAACCTGTTGAGCCAACTGCTGTAGTTGTCTTTACAAACTGCTTCTAACAACCAGGTCACATCGTCTAACCCTTCATCTTCTCAACCCTCTTCAGTTAATGCTATCCAATCTGCCAACCCCAAAGGAAATAAAAATTCCATTAGGAAGAAGAAAGGACGAGGTAAGAAAAAGAGTCAAGATGAGAAGGCTAATGCAAATAAATCTGGCAATAATGATGGTGCTGGTAGAAATGAGTCTAAAAAGAAAGTCAAGTTTCCATGCAAGTTATGTAGTGGAGACCATTTAACTCATCGCTACCCCAAGATTCAAGATGCTCAGCACTTGTTAGGGCAGCAAGGGACTTCTAGCTCTCAAGCTGTGTTAACCAACCCTTTTCCCCAAGGGCAGCAACTTCCTACTGGCACAAATTCAAACCCTGGTACCTTTGCAGGGGGCAACCAGGAAGGGGAAAAATCATCAAATGTTTTCATGATGGGTTCTAATGTCCATGTGGCCACTTGGTCACGTGATTATGGTGAAGCAGAAACTTCCAAGGACAAAACTTCTCCCGGAAATACTGACCTTCATATTGAGCGACCCCCTATTGAGACTATACCACGGATACCGAAAGGTTCCGCTAAACGCGCGACTATTAATCCTAATGCTAGGGCCGCCCAGAATTACTCCATTGTTGAGGATCTAGGTTAGAGTCCATGTTCCATGTCCGCTTTAGAGGTTCTCTAGTCGTGTCCAGCTCAACGAAGTGCTTTACTTTCGACGATTGGGGCAATTGATCCAACTAACTCTTTAGTGCTCACTTTTGACATGTTAAATGTCAAAAAGTGACTCCCTCATCATATGGCTTTCCAAATAAAGTCTACATACCAGAAAATTAACATTTTTCGTACCATTATTGATGAAGGAGCTTCCACGTGCGTCATGTCGATGTCATGCTGGAAGGCTATTAGATCACCTTCGGTTGTTCCTTCACCTACCCTCCTGACTGCATTTGATGGACATTCTCATAAGCCACATGGGATTATCCCGGCCCTTCCCATATGTGTTGGGGGGAAGGTCGTTAATATTGAAGTAGAAGTCATTGATGCTAACCTAGACTACAATCTCCTCTTAGGAAGGAACTGGGTATACGAAATGGACGCTGTTGTTTCGACTTTGTTTTGTGTCATTTTCTTTCCTCATGAAGGGAAAATCGTTAAGGTTGATCAATTGGATTATTGTCCAATCGATCCTCAAGCAACTTCTGACTCTACTATTCCTTTAGTGGATAACCCTCGTCCGCCTACTGAGAATCTAGGAGTTGGGATGTATTCTTCATTGATGGGTACCTTTGATCTTCCCTCTCCTATCGCTAGAATCAATGTCGTTTCATCATCTAAGGAGTCTCTTTTAAAAGTGTTCTTCCAAACTCATTATTTTTCAGACCCTTGGACCTTGCCTTCACCTACGACCACATTAGCTGAAGGACAAGTTAATGGAATGGCATTCCCTATGTCTGCAGCTGAGCTTAGATACCAGTCTATCATTAACTCTGCAAACAACCACTCTACTCCTTTTTTCTAAGGAGGAGCTAGATGGTGATGTGGCCCCGGCCTGGACCCTTGATTCTACCTTCGCCTTAGACTGCTTAGATACGGTTTTACCTTCTGAAGAAGCAATCCTAGAAGTAATGATGGGTGTAGATCGACCTTGGGAAGACTTACACCATCATTCATATTTTCTTCCTCCATTGCAGGAAGTAGAATCTAGGTTCTCCGAACTCGTTACTAGTGATGTTTATACGATATCAAATCCTTTGGCTCCAGCACACTTTCGTGCCGAAGTTAATATGTCGATGATTTCAAAAACGATATCTATAAACATCTATAGGAACCCTAACGTGATCGAGAATCTCTTCATCGGAGTTGAATGTTCCCCTGAAGAAATTCAAGTTTACACCGACCTTTTCAAGGAATTTCGAGATGTATTCGCTTGGTCTTATGAAGAAATGCCTGGAATTGATCCATCTATAGTTCAACACGAGATCAAGACGTATGAAAAAGCCAAACCAGTTCATCAAAGGCTTCAGCCGGTTAATCCTAGGAAAGCAGCAACAGTTAAAGCTGAAGTAGAGAAGCTGCTCAAGGCAGGTTTTATCTACCCTGTTCCTGTTACCGATTGGGTTTCAAATCCAATCCCTGTGGATAAAAATCAAGGAACAATATGAGTATGCATTGAATTTAGAGACCTAAACAAGGCTTGTCTGAAAGATAATTACCCCACGACATTCATTGATTAGATTATTGATGAGTGTGAGCGTAATGAGATTTTTTCCTTCATGGACGGTTTTTCCGGTTATAATCAAATCTCTATCTGTCCTGAAGATCAACATAAGACAACTTTTATATGTCCCTGGGGTACCTTCCCATATAGAAAGATGCCTTTTGGTCTTAAAAATGCTAGAGCTAATTTCCAGCGGGCCATGTCATATGCTTTCCACGACATTAAACATATCATCGAAGCATACTTGGACGATCTAGCTGCTCGTTCTCGAAAGAGAACTGATCATCCTAGTCATCTTCGATTGGTTTTTGAGTGATGTCATTTTTATAAGATCCAGTTGAATCCCAATAAGTGCATTTTCGTGGTTACATCTGGTTGGCTATTAGGGTTCATCGTGTCAAATGAAGGGATTCAGGTTGATCCCTTCAAGGTTGAGGCAATAATTCAGTTGCCTCCCCCGTCCTCAATTCGACAACTTCAAAGTCTTTAGGGGAAGGCTAATTTCTTAAGATGATTTATAGTGAATTATGCCGAGATCACTAAAGGGTTTATGCATTTTCTATGCAAAGGAGTTCCATTCATGTGGGACGACTTTGCGCAGCGGTCGCTCAATGCTTTGCAAAAGGCATTAGTCTCTGCCCTGCTTTTGAGTCCACCAAATTATGGCAGGGACTTCTTTTTATATCTCACTGTAGTAGAATCAACCATTGTATGGTTCTTGTTCAGGAAGATGATGCTCTCACAGAGCATGTGATTTATTATTTGAACTGAGGCTTGATAGGTCCTGAACTTCGCTATTCTCCGGTTGAGAAGTTGGCTTTGGCAGCTGTCCATGTTGTCCAGCAGCTCCGTCATTATATCTTACTATGCAAAACTTTTGTCTTAGCAGCAGTCAATCCATTTCATTTTGTCCTCAGTAGGTGAGTGATTGGGGGCAAATATAATCGATGGATAATCATTCTACAAGAATTTGATCTCGATTTCTTGTCTTCTAAGTCTAAGAAATCCATGGTTTTTTCTGAGCTAATTTCTGAGCTGCCTTGTGGAGAGGATACTATTTATGAGGAAAGTTTTCCCGGCGAACATTTATTCCTCATCTCTTCACTCGACCCTTGGTATGAAGATATCATTGTCTATCTCCAGACTTCGAAGTTTCCCTCTACTTTCTCTAAGGATGAACATCGAAAATTACGTCACCTGGCTAAGAATTATGCTATCATCGGTGATACATTATACTGTCGAGGGGTTGATTCAATCCTTTGGCACTATTTAACCCTAGAGGAAGTAGAGTCAGTGCTCAATGGCTGCCACAATAGAGCTTGTGGTGGTCATCTTTCAGGGCTTGCTACAACCCAGCGTATCTTACGTGTTGGCTATTTTTGGCCTTTGCTCTTCAAAGATTGTGTTGAAGCGGTCAAACACTGTCACCCCTGTCAAATATATACTCAGAAGATGCGTACACATCCAGCTCCTCTTTTTCCTGTTGTCACTGTCAGCCCTTTTACTAAGTGGGGTATTGATTTTACAACTTGTAATCCGCCTTCAGTGGCGAATCACAAGTACATTATCGTGGTTGTAGACTACTTTACGAAGTGGGCCGAGGCCATGCCCACTTATAAAAATGATAGTGAAATGGTAGCATTGTTCCTTTTTAATTAGATTATCTCAAGATTCGGTATCCCGAGAGAGATTGTCACTGACCATGGCAGTCATTTCCAGAATCAACTAATGTTTGAATTGGCTCTCAAATTGGGTTTCCGCTAGGAACATTCGTCTCCTTATTATCCTCAGGCCAATGGACAGGTCAAGGTAGTGAACAAAACTCTTAACACGATCCTGCAAAGGACAATCGACAAAAATCGATCCAATTGGCATCTTATGTTGTATCCAGCTCTTTGGGCATACCGAACCTCCGTAAAGACTGCTACTAGTTTTACACCTTTTCAGTTAGTTTATGGGATGGAATCTATCTTTCCTGTTGAATGTGAAATTCCATCTCTTAAGTTAGCTGTTGAGCTCCTTCCAGAGACTTCTAGTCTCAAAGAGCACCTCCTTTGTTTGGAACATCTTGATGAGTAGCGTCGGGATGCCGACACAATCAACGAGGCTCATAAGAAAAGGGTTAAAATGCAGTATGATAAAGTTGTCCATCCTCGAGTATTTTCTGAAGGCGACCTTGTCTTGGTCTACAACCAAGATAAGGACACCTTGGGGGCAAGCAAGTTCAAGCCTATGTGGTACGTTCCCTTCATAATTAAACGAGTTTTAGAAAAAGGGTCATATGAGTTAATCGATTTTGAGGGAAACAAGTTGGCGGAGCCCCGAAATGGGCTCTACCTCAAGAAGTACTTTGCTTAAGTAGCAGCTAGGCAATGGCTTCTTTGTACATTTTGTATACTTGTACATATCTCATCGAGAGTTTTTGATATCAACACTTTTTGGTCTGCTGTGGCAGGTGTTGATGGATGACTTGGTCTATTTTGGATTCACTGATGGTGCTAGTCGGCACACTCGGAACCTCACTTCCGCATCTTAGGTACTCTACTATCCAACTAGTCAATTGATGGTGTCAAGGAGAGTATGCATTGGTCTCACTTCAAATAATATGGCTGAGTACAATGCCGTCATTAATTTACTATCCGAAGCAATTT
Source organism: Pinus tabuliformis (assembly GCA_031772625.1). Taxonomy (NCBI): domain Eukaryota; kingdom Viridiplantae; phylum Streptophyta; class Pinopsida; order Pinales; family Pinaceae; genus Pinus; species Pinus tabuliformis. The sequence goes on along the minus strand of CM062818.1, from coordinate 442,519,761 downwards.
CTTGTGAAATCGATTCATTGGTAGTCTATCTTGATTCACAATTGATAGTGTCACAATTGAATAAGATTTATTGGGTAAGGGATCCATGTTTATATCGCCAGTAGTTAAGGGTGAGGTTGTTGCAAAGATCATTTACTTATATTAATTATTTGCACATTCCAAGATCTCATAATTGGTTAGCTGATTCTATCGCTAATCAAGCATTAGACTAGCACATCAATCATTCATCATAATAAAATCAAGCATTGAAAAGTCGAACGGTATATATATATATATATATATATATATATATATATATATATATATATATATATATATAGATATATATATATATATATATATATATATATATATATATCACAAAACATCCTAATTGTATATAAGTGTGTCCAAAATAATATACAAAAATTGGGACTCAAATGCCCATAATCATGTCCAGTACATCTAATGCCCCGGCTCAGGATAAGCGGCTAAGTAGGTAACTATCGCATTGGCCACATGCCTAAGAGTGCGAACCCAGTCTCGTGGCATGCCAACCACATGACGCTGCATATCTTCAGGGAGATCCTCTACGGCTACCATCGGTACTCGGTGGGTTAGTCTCACCAAGTGTCGTTGAACTGTGTGTAGTATTCACTCTGTATCTGCAGCCGCCTCTTTGGCCCCTCGGCCGCGACGTCTATGCCGTGGGAACCCATCTGGTTGTACCGACCCAATATCTGGAACATGATCATCATATTAGTATTTTTAATCCTATCAAGAACATTTTTAAAAATTCATTATTATATTTGAAAAATAATAATAAAAAAATTCATAAAATAAAAAATCACTTACCAATGTCGCCCCATGCTGTGGTCGGTGGTAATACTAGATCAGGATCTCCTCGGAAATCCAACCCAGCATAAGGGTAGTCATCTACGGCGATGATCTGCTGCTCCCACCAGGAGAAGAAGTCATCGTCAAATGCAGTCCATGGGACATCCCCACCTCCTAGACGTTTCATCAAGTCAGCCCACCTGCCCATTCGTGGATCTCGTGAGGTGCTGATTGAAACCAGTACTCTAGATCAAAGTGTAGGGACTCTCTCAAAAAATAAAGAACACAAAATAGTCCCATATCCAAAGTTTTTGGTCTGCCCTCTCTTGATGGAAGTAAGCTGGCTTTTCAGGTTGGCCAGAAGAGGAGTACACCAGTCAAATACGGTGGTGAGACAATCTACTGCCAAGCTCATGGCTAGCCGTGATGCGTGGTGCAGAGAAGCTGATCCATTCACTCTAGCTATAGTGAATAAGATTATCCTCAGCGATAGACTCTCCACATGTTTGATTGGAATCTGACTTCCAATCTTCTTTGGATGTCCCGGGCAATATATATGTACGTAGTCCTCGATCGAGAGACTGCCTCGTGTCCTGCCCCTAGAATGTACTACCTCTCCCCTTCAAGAAAGGACTGTGATGAAATAAATATCTTCCACTTCTATCCCGAGTGGCATCTGGTCAATCATAAATGAATCATCCTCGATGCTCCAGTAGTGAATGAGCATCTCAAGCAGGTGTGTGTTTGCTTTCATATTTGGCATTTTGAAGAATTTTAGCAAACCACATCCCCGTAAGGCATCCAAAGCATTGGGATCGTTCATAACCTCATCATCCACTGAGGTATGCTCTCTTTCTCGCCAAGTGACTAGCATCTTGAAGAAAAAATGATTTTAGACCGTTAGTTTTTTTGTTTGAAATGTTCGCGGCGTATACACGGGTCCATTTACACATAGTCGCATGTAGGGCCTACGTATATGTGGGTTTCATATATCCAACCCACATATACGCCGTGGTGAAATATTTGACAAAAAATTCAACGGTAAAACCTAAATTAAAAATTCTAAAACTAGTCACAATTGAATGCAAGACAAGTATGAAGGTTACCTGGTGATTTTGGAAGGATCTGAATGGTTGAATTTGACATATGGAAACGTTTGCTTCTTTTGCTCCACTCCTTTGCTCTCAAACTCAAATGGTGAAAATGGTGAGTCCAAAAACTATTTTATAGGCTTTGAAAATGAATTTTTTTTTCAAAACTTGATTTTGTTTGGTCTCATGTAACTTTTAACTTGGGAGCTTGGAATGTCGAGAATGGTTTGATTTTCAGGACATTTTGGATGTTTTTCGACAGTTTCGAGACGGTTCCATGACTGCTGATCCGTCATGGCAGATATCATTTTCTCATTGGCATATAGGTTAGGGAAGCCATTTTTCCGTTACATTATGTACACTAGCCTCCATTTGTCGATACACTTGCCAAAGGGTCGATCCCATCGTGTTATGGTTCGTAAACCACTTTCACTCACCGATTTTTTAATCATGACACAATGGTAGAGCCATCCTTTTCATGGGCATCATAGTTAGCACCTCACTAAAATTTGTTTCCCATGCTGCTCCGATCTGAGTAGGCTCGGGAGTCCTCTATAGTCCTGCCATGACTTATGTGATAAAGAATCATTCCTCTTTGCTTCTTCGCTTCGTTCTGACCTTATACCCTAGAGGCTCCTTTGTGTTGAGTTGTACCACTGCATTGCATTTTGACCATTTGCACCCTTTTGGCCTTAATCCGGCTTCACTTGGACTCGTGTTTAAGCCAACTTTTGACCATGACTACTGCAAAATCAAACTTGCATGCCCTTGCCTTCTGCAACTTGACACACCTTGATTCGTGGAAGGAACACACCTTTGAGTGTCTTTGACCATTTTTCACCTCCCTACATTGAGCATAGGAACGTTACAATCCCAGGAACTAGATCATCTATTTCATTGACACTCGTTCTTTCCATTGTACCATAACATTCTTTTATTCTTTTTCTAGCTTAAAGAAAAAGACAAAAAAATTATATATCTCAAAAAAGAGCGGGAACGGGACAATATTTCCACTTATTGTTGGCAGCTAGAGTTATTCATGTCACCTTTGAACAAAGCACTCAAAGCAAAGTCTCCTCTGTTTGGGCGGGATTTAGTTTGACCTAGGCACGCCTTAACCTTGTTATTGAGTCAGTTCTCCCCCGATTGGTTATCTCTTCCAATCATATGGAGGGTTCGTTCGTGCCTCCTACATGACAAACTTATACAGAGTCATCATATGTTGCCACATAGTCACATTGAGTCATGCTTTTGTTCAAGGGAAGTTAGCCTGAGCCGGCCTCTCTGCGGTGTCTCTTGACTCATATTTCAGTCAGCCATCCCTGGTTGTCAGTATCATGTCTATCATCACATCAGCTATATTGGTCCTTTACTCATGCCGGTTTTAGAAGGTCCCCATTGACTTCTTGCTGGCAGGTCTTGTCCTTACCAACGATGACATCTTGCTCTTAGGACAGGCCTAGAGCTGCACCCTGGCCCTATTTTCATTATTGATAGGTCAGCTTGTGCTCAGCATCGATCAGTATCATGGGTCTTTGACTGAGTGGTTTCACTTGTGTTCAACATCAACTTACATTATCACACATTGGGATTTGTGTAGTACCTTGGTTTCCATTTGACCCTATTGGTGGATACCTCGCCTCTGTGTCAGCTTTCATTATTGGTTGGTTCAGAGGGTTTCTATCGTGTTCTAGCTACATCTTGTGTACACCAACGTGCTTTGGTTGGGTTACTATATCTTTTTCATCCAATTCCTTCCACATTATTGGCCTACGGGTTACACTCACACTAGGTTAATGAAGGATTCCTTAATGCCTTCCTTCTAGTGGATGTTTCCCCATCGACTACGACTCATTGCTCTGGGGAAAAGATCTAGAGTCCATTTGGTAGTACCTTGGGGTTTGCAGTCATTAGTGGTAGATCGTTCGCTATCGACAGTGGGAAACCATCATTGTCTCCTCATGGATAGATTCTTACAGGTGTTCGACTCCAGCTCATCTATTCACACTTGTTAGATTGTACTGGGTACCTTGACACTCATTATCATTATTGGTGAGTAGTCTCGCGTTTGTTAATAGCGTACATCAATGACCGGTAATCAAACGATTTCTCACATGGTTGACTCCAGATCATTTATTCCCATGGTGTATAAATGTAATACAGCAGTTGGTGAAGACCTCAGGTTGCATCAACATTCATTGGGTCACTTGACAGTTGTTCCTATTGCTGTTAGTTGATGCCACTCTACCTTATATGTTGCAGTCATTCATGGTGACATTCTATATGCTGGAACCTGAGTTTGCACTGTAGTACCATCCTACTCCATCATGTTCATTTGGTACCTTTTGTGATTAGTCTTTGATATCAGTGATCCGGTTCATTCTTCAGCATCATTGACATTCTTATATGTGATATTTAGACATGTACTTGTTCGATCGTGATCAGATGATCCATTATGTATTTTCTAGTTCTTTATACTTGTATACTTAGTGGATCTACTTGTACTTGATATGCGGACATGTTGTACTTTCTTTGAGCATGGGTATGCCTACCTCAGATGCTATTTCTTTCTGATCTCCTTTTGTGGCTTGGCAAGCTGAACACTGGTGAAGTCCTTCTCAGTTTTTGACAAATTTCCTTTCCATGAACTTGCTTAATACATTTCGGCCATCATGTACCCCTTCTGAACTCATATATTAAGGGGCATATGTTATAGCTCCAAACCTCACTCTTGATGTTTGTGATGCTGCGCTCATGGCCTAGGGAAACCCCTCCTTCTAGACATGGTCCAAATATTCAAAACACAGTGTTTTACTCCCTATACGCAACATTGCCCTGAGCTAAACGCGTGTGTACGCGGGTCTGTCTATACCCAACCCGCGTATATGTCTTAAAACACTTAAAAAAATTAAAAATCCTTAATTTCGGGTGGAGATCGTGGGTTTTACCTGCTGATTACCTATTAGTGCCCGTGGCCCAACTGTTCCCAACGAATTCCCAACTAAAAAACTACTTTGGGAGAAGTATAAAAAGGCTTCAATGGGAAGGCCTAAAGGAGGAGAGAAGAGAGAGAAAGATCACTCTGCTGAGATTTTCCCTGACCAGGTCTAAAGATCCTTGTGCTTCCAACACTTCCCCCATTTGCAGGAAACCCTTGTTTCCTTGTGTTATGATGTCTTTCTACTACTTGAGATATATTGGAGTAAGTCATGGAAGGAGTTTGTTGAAGGCTTGAGACTGGATGAATCCGGAGGAGGGTTCCACTTGGAGCCTGCGAAAGGAAGACTCAGGTGAACTTGTTCTTTTCTGTACTTTAGTTATTTATAATAAAAGAAACACTTTTCTTTGTTCTTGATATAAATCTTCTTCATGTTTATGATATCCATCTTATGATTCACATATGAATGGTTGTTTTAATCGTATAACTAACTACCTTTCAATATGTTATGAAGATGATTTCTTTATGATGCTTGGTCCATATACTACTGTACTTTCTTGAATTGATTATTTTGCAGGTTGAAGGAGCAAAAGGAACTCCAAGAGGATTTGGACCCTGGCTAGATCTTCCCAAATGAAGGACCCCCAAGTATGCCTCTCATCATAGAGTTTTTTTATATTAGCATCATAGTTGTATGGAATGTGTGTTTCTCTATGTAAATAACCTCTGATCTGCTAGGGTACCAACCCAAGACCCTAGGGGAATTTATCCCTTAACAGAGGCTAACCACACAGATTGGAGAATATGAGATGGACCAAGTAATTCTGGATTTAGGATTAGACGCGAACGTTCTACTGAAGCAGACATGGGAGCACATGGGGAGGCCTACACTGCAATGGTCTCCTATCTAGCTGTGAATGGCAAATGAGCAAAAGATAATACCTATGGGGAGATTGTAGGGAATCACCATGGATATTGAGGGAGAAAGCATGCTAGTAGACTTTGAAGTGATAGAGATTGTTGATGACAGTAATCACTACCTTGCAATCTTAGGAATTAATTCAGCCACTGATATGAATGGGGTGATTAATATGAAGAAGTGCAAGATGGTTTTTGAGAAGGATCTGTGTGTAATTATACCCTTGGACCCTGCAGAAGGATCGCGCTATACGGAACCGGTGCGCAGCTATGAAAGTGACGATGATTTGGACTGCATCTACAAAATAACTGCGCAAGAGCAAGATTAGATAAATCCCACCCCGGACGGATGGATCTCATGGGAATGTAAAAGCTCTTGTACTTCAGATTCAGATGAGGAGATAGAACTATGAAAGAACCGGTTACACGAGGTAACTATGTTAAAATGTAATATGATGACAAGATCTCTGCGTTGCGTATCGACAGAGGTGAGGGATCTACCTACTTATGATGGGTTAAGTGAGGTAGATAATTTCCTAAATAAGTTTGAAAGGGAGGTGCCTGAAAAGAAATGCTTCCAAGCCTTGAATTGGGTACTATGTGCTATGCACGCAAGGTGGTGGGGTTTGCACAGAGGAAGTTTTGAAGACTCATGCACATGTAGGAAAATGCTACGCTCACGGTTTGGGAAACCTATAGTGCGATGGGTAGATAAATACAATGGAGGGGGTGGTCCATGCGCATCTATCCAGTTGGGTATAGGCATATGGTAAACAACCTGCGTGGATGCACATGAACTTCACGTTGGGAAATATGGTCAATAAGATTGTATTAGGGGGGAAAATGTGCGAATGGTTCCTCAAGTTGGAACGATAGAATGTGGAGAAACAATCGTACAAAAAGTTATCCACACAAAAGCATTTAACGATTTATGTGAAGCACTGAGCAAGGTATGTACTATGCAACGAAGTGATTGGGACCTACACATACCAGCAAATTTATGGGCTTATAGGTTGATGTGCAAGAAACTGATGGGACAGACACCTTCTAGGCTAGCCTATGGAGCGAATGTTGTAATGTCGATGGAGTCTATCATGTCTAGTTCACGCATAGAAGCGCCTGTGGTGTTTCGAGAATATTTAGTGTTCTTGGACAAATGCCTAACCCTCTAGATCTAGTAGTAGGTCTAGAAACAATAGATAAAGTAATCTTAACCTTTTCTATAATTAACAGATAAAACAAGAGAGAAGAGAAACCTGCTTGTAGGTTTCGCTAACTCCCTGTCTCCCTTGACCGATCTTGCTGCTCCTTTCTATAATTAAGACGCTTGGAAAGTACCTGCACAATCATAGAAACAAACATCCATCAAGGAAAATGATAATGATCTATTGCTTATAAATAACATGGAATCGAAAACATGATATACATATGAAAGCATTAACATATAACACAAGCATAAGGGAAAAGTCTTGAAAAACTTTATTGATAAGAGGAAAGATTACAACCCATATGTGCTTGATTCAGTGACACCTTTCCAATTCAATCCTTCATCACCTCATGACAAGCAAGACACTTCAACACTATTACAATATTTTCATTCAATTCTAATCTCATATCACTAGCATCCCCTTACAACTCAATATTTTTCAGCCCCTGATCTCTTAGATGAGTGATCTATTTATAGGTGAGTGAAGGAGGTTATGCCATCAATGGTGATGATGAATTCCTTTCTAAATTTAGAAATTAGTTCCATTGAGGAAGGGATAGGGGATTGGTGTTTCCTAATTCCATTTCTCATCCAAATGCAAACTCAAAGGAGCAAGTGGCATCGAGAAACTTCTAGAGGCTTCCAATGGATAAGAAATCTTCAAACCCTCATGGAAATTTGCTCAAATTCACTCAGCGCAGGCCAAAGAGGGACTAAGTGCATTGCATAGCACCCTGTCAGTGTATGGTTTGCATTGCAGCGCACCCTAATGAAGGCTTACTTGTGCTGATCTTCTTAGAGGTAGCTTTTGGATGTTTTCAGTGATGGGACTTCTTTGGAAGTAAGGCATTCTGATGACTAACTTCTTTAGTGCATGTAACAACTGCACTAGGGGTTGATGGGCCCTAATAGTATTGATCTGTAATTTGGGGTTGATGTTCCCAAATGGATCCGTAACACATGGATATGATGGATAGCGGAGCCTTGGAAGAAGGGATCATGTAGATGGATGAGGACGAACGCTTGGGAACCGATGAAGAGATCTAGCAGGGTGATATTAGGCTCCAAGAACACATGAAGGAGAGAGTTTGATTAAGGGCAAAAAGTGCCATGACAAAATAAGAAGTCAAGAAGTTTGAGGAAGGAATAAAGAAGGATTTTCTTGATAAAAATGTCGTGGTGGTAAGACAGGAGGCGCACAGTTCTATTAAAAAATTTAGGAGCTACCACTGAGATTTGATCACTGTGATGCCTTGGATCGGGCCATATATTACCAGAGGGATCACTAATGGTGGCGCGATGTAGATGGTAAAGTGCGCGATGCAGATAGTAAAGTTAAAAGGTGGAATTTTCCCAAGAAAAGTGATTGATGGTCAGTTGAAGCCATATACAGGTGGCCCGGCCACCTAACTAGCCATGGGAAGCACAGTCTTAGCACTCCAGGCAGTTGAAAGGAGGCGTGAGACTATAAAATACTCTACCCGAAAGCTACGTGATGTCAGGGTTGCGTGCAGGAGCAAAGTGTCACAAGGTCCGCGATAGTGCAAGGGTAGTTACACTGCCACGTGGGTTGGCTGGAAAGTGACTGTTATAGTCACTATTCATGATGTGATGCTTGGTTTGAGACCAAATGGAGTGGGCAACAGGCATTTAAGGTAGGCTTTATGGGCTAGATTTGGGAAAATTTGTCGCTAAGGGAGCATTAATGAACCAGATTTAGGGGGAATGGTCGAAAACAACACTTCACAATCCCTAAATCACCCCGCATGCCGAGACCCAAGAAATATAAGCAACCCATGGTCCCACTACGCTTGTCTCCTAGAAACCCGCTGCAAACTAAACTGACCATGGAAGAAAAGGGGAAAGCAGTTAATCTTGAAATTGATGAAGAGGAGGAAGACCTTGAGGAAATCCTTGTCGAAGAGGAGGAGGATTAAGACATGGAGATGGAAACCGAGGGTGTGGACCCTCTAACCAGGATTCCCACGTATGTTCCTCTACGGAAGGGAAAGGCAAGGGTGCCCAAGGACTTAGATGAGAGAAAGATCTCTCTGCAGACTCCGCTACTACCTGACGATATCGTTTTTGAAGGAGCACACCTGGGATGAGTGCCGAGTCTAAAGTTTGAAGACTAGGATCTCGCAGATCACAAAAAGTTCCCACACTTGGCAACTGTGCAGCTCATGAAGTCGGAGAAAAACACTGTGGTGGGAGTCATAAAGTTGGAGTGGCACAAGTGGTTGTGCGGAGTAGAAAAAGTAGGGTTGTTGAACCTACCTTGGGTGCCGCATTACCATCGTGCCCCAGTAACTCTCCTTTTCATCAGGCAACTACTCTTCCCGATGCATGATGGGTGTTTGTGGCTAGAGGAGCCCATCCCCATCATAGACCACCTAATTCATAGAATTACCCAACTCCTTTACAAAGGGGAGGACCCAGCAGATATTTCGGAGGGTAAGAGAACTAAGTTGGCCATCGTGGAGGCTATGAAGGAACTGTTTACAGAGAATGAGACTGACAGGCGTATGATCAATGCATTGAAGGGAGTAGGGATAAACATGGCCGCGCTCCCTCAGGAGGCACTCTATGTCCTGCAGGACAGAGTGACTACAGAACTACGAGCTAGGGAGGGCCATGCACTACAGGTGTTGAGCAAGAAAAAAATTAATATGGAACAACTGAGCCTACAATGCGACGAGGTAGTGGCATAGAATTTGCAGATGGTGCAGGTGGTTGAGGAGGCCTACCAGATGGTCCCTGAGTTGGCCATCCCAGCAGAGGCACGCATCCAGAGGTTAGCAACAAGGGTGCACAAGGTGCGAGAAGAGATGGCTAGGGTTTAGTTAGAGCTAAACCTTCAGATAGCAGAGCTGCGGTTGAAGGCACAGCCTTCAACTCCTCCTGAGGTAAGGGAACAGTGCACCAACGCCATTACATTAGGGATGGAAGAGATCAGCAGTGCAGTAAAGGACTGCACCAAAATGTTGGAAGAGTCATTCGAGGTCCTCACCACTCTGTAGGAGGACCCGAACATACAACGCTTAGAAACAGAGGCACATGAGCTACAACAAAGATATGATGATATAAAAGGGATTGGGTAGACAGTGGCCCTTACACAGAGGTTTGTGTGGATAAAACGGGCCAAAGCACTTAAGGAGCAGGTAATCGCATCGTGACATAAAGAAGTGGTTTTGAAGGTGTGCATCCAACCTTGAATTGATGAGGCATTCATCATTACAACCTTGATCAAATCCAAGCTCGCGCAGATGCAGGGAAGCAGTTCAACAGTCTTTGAACAATTCGTCCAGGAGATACAACATGCAACCACTCAGTGCGTTGTCGACCTTGCAGTGGTTCGGGCAGAGTTGGGAGGTCTCTGCATGAAGGTCTCCCTATAGACAGAGTGACTCGAGGGTGAGTCACCATGTTTGTGTTGGGGGCCTGTTGGGCACGAGATTCCCCAAGGAAAGTTTTGGGGCCTAAACCCCAGATTTTGATGAAATCTGATGTAAATACTCCACATTTTGTGGGCGTAGAGCGCAAATATTGTAAATGAGTCATAGGGTTGTCTGCCCTCATTTTTGTAAAGTAATGTCAGCTTTAGAAATCCACCCATGGTCCAAAAACCATGGGATTGTATAAATAGAGCGAGGCTCTAAGCTAGAAAGGACCGAAGAAAAAGAAGTGAAAGTAATAGATGAAGAATTGAGTCTTATGTAAGTGTAGAGTCGAGTCTTTGGGTCGTAGATTAGGAGAAGGATCTGTAGTTGAGTGTGTAGAGGCCTTGTCATGTGGAAAGAGTCAATTTTGCAGACAAAACCGACCTCCCTAGAAGCTAAGGCTTTCTAGTGACAAACAAGACAATTAAGCACTATCTTTCCCTAAATATGCATTTAAAATACAAGCAACCAGGTGTTTAAAGCATACCTTTAGTCCAATCCTGTTTGTAGCAGTCCAGCCTCTCCGATCCAGATAAGCTCCTCCTTCTCCTTGAAGCCTGCATTCACTAACAAGCAAACGATTACATAGCACCTGAATAACTCATATAATAAAACATATTCATCATAAAGACTAAGGAGTATATGAAACAAATTATATATAACAACTTGTTGAGAAAAATGAACTTAATTGTATTAATTGGAAACAAAAGAAACCATTACAACCAGTGCCTTGGTGTTGTGCAGGTCCCTCCCGGGGTCCAGCAAGAGTTCTCCTTTACTTTGATTAGCTCACCCACTTCCAAATGAAGCTAAAAAAGGATGGGAATCTCTCCTCTCAAGCTCTAAAAGGGAGTCCTAATTTCAACAACATCTACCCTTAGGAATGTTCAGCTTTTCAACCTCTCCTCCCTCTGGCCCAATGCCTGTATTTATAGTGCTTTGGAGGAAGTTAATCAGGTCCACCATGAATGGGATAAGCCCCTCTTTCAATGGGATAGCTCCCCTCTTCATGGGATAAGTTCCTCTTTCATTGGGATGCATGAACCATCTGGAGGTGCTCAATCCACGTCAAACCATCTTCTAGAATGCTCTAGATTCGACCACAAGTAAATTTTTTGAAGTAAATCTTGCACCTTTTGACCTTTACAGGAGTACGCACCTACCCCTTTATAGACAGAGCGTACAAGTACGGAGTTATTATGAACTTGAGGTGCGTACACGCAGGTAAGGGTAAGAGAAACTGCGTAACCAGAGTTATATTGACTTTTTAAAGACTTTCTCTCTTTCTTGGAGTTTGACATGAGGAGCAGAGGTATAAGACTTGCCAAGGAGGACAGTATGTCAGTTGATGGAGCCATCCTGACTGCAAATAGTCATGGTGACAAATTTTAGCATAACAGATTGCCCCCTAAAGTGCGAAGCCTGTAGTAGATTAGGGTTTCATATCATCTAGGAAGGGTGAAGTACTTTATCATTTCAAGGATTATCTTGTGGAGAGCCCAGTCGGAACCTGCAAATATTCAACACAAAATATATATATATATAAGATCATATCATCACTGAGGTAGGCATTCCCATACTCAGATTGAAAACTTTAACTAACAAACTAACTACTGCTCTGATATAGGAATGATTTCGCAGTACATCATAATCATAGACTCATGTAGACACAGTATGGACGCAGCCATCTGTTTATGATTAGTCTACTGTATAATGAATACAAAACTCCTCGTAGCCTGGATGGTGGAAACTAGATCCAGGGTCTTCATTTCTGCTTCCCGAAATAGTACGATTCTATCCATGCGAATAAATGAGTTGATGTCAAACATGGTAGAAACCACTTGATTACCAGTCGATGATGTAAACTGTTAACAAGTGTGAGAGAGACCACCAGTGATGTCAATGGTTCTCAAAGTACCCAGTACAATCCATGAGATGTGAATGAATGTGTTGATGTCTAACATGTCACGGAATCCTTCGATCGAAAGTCAATGATGTAAACTGTTGTCAAAGGTGAGAAACCTGCCATTAATGCATGCAGATTTCAAGGTACTGACGATTTCTAGGTAATCTTTCTAGATAATGTGCTGATGTCGATAGAAAGCGACCCGTTGCAGGCAAGCCCACAACACGAAATCATAGATCAAGTTGAAGAAATGTAGCTGTGAGTACTGACTCAGGGATGGTCAAAATGGATGACACGTATTTTTCATATGAATGATTTATTTGCAGTGACCTCTTGAACACATAACGACACGACAGATGGCTTGGTGACAATTGACCCAAAGTTAATACCTGGAACCGGCTGAAGATTTTCAATGTGGTTTGATCAACTGTTAGGCAAATGATTTCCCAACCCAGGTGAATGAAAAAGTGTCATGTTCAAGAGTGGTGATAAGGTTTCTTCTGAGACAAAGGATAACAAATAGGCTCATTTTCCTCTCTTTTCCCCCACCATTTCTGGCAAGTACCTATTTATTTTTTACAAGCTTGAGGAGGATAACATATGCTTGATTATAAGCTCATCCTTTGGATGAGTCCAACTTAGTTTAGATTCGAACCCTAAGAAGGAGTGGTTCGTTCCTGTTTGTAATCGAACAGGTCCTTTACTGTGAAATTTTAACGAGTCCAGTATAGGAGAAACTCGGCGTTTTTCAATTTTAGAGAGTCTGAAAAAACTTAAGAAGACTCCAGGGTTGACCTTTTTCGTAAATTTGTGTCTCCCAAGCCCGAAAAAGTATAAAATAATACTTGAGAGAACCGCTTGATCTTTACGACCAAGGAGTACTTTCATGATTAGTGTCTCTGATCTAAAAAGTAGAAAGCAATCAAGGACACGTCGTTTTATTTCCAATATCGAATTTGAAACGACAAAAATCCGGCAATCTTTTCATGTTTTTACGGTCAGAAAAGGGTTGTAAGAGGACCGTCTTTTAATTCCGTTTTAACGAGTTTAAAAGAAACACTCGGCAATATTTTCATGTTTTAGGAGTCTGAAAAGGGCTTAAAAGAGAACTCCAAGGTTTCACTTTTTCGTAAGTTTTAACGAGTTCGAAAAAATGATAAAAATGTACTCATGGTTTTCACTTTTTCGTAAGTTTTAATGAGTTCGAAAAAATGATAAAAATGTACTCATATGGCCGACTTTCAATTTAATTTACGAGCAGGAAAAGACGGAAAGAACTCGGAATTTTCATTTGTTTTACGAGAATGAAAGATAGCAAAATAATCTCGAGATTTTCATGAGTTTAACGAGTCTTGAAAATAACTGAAATTGACTCGAGATAGGTTTCATTTTTACAAAAGCTTGAAACAGAGAAAAACTTTGCTTCAAAGTAGTTTCATTTTTACACAAGCTTGAAACAGAGAGAAAACTGTGCTTGATGCCCCCTAAGCATAACTACTAGAGCACATGCCCCCCAGCTTCATTTCATTCAACTAAGTACAAGCTGGATGGAATGAAGGTTCATGTACGAGATCATTTGAAAGACTCGACCTAAAACTGTAAGAAAATTATGCAAAATACTGAAATAACTAACCTAAATATACAACTTAACATTTATGAGATCTTGTCAAACTCTTGACTCAAGTAGAGGAGGATTTGTTTCATTTTTTAACAAGCTTGACACAGGAAAAGAACTATGCTCGGATTTGGTTTCATGTTTACGCAAGCTTGAAACGAAAAACTATGCTTGTTATAAGTTCGCATGCCCCCAGCATAATGACGCAAATCAAGGTACATGCCCCCCAAGCTTCATTGCATTCAACCAGGTGGATGAAATGAAGGTTTAATTTCGAAATCTTGGAAAGAATTGTGCGAGTTGTTTCATTTTTTAGTGAGGTTGACACAGGAAAAGAACTATCCTCAAAACCCTTGTTTCATTTTTTAAACGAGCTTGACACAAGATAAGGAACTATGCTCATAACTACTTTCTACAATCTACTTAACAAAAAACTTTACTCTAATAACCTTGATTCATTTTTTAATGAGCTTGTCACATGACAAGGAACTATGCTCTAAAATCCTTGATTCATTTTTTAACGAGCTTGACACAAGACAAGGAACTATGCTCATAACTACTCTCTACAATCTACCTAACTAACCTATCCTTGTTTCATTTTTTAACGAGCTTGACACAAGACAAGGAACTATGCTCAAGACTCCTTGTTTCATTTTTTAACGAGCTTGACACAGGAAAAGGAACTATGCTCAAAAAGTTCGCATGCCCCCAGTATAATGATGCAAAGCGAGGTACATGCCCCCCAGGCTTCATTGCATTCAACCAGATGGATGGAATGAAGGTTTACTTGCAATATTTAACTTGAAAAGGGAGTTGTTTCATTTTTAAGGAGGTTGACAAAAGAAAAGAACTATCCTCATACCTGATTCATTTTTTAACGAGGTTGACTCTGTAACAGGAACTATCCTCATAAACCCTACTTTCTACAATCTACCTACATATCCTAAAATCTACCTGATTCATTTTTTAATGAGGTTGACTCAATAACAGGAACTATCCTCTAACACCCTGTTTCATTTTTTAACGAGGTTGACACAAGAACAAAACTATCCTCGTACACACTGATTCATTTTTTAACGAGGTTGACACAGTAAAAGGAACTTTCCTCACAACTGATTCATTTTTTAACGAGGTTGACACAGTAAAAGGAACTTTCCTCGGACAACTGATTCTTTTTTTAATGAGGTTGACACGGTAAAAGGAACTTTCCTCGGACAACTGATTCATTTTTTAACAAGGTTGACACAGTAAAAGGAACTTTCCTCGAACAACTGATTCATTTTTTAATGAGGTTGACATAGTAAAAGGAACTTTCCTCGGACAACTGATTCATTTTTTAATGAGGTTGAAACAGTAAAAGGAAATTTCCTCGGAAAACTCTATTTCATTTTTTAACGAGGTTGACACAGGAACAAAACTGTCCTCATGCTATCCTGTTTCATTTTTTAACGAGGTTGATACAGGAAAAAACTATCCTCGTAGACACCTGTTTCATTTTTTAACGAGGTTGGCACAGGAAAGGAACTATCCTCGCCCTCACTGATCATGGCTTCCAACTGGAAGGAAGACATGTCAATGGACACACCTTGATCATGGCTTCCAAGAGGTCTTCATCAGAAGGAAGAATACTTCTTTGGAAGGAACACATGTCAAGGGACTCAAAAGGGATAAGAACATCGTGTTCAAGTAATCCCATAGAGCTTTCCATGTCAATTACCGGATCTAAATCAAAGGAAGATGAGCAAACAGTGAGAGGCTCACTTACATCGGTAACTGAAAACATGGGACCAGTTGCCACATAATTAACCCGTGGCGGGGTAGATATCACTTTAGAATCAAGAAAATTTAGGGGTGTCATATTATTGGTAGTTGAAACAAGACTAGGGAACGAAATCTGGTCTACAGTCACAATACTGCCATTGTGAGGGAAAGACATCACGCGAAAGAGTTTCGATACGACAGCTTTCATTGCATAAGCATAGTCTCGCCCAAGGAGTAAATTGAAATCCAAGGGACCTCGAACTACCATAAGATCAATACAGACAGTTTTACCTTCCAAGGTAATAGAAAACTTAGGAAGGATCCCTAAAGGTTCACTAATGGTTATGTTAAAAGCTTTCAGATTCTGCGTAATAGGCGCAAGCTGAGGGGAACCCAAAGCTTTCCAAACAGTTGAGGATAAAATACTAACAGAAGCACCTTCATCTACCTGAGAACGTTGTATGTCCTTACTACCAGCCTTGAAAATGATTTGGAAAGGGATGGAGGAAGGAAGACGAGGTTCTATCAGTCTATTCCAATCAAAGGAAAAGACCTTAGTACTTGGAGGGGGTTCTGTAGAAACAGGTGAAATGCCCCCCGGCATAGAAGAATCTGATGTAACAAGAAGAACCTGAGCGGTATGAAGTTCACTCTCTAAAGGGAAAGTGGGATCGACCAAATGTGAAATTGAATCGACCACTTGATCAACTAATGGATCATCAACCTGAGTGACATGAGTTTCACTCTCCAATGGAAGAGTGTGATCGACTGTACTTGAAATTAGATCAATCACTCCGTCAGTTGATGGTATGTTGGGAGAAAGTTTATGGTAACCAGTTGGAAATTCTTGCTGTGGAACAGTAAGTTTTTCCAACAATTTTGAGGCTTCATCCATGTGAGGGTAAATGTGAGTTTGATGACTCCCTTTGCATAACTTACAAGGAAACCTAACTTTACCCTTTTTCCCAGGAACCTGACTATCACTGGTTGATGGATCAATGGAAAGTTGATGAGATTTTTCTGACCAAACTTCCAAGACCTTTGGAATACCAGGACAATTGATAAGGAAGTGGTCACCCTTACAAAGCCTGCAAGGGTATTTGGGTTTACGATGCATGTTGGAGGTTTCCTCAACACAACTAACACTTACAGCGATGGCTGGTTGGTTGACTTCTTTCTTATCTTGCTTCTTCTTCTTCTTCTTCTTCCCTTTCTTCTTCTTCTTAGACACCTGGTTACTAGCGTCAAGGCTGTTACCAAGCGAAGAAGAAGAAATGGAAGAAGAAAAATTAGGCGAAGAAGGTAAAGGGTCAACAGAAGGTTGGTGATGTTGAGATGGTGAACTCTGTTGAGGTGAAGCATTCGGTTGAGGTGGAACAATTGGAGTATTTTGGGCCAACGAAGTTGAAAATAACCATATCGGTAATCCTATTGTAAATCCAGGTAATGACAAAGTAGCCATATAAGGAGGACCAACATTTCCAAAGTAAGGAAAAGTACTAGGATTCTCGTTAGGAGGGGTTCCCAGGTTGGTAAATTCTGGAACATTTTCCATTATATTCAACTTCAGTGAATTTTATTAACAATTTAAAACTAAAATTAACAATTCACAATCCACACCTAACAATTAAAATTCACAATTCACACCTATGGTCTCTAAAAGTAAAAACAAACAAATTAACATGCGCTATCAGATCTAGGAGTCAAACCACACACAAACAGTAACCTTCCGGACCGAAAACACTAGTTGGTGATGAAATCCAACATCGCAGAATTCAATACAGAAGTGGTGGGTGGAACAGTTACCCCGGCAACCTGCTTTAATGAATAGACTGGCACAAGTTCCTCCACTTTAACTATCTCGAGTGAAGTGAACCCCCCAGAAAATCCAAGTGAGTCTAGCCGACGTCTGCTCCAGGTACAGTGGGATCTTCCCTCCACTGTCACCTTGGGTAGAACCCTAAAGATAATAGTCACTAAGGTCACCAACAACAACAAATATACCTGGGGGAACAGTCTACGATCCGATAGCACGCAAGGGCAGAGTAACAAGCTCAATCCCCTTGCCGTCTCCTTGACAATAATCCAAGGTTTACCGACAAGTGACCCCAGGCTCCTTGACAATGGTCAATCCGAGGTTTACCGTTTGTAGTACATGCATATCTGGCGTCATTCCCAATGAAGGAGGATTGATTCCCTCACTGGTTCGGACACGATCTCGTGCTTCTCCTTTAAGAGGAGCTTTCCCAGAGTATAAATGTAACAGTTGGATTTATCATACCACAAGATAAGCTACTTGTTTGGTTTTACTGTCTTGGAGAGTTAATTACTCTCCTACTCCAAGACACTAGCCTAAGCTATGTTGGTGTATCAGAGCCCTAGAAATGTAAAAATTACTAGATGAATTTTAATTAAGCGCTGTGTTATTAAGGCTATTATTACTCAAATGGGTAAATGGATATGAAACCAATGGTGTTATGACCCGACTCAACTGAATGCAATCGAATATGATAATGCAATCCTTTCAATTCGATGAATCCTAACTAGAGTAAGGAGAGAGTTTCCATTCACTTCCAACAATGCAAAAAATTGATCACTAAGAGAAAAAATAAAAAATTATCTAATGCACTAATTTCATCAAGAAAAACTAATGCAAATCAATTCCAAACAATTTTTTATTTTTATTTTTATTTTTTATTTTTTGTGTAAATTCAAATCAAAGAAAACTGATCTAAATCTATGATTGATTTTTCAGAATGTAAACTATGCAATTGTAATCTATGCACAATTCACTTGAAAAGTATGCAAATGTAATCTATGCACATTTTTCATTCATATTCTGAAAATGAGAATTCTAATTATACAAATGTGATCTATGCAAGAGAATTCTCAAACACAAGACGATTCTAATGTGATCTAAGAACCAATCAAGTGCAAGTCGAGAAAATTGGGTGAGAGTTCGAAAGATCAAAAAATAAAAAAACTCAAAGGCGATTAACACTCATACACAATTTAGCCCCCCCCCCCGACGAATGAGGGGGAATTTTTTTTGCAAAAACAAAAGCAAAAAGATGCAAAATTGTAAAAAGACTGAGACAAACCTCCAAGTAATGACCAAAGGAAATCAAATTAAGAATTTCTCAAGAAAGAGACTCAAAACACCCAATTGATAAAAGCTTAAAGCAGGAATGCCAATGAAATTAACCAAGGAAAGATTTTTGACAGGGAACAAGCAGGCCTGGGCAGTGGCTAAAACTTATAAACAAATCCTAAACTAATAAAAAAGAGAAAAATTTAAAATTTCTCAAACTTTTGACAGGGTACGCAGGTAGCCTGTTTACACAGGTGCGTCCACGCTCTGTGCACAAAGCAAAAGTGCGTACAAGTACGCACTGTGCTTAACTCAGAGGGTGCGTACCTCTCCCAAAACTATGAAAAATAAAAACTAATTCAAAATTAACTAAATCCACCCAATCCCATAGTCATCAAGTCAAAAACAGAAACGAAATCAACGTTTCTCAAATCAAAGTATCAATCAAAAGAGAAATCAATCAAATCCATGGATTCCCCAGTGGAGTCGCCATTTTGTCATGCGGAAAGAGTCAATTTTGCGGACAAAACCGACCTCCCTAGAAGCTAAGGCTTTCTAGTGACAAACAAGACAATTAAGCACTATCTTTCCCTAAATATGCATTTAAAATACAAGCAACCGGGTGTTTAAAGCATACCTTTAGTCCAACGCTGCTTGTAGCAGTCCAGCCTCTCCGATCCAGATGAGCTCCTCCTTCTCCTTGAATCCTGCATTCACTAACAAGCAAACGATTACATAGCACCTGAATAACTCATATAATAAAACATATTCATCATAAAGACCAAGGATTATATGAAACAAATTATATATAACAACTTGTTGAGAAAAATGAACTTCATTGTATTAATTGGAAACAAAAGAAACCATTACAACCAGTGCCTTGGTGTTGTGCAGGTCCCTCCCAAGGTCCAACAAGAGTTCTCTTTTACTTTGATCAGCTCACCCACTTCCAAATGAAGCTAAGAAAGGATGGGAATCTCTCCTCTCAAGCTCTAAAAGGGAGTCCTAATTTCAGCAGCA
Source organism: Pinus tabuliformis (assembly GCA_031772625.1). Taxonomy (NCBI): domain Eukaryota; kingdom Viridiplantae; phylum Streptophyta; class Pinopsida; order Pinales; family Pinaceae; genus Pinus; species Pinus tabuliformis. The sequence goes on along the minus strand of CM062818.1, from coordinate 442,499,958 downwards.
TCTACCCTTAGGAATGTTCAGCTTTTCAACCTCTCCTCCCTCTGGCCCAATGTCTGTATTTATAGTGCTTTGGAGGAAGTTAATCAGGTCCACCATGAATGGGATAAGCCCCTCTTTCAATGGATAGCTCCCCTCTTCATGGGATAAGTTCCTCTTTCATTGGGATGCATGAACCATCTGGAGGCGCTCAATCCACGTCAAACCATCTTCTAGAATGCTCTAGATTCGACCACAAGTAACTTTTTTGAAGTAAAACTTGCGCCTTTTGACCTTTACAGGAGTATGCACCTACCCCTTTATAGACAGAGCGTACAAGTACGCAGGTATTATGAACTTGAGGTGCGTACACGCAGGTAAGGGTAAGAGAAACTGCGTAACCAGAGTTATATTGACTTTTTAAAGACTTTCTCTCTTTCTTGGAGTTTGACATGAGGAGCAGAGGTATAAGACTTGCCAAGGAGGACAGTATGACAGTTGCTGGAGCCATACTGACTGCAAATAGTCATGGTGACAAATTTTAGTGTAACAGACCTAGTAGTCCACAATTGAGTGTGCGGACCCCTACAATTGAGTGCGTAGGGCGGGTCGAGTCTATAACCTTTGGAGAAGTAATAAAGAGAAGTTTTACATCATTTTTGTGTATCTTTTTTCTATTTTGTGCATTGAATGTATTAGATATAAATTTCATTTCTATCGTTTATATGATGCGTGAACTTATATGAATGTGTTGATAAAGTGAATATAAGATAAAGTATTTGTTTACGCGAAGATAACTAACTGTTATAAGAAGATAAGTAAGATCCGCAGTATAACTTGGGGAAGTAGTGCAGATCGCTGCTAGGGCAGCGTGAAATCACCTCAGCCCTTGGTGAGGGCTGCGCGAAGGTGATTATAACAGATTGCGAAGGCCTCGCAGGTCAGGATAGTGCACGAAGTGACCTGCGCAAAGGTATTCATAGTTGGACTAAACCGACCCCTCAGACATCTCAAGGGTGTGGAAACTTGGTTCCAACATCCCCCCATACTGCTTCGGGTGGGACCTCAATTCGTGCTCCACGGGCTGTTGCTGAAAGGGCTAGTAGTGTAGGGATTTGTTTGGCTAATTAACTACGAACCTAGGTCAAGCCCCCTCAAGCCAACAATGAAGAGAACTCAAAGTATCTTTTTCAGTTTAGTAAGAAAGGAAAAATAGGTAAAATAACTGCTCATTCCTTCTTCATAGATTTAACGAGCCCGAAGAAGGGAAAAACCCAGGGATATTTCGATTTAAGAGCGAGAAATGGTCCCAAAAAAGCAAGTGCTCTTTTTGTTGCCATAGATTTTTAAGGAGCCCAATGATGAAAACTCGGGATTTTTCAGTTTATCGAGTGAGAAAAGTACCTAAAAGAATGCTTGGATCATCTTCATACGTTTTTAATGAGCCTGAAGAAAAAACTTGGGATTTTTTTCAGTTTTATGAGCAAGAAAAAAGTTCCTAAAAAGAATGCTCAAATGATCTTTTTCAGTTTAATGAGCTAGAAAAAGAGCTGCTCAGACCGTTTTTGTAGGTATTTAACGAGCCCAATGATGAAAACTCTAGGATTTTTCAATTTAAGAGTGAGAGAATATTCTAGAAAAGAAAATTCTCATTGAGAATTGCATGCAACGATTGTTGCCATTCATTCCTTAAAGTTATTTCATCAAAAAAGCAAAATAAAAGCAGCGATTTCTATCAATATGGGGTCATACATGATAAAAATCATGGGGAATGGACTACTTCCTCTTTAATGACCTCAACTAAGATAAGTCATGTCTCCAAAATAAATATAAGAGAGTTCTTGAGCTTTCACATTCACCATTTTCACTTATTTGAGAGCTATGAGAGCGTTTTGGAACCAAAGAGGAGCAGATTTTCCATGGACGATTGTGGGAGATCTAGGTGACAATTTGACATGTCGTTAGTCCCAGGTAGATGCCAAAACCTTAATCTTTGCTTTACTTAACCTTTTTTAATCAGTTTCTAGGGTGGATTTTTGCAGATCCAGGGAGCCCTAATTCAGTGTTTGCACATTAACACCCTCTAGCAGGCTTGCAGGGAGCATTAGATGCACTTTACGACCTACTAGAGGGTGTTAATCCTCCCTATGTACCACTAGGGGGAGCATTGAATCATTAGAGCACATTTTAAAACTTCGGGTAGTGATTTTAGAAGCTTTTTTGCCCCATTTTGACTTATTTTTGGGTTGTTTTGCACAGGTTTCGAGTCATTATGAGTAGCCTATGGAGAGAATGAGCCCTTGACAAACAGAAATTGTTGATGCGAAATGATCCAAAATGCATACTTGCATTGGGCCACTGTGGTTTGATAAAGTATGCGAAGTTGGACTTAATGAAAGGGCAAGAGGACTTGTTGAGATGGATTATCCAGCACTTGGATGAACATGAGCAGGTGTTCAGGATTGGAGATCATGATTTTCCCATTGACCACGATGATATTTACTTTTTGACTGGTTTGTCGTGCCAAGAAGCACAAGAAAAATTGACCGGGGATAGGCCTAATCCTCGATCCACCCTAGGATTGGTTCAATCTTACTGTATCCCTGAGAGTGGACTCATTAGCAACAGAGTCCCCATAGAGAGGATTAGGTCCAGATCTATGAGGGCCATTTTATGGTTGATTGTGTGTTTTGCAGGGTCAAAGAGTCCCCACGTTGCAATAAAGACCTAACTATTGCTTGCAGTTGACTGTGTCCAACCTCAGATGTTCAACTGGTGTGAAGCAGTGCTTCGCCAGTTGAAGGCAGAATTGACTGCATGCAAGACTCGAACCCAACAGAGTTTTGGGTATGGCACTCTCATTGTCTCATTCATACTTGAGAGGGTACCTGTTATGTGCCCGAGGATGGGCTTAGGTTGCTTTCAACTGAGGGAGCTGAGACAGGGGCGATGGTCATCACTTGATCCTCGCACAAGAGGAGGACCTATCTGACAATTCTTCAAGGAAGATTTCTTCGAGTGGCTTCATGGCCAAATTGTGATGATTGACAACTATGCCATGAGGGGATGGACTTCACCAGTGACCCTAATTTCACACTACCTCCGAGGACCAACTAGGGTCCTCAAGATCAAAATGATTTTTGAGACTACTTAAAGTACATTTACGCTTTTGAATATTTATGTTATGTTTTTGTTGATTTTATGGGTGAACAAGTACTTATATGAAGCTTTTTTCTTGACACAGATGCAGCACTAGTACGACCTACAGGCAAACCTTGCCATATGAGGTGAGGAGGCCAACTACCTAATGGGGGGGGGGGGTGATGTTGATAGTACTCGTGAGGTTCCGAGGAACCTTGAGGGCTTGAGCATGTGTGTGCCCCCCCTCCTATAAGGGAGATCCCTGCTCATATGCAGCAGCACACAGTTGGTGTGCCTGAGCGGTGTCTAGTTCCTCTTCGGAGGATAGCTAGAGCAGTGTTATCATTTCATGAGTAGTAGGCTCTATTTAGCAGGTGCTTTGGCATAGCCATAGGGTGTTTATAGCTAGTCTTATTAGCCACTTGTACTTAAAACACCCAAGTTTTGGAATATTTTGATGTGAAAGACTGGATTCGATATATATATATATATATATATATATATATATATATATATATTGGTATTTTATGATGTAAATGTTTTTTAAGTGCTTTTGTAAAATTTTGACTCTGTAAATATTTACTTTTCATACATGTATCTATAGTGAATGAGACAGATGCCAATCTAATAAATAGTTTTCCAATGAATCAACAACTGTATTAAATTCTATAGGAATGTGTTCATATGTGATAACTTCAAATTGACATCCAAGAGTCGTACCCTTATATAATTACATAACAAAATTGGATTATGAATGTGATAATTATTTGTCAATTGCATAATAACACGCTGAGAGTCTAACCTGACCACCAGATTGGAGATGTCCCTTGATGATGCTTTAGTGAGAAGTGAAATTATGGACATGTACTCAACAATATTGTTGGTGGTAGTACCAAGAAAGACTCCCCCAAAACAAAACAATTCCGACTCAGGTGTGTAAATGACCTAAGCAACTGATGCAATGTGCCATGTGTGATGACTAGCACCATCCACGTATCTTATGTATGCTAAGGGTAATGAAGGCATCTGCATTACGAGAAATATGTATGAGACAAATACTTCAATAAATACCAAAATAATCAATCACATCAAAAAAGAAGAAAAACTTATAAATACATAAAATTACAAAGCACATGCCTAGTGTAGTATTAGGCATAATACGTTTTCAGATAGAGCCCATTTCAGGGCTCAGTGAGCAGGACTCCTTCCCAGTCCTGAAGTTCATATGCCCCTTTTTAGAGGGAATTTTTGACAAAATATGGACTAAGCCATAAGGGTTGAAGTGTTCCTACCCCCAAGAGGTAATTTTTTTTTATCATAGAGTAAAACAAGATCTCCCTCTTGGTAAGAACGAGGCTTGAACTTTTTGTCGTACTGGGATTTCACCCAACACTTGTGGGCTTTGAGTTCCAATTTGGCATCTTGATGGGTTTCATACAGTTGATTTAGGTATAGCAGGTGATCTTCTTTGGCAGTAGTTTTGGGCAAGAGTTCAACGACAATTTGTAAGGAAGGAATCTGACACTCAATTGGTAAAACTACTTCTAGATTGTAAGCCAGTTGAAAAGATGTGAAGCCTGTAGCAGTCTTAACTAAAGATTGATATGCCCATAGCACAGGATATAACATTTGATGCTAGTGGGTTTTATGATTCCCTACTAACCTACGGATCATGGTTTTTAAGATGCCATTGATGGCCTCTACTTGACCATTAGCTTGGGGGTAGTAGGAGGATGACTAATCTTGGCGAAAACCTAGCAGCGATGTTAAGTCAGACATCATGTGATTTTGAGAATGAGACCCATGGTCTGTAATGATCATGCAGGGTACACTGAAGTGACAAATGACCTGATTGAACAGGAATAGTGTTGCGGTTTCCCCATCGGCCTAGAGGGTGGGAAGGGCTTCAAACCATTTCATGAAATAGTCCACAACTACAATAATATAGTTGTGTCTAGCAGAGGAAACGTGGTTTCAAGTTACGAAGTCTATCCCCCATTTGGAAAAGGAGCCGACGGAGATAACCAGGTGCAGTAGGGCCAGAGGAGCACATATTTTATTTGTAAACACTTGACAAGGATGGAATTTCCGAATAGCCTTGATACAATCTTTGAACAAGGTAGGCTAGTTGTAGCCTGTGTGAAAAAAAATTTGTGCAGTAGATATGCCAGAAAAATGACTGCCACATGCCCCAGCATGGCAATCATTTAAGACGTGTTCCGCCTCTTCATGAGTGAGGAAATGTCGAAGCACTGTGTTTGCACCATGATGATATAATGTATCATTAAGCAATAAATAGTGTCACACTTGGTGGCGGATGTGACAACGGTCACCAGACTATAGCTCGGGATGGAACCATTACACTTGGAGGTAGACAAGAATGTCACCATACCGAGGTTTAGTTGTGTCGATAAGATATATAGCTTCATATGGAAGAGGATCGTGGGCTATCTCATTAGGATCGACAATGGGAAGATCCGACAAAAGTTCGGCGAAGACTAAGGAATTTTTCTTCTTGGCAGTAGTGAAAACCAAATCAAATTGTTGGAGGATCACGATCCATTTTGAATATTTCCCTCCAATTACTTGACAAGACAAAATATGTCTCATGGGATTCTCCAAGGTGATGACACTAGTCTATCACAACAATATGTAATCTCGGAACCGATTGACAACAAAGACGACTGCAATGACAGCTTTTTCACATGTGAATATCTGGTTTTGAGCCTAGTCAGGCCTTTCAATAGATAATATATCACATGTTCACTCCAATCATCATGATTTTGAACCAAGACCATTCCTAGTGAGGATGGTGAGGCTACCAGGTATAGAAGAAAGTCACGTTCATAATTGGGAGTGCTAAGGAATGTGGCTGATATAAGTGCCTTTTTCAAGGCATCAAATGATCATTGAGCTTGATCATCCCACATATACAACACTTCTTTCTTAAGTAGGCGCATAAAGCCTTTTGTTAACTCAACATAGTTTATGATGAACCGTCATAAAAGTTTTCTTTCCCTTACAAAAGTTGGAGATGCACAATGGATTGTGGTTTGGGAAATTGAGTAATTTCCTTTACCTTATTGGGATCAACCCTAATCCCATACTTGGAGACAATGAATCCAAGTAAGCATCCATGTAGAAATTTTGAATAATTTAACAAATATTCAATGGAGATTATCCTGATCATGTACTATTGCGGAATACATACACAATACATAAGCTCCTCTACGTTGATCATCAATATAGCAGCATCAATAACAATAAAACATCAAGAGCATTCACACATTAACACAGTATGTAACCCGGGGAAAGCATCTCGCTAAAAACCCCAACTATCTGTATATTAATGATTGAGACCATGTAACATTACAAAGTACAATGCTTATCACAAGCAATCCAGTACCAGCTCCACCTGTTACACACAATACAGCTAAGATATGATCTCCAAATCTATTCCACTGCTTGCCTGCCTCCACTGCTCAATACCTGCTCAAGAATTGAATGAGAATGGTTTACCAAACTCATATTTCACCTCCAAAGAATCACTCACACTGTGTTAGATGTGAGCAGAGGCTATAATATTGGGCAAATACATGAGCAAACTCATTGGCATACTCAATCCCTTGATTGTGAAAATCCTCATGCACAACTATAGTCACAACTGATAGAAATCTGATCCTCTAACACCTGTCCCCGTTGAACTGAACATGCACTGACATGCAACTGAGTTAACTGATGTATTCTGTAGTTGCATTATGAGTTAATAATTAGTTTAAAAACTCATCATTAGTCTATTTGCAGTTAGACTAACTACAACTAGTTTAACCAAGTCAAACTGAACACAACTCCATCAACTCCACAATCAACTCCACCAAACTCAACTGATTGAGTTCTAACTAAAGTCATGCATGCAACAACTCAACTGACTCATAAGAAAAGCGTACTTCCTTCTGACAGCTGCATGGGCCACATATGTAGCTCAAACTGAAGTGCTCCAAGAGAATAAGATCAAGTTTATAGTCCAAATATTATTATGAGACAATAATATTTGACTTTTCTATTTTGGACAACCAGTCTAAAAATAGACTTTGATCACTCTTGCTGTGATCACTCTTGTTGTGGTCACTCCTACTATGATCACTCCTGCTGTGGTCACTCCTGCTGTGATCATCCCTGCTGTGGTCACTCCTGCTGTGATCATCCCTGTTGGGATCCAAAAATAGAACTTGCGCCATAATTTGCCTGCAGGCCCACTTAGTGAAGGCGACTCTTTTCACTAAGCTCCATCATCTTGTTGCAATCTCAACACTCCCTCTTGACAAGATATGGATTATCAGCAACCCCTATCCTGCCTCAGTGGTACTCCAATTTGCTCTTGGTGAGAGCCTTCGTCAGAATATCAACATCTTGATCCTCCGTTGGAATGTATGAAAGCAACATGATCCTCCGTTGCACACAATCTCTGATATGATGGTACCTGATGTCCTTGCTACCATATACTCGGCCTCTTGAGCTCCCTGCACAATCTGCATCCTCCTGTCTGTACCAAGATCCATATCCCGATGTGCCTCTCAAGTAGCGCAATACATGTTTTCCCACCTTCCAGAAGAGCTTGGTAGGCTTAACCATAGCTTGTGAAAGCTGGTTAACTGCATAGCATATATCGGGTCGTGTATTGACCAAATACATCAGCGACCCCACCAATTGTTGATAAACAGTGGCATCCACTTCTTCTCCCGAAGTGGCATCCTCCTTCCTCCAACCTCCAGGAAGAGGAGTATCAACAGGCTTGTAGCCATGCATGTTGAACTTCTCCAGTATCTCCCGAGCATACTTGCCCTGAGAAACAAATAGTCCACCACTGCGCTACCATATTTCCAATCCTAGGAAATAGTGAAGGAGGCCCAAGTCCTTCATCTCAAACTCTGTAGCAAGATCCTTCTTGCATGACAATATCAATAGCTCATCACTCGTTAGAATCAAATCATCAACATATAGTACAATGATAAGCAACTTACCCTCCACCACAATCTGGCATAGGTTAGGATCCGCCTCGCTCTTAGAGAATCCAAGTCTTCTGAAATAGCTGTCTATTTGTGTGTACCAAGCACGTAGTGCTTGCTTCAACCCATACAATGCTCTCTTGAGCCTGCACACATGCAACTCACTGCTAAAGACCTCAAAGTCTTCGGGTTGCTCAATGTACACCTCCTCCTCAATGACTCCATTGAGGAATGTAGTCTTCACATCCATCTGATGAATGTTCCATCCCATCTGCGCTGAGAGAGCAAGAATCGTCCGTATGGAAGAATACCTTGCGACAGGTGCAAAGGTCTCCTCATAATCGATCCCCTCTATCTGTGAAAAGCCTCGGGCAACAAATCCTGCCTTGTACTTCTCTACACTCCCGTCAGCTACCTGCTTGACTTTGTAGATCCATCTCGAACCCACCACTGATTTCCCTTCCGATCTAGGAACAATCTCCCATGTACTATTTCTGACAATAGAATCATACTCTTCCACCATGGCGTCTACCCATGTGGGATCCTCCACAGCTTCCTTGAAAGAGGATGGCTCAGTCACAACACACTTGCTCATAAGAGCCATGTATCCAGTGTACCGATCAGGTGACTGTCTCTGCCTACGTTAGACTGTAGGTGGTCCTACAACTTTCTCTACATATTGAGCCAGTCGCTAAGCTTCTGTCAAGCGCTTTCACCCTCTGATGGTTGGCGCTGCATGAGTGGTCTCTTCCACTCCATGAACCTTGTCCTGTGGCTGATCCACATCCTGAAGCTCATCCTTAGGAACTAATAGCTCCTCATATTCATGCAAGTGTAGCTCCCTCTCAAGCAAAAACTTCATGGCTTTCTCCTCCTGAAATTTTATATCCCGTCGCACAACAGTTTTACCACTGTTTGGAAAATACAAACGATAGTTGTGGGGCGTATCAGTGTATCCCACAAATATCCCAACCTCTACGATCGGCTCCAACTTCTTCCTGGAATCCTTCATCACATGCATGTAAACGTTAGCACCAAAAATCCTCAAATGAGAAAGATCAGGCTTCTTACTAGAATAAGCCTCCTCGGGTGTACTCATGCCAAGTATCCTATGAGGACAACGGTTCTGCACATAAACTGTTGTATTGCATGCTTCCGCCCACAAGTGAAGGGGTAGGCCCTGATCATGCAACATTGCCTGTGCAACACCCACAATCGTTTTATTCTTCCGCTCAGCTACCCCGTTCTGTTGTGGGTTATGGGGAGCTATGAGCTCTCTACGAATCCCTTCTGCCTTGCAAAAATCCTTGAACTTGTCCGAGATGTATTCACCACCATTATCACTCCTAAGAGCCTTCACCTTCTTCCCCGACTCCTTCTCGACCAATGCTTTGAATTCACAGAACTTTGAATATGTCTCGCTCTTCTTCTGCATGAAGAAGATCCAGCACTTACAAGAGAAATCATCAACAAAAATCACATAATACCTGTGTTTTGTTGTCGAAGCAACTGAGAAAGGTCCACACACGTCTGTGTGAATTCTCTCAAGGATCATCATGGCACGACTCTCCTTCTCGTGAAAGGTGGCTTTCACAAACTTCCCCAAAGTACACCCCTTGCACTGATCTGACTGCGCAAGTGTGCCTTTAGGAAGCCCTGTAGTGATCTGCTGCAGTATCTTCAAGGCTCCATGGTGAAGGTGACCCAATCTCCTGTGCCACAACTCGCCATCATCCCGGCTCACCAATCCTTCTGCCTTGCCTGCCATTGTTGCGCATCCATCGACATGCAACTGTTAAAGTTTCCTAACTCAAACCCCTATCTTCCAGGTCTCACCAGTTGTCTTGCTGCGCAGGAAAGCCTTTCCCTCGCTGAAAACAACATCATACCCCTTGTCTTCCAACATCGCCACTGAGATAAGATTCTTCTTCAATCCTGGAACATGCATGACTTCCTTCAATACGAAGGGTTTACCAGATTCCCTCTCAAAGGAAATGGTACCGATACCAATCGCACTGTATCTACCATCATCGCCCATCTCGATGTGCACTCCAAGATCTTTGTCCTCCAGATCAGAGAACAAATCTCTATCTCCCATCATGTGAAAAGACGCACCACTGTCCAAGAACCACACCGATCCCATCACACTTGAAACCAAGCATGCAATCAATGAAAAATCAAGCTCAAACTGCTAGGCTAGAGCCTCTCCTACTGCCGATCTAGCAGCCTGCTTGTTCTCCTTCTTCTGTGGACAATTAGTGGCATAGTGTCCATGCTGGTGATAGTGAAAACACTTCACCTTGGACATATCCTGCTTCTTGCCTTTTGCACCAGAATGAGAAGCTTTCTTGTTCTTCTCCTTCTTTGCTTTGGCAGCCAAAGCGCAATTCTCTTCATTAGATACCTTTGATGAAGATCCATTCTCACCTTTATTATTTTTGAGTTTATCCTTGAGCGACAGGTCACTCTTGTTTTGGAATAACATTTGCAATCCGTTGAAAGAGATTTCAACAACACTGCTGCAAATTCGATTTCCACCAGCTCCAAACTCAATCGCCTTAGATCTAAGATTCATGAGAACACAATATTTCTCGTACAGAGATTGACTGTATGGTCATTCACCGGATATCTCACCTTCCAAAGGAAGGATGAATCTAGAGGCTACCTGGCCCGATTACAGACTTTGCCTAAAGAAATAGAATGTAAACACTTCCTGAATAGTAGATCTAATGATCAACAACTCTGATACCATGTAAAAAACTTTTCTACAAATCATCTAGCTCTGATACCATGTAGGAATTTTGAATAATTTAACACATATTCAATGGATATTATCTTGATCATGTACTATTGCGGAATACATACACAATACATAAGCTCCTCTACACTGATCATCAATATAGCAGCATCAATAACAATAAAACATCAAGAGCATTCACACATTAACACAGTATGTAACCCAGGGAAAGCATGTCGCTAAAAACCCCAACTATCTGTATATTAATGATTGAGACCATGTAACATTACAAAGTACAATGCTTATCACAAGAAATCCAGTACCAGCTCCACCTGTTACACACAATACAGCTAAGATTTGATCTCCAAATCTATTCCACTGCTTGCTTGCCTCCACTGCTCAATACCTACTCAAGAATGGAATGAGAATGGTTTACCAAACTCGTATTTCACCTCCAAAGAATCACTCACACTGTGTTAGACGTGAGAAGAGGCTATAATACTGGGCAAATAAATGAGCAAACTCATTGGCATACTCAATCCCTTGATTGTGCAAATCCTCATGCACAACTATAGTCACAACTGATAGCAATCTGATCCTCTAACACCTGTCCCTGTTGAACTGAACATGCACTGACGTGCAACTGAGTTAACTGATGTATTCTATAGTTGCATTATGAGTTAATAATTAGTTTAAAAACTCATCATTAGTCTATTTGCAGTTAGACTAACTAAAACTAGTTTAACCAAGTCAAACTGAACACAACTCCATCAACTCCACAATCAACTCCACCAAACTCAACTAATTGAGTTCTAACTGAATTCATGCATGCAACAACTCAACTGACTCATAAGAAAAGCGTACTTCCTTCTGACAGCTGCATGGGCCACATCTGTAGCTCAAACTGAAGTGCTCCAAGAGAATAAGATCAAGTTTATAGTCCAAATATTATTATGAGACAATAATATTTGACTTTTCTATTTTGGACAGCCAGTCTAAAAATAGACTTTGATCACTCCTGCTGTGATCACTCCTACTGTGGTCACTCCTACTGTGATCACTCCTGCTATGGTCACTCCTGCTGTGATCATCCCTGCTGTGGTCACTCCTACTGTGATCATCCCTGCTGGGATCCAAAAATAGAACTTGCGCCATAATTTTCCTGCGGGCCAACTTAGTGATGGCGACTATTTTCACTAAGCTCCATCATCTTGTTGCAATCTCAACAATCCAGACTCGACAAAGAAAACACATTTATGAGGATTCAGACATATGTTATAAAACTAAAACCTAAGAAAGATAACTCTTAAATGATCTAGGTGTTGTGCTTGCTGCTTGGAATGGGATGGAAGGTCATCTAAGTAAGGTTGAATGATATGCCTGATATTGTGAAATGCGTATTCCATGGCCCTTTGAAATTTTTCTCCAGCATTCTTTAAACCGAGTGGGAGTTTTCGATAAGAAAATATTCCCCATGGGCAAATGAAGGCAGTTTTGTGCTGGTCTTTGGGTTTTATAGCAATCTAGTTGTAACCTGACAATACATCCATGAATGAAAATGATTCACAAGTGGCACAATCATCGATGATTTGGTCAATGAATGGTGTCAGATAATTATCCTTTGGACACGCTGTGTTCAAGTCTTGATAGTCGACACATACACAGATGGTTGCTTGTTTCTTATCGATAGGAACCAGATTGGAAACCCATTCCGTTAAGGGAATGGAATAGACAGAACCAGTGCGTGGGAGGACTGGTCGAAGCCTTTGGCGGATAGGTTTAACGTTGTTGTATGTATTGATCTCATGCTCGACAATAGATAGATCTATGTCGGGCATTTCCTTATAATACCAAGCGAATAGATCGTGGAATTCCTTAAAAAGATAGGTGAAGCTTGCAATTTCCTCAGGATTGCAATCTGCTCCAACCTGGATGTTTTCCATGATGCCTGTCATGACATTAATATTGATGAGTAATGTCTTTGAAATATTGCCCATGTTTCCTTCCAAGTCCAAAGTTTCAATAGTCGTATATGGTGAGGAAATGATTTCAAGTGCGTTAGGTGACAGGATTTGAAGCGGCATCATGTCTAAATCAGATGTCGAAACATGATGGTGCGAGTCCTCCCAAGGTCACTCTTCTAAACTCATGATCTCTCTAATAGCTTCGTCCCTAGGTAGGACCTGATTAGGGGATAGAAAGAAGGAGTAGTTACGGGAGGGGTAGTGGTACCGTTGGCCATGACCAAAGTGACTAGAGACTCGAATGTAGATTGAATGGCCTGGTAGGCCAATTTAGCTAGTGACAATGGCATTTGTTCTCTGTAAGTGTCAATGTCTGAAGGGGCTGGTAGGATCAAAGGATCGTTAAGTTTGTGAGAAATGGATGAAACCATATTGACTATTTTTGGAACCGCTGGCGGAAAAAGAGGGAAACAACCCATCAGGGAAGAGCCCTTCAGTAGACTGGTACCAATACTGACGTAAGAGTTAGGTACACCACCCACTAAGTGTATTGAGCTACTTGGTAATGGGGAATAATCAAGGGTGCAAAAGGACAGCTAGTCCACTATGACTACCTTTCCATCCAATGGAAATAGGGTGATGTGAAAGACAATAGACACAATGACAGTCATGTTGTAAGTTCAACTGTGACCCAACAAGAGATTATAGTCGAGCTTTCTATCTACGACTTCGATGTCCACCGTTACTATTTTCCCATACAAGGTGATTGGGTAGCTAGCTAGGTAACTTTTTGGGATGAAAGTGTGGCCGTTGAAAGCTTTAAGGGAAGTCGACAGTGGGGATAGGGTTGGAGAACCCAAAGCGAGCCAACTTGAAGCTGACATTACGTAAGTAAAATCACCTTCGTCAATGACAATTCTATGTATACCTTTACCTTTTGAAAATAGTTGCACTTGAAATGAAAGCTAGTGAGAAAGGGGAGGTTTACACTTTTCCATGTCGAAAATTGCAAGCATGGAATCCTAAGGGTTGATACCACCAATGGCCAAAAGCAGAGCTTTCCTTTGTGTTGGACATGTTTGTAATACTTCGAGTGCCAACATAGGCGACGGCGCTTGCACCAAGTCTTCTACAATGTTGTAGTTTTGGGTGGCACGTGCAGATGTATTGTGCGTTGTGTGTCAAAGTGCCCCTTTAGGGGGGTGAATCATAAGGTCAACAACTAGCCTTTCGATATGAATATCATTAGGCAGTGGTGGGTTTTGACTTGAGGAAGGTTCCTCTGCATGCATGATAGGAGCTCCATAAGATTTGGCTCTGGTTTGTAGGTCTACCATTTCAAAGGTGTAAACAGTAGAAGGTCCTTCACTAGCTGAATGATGTTGCGAACCACCATTGCCCCCTTCCAGGGGTTGGGGTTGGTTTGCAATAAGGTGTTGCTACTGTAGAGCAAGGAAATGATTATTCAGGATAGTGGGGTTCTTGTCAGTATCCTTTTTAGCAATGAAATCTATGCACTCCTAAAGATGCTGGAAATGATAGGTCATGTGGTCTTAGGCACAGATTTTGCAAGGGAATCTGATGGTTTTATCCTTTCCATCATCAGAGGGAACAACTACCTTCTGCTTGGGGTTATACTACTTTCTTGACCACTCTTTAGAAGGAGCGGTCTTTTTCTTATTCTTCTTGTTCTTACCACTAGGTTTTTGTGTAGACTGCACAAAGTTGATCACGGTGGTAGGAAGAGTAGTTTATTTGGTATAGGGGCCCATTGACATATGGGAAATGTGACTGCTGAGTTGTTTTACAGCAACCCTGGAGGTTGCACCAATAATCCCATTGGTGTGTGCTCCAGGTTGGTAAGTAGCAAGAGCATTGGAGTCATGAGGGGCATTGGGAATTATGTCATATAGAGTGCCATACTATGGATGTATCAGATCTAAGTGCTGAGCATGATGAAGGGATTGGTATTCTATGATTGCACCACCTAAGGTGACATCCTTAGTGATTTTGGGGAGTAGAGACTTGCAGAACCAATCCACTAAGAGATAGCCTGGGAGGGGAGCTTTGAATAACCTCTGCCTACATCTCCATTCATGTATATGATCAAAGATGTGGGTGGTGGTATCCTGACGTAATGAAGTGAGGAGTTCCATCCTCATTTCATAGCGGATGGGTAGCTCGAAGTGCTTTAAGAATTCCATCGCTAGAGTGCCAAAGGTATTGAATGACGTGCAAGGTAACTCAATGTACCACTTGGTTGTGTTGCCAGTAAGGATGCGAGGAAAAAGATGTAATCGGATACTATCATCCACCATGGAGTTAGAAACACACCATATATGATAGGTGGTGATGTGTGTACCCGATGCCTCTCCTTGTTTCCCTTCGAACTTAGGGATGTCTGTCAGTATTTTATGTGGGATTGGAAACCAGATTAAGTTATGATAGATGGGGTCATTTGTAAGTTTGTACAAGTCAGGGATATCAAGTGTTGCCAAGAAAGGTAGAGTGTTTTATGCCCCCGAATCTAAACAAGGTGATGGCATATGACTTGAGGATCCTTACAGTCCTCCCATCGTGTTGTTCCCAATATTATACATAGGTTGCATGGTATAGTAGGTGCCTTGGGGTATGGTATTGTAATGTGGATTTCAATAGGGATTGTTAGGTTAGGGGATAGAAGTGCCCCTAGGATAAGCAGTGCCCCCTTGACTCATTTGAGGTTGTGATTAGGGTGCCCCCATGGATTGATTGGGACCTCCTTGAGGATTCCCGCTCGCCACAGAACTAACCATAAGTCCTTGACTAGAATAAGGAGTGTTCATGTCAACTAGTGACTGACCATGCATGCCTGAAAATGAAGGGGGAACTATTACGCTCCCGACCTGTATATGCATATTGGGAGTGCCCCCAAATACTTGAATCTGGGGGTTTGAACTATACAATGGATGCCAACCATATTGTTGGTTGAAGGTACCTGCGCTAACTGTGCTATATTTAGCGTTATAAGGAGCATTGTATGTAGCACTTGTCAAAGGTATAGGGTTTGACATGAAAGGGGTGGAACCTGGAATAGACTTGGTTCCACTCGTGGAGGGTGTCATGATAGGGGTTGAACCTGGGACAAATGGGATAGCAGGGTTCGCCATCAAAGTTGTGGTATTGACTGTCGACTGGGGAAGTGGTGGGGGACCAAAACTATCCAAAAAGTCCCACGACTCGTTAGTCATCGACAGGATGGTTGGAAGTGTTCCAATTGAAGAAAAAGGAGGTATAGATGCAATGGCAACCAAGAGTGGGCCCAACAGATTCGTGATCAGAGTATTGTATGGAGGAAGAAATCCTGCAGTAAAGAAATCTTCTAATAAGCTTGAATCATTAGATGTCCAAACTAATTCTGTGTGAGATCTCGGAGACTGATTTCCCAAAGATGGGGAATCTGGTTCACTAGAGCTCAGTGGATCCTCCACTATGAGTGGGGGAAGTCCTAACAGTCTTTTATATTGACGACGAGGGTTGGATGCAATCACGGTGGCTGATAATTTTTACTAGTAAATTTTACTGAGATGTTTATTAAAGTCTCAATGATAACACTTTGGCACCTAGAAAAAAATAAAAAATACACTAAGTAAATCAATCAACAAGTAGAGGGAAATTACCTTATCTGATAAGCACCGATCATTGGAGATGAAACCTAGTATTACAATGAATAACAGAGAGAGCTAGCCAAATGTACAGTTACGGTTACTCTAGAGCTTCACCCAAACCTCAGATTGAGGAGCCAAGTACTCTCATGAAGATGAGCACCCTCCCAAAAATTGAAGATAGAGTAGTTCCATCTGTGTTAGGTACCAAGGAAACCTGCACCAATCACCTTGTGTTAGTCCCTAAAAGTATGGCCACTAATGATACCTCAGATCACAAACACTACTGGGGGGACATAGTCACAAATAGTACGTTGTGTGGGCAGGATACCTGAGTCCCTGACTCAGCTCCGATATCCCCGATACATAGAACACCCAAAGGAGACGCAAAAAAAGGTGGGCTAGCTTCACCTATAGTCTGATGTTGTCTCATATTTAGCTTCACTTTTACTGCACTAGTCTCGGTAGTATGAGTGCAGAAGGATTTCTCTCTTTAATGACACTAGTTTTGGTGTATGATCTTGGGTAGTTTACTCACACTGCCTAACCCAAGATCCTAGCCTAAAATAATGTATGTTTACTTTAGAAAGAGTTGTTGATTGATTTTATTAGGTAGATTTTAAGTGTACTTTGTTAGAGTCTTCGGTAGGGGTGTTGATGTATGAGATTTTATGGGACTCTGACTCAAATCATGCAAAAACAATGCTTGTAAATTTTCAATTTCGATGAATAAGTTGCTTCTACAAAGGGAGATTCATTCATATATCAATATTCATTCCATGCATCCTATTTAGTACAACACTAGCATAACCAACAGAACTTTTCAATGCTCACTAATAACTACTGAAACCAAATAATGCAGATCTAACAAACAAGGCAGAAAACAAAAAAAAAATCATTTTTTCTTTTATGAAAATAAAAACTTTAAGAAGGAAAGCTATTTTCTTACAAAAAATTGTTCATGACATAGATCAGCCAAAAAAAACACATCTATAGATCCCTTATTAGTCCAGAAGCAAGTTTCCCAACCCTTTGAGGTCACAGACACTGCTTTTTACCAAAAAATGGGTGACTACCACTTTGTGCTAGAGGCCACAGAGAGTTACTGGTGGCACTAGCGCTCTGGTTGTGAAGCCACAGTGCTTTATAAAGCTCTGTTTACACAGGTAACCTGCGTTAGTGAGGAACAACACTTCAAAAAATGGCTATGGGGATCAGATCCAGGGCTGAGAAATGAAAGAAGAGTGTTGCAAGGTCCTAAGTGGTCATAAAAAGAATGAAGAAGTACAGGAAGGTCTAGAAGACGGAGAGATCTAGAAACTTTCTAGGATAACCGAGAACTAAATTGTAGTCCCTAGTGGAGTCGCCAATTCTGCTATAGGGATTAATGCATGGTGTATGAAAGATGATGGAACCCTCAAGGGTCTTCCCCGGACCCTTGGCAGACTATAAGATTATCTGCAGCTGTCACGAAGATACATCCATGTCCATGTTCAACAACTAACTATCAAAGCGAAACAAATTCATTACCTTGAGCCTTCATGTGGATTTGCTAGAGAGTGTAATGCAGCTAGGCGAAAGTCCCTTGAGCCGTCTCCAAATCAAGTCCTGCACATAGAAAAGACAAGCGTAATCACAACATAAAACCTTGATAATCACTTCATAAACATACAAAAGACATCTAGTTGCACATATTAAGCCACTCATGCTAAAAGGCATTGAATAAACATATAAATGAATTATAGTACCAACATCATGGAGTGGACAGTACAACTTTAGTTCTATATTAATGTCGAAAGAGTGATTACAACCATTGGTTGCATCAGTCTTCTCTTACCCCTCCAGTGCCTCTCTCTCCCACCCTCCTTACCAACTTCTTATGCTTAATTCTGAGACTCTACTCGACAATCAAGTAAGTTATCCTTTCAAATGATCTGACCTCTTTCACAATAGCCCTAGCTCTACTTATGTAGCATGTGAGGTTAGGGTTGCCAAGTTTCTCCATGAGTTTCCTTAGGTAAAAGAAATGATGTTGCCATTCTTTTGAGCTCTTTCCCATTTGCATACTCCATTAGGATTAGTAATCCCCCAAATAGGTCAAACTTTGATGTTTCCTTGCTTTTCTGAGTTGATTTAGGAGAGAATATAGGGATATTTCTTAGTCAATCCACTCCTTTGACCCTTAGATCCTCATTAGGGTTTACTAACGTTGTTCCTGAGGTAGTAAGTAGAGTTACTTGGGTCACTAATGCAACCTTAGGCTTACTGAGAAGCTTTATAAAGCAGGTTGCTAGTGTATAGGCAGCGTTAGCTTGGAAACAAGGCTTGTGAACCTGGTCATTGCTTCAGTCATCATGTCTTTCCCCTTTGAGCTGATGAGGAGGTCATTTTACTCTATAACACCAGTAGGCTGCCAAAGAGGATTGTGCAATTTATGGAGGGAAGGTTGGCTGCCCTCCAGAAATGCGCAATTTTCAAGGGGAAGCTACTTAGCCTATAGTTGGACCAAGTCCAAGTGAACAGCCTATGAGGGGAATGGATCGACTGTGATTGATAGGCTGCCTTTGTGCGAGGAAAACACTAAAGCTTGAGTACTTGACGAAGAAAGACAAAGTGATGTGAAAGGTTGGTAGGAGGCTCCAAAACAAGCTAAATAAAAATTTTGGAGGGTGGTTGTACCCGCTACAATAGATCTGTAACTGAGAATGGATTTGTTGTACTCCCAAGGTCACATCCTGCAAAGGAGTTGCATGCAACCTCATCACAATTTTTAGGGATTTTGCTTGAGTTCCTATCTTCTATTGCAACAAATCAATCCTCTGAGGGGGCAAAAGCGAGGCTATAAACCACTCAAGATGCTGACCATATGTGAGCTGCATGTTAGATTTGCAGATCATGCATTTCAACCTTTGATCTAAATCCCAAGGCGTCTCATCAACCCTCATCATGATATCCTTAAATCCAAATATTGACTATGTAATAGCCCTGGTGAAAATTCCATGTAAAAATATATAAATACCATGGATGATGGGACATGTATTCCATGCTAAATGGTGGGAAGGACATCCTAGCGGGTGTTCATTGGGTTGTTTATGGTTAAGGAAATTGGCAAAGACAATGGTTGAGGCACTAAAGAGGAAAAAAGGTATTTTGGAACATTTATTTATGAAAATAATGGAAATTAGGAGAAAAGGAAGGTAAAAGGTCACACATTGCATGTGAGGAGGAAATTGAAGGAAAATAATGGAAAATGAAGAAAATAGAGGTCTCATTAATAAAAAGGTTTTTGAGGATCAGTGGTGAAGACTTGATCAGTTCAGTTTTCAATCTCTCTCATTATTCTCTCTCTCCCTCTCATACTCTTGGTTACTTAGAGTTTTCTTAGAGGGTGTGGCATACTTGGATTCTTGGAGCAAGGAGGAAAATGAAGAGAAGGAAAACGCAAGAGGGCATCAACATCAACAGCTACATCAGATTTTCTTGCAAGTATCGAGTTGCATGTATGATTTCTTCACTAGTTTTGGCATGCATGGCACATGCATGTGGTTTCTTGGTTATGATCATTCATTGGAATGAAGGATGGTTGAGATTGACAGTGGATTTCATAGCCTTACAATTTCTTGGATAGCCATGGTGATTATGGGTTTACTTTCATTGCTTTGTTTTTGTTGGTTCTCATGTTTCTCTAGCTTGGGTTGAGTTATTAGTCCTAGAATCCCTGGTTGAACAATCACTCTGGAAGCCCTATAATAGCTTGGGTTGAGTTACTAGTCCTAGAAGCCCTAGTTGAACAAATGCTCTGGAAGCCCAGTAACAACATGGGTTGAATTACTAGTCCTAGAAGCCCTTGGTGGGTTGAGTTACTAGTCTTGGAAGCCTTAGTTTGACAAATGCTTTGGAAACCTCGTATAAATTGTGGGTTGAGTTACTAGTTCTGGAAGCCTTGGTTGGAAAAACGCTTTGGAATCCCTGTATAAGCTGTGGGTTGAGTTACTAGTTCTGGAAGCCTTGGTTGGAAAAACACTCTAGAAGCCCTGGAAGGCTTGGATGGGGACCAATGTGATGATGGTGTTTGGTGATGTCCGACTGTGAGGTGGAATCACTATTTAGTATTTGATGGGTTGAGTGGATGGCCTCTGGAAACCTTGGATGAGTTTTGATTGATGTGTTCTATGAGATCCCACATTCATGCTTGGAATATGGCATGGGGGTGAATGGTTGAAGAGGGATTTGGCTCAACCATTCTACGATCGGGTGGAACGTGGTAGTCCCATCTTCGATTGGTTCATTGCATTCATTAATGAGAAATCCATTCCCTAGATTTTCATGTGTAAAGGTACTGATGTATTTATGGATTTGATGCCTAATATGTTTATTGTTGGGCATGGAATACCCCCAAGCATGTTTTGGGGCTTAAAGCCCAAGTTTTGACCAAATCTTGTTGTAAAAGCTCTACGAATTCAGGCATGTAGCACGAAAGTATGATAGAGTCACAGGGTTGTCCACCCTAGTTTTGTAATGTAATGTCGGCTGGATAGACTTACCCATGGTCCGCGGACCATGGGATTGTATAAATAGAGCAAGATAGAGCAAGGCTCTAAGTGTAAAGGAATAAATACTAAGAATGAGAAGTCTAAGTGATTGAGTCGAAGTGTAAAGTGTGTTTGTGGGTTGTAGAGTAGGAGAAGGCTCCGCAACTATGTGCATAGAGGCCTAGTAGTCCGCAACTGAGTGCGCGGACCCCTACAGCTGAGTGCGTAGGGCAAGTCGAGTCTGTAATCATTGGAAGAATCAATAAAGATAAGTTTTGCTATAATTTTGTGTATCTCTTCTCTAGTTTAATGCATGATTGAGTATAATTTACGAGTTTACTGTTTATTTACTATGCGAACCTGTATGAATGTTTTATATTGTTAAGTATACCTTAAGATAATTAAGTAGGCGAAGGTGCTTAGGTGATACTGGAAGATAAATAAGACCATGGGTAATAGTGCAAAATGCGGCATAGTCCCCTAGTTAGGGCTGCGCGAAGGCGGGGTATCAGGCCGTGAGGAACAAAAGGTGCGTGAAGCAACTTATGCGCAGGGACAAACAAAGGACCAGTCGAACTCATCAAACATCTCCAGGGTGAAGAAACCTGGTTCTAGCACCCTCCCATGCTACTTCGGGTGAGACCTCAGTTCGTGCTCCGGGGACTGTTGCTGAAAGGGCCAGTAGTACAGGGAATTATTTGGCTAGTTAACTCCGAACCTCAGTCAGGCCCCAACAAGCCAACAAATGGTTCCGTTGCCGGGACTAGGATCTACATAGAGATGTCTGATGTTGTATCACTAGAATCCAACAAATAAAGGAATTGAAGAGTGGTTGGATAGAAATATTCATGAGTTCCCGATGTAGGAAAATAGGAATCTGTGATTATCAAAGGAAGAGTGGTTAGATTGCTACTTGTATATGGAGATCCATGAAATTTTCTTTACATCCTTCCCTACTGAGTTGTATGAGTGGATCGTAAAGCTAACAGATAACCAAGGAAGGTGTAAACTCGACAAGCCTATTGTGTGGACTCTATAATTGGTGAGTAGACTAGAAGAATTGGAAGATCAGATCGCGCGGTTGTCGATCACTGGCTTGATCGAATCATAGGAGGATTCATCACTGAATTCGCGGCAGATACTTTAGTCAACTATAGCGAGGCAGAACGACACTTCCTCAAGGAACCGCGAGGTAAGTACATTAAATATTTTAACACTTGGACTAAAATGCTACTATGTGAAAAGCAGGTTATGCGATTAAATTGATGTTTGGGGCTATGCGAAGTGGTAAAATCTATAGAAATGAAGGTGGAACAGAACTAGAGACTAGCCCCCTGATTTCACCTCCACGAGGAGGTGAAGAAGAGCTCACAAAGGTCTCACCAAGAAGTGCGATCAATCTAATAAGGAAGAGAATTCCGTGCATACCACCCCCCCCCACACCACCACCAGTTTTACTGTCTTCACCCCCGACTTTGCCCATCCCACCTCTACAACCACCCTGAAGTAGTATGGCCAGTGCAGTAAAGCTACTAGTGTTCAAGGGAGTAGGGAATGAAGATCCAAACCAATTTTGGTTTGTGGTAAAAGCTATATGGGAAGCATAGGGTGTCACAGATGAAAATATAAAGAAGACGACATTGGTTAACGCTTTGCAGGATTGCGCATTGACATAGTACATCAAGAATTCCACTGAGAACCCTAATTCAGGGATGTGAGACATCCAAACTACGCTAAACAAGGAATTTAGTAGGCCAAAATCGAAAGCACAATCAATCATTGGATTCAAGGAAATCACAATGCTACCAAGTGAAACCCCGCAGGAGTTGGACCAAATACTGAAGTGCACTATTCGTGAAACGAACATGACCTTAACAGACGGGCAACACTACGAATGATTTGTATCATCATTAACACCGCATCTACGGAACGCACTGTCGCAACAAAGGCTAACCACTCAGGCTAAGGCTTTGGAGGTCGCAATGAGATTTCACGAGACTCCGATAAAAGATCCTAACCTGGGAGTCCAACATATTCACGTGGAGTTGAAAAACTTGTGCCTTGAGATGCATAGCTTGAAACAAGATAGGACGACTTGTCCAGAAGTGCGCAAAGAGGTATGGTGCGTAAAGTGAAAGGGCCAGGGGCACGACAAGGACCACTACTCTGTGTTTGCGAACTACCTCATGGGAGGAGGACCAATGCCATTGAGACTAGAGGTACAAGTAGGACCAAGCACGATGCCTACATTATGGTGCGTGATTTGTTAGATAGGAGGAAAACATGCTATAGATAACTACGATCTACTATAGAAGTATAAACAGAATTCCCAACAGTTATTCTATAATTTCTGCAGGTCAGTAGGCCATGACGAGCGCACTTGTAGAAGTTATGAACTGATGATGGATCAGACTCCTACCTACAGAGTTCAGGTTGAAACACAGGCCCTCAATCAAAATGCAAGTATGGTGCGCACTGGATTTCACGGGCATGGATGAGGCCGAGGTGGAATGGGACCAGGAAGAGGTCATAGGCAGCTGATATGTTACAATTGCGGAGGGCCAGGACATTATGCCCATGATTGTACAAATCCAATGAGACCATCATGCTTATATTGTACACAGTTCAATCATGAGATAGAGGACTGACCAACACTAATAGCGAGGTTGCGGGATAAAGGAGCACTCCAACCTCCCTCAACTCAAAACCTGCAAATGATGAGGTATGAACCACGCAAGGAAGACCCTAATATAAATATTGTGCTTTAGAGTGGTATTATGATAGCGGATGACAAAGGCAAGCAGCCTGAAGAAAGTACCTGGGTTCACAAGGCTCCAACGAAGGAACCATAATTTGATTTGGAGCGCATTAAGGAGTCCTTCATGGAATCTAAGAGGATCTTAGCGGATGCCTCGACTTTTGGAAGTAAAGACAAAATAGAGCCATAAATGGACCCATCGATGCTCACTATGTTCTTATAGGCTTGCATGAAATTGTTGCGCGATAGCAAGGCTGTAAAGGGGCTGCAAGAACTCATAACTAGATGCACTAGGACTGCGCCAAGAGAACCACGCATACTATGGAAGCTCGGAAATCGCACAACATGAATAGGAAGGGAGATGAGATTGACCATGCAGATCAGGGAATATGACATGGATCAAGTGATTCTGGATCTAGGATCGGATGCGAACATCCTGCCAAAACAAAAAATGGATGTGCATGGGTAGGCCTGCGTTGCAATGGTCTCCTATCCAACTATGAATGGAAAACCAAAAAAAGATCCTACCTATGGGGAGACTGCAGGGAATCATAGTAGATATCGAAGGAGCAAGCACGCTAACATATTTCGAAGTGATAGAGATTGTTGATGACAACAATCCCTACCCTGCACTACTAGGAATATATTGGGCCATTGACATGAATGGAGTGATAAATCCAAAGAAGCATAAGATGATTTTTGAGAAAAATTCGCTACGCATAGTGGTACCTTTAGACCCTGTAGAAGGATCACGCTACACAGAGCCAGTGCACGACCACGACATTGACGATGACTTGGACTGTATCTACAAAATAACTGCATGGGAGTAAGACTTGGTAAATCCAACTGTGGATGGCCAAATCTCATGGGAGTGTGAAATCTCGTGCACATCAGATTCTGACGAGGAGATAGAATGATGGTAGAACCGGTTACACGAGGTAACCACGCTCAACTGTAACATGATGATGAGATCACTGCGATGTGTAACAATAGAGACAAGGGATTTTCCTATGTACGATGGGTTAGGTGAAGTGGAGGAGTTCCTGAATGAATTTGAAAGAGAAGTGTCAGAACAAAAATGTTTCAATGCTTTGAAATGAGTACTGTGCGCTACGCCAGCAAGGTGGTGGGGTACGCACCAGACGAGTTTTGACGATTGGCGTGAATGCAGAAGGATGATGTGCATGCATTTTGGGAAGCCTTAGATGCGATTGAAAGACAAGTATGACGGACATGATGATCCATGTGCACACCTTGCAAAATGGAGAAAGGTCGATGGGGAAGAGCCACAACCTGAGTGGGTGCACCTATTCTGTTATACCCTGGATTTTATACCCATGAATTGGTATATAGAGATGGAGCTCCGCCATGGCACAAACGAATGGGATATCCTACGTGAAGGATTCCTATTAACCTTCACATTTGAGGATTTTTGGTGGGATATTGTTGATGATGTGCTACAAGTAGTAAAAACAAATATCTTAAAAATGCCCCAAGAACTAGTGGAAGTTCTTCAGCCTGAATGGGCGACCCAGCTAAGCTGTGCGCTAGTGTGTTACAACGTAAACATTGAATAAGACGACGAATATCCCTGAAAAGTTAAAATTCTAGAAACTGAAGGCTATCACAAGGTTCAAGTACCATTGATTGAAGACCCCGACATTACCGCGCCAGTAAAAACGAAGAGGTGTACATTGGTATGAAGGATGAACCGAAGTATGCAACGCTTCATGACTATTGGGATGATGCCATGGTGGATAAGGTTGTTGAGTTACTCCGAGAGTACAAAGACTTATTCTTGACCAAGATAACAGACTTAAAGGGGATCATTGGTGATATAAAGATGATGAAAATCACCCTAAAACCTGATGCAACGCTAGTTAAGCAGAGGCCTTACCGCTTGAATCCAAAGTACAAGGAAAAGGTCTGTGTAGAATTAGACAAAATGCTCGCAGCTAGAATTATCAATCCAGTGGAAGAATCCGAATGGGTAAGCCTTATGGTAGTGCAAGAGAAGAAGCAGAAAGGCGAGATAAGAATATGCGTGGACCTTAGGAAATTGAATGATGCCTGTGTGCATGAACCATTCCCAACCCCATTCACAGATGAAGTATTAGAAAATGTTGGCGGGAAAGAAGCATAATATCCTTTCACAAACAGGTTCTCAGGGTACCACCAGATCAAAATCGTGCTGGAAGACAAGAGTAAGACCACCTTCATGACTGAGTGGGGCTACTTTCAATACACTGTCATGCCATTTGGGTTAAAGAACGTGCCAACCATCTTTTCACACATAGTTTTTTCCGCATTCAAAGAATATATCCACAAGTTCCTCGAGGTCTATCTGGATGATTGGACTATATTCATATTGATTAAGCACCACGTAGCAAGCTTACGCTTGATGCTGGAAACTTGCTAATGACACCAAATCATGTTGAACCTTAAAAAGTGCACATTCCTCATTCCCTTTGGGAATTGTTATAGCTCCAAATCTCACTCTTGATGTTTGTGAGGCTGCACTCAAGGCCTAGGGCAACCCCTCCTTCTAGATCTGGTCGAGATATTCAAAAAACAGTGTTTTACTCCCTATACGCGACATTACCCTGAGCTAAACGTGAGTGTACGCTAGTCTGTGTATACCCAACCCACGTATATGTCTTAAAACACTTAAAAAAAATAAATCTCCTTAATTTCGGGCAGAGATCGTGGGTTTTACCTGTTGATTTCCTATTAGTGCCCGTTGCCCAACTATTCCCAACGAATTCCCAACTAAAAAACTACTTTGGGAGAAGTATAAGAAGGCTTCAATGGGAAGGCCTAAGGGAGGAGAGAAGAGAGAGAAAGATCACTTTGCTGAGATTATCCCTGACCAGGTCTGAAGATCCTTGTGCTTCCAGCACTTCCCCCATTTACAGGAAACCCTTTCTTCCTTGTGTTATGATGCCTTTCTACTACTTGAGATATCATGGAGTAAGTCATCGAAGGAGTTTGTTGAAGGCTTGAGACTGGACGAATCTGGAGGATGGTTCTGCTTGGAGCCTGCGAAAGGATGACTCAGGTGAAATCATTCCTTTCTGTACTTTAGTTATCTATAATAAAAGAAACACTTGTCTTGTTCCTGATATTAATCTTCTTCATGTTTATGATATCAATGTTATGATTCACATATGACTGGTTGTTTTAATTATATAACTAACTACCTTTCCATATGTTATGAAGATGATTTCTTTATGATGATTGGTCCATATACTGCTATACTTTCTTGAATTTGTTGGCATTATGGCACAGGTTTGGAGCTATGGCACAGGTGTTGTCCTTGATGGCAACTCTCTTTGGCAACAGATCTATGTTCAGGCTTTCAGAATGAAGGAAATATATGCAGGTTCATCTAGGCGAAGTCGCGTATACACGCGAGTTAGACGTTTCAAAGGCGTGTGTGCGTATACACGCACTTTCATGCAAGAAAAAGCGCGTATATGTTGGAGAACTTACCTTTGGTCCGTGGTAGTTAGTCATTGGTATTTAAACCTATGGTTTCAGACCATAGTACCTCGTCAGAATTGTTGATCCCAAATATTAGGTCCGTGGTATTGGTTTATTATGGTTTTTCACCGTGGTATTGTGGAAGGCCTAAGACTATAAAAGAGGAAGGAGATCATGTGGCAAGGAATCATCTGAATTATCATTGAATATCTAATAAAGTACGAGATCTGAAATATTGGTGATTAGCATTGTGGAGCAGATCTGGATCAGAATGAAGGAGGAACCTTAGCGAAAAGAAGGATAAGTTCTATTGATGGGTCATAATCTCTTGGCTTGAATGATAATATCTTTGCATGATTTTGATCTGTTATATATGGCGCATGCGTGATCTATAAATCTGATAATCTGGGTTAATCAGTGGCTGAATATTTGAAAGAGTGAATTATCTTTTGTAGATCTGTACTTAGGTTCATTTCAGCTAAGGAGCATATATATGCAGGTTCAGTGAAGGAAAACAGAATATATGCAGGTTGTTCCATATGAAGAAGCGTATGTATGCAGGTTTCAGGCTATTAAAGTTGCATATATATATTTTTGAGTTGTGTTTTTGCTGCTTCTGTTTATTACTGCAGTGTTCTGGGTTCAGATTTGGTGTGTGGTACTATTACTGCGATCTGGGTACAGTCGTCAGAGAAGTGTTTATGTTGATTCATTTTTGATTGGTGAAAAGGTGATTGGTTGACGCAGAAATTCTTGATGGTTGATTGATGTTATTTGTGGATCCAGTCTGAAAATTTATGAAACGTGGTCCCTGAAATAAAGAGAAGGTTGTAGCCTTCTGTAGGCCAGCACCTACGTACTAGGATCTTGTCTAGTACAAGAGCTAAGGGGGTTGTAGCTCCCTTCCAGGAGAAGCTGGAAAATGAGAGAGGGTTGTAGCTCTCTGCAGGTTGCAGCCTGCGTATTGGTAAAGGACTGCACCAGTACATTTGTAAAAAGAAGTTTCTAACTAAAGAGAAGATAGAGACGAATTGCAGCAGGTGGTTTTCACCCACATTGGGTTTCCACCTTATATCTTGTGTTCTTGTGTACGATTGTCTTTCTGCTCTGTTTTACTGTTTCTGGTTACTGGTTATTTGCTTCTGAATCACAGATTAACAATCAACATCAGAAAGATAAAGTAAATTAAAAGTTTGCATTATATACGCGGGTTTTATTCTGCATAGTTGCATATATACGCGGGTTTAATTAACTGAAGTAGCGTATATCATTTGATTTTGAAAAAGGAATATTTGACTTGATAATACTGATTCACCCCCCCCCCCCCCCCCTCTCAGTATTATTTCCAACAATTGGTATAAGAGCAGGTCCTTTAGAAGAATCTTGATCGCTTGAAGGAAGATCATTCATCATGAGCAACTACGAGAGGGAAGCATCAATCAGGCCACCAATTTTTGATGGGACAAACTTCATTTATTGGAAGGTTAGAGTTACTGCCTATCTTCAATCTCTTGGTACAAAAGTCTGGGATATCATAGATACAGAGTATACTTTTCCATCAGCAACTCCTACAGATACGGCTGAAAAGAAGAAATATGAAACAAATGCAAAGGCAGTCAACACTCTATTAGGATGCCTATCTCAATCAGAATTTGTCAAGGTAATGCAGTTTAAATCCGCAAAAGAGATATGGGACAATATTGTTCTGAGTTATGAAGGAGATGATCCGGTAAAACGAGCAAAACTTCAAACCCTCGGGATTCAGTATGAAAATCTCAAGATGTATAATGATGAAAGTGTGGCTAACTATTTTCTTCGTGTATATGAGATTGCTAATTGTATGAAAAATTTGGGTGAAGAAATAAAAGAGGTTGTTGTGGTTGAAAAAGTTCTAAGATCTTTGTCCCCTAGGTTTGAATCTAAAGTTTCTGCAATAGAAGAAAAAGAGAATCTACAAAGCCTTAAAATGTCACAGTTGCACGGAATTCTAACTGCTTATGATATGAGGAAAGGAGGTCCATCAGACAGGAGAGAAGCTGCCTTCAAGGCTTCAGGAAAAGGAGAGTACTATGAGTCAAGACACGTGTCAGAAGAATAAGAAGAATCAAATTTTGTCAGAAATCTTCAACGAGGTACTGGATGGTTCCGAGGTAAGTTACCTTTCAAATGCTTTGCTTGTGGAAGAGTCAGTCACTATGCTGCCAAATGTCCTCACAAGGATAAGATTGACAAAGGGAAGGAACCTGTTAGATGGAACAAGAAATAGAATGCAACTAAGAAAAGTTACTACACTCATGAAGACAGTGATGGCCTATCAAATAGTGACGAAGATGAACGAGGTAATGATTATAAACTTTTAATGGCTTTTGAAGATGATGATTACATGGATGCTATAGATATGGATGACTTTTATGAAGAGATTTCTAGACTCAAGGCATGTTTAGAAGAAAAGAATGTGATCATTGATACTCTACAATTTCAACTTGATGAAAAAGAAAAATCTCTTGAGAAGTTAGAATGTGAAATTGTTGGCCTTAGAAAAGAAATTGAGAAAACAAAGGTTCTTAATCTTAAGTTTGTTAAAGGATCTGAAACTTTGGATGAGATTATCAATGTACAGCGTTCTCCACTAATCAAGACAGGTCTGGGTTACAATGGAGAAACATCTCAAGCGTACACCTCAAAGAGTTATCTTGATGCAGCAAGGAGGAATGAGAAAAATGGAGATCATCAGGTAAAGCAGGGATGAATTACATCAAGAACAAACAGAGACTACCAGATAAACCAAGGGCAATCCATCTTAAGGGTGAATAAAAGCTACAACCAGCCACAGGTAAAAACTTTTCAATTTGCTTCAAGAATGGATGACAATAGAAATTACAATCATTTGGCTGGTAGATTTGATAATCGTAGAAGTTTCTTCAATGGCCAATGTTTCTCTTACCACAACTTTGGTCACAAAGCAGCTCAATGTGTTGCTTATAAGACAATCATGACTAGAGAAGCTCAAAAACAAAGAAGTATGACTAGGATTACGAAAAGGACCTATAACAACTTTTCGACTCTTGACAATGAAATTGAATGTTCTATTTGTAATAACTTCGGGCATGAAGATTATGAATGCAGGAGCAAGTTTCGGCAGACAAAGGAACAAGCCTCAAGCACCAGAACATGGAGAATAAAGGAACCAAAAACATAAATATGTGGGATAGCTTTTTATGCAGAAGGACAAGAAAATCTATGGTACATCGACAACGAATGTTCAAAGCATATGACAGGTGATAAAGAAAAACTTGAATCATATACTTCTTTAGAAAAGGGAAAGAAAGTTTCTTTTGGAAATGATACCCCTGCAGCCATAAAAGGAAAAGGCACTGTTCAGTTGAAAGAAAAGGTCAAAGCTGGAAATATTTTGTATGTTGATGGCTTGAAGCATAATCTTCTAAGTGTCAGTCATATGTGCGATCAAGGAACAGAGGTAATATTTCAATCAAATGGATGTAGTGTTCGTGATCTTGATACAGGAAAAACAGTGATCAAAGGTAGAAGAACTCCAAATAATATATACATATTTGAATAAGGACAACAACAATGCTATTTGAGCAAGGATGATGAACATTGGTTATGGCACCGGAGGTTGGGGCATCTAAGCTTTTCACAAATAAGGAAAGCATGCAAATACCAGGCAGTTCGTGGTCTTCCAAATATCAAAATTCCAGACAACACCATATGAAAATCATGTCAGTTTGGTAAGCAAACCAGAAATAACTTCTGTGAGAAGGAAGGATCAGCCAGCAGGCCTCTTGAACTAGTCCGTACAGATGTATGTGGTCCATTTAGGACAAGGTCACCTTGAGGAGAAGAATACTTTATATTATTCATTGACGACTTCTCCAGGATGGTTTGGTTGGGACTTATGAAACGCAAGGACGAAGCATTCGAAAAATTCAAATATTTCAAAGCCTTGGCTAAAAATGAATTAGATCACAAAATTAAGTGCCTCAGGTCTGACAGAGGTGGGGAGTTTACCTCAAATGAATTTTTCGACTTCTGTGAAGTGTTAGAGTCGGTCTAGTAGCCCTCCATCAGCGATCAAAGCTCTTTGCATTTGCATAAGTAGGTGTCTCATCAGTGTCATCTTATTTCATTCCATTAGGCATGCCATAACCCTGATGGAGGAGATGGTGTCTTTATTCCCCTCTTGGCACTGTTGGATCAAGTTGTTTTAGTCATTAAACTTTTTCAAGGTTATTTGTCTTGTCTTGAGGTCAAAATTTCTAGGTCTAGGGTTTAGGTCTAATTTGTCTTCAAGGTCATGTCTCTGTAGGTCAATAAGTGCCCAGCAAGCCAGAGGGATGATTTTCAAAGTGTTTCTTCGAAAGATTCTATCTTGTGCAGCTAATTTTCACCTTGGATTTAAAAACCCTGTTTTTAAAGCCAAGGTCATTTCTCAAAATTTTGTAAAAATTGTAAAAATTCAAAATGATTCAAAGGACAGCATGTAACCCTGGCTCCCTTGTCAAGATCCCTCAGATGCTATCCCTGCAAAAATTATCAAAGAAAAGCATCAAATCAATCAATTTCAGGACAAAAGGAAACCAAAAAAGTCAATTTTATAAAGTGTCATGGAAAAACATTAGAAAGTGGGTTGTGACATGAAATTTATTCAAAGCCAGGCTATAAAGGCTCTATTTCCCTCCATCAAGCTCCATTGTGCATCCAAGTGATAGAGAAATCAGTTGCAAGAGCGTTTAAGTGAATTCGGTGAGTTTGGGAGGCGTGCGACCCGTCGAGACTGGCGCGCGACCCGTTGAAGGCGCGCGACCCGTCAGGGCACCTCCAGCAGTGTAAAAATTACACAGGCGCGACCTGTTGAGGGCGCGCGACCCGTTGGGTAGTGCGCACGACCCATCAGCGTTTCCTCCACAGAAAATTACCAGTAAGCTGCCAAGCGACCACAAATTGTTCAAGCTTGTCCGCATTTCAAAACAGTTAAAACATCAGATTTCAAAGCAGAAGCAGCAGTACATTTCAGCCACTTTGCCCCTGAAACCATGTCAGAAACTGAAACCGACTATGAGCAAAGTGATGACCGTGAGTTAACACCAGAAGTTGAGCCTGCTCCGGAACATGAAAAACCACTATTGGGCCCGAATGCACGTATGCAAGGCAAAAATGAAGGTGCTCCAAAGACGGCTGGCCAAAGCACAAAAACGAAGAAAAAGGTCCGACCCCCTCCACATCTTGGCCGAGGCTTCCTTGAAAGAATATGGCACTAAATAGCTCAGCCCCAGCACAAATTCCAAGAAATTTTAAGTATTTTGGGTCATTTTTGGTTTTTTCAGGCAAAAAACAGGTTTTGTCCCCTCAACGGGTCTCACCCCCCGCGCGACCCTTTCATTTGGCTACTCCGTTCCGGGAAAACTCAGCATTTCTGGATTTTTCATGAAAATTTACACATGCTCACCCATTTCCAAGATATTTTATGAAGTTTTGGGCCTCCTGAAAGTCAAAAAACAAGCAAAAAATGACTTTCTGCCACATTTTTGACACACATAAAGCAGTCTTGGTAGATTGCAAGTTTGGAGGGGAAAATGACAACCAAATTCAGAAATTCCAATTGGGTTGGAAAGTAGACTCACAGACCTTTCCAACAAGCCTACTCTTGCCTCATTTGGACACATTAAAGTGCACCAAAAGTGCTCTCAAAGGTGCGCAACCCGTCAGGATTTGGCGCGCGACCCGTCAGGAAAATTGCTCAGGATTTCAGCCTACAGCTCAGCAAAACGCAGTTTTGACTGTGTTTGACTTTTTGGAGTTGATTTTTATCCTTCTTGTTGTAAATGATGTAAATTTATGACACTTTTACACTTATGTATCTCTTCTGGAAGATTCATTCATGAGATAGGTGAAAATTAAATGAATGAATTGGTTTCCTAGTTTATAGAGGCAAGTTGTTTTGACTGCCTAGTTTTCAGTGCTTAGTTTAGAATTGGTTGAAACAGCTCCTAGGATAGTGAGCTCGACCCCTAGAGGCAGGGAAAGATGTTAGATGATCTATATTATGTACTCTCTTGCTCATTTTCATGGTTGGACTCTTGAGGGAGAAGCCCTTATTGTATTACTCACTGTATCTCTACAATTTTTGGCAAAGGAAGACCAGGGTTTTGCAGTCCTTTTTGGGATTCTTGTGGTCACATGTATTGATGGTGTGTTTCTCTTTGTACTTGTAAGTGTGTTATGTGAATCATTTCCTTACTTTTCCTTCTGCAAATTAGGCAAATGAAGTGTTAAAGTAGAATTCATGACTGTCATGCTCTGCTTTTAAGTTTGCTTAATATTAATGTTTTCAACTGTTTAAGGGGAATTCAAGGTTATTGCTTGCTCTCCTTAACTCCTCACCATTCATTCTCATCCATCCACCTCTATCAAAGGCATCAATACTGTTTCCTACCTCGCCCTAAAGAACCCCCTGCAGAAACTGTGTCCAATCCCCACACCCAAAATTGCCATTCCCCAATTTTCCACCAAAAACCTAAAAATCCCAAATTAAACATCTTGATCAATTTACTAGCCTAAAATCAGTGTTTCCCTATTGGTCATCTTGCCCATTGAAGATCTTTACTGAGATAGACCGGAGAGAGCCCTCTCCTGCCCCGTAGGGCTAGCTACGAGGCTAAGTGGTTTGATGTTGCCTTGGAGTTTACCTTTCTCAGCCTGAGGTGAAATTCCAAGTGCTAACATGAAGAACATGGAATAAGAAGGGAATTCTCTACATCTAGGATTCCTTAGCAAAATGGAGTGGTGGAAAGGATGAATAGAACGGTCCAACAAATGGCTCGTGTTATGCTTGATGAGTCTAGGACTCCTGCAACCTTCTGGGGTGAAGTTGCATTTGCTGCAGTTGTTATTATCAACAAAACAAATGTCAGAGTGAACAGCACTCAAACTCCTCATGAGCTCTGGTATGGTGAGAATCCTTCGGTAAAGCATTTCAAAATTTTTGGGAGCAAATGCTATATTAAGAATACTGATGAACAGCTTGGCAAACTTGAACCTAGAGCAGATGAAGGCATTCTCCTTGGTTATTCTCCCCACAGCAAAGCATATAAGTGTTACAATAAAAGACTTGGAAGAATTGTTGACAACATTGATGTAGTGGTTGATGAAAAAGGATACATCCCTAGGCAAGTAAATCATGAGAATATCGAAGAGGATGAAGACTACTCTCAAAATCAGATAGATGATGAAGAAGAACCTCAAGAGGCACCTGAGGAGCAAATAAGGATAGAAGAGAAGACTCCATCCAGATATGTTCAGAATAATCATCCAGAATCTCAGATTTTGGGGCAAAAAGAAGCAGGTGTACAAACAAGAAGAAAAATTGCAGAAGCCTCAAGCTATTTGGCATTGCTCTCCTCCACTGAACCACAAAATGTAAGAGAGGCATGAAAAGATGAATGCTGGGTCAAGGCGATGGATTGAGAACTTGAGCAGATCGAAAAGAACAACACTTGGGAGTTGGTTCCTAGACCAAAAGATAAGAATGTCATAGGGACAAAATGGATCTTCAAAAATAAGTTGAATGAAAATGGGGAAGTAATTAGAAACAAGGCCAGACTTGTGTGTAAAGGGTATTCTCAACAAGAAGGAATAGACTTTGAAGAAAATTTTGTTCCTATTGCTAGACTTGAGGCCATCCGAATGTTCCTTGCTCTCTCAAGCTTTCAGAAATTCAAAGTTTTTCAAATGGACGTGAAATCAGCCTTTCTGAATGGGGACTTAGAAGAAGAAGTGTACATTGAGCAACTAGATGGTTTCATCCTTGGGAATGATTCAAATCTTGTATGTAGACTAAAAAAGGCTCTCTATGGTCTTAAATGGGCTCCAAGGGCTTGGTACTACCGTTTGGACAAATATCTTCATCAACAAGGTTTTTCAAAGGGGTCAGTAGATAGCAATCTTTACATAAAAATTGAAAATGACAAATTGCTAATACTTGTTGTGTATGTAGATGATATTATCTTTGGAAGCAATGAAGAAGCTATGAGTTAAAGTTTTTCCTTGGTGATGCAGAAAGAATTTGAAATGTCTTTGCTTGGAGAACTGACATATTTTCTTGGTTTGCAAATCCAACAAAATGAAGGCAGTATCTTCTTGTCTCAAACCAAGTATCTGAAGCAGATTTTGAAGAAATATGGCATGGAAGATTCGAAACCAGTATGTACCCCCATGGTCACAGGATGCAGCCTCAGTGAAAATGATGAATCAGCACCAGTGCATCAACCAACCTACAGATCTATGATTAGAAGTCTACTTTATTTGACAGGTACCCGACCAGACATCATGCATGCAGTGGGAATAGTTGGAAGATTTCAAGCAAATCCAAAGGAAACTCATCTTCAAGCAGTCAAGAGAATCTTCAAGTACCTTCAAGGAACTCAAAACTATGGCTTATGGTATCCTAGAGATATAGATCTCACACTTCATGATTACACAGATGCAGATTGGGCCGGAAGGATGGATGACAGGAAGAGCACAAGTGGTGGTGCATTCTTTATGGGTTCCAAATTAGTATCTTGGTTCAGCAAGAAACAAAGTTCGATTGCTTTATCAACAGCTGAAGTGGAATATGTGGTTGCTGCATCTTGCTGCACTCAACTTCTTTGGATGATGCAGACCTTGCAGGATTTACAAATCACTTGTACACCTATCTCCATCTTATGTGATAATACAAGTGAAATCAGCATTTCAAAGAACCTAGTCATGCATTCAAAGACCAAGCACATACCGATCAAGTATCACTTTCTATGAGAACAAGTGCTGGAACAAAAGGTCAAATTGGAGTATGTTCCTTCTAAGGAACAAGTTGCTGATATTCTCACCAAACCACTGCCCAGGGAGACATTTGAGTACCTCAGAAAGAAGTTGGGAGTAGTTGATGCATCATCTTGCTGTTAAATCGTGTCTGTTTCAGAGAAAAATGGGTGTACACGAGTTGAATAAGGAAGATCCGCGTACATACACCGATTTATGCAGGTTCAGTCGCGTATATGAAGTTCTGAAGAAAATCAGCACGGACAGACTCTGGTTGAAGAGATCCTGATATGGGTCTGACAGAGACCATCTGGCATAGGTTCAGGGGGAGCAGATAATCTTCTAATAATGCATTGTTGGCATTATCCTAGAAGCTTTTGGTTCTAGTTCACAGCTGTGGTTGGTTTTAGGTGGAGTAGAGACAGAGGGAGAACAGAAGGAAATCTTGGTTCTATTCTGAATTGTGATTGGCAAATGTTGTTGCTATCAATTATTGGTGACTTTCATAAGCCTTGTTCTAAATATTTCATCTCTATGTCATGTATCTCTTTTGTGGTATCTCTTTTATGGTGTCAAGGTCATGTAACAACCTATTTTGGTTTCCCCACTATGCCTGGGATGAATATGTAATGAACTTGGTTGTCATATGTAAATTTCTGATGTATCCCCACTTGGTTGGGTGGATGATCCCCACTTGATGGGTGATGGATGTATGTATTGAGTCTTTTGGTGATAGGAAGGTCTTTTATGATGTATAAGTCATGGTTCTTCTTGAAGAACATCTTTTGCAGATCTTGCCTACAGTCAGGGGGAGCATGGTTAGCACAGCAGGGTAGAAAATTCAGCAGGTACTCAGGGGGAGCACAACCCTTTGCCCTTGATGACAAAGGGGGAGAATGACGTTGAGGATGTTGGGTTGCCATCAAGTCCAAAGGGGGAGATTGTTGGCATTATGGCACAGGTTTGGAGCTATGGCACAGGTGTTGTCCTTGATGGCAACTCTCTTTGGCAACAGATCTCTATTCAGGCTTTCAGAATGAAGGAAATATACGCAGGTTCATCTAGGCGAAGTCGCGTATACATGCGGGTTAGACGTTTCAAAGGTGCGTGTGCATATACACGCACTTTCATGCAAGGAAAATGTGTATATGTTGGAGAACTTACCTTTTGTCCGTGGTAGTTAGTCCTTAGTATTTGAACCTATGGTTTCGGACCATAGTACCTCGTCAGACATGTTGATCCCAAATATTGGGTCCGTGGTATTGGTTTATTATGGTTTTTCACCGTGGTATTGTGGAAGGCCTAAGATTATAAAAGAGGAAGGAGATCATGTGGCAAGGAATCATCTGAATTATCATTGAATATCTAATAAAGTACGAGATCTGAAATATTGGTGATTAGCATTGTGGAGCAGATCTGGATCTGAATGAAGGAGGAACCTTAGCGAAAAGAAGGATAAGTTCTACTGATGGGTCATAATCTCTTGGCTTGAATGATAATATCTTTGCATGATTTTGATCTGTTATATCTGGTGCATGCGTGATCTATAAATTTGATAATCTGGGTTAATCAGTGCCTGAATATTTGAAAGAGTGAATTATCTTTTGTAGATTTGTACGCAGGTTCATTTCAGCTAAGGAGCATATATACGCAGGTTCAGTGAAGGAAAACAGCGTATACGCAGGTTGTTCCATATGCAGAAGCGTATGTACGCAGGTTTCAAGCTATTAAAATTTCGTATATATATTTTTGAGTTGTGTTTTTGCAGCTTCTGTTTATTGCTGCAGTGTTTTGGGTTCAGATTTGGTGTGTGGTACTGTTACTGTGACCTGGGTATAGTCGTTAGAGAAGTGTTTATGTTGATTCAGTTTTGATTGGTGAAAAGGTGATTGGTTGACGCAGAAATTCTTGATGGTTGATTGATGTTATTTATGGATCCAGTCTGAAAATTTATGAAACGTGGTCCCTGAAAGAAAGAGAAGTTTGTAGCCTTTTTTAGGCCAGGACCTACGTACTAGTATCTTGGCTAGTGCAAGAGCTAAGGGGGTTGTAGCTCCCTTCCAGGAGAAGCTAGAAAATGAGAGAGGGTTGTAGCTCTCTACAGGTTGCAGCCTGCGTACTGGTAAAGGACTGCACCAGTACATTTGTAAAAAGAAGTTTCTAATTAAAGAGAAGATAGAGACGAATTGCAACAAGTGGTTTTCACCCACATTGGGTTTCCACCTTATATCTTGTGTTCTTGTGTGTGATTGTCTTTCTGCTCTGTTTTACTGTTTCTGGTTACTGGTTATTTGCTTCTGAATCACAGATTAACAATCAACATCAGAAAGATAAAGTAAATTAAAAGTTTGCATTATATACGCGGGTTTTCTTCTGCATAGTTGCATATATACGCGGGTTTAATTAACTGAAGTAGCGTATATCATTCGATTTTGAAAAATGAATATTTGACTTGATAATACTGATTCACCCCCCCTTCTTAGTATTATTTCCAACAGAATTGATTGTTTTATAGGTTGAAGGAGTGAAAGGAACTCCAAGAGGGTTTGGACCTTGGCTAGATCTTCCCAAATAAAGGACCCCCATGTGCACCTCTCTTCATTTAGTTTGTTTATATTAGCATCATGGTTGTGTGGAATGTGTGTTTGTCTATGTAGATAACCTCTAATCTGCTAGGGTATCAACCCAAGACCCTAGGGGAATTTATCCCTTAACAGAATTGGCGACTCCGCTGGGGACAACAGTATTGTTGTTCCTAGTTTGGGTTTATTCAAGCCAATCGGGGCTCAGCTATCTATTTGCTTGCTGTTACTGTGTAGTCTATTCCTGTAGGAACTTGAATTGTAAGTTTGATTAGTTTCTTTAGGCTGTTTTTTTATTTTTATTGTAAGCTTTTATGTAGGCTATTTTTCCAGTTTATAGAAGCGTATATACACATGTTTCCTTAAGTAAACCTGCATATACACATGTTTCCTTAAGCCAAATTGCGTATACATGCAGCTGTGCACCAGCACAGTCACGTATACCCTAAAATTGTCAAGATTTTTCAAATATTTTTGTTTTTGAAGATATGTCTATTGGTCTGAATATGTCCTGAAGAGTTACTTTTTTGTGTCAGTCTTTATTTCTATAGCAAGTTTGTGATTTCAAACTCTCTCTGGTTGTGGAAAGTGTTGGTCTTGTTTTGTTTTGTTGTAAGTGTCATCTTTTCTGTTTAAGCACACAAGGTTTCTTGCTGGGAATCTTGGCTGCTCTGGTCTTCCAGGGTAGAAAGATTTATCTCAATCTTTGTGTTAAATCTAGTTTTTGGTGACCTTTTGTTTGCATGTCAAAACTACACTTTTCTGACCATCTGCTTTTCTTACTTTCCGAAAGTTGTGGATTCGCACTTTCTTGAAAGTTGTTTTTTCAATCTTTTGGTCTTTATTGCCAAGCTCTTGTTGCTGCTTTTTTATTGTTAAGAGCATCTTGAAACACATTTTTGTTGAGTTTTCATCCGCTTTGTGTTGTCAACTTGCAAAGTGTTTTGTTGCCCATTCTTCAATCATAAAGTTTCAGTCTTGTTTAGAGCACTTTTGAAAAGTCATTTTTGTTTTTCTTTTGAAGAAAACTTATTGAAAACTTGGTTTTGCTTTCTTGAACTTTGTTTTGATTTAGTTTCTTTTTGCGAGTGAAAGTGTATTTTTGTTTGTCTTGAAACTTGCTTTTAGTGTTTGGATGAAAATGAGCATTAGCAACTTATATTCTATCTAAACATTTTAAGTGGCAAATTAGAATTGATAAACAAGTTACTTTCATTTCTTGATTTAGAGTAGTCTTGAGTTTTGCATCAGCATGTACTCATTGCATTAGGATAAATTTGTGCATCCTTTAGGGCATCCATAGTTTTGTTAATTTTTGTGAATGTGAAGCTTGAGTAAAAGAAAAGAAAAGAAAAATTTGTTGCTTTTTTTGAAGTTCCTCTAAACCTAGTAGAAATTTCTTTCATCGAAGAAAAAAACCAGTGCATTTGCATATAGTTTGGTTTTTATTAATTTCTTTTGTGTCAAAACACCACAAGTTTAATTTTCACTTATCCCTTGACTTAAAAACAACCCATTTAAAAACAAGCGCTAATTAAAATATACTAGAACTTTTCATAATTGTCAAGTTAGACACACCAACAAGTTTTAGGATATTTTAGGGCTTTGGATTAGGTGAGTGGAGAGAAAACTCTCCAAGGAAATTTAAACTGTCAAACATAGGAGTCTAAATAGTGAGTGCAAATCCAATAGCGTTAGGGAGACCAAGAAAGCTCTGAATCTGGGAGTTAAGCACGAGGGTTTTTGAAGATAAGGAAGAGAGATACCCCCTCTCCTACTTGTTGGATCTTACCTCAAGACTCTTCCGCTTGGATTCTGACACAAGTTGGTAACCTTAGTTGCTTCTCCTAGGGATCTACATAGGTGGCTG
Organism: Pinus tabuliformis; assembly: GCA_031772625.1. Classification (NCBI taxonomy): domain Eukaryota; kingdom Viridiplantae; phylum Streptophyta; class Pinopsida; order Pinales; family Pinaceae; genus Pinus; species Pinus tabuliformis. The sequence continues at coordinate 442,459,448 of CM062818.1, read as the reverse complement.
CAGAGGGGAATCCTGTGGCACCTAAGGTCGACGTTGTACCACTCTCAACGGTACTACTGGAGGGCACCCTTGTGAAGCTTGGGGGCTTGCACCAGCGCAGGCTGTTGTTAGGAGGTTAGCATAACTTCCTCTGTTACCTTCGCTAGTAGGATTGGGCTGTAATTATCCCATACTATCTTCGGAAGGCCCCTTACTTCACTTTCTTGTATTTTGGTGTCCGGTCCTAATCACCTGGAGCGAAAATACTTGGAAGTTGTTTGACTGGCTGACATATTTTAGGGACTTTATAGTTGAGTGCTCTTTGCTCCTTGTATATAGTTGGCTTTAGGTATTTTTGTCTAGTCACTTTCTAGACTTTGTATTCTGAGTGATTGACTTACCACTCCGCTGATCTTGAAAGGCTTTTGGTCATTCTTTTGGAAGTTGTGGAGTTGCCTCCTCAAGGACAAAGGTCTTGATTGTGTGTTTATCTTCCTTGAAAATTCATTTCTACATTCCCATAAGGGAAGGGTCTGCGAGCTAGTTAGATATGGCCAATATTCCTGTGGAAACCAACCAAGGTACCCTCCCAAAAGGGGATCCTTGTGCTTTTCCTTTCTTTGGAAACGTTAGTACTCCCTTGATGGTCACTTTGAATATCTTGGATTGAATGTTGGACTACCAGTTTGGTTGTTGTCCACTCCAAATATTCCAAATGCTCTTGAAGCTTCTCAGATGAATTCTTTAGTTCAGGGGCATCACATGGGTGCTAATTGTTCATCTTCTTTCAAAGAGAAATCTGGGATTCATTTTTCTCCTCCTTCTTGTAATAAGAAATCTAAAAAGAGGAGAAAGAGGAAGTCAAAGAAGAAGAATAATTCTATCCATTCATCTTCAACCTCTACTAGTCATGTTGAAGATGAGTCTTCAGCAGCTGCAAGTCATGCTAGGGGCATAAATCTAGTCACTGCAAGTCATACTAGCAAAGAGTCAGGATCCTCTACAATTCATGTTCAGGACTCTCTGCAAACTACTGCTAGTCATGTTGGCAGAATGGAGGTTGATAAGAAACTTGGACGTAGAAGTTTTAAACCTAAGTTCCCTTGAAAGATATGCAAGGGAGACCATCTTACTTATTTATGCCCTGGTATTCCAGAGGTTCAAAGGATATGGTCCAAGTCTGAAAGCACTTCTACTCCTAGATCTGATATGGTTTCTCATCAATCCCATCAACCATTAGTTGATAATGTGGTTGCGCCAGTGCAATCTATGGCTGATTAAACTCCTCTTTTGGGGGGTGAAGTGCCTAACAAAATAGTCTGCTTAATTTCTAGTATAGAGTCTTCTAGTATGGGGCATTCTAGCTTCTTTGAATGCTCCCCCTCCAAGTTCTAGGAGTGTTTCCTTTGATTGGGATAATCTTGTTGAGCCTCATCTTCCTTCCGCTACACCTTTTCAAATAAAGGTCAGAGTTAATTCCGCAAACAATTATCGATGTATGGTGGATGAAGGATCCTCTGCAAGTATTATATCCTCTGTGACTTGGAAAGCTTTGGGTTCCCCAAAGCTGTTGACAGCTCAGAGTCAGTTGTTAGCCTATGATAGAAGACCTAGTGAATCTATGGGTGTTCTTCCTCAATTTCCTATTACTTTAGGCGAGAAGACTATCCTAATCAATATGATGGTGGTTGATAGCCCTTTAGAATTTAATATGTTACTTGGGCATGATTATGTCTATGCTATGAATGCTGTTGTGTCTTCACTCTTTCAAGTAATGTGCTTTCCTCATAACGGGAATATTCTCACAATTGATCAGCTTCCATTTGATAATTACCACCCTAATTCGAGTTTACTGCAGAATGCCCCTTGGATTGTTCCAAGTGTTCAAGTAGACTCTACCCCACCACGAGTGAATTATGTGGCATTGAATCCTCAATGTTCAATTGCTTCTGAGGAGGATCCTTTGACCTATTATTCTCCTTTTTGGGACTTGGTCCTGGCAGTTGAATGAGAGATTCTTCCTATAGGGACATGGGACCCTTTAATTCCCTCTTTTGATCCTTGTAGTTCTCATGATTTCTCAGAACTTGATTTTCCTTCACAGGAGGAACTCTTTGAAGCCATGAGTTTTGACTACCAAAGGAATCCTTAGCCTGATCCCTGCAAGTGGTTTGTCTAGAATAACTATTATACGTAAGCCGCAAGTTTGTGTGGTTCCTTGTACCATATTATATATATAAGGTACGCATTTTCAAGTTTTGTATTCTATAACACAAGATTTTATATGAAGTTTATATTTGGGATGTATTAACTTCTTGTCTAGTGTTCCTATTTATGTTTACAGAACTTGGAAGATTTCTGCTTTGGGAATTTTTTATGGTTGGTTCATTCTAACAGGTATTGGTTCTCGAAACTAGCATATAGGTTAGGTTTTTCCACCTGCATTGTGCACTTATCAGTTTCCTTTCCCATTTTGGCCTTAGGATCGACCCCACCAAGTTATGGTACGAAACCTTCTCATTGCTTAGAAGTATCATGACTTGTATGGTAGAGCCTACTTTATCATGGGTGCCCTAGTTAGTACCTTGTTGTCACTTGGCACTCATGCCAATTCTTTATCCCTAGGATCGGGAGTCCTCTTTAGTCTCGCCATGACTTATGCGCTGAAGACACATTCCTCTTTGCTTCTTCACTTCATTCTGGCCTTATACCCTAGAGGCTCCTTTGTGTTGAGTTGTACTACTGCATTGCATTTTGACCATTTGCACCTTTTGGCCTTGAGCTGGCTTCACTTGGACTCGTGTTTAAGCCAAATTTTGACCATGATGACTGCAAAATCAAACTTGCATGCCCTTGACTTCTGCAACTTGACACACCTTGACCCATGGAAGGAACATACCTTTGAGTGTCTTTGACCAGTTTTCACCTCCCTGCATTGAGCATAGGAATGTTCCAATCCCAGGAACTAGATCATCTATTTCATCGACACTCATTCTTTCCACTGTACTATAGCATTCTTTTATTCTTTTTCTAGCTTAAAGAAAAAGACAAAAAAATTATATATTCCAAAAAGAGTGGGAACGGGACAATATTTCCACTTATTGTTGGCAGCTAGAGTCAGTCGTGTCACCCTTGAACAAAGCACTCAAAACAAAGTCTCCTCGATCTGGGTGGGATTTAGTTTGACTTAGGTATGCCTTAACCTTGTTATTGAGTTAGTTCTCCCCCAATTGGTTATCTATTCCAATCATATGGAGGGTTCGTTCATGCCTCCTGCACAACAAGCTTATACAGAGTCATCATATGCTGCCACATAGTCACATTGAGTCGTTCTCTTGTTCAAGTGAGGTTAACCTAAGTCAGCCTCTCTGTGGTGTCTCTTGACTCATTTTTCAGTTGGCCATCCCTGGTTGTCAGTGACTTGTCTATCATCGCATCAGCTATATTGGTCCTTTACTCGTGCCGGTTTTAGAAGGTCCCCATTGACTTCTTGCTGGCAGGTCTTGTCCTTATCGACGACGACTTCTTGCTCTGAGGACAAACCTAGAGCTACACCCTGGCCCTATTTTCATTATTTATAGGTCACCTTGTGCTCAGCATCGATCAGTATCATGGGTCTTTGACTGAGTGGTTTCCCTTGTGTTTGACATCAGTTTACATTATCACACATTGGGATTCATGCAGTACCTTGGTTTCCATTTGACCCTATTGGTGGATACCTCACCTCTATGTCAGCTTTCATTATTGGTTGGTTCAGAGGGTTTCTGTCATGTGCTAGCCACATCTTGTGTATGCCGGAAACGTGCTTTGGTCATGTTACTACATCTTTTTCATCCGATTCCTTCTACATTATTGGCCTACAGGTTACACTCATGCTAGATTGATGAAGGATGCCTTAATTCCTTCCTTCTAGCGGATCTTTCCCTATCGACTATGACTCATTGCTCTGGGGCAAAGATCTAGAGTCCATTTGGCAGTACCTTGGGGTTTGCGGTCATTAGTGGCAGATCCTTCACTATTGACAGTGGGAAACCATCATTGTCTCATGATTTATAGATTCTTACAGGTGTTCGACTTCAACTCATCTATTCACACTTGTTAGATTATACTGGGTACCTTGACGCTCATTATCATTATCGGTGAGTAGTCTCGCATTTGTTAACAATATACATCAATGACTGGTAATCAAACGATTTCTCACATGGTCGACTTCAAATCATTTATTCCCATGCTGTATAAATGTACCACGGTGGTCGATGAAGACCTCAGGTTGTATCAGCATTCATTGGTTCACTTGAAAGTTGCTCCAGTTGCTACTAGTTGGCACCATTCCATCTTATATGTGCAGTCATTCATGGCGACATTCTATATGCTGGCACCTGAGTTTGCAATGTAGTACCATTTTACTCCATCATGTTCATCTGGTACATTTTGGGATCAGTCTTTGATATCAGTGATCCGCTTCATCCTTCAGCATCATTAACATCCTTATATGTGATATTCAACATGTACTTGTTCAATCATGATTAGATGATCCATTATGTATTTTCCAGTCTTTTATACTTGTGTACTTAGTGGATCCGCTTGTACTTGATATGCGGACATGCTTTACTTTCTCTAAGCATGGGTATGCCCGCCTTAGATAGTGTTTCTTTCTGATATCCTTTTCTGGCTTGGTAGGCTGAACTCTGGTGCAGGCCTTCTCATTTTTTGAGAGATTTCCTTTCCATGTACTTACATAATATATTTCGGCCATCATGTACCCCTTCTGACCTCATATATTAGGGGACATCTGTTATAGCTCCAAATATCACTCTTGATTTTTGTGAGGCTGCACTCATGGCCTAGGGCAACCCCTCCTTCCAGACCTCGTCCAAATATTCAAAAAACAGTGTTTTACTCCCTATATGCAACATTGCCCTAAGCTAAACGCGTGTGTACACGGGTCTATGTATACCCAACCCGCGTATATGTGTTAAAACACTTAAAAAAAAATAAATCTCCTTAATTTTGGGCATAGATCGCGAGTTTTACATGTTGATTACCTATTAGTGCCCATGGCCCAACTGTTCCCACTGATTTCCCAACTAAAAAACTATGGGAGAAGTATAAAAAGGCTTCAACGGGAAGGCCTAAGGGAGGAGAGAAGAGAGAGAAAGATCACTCTATTGAGATTATCCCTGACCAGGTCTGAAGATCCTTGTGCTTCCAACACTTCCCCCATTTACAGGAAACCCTTGTTTCCTTATGTTATGATGTCTTTCTACTACTTGAAATATCACGGAGTAAGTCATGGAAGGAGTTTGTTGAAGGCTTGAGACTGGATGAATCTGGAGGATGGTTCTGCTTGGAGCCTACAAAAGGATGACTCAGGTGAAATCATTCCTTTTTGTACTTTAGTTATCTATAATAAAAGAAACACTTGTCTTGTTCCTGATATGAATCTTCTTCATGTTTATGATATCAATGTTATGATTCACATATGAATGGTTGTTTTAATTGTATAACTAACTACCTTTCCATATGTTATGAAGATGATTTCTTTATGATGCTTGGTCCATATACTGCTATACTTTCTTGAATTGATTGTTTTGCAGGTTGAAGGAGCGAAAGGAACTCTAAGAGGGTTTGGACCCTAGCTGGATCTTCCCAAACAAAGGACCCCCAGGTGCACCTCTCTTCATTTAGATTTTTTATATTAGCATCATGGCTGTGTGGAATGTGTGTTTCTTTGTGTATATAACCTCTGATCTGCTAGGGTATCAACCCAAGACCCTGGGGGAATTTATCCCTTAACAGGAACCTATTGGGACATGTGGTCTGCAAATAAGGACTCATAATAGACCCCGCAAAGATTGCAGTAATTTTGAATTTGGAAGCACCACGTAGTGTTAAACAGTTGCGCACTACCTTGGGACATATGGGATACTACAGGAAGTTCATCAAAAGCTATGCCCAGATCACTATGCCAATGGAGAAACTGTTGAAAAAGGATGTCACATTCTGCTGGAATGATGACTACATGAAGAGCTTGGATGTACTAAAAGAGAAATTGGCCTCCACCCCAATCCTAGTCTTCCCAAAATGGGATGTGGAGTTTCATGTCCATGTTGACGCATCATGCATAGTGCTGGGAGCAGTGCTAACACAAGAGGGTGGAGAGGGCTTGGATCACCCTATCACGTTCATAAGTCGTAGGTTGTCCAAAACGGAACAGAACTATTCCACAACCAAACGTGAGGGGTTGGCTATGGTGTACGCACTCCAAAAATACTAGCATTATTTTCTAGGAGGACATTTCAAGATGTATACAAACAATTTGGAACTTAAATATTTGGTCAATAAGACTGTGTTGGGGGGGCGCATATGCAGTTGGCTCTTATTGATCCAAGAATATGACTTTGAGGTCATGGTAAAACCTGGATGCCTGAACCTAGGATCGGATCACTTATCGCATATTGAGACGGGAAAGTAACCTACTAGTTTGGAGGAAGGATTACCTGACACATAGCTCTTTGTTATGCGTGTAGTGTACGGACACTTTGAAGATATAATCCACTTTCTGACAACAGGGACTACACCTAAGGAATACTTTGTCCAGCAAAAGAAGGAACTTGTGGGGCGCGACTGACTTTTCTATCATCATGGGGAACCTGTACAAAATGGGGAATGATGAGATATTGTTAAGGTATGTACCTGAATTTGAATGAAGTCAGATCCTCACGGAAGCACATGGGGGCACTATAGGAGGACACTACATAGGACGAGCGACCGAGCAAAAGATTCTCCGCGTAGGGTTGTGGTGGCCAACCCTTCACCAGGATTCAAAAGCACACTGCAAGGCTTGTGATATATTTCAGAGGATAGGTAAACCATCGCATAGGGACAAGATGCCTTTGAATCCACAAATGACACTGCAACCCTTCGAAAAATGGGCAATCAACTTTGTAGGAGCTATCAAACCTCAGGGAAAATGGGTTGCTAATAGAAAATTATATATTACAAATCAATAGAACACATAAAATATTGCAGAAATATAAACACAAAAAATGCATAAAACAAGAGAGACACAGATATACATGGTTTACCCAGTTTGGGCTACGTCCACAGAGAAACAGCTAGTCCTTCCTTTTATATTATCCAGCAAACTAAAGATATACAACCTACAGCAGATCGTTGTAATTCCCTCTTCAGTCTCAATCTCCTCTCTCTTCCTCACTCAAAATGCAGATATACTTAGATGCAATACAATTCCCTCATATATAGTAAGGGGTTGCCTTCTAGGGCAAAAAACCCTAAGTTAAACATAACTTCTATCGTCAGATCTCCACCTAATGAATGGCCCAGATTGACTATGAAATTACAACATTTTACAAGGCAATTTTACATCTATTCTTAGCTTTGGGGGCGTTGCCCCTGATCTCCCTGTCAGGGGGGGCTCCCAAAGGTTACATCCACCCCCCCTGGACCCTCCCTGCATCGAACATTTTACGAGTGGCATTGCCACTCCATTATGAACCGGGGTCCAATGCGGTGATACCTTTGAATACAAAAGATAATCAAGCTCCACACCCAACAATATCCCACTTGGAGACTAATTATAGCAACTTCACCGCTGCTTCATTTGCTGGACAAGGACTCCACTTTGGACCTAGTTGTTTCTCATATTCTTCATCATACTTGAAGACCAATTGAAACTGAGCAGATTCTTAGTTTCTCCGTGGTTACAACTTATGTTAACATATCTGCAAGATTCTGGCTAGTGTGTATCTTTTCCAGCTTCAACTGTCCATCTTCCAATGCTGACCGTATGAAATGGTACTTGAGCTATATATGTTTAGTCTTGGAATGAAATGCAGAGTTATTTGCAAGATGTATGGCACTCTGGATTTCACTGTATAAATTGCCCAACTCCTGCTTCTTACCCAATTCATCCAGAAACCTTTGTAACCAAATCATTTCTTTACTAGCCTCTGTAGCAGCAACATACTTTGCTTCTGTTGTTGAGGGTGCAACAACACTTTGTAGTTTTGAGACCCAACTGACAACTGTTCCACCTACAGTAAACACATACCCTGTTGTGCTCCTCCTATTATCTCTATCACCCGCCATAGCTGCATCAACAAATCCTTGTAGAGTAATGTTTGAACCATCAAAGCATAATGCTTGATTTGTGGTACCTCTCAAATACCTGAGAATCCACTTCACCACCATCCAATGTTCTTTTCCTAGATTTCTCTTGTACCTTCTTACAACTCCCACTACATGTGCAATATCAGGCCTTGTGCAGACCATTGCATACATTAAGCTTAACTATTGATGCATATGGAACTTTAGACATATGAGCCATTTCTTCCTAAGTCTTGGGACATTCCTCCTTACTTAATTTGAAATGGCTAGCCAAAGGTATACTAACTGGTTTTGCATTCTTCATATTAAACCTTTTCAACACATTTTCTATGTACTCACTTTGAGACAATGTTAATTTGCGATTTTTCCTATCTCTAGTTATTCTCATACCATGGATTTGTTTGCAGCACCCAAATCCTTCATTGCAAATGAGTTTGCCAATTTTCTTTTGAACACATTTATTTCCTGCATGTTATAACCCGCAACAAGCATGTCATCTACATACAATAACAATATAATATAGCTGCCATCATTTTGCCTTTTGAGATAAACAAAATGATCAGAGTGACATCTAGTATAACCTTGTTCAGACATAAACCTGTCAAATTTTAGATACCGCTACCTTGGAGCATGTTTTAAGCCATACAAGCTCTTCTTCAACCTACACACTAGTTTCTCCTTCCCTTTTACGTCATATCCTTTTTGGCTGCTGCATATATATCTCTTCCTTCAAATCCCCATGGAGAAAGGTCGTCTTTACATCTAACTGCTCAAGATGCAAATCTTCAGCTACTACTAGACTTAAAATAGTTCTGATTGAAGTCATTTTAACAACAGGAGAAAATATTTCATCAAAGCCTATACCCTTTTTTTTGTGCAAACCCTTTCACCACAAGTCTAGCTTTATACCTTTTTCTACCTCCATCTTCTTCCTTCAACTTGTAAACCAATTTATTCTGCAATGCTTTTTTACCTGTAGGCAACCTGACTAAGTCCCAAGTCTGGTTATGTGCTAAGGAGTCCATCTCTTCTTTCATGGCTTGCTCCCACTTCTTGCTGGTTTCTACCTGTACTGCTTCTTCATAACATTCTGCTTCACCAGAATCAGTCAACAATACATAATATAATGAAGGAGAGTATCTTTCAGGGGGTCTACTTATCTTGGTAGATCTTCTAACACCACTTTCAGATGTTTTAGGTGCTTGTTGCTATTGTGGTTGTTGTTATGGCTGTTGATCATTATGATTTTCAGGCATCATCGCGTTTTCTGTGATCTCATCAAGCACTGTGTATTCTCTGTTTTCTTTTTCATGTTTCTTTTCCTGCAGTTGATCCTTATACAAAACCTTTTCATTGAATATGACATTTCTGCTCCTAATGATTTTGTGTTTTTCATAATCATAAAAGCGATAACAAAAATCATTAGCACCATATCCAATAAAGGTACATTTCTTTGATTTTGCCTCAAGCTTTGTTCTATTTTCTTTATTAATGTGGACAAAGGCTTCACAACCAAAAGTATTTAAAAAGGAGTAGTTTACCTTTTTACCTGTCCATGCCTCCTCTGGAATACCACCATCCTAGGAACTCGAAGGCCATATGTTTATTAGATAAACAACAGTATCTACAACATCTGCCCAAAATTGTAAAGGCAATCCTACATGCAATCTCATGCACCTTGCACACTCCATAATTGTCCTGTTCATCCTTTCTAACACACCATTTTCTTGTGGTGTTCCTAGAACTGTCTTCTCTCTGTGAATTCCATTCTCCAAATAGTACCTATCAAACTCTTTGCTACAATATTCACCTCCATTGTCTGATCTGAGACACTTCAACCTTTTTCCTGTCTCATTTTCAATAAAAGCTTTCCATTTCTTGAAAATATCAAATACATCAGATTTATTTCGAATACAATAAATCTAGGTTTTTCTGGTTGCATCATCAATAAAAGTAACATAATAATGGGAGCCACCAAGAGATGATACCTGAGCAGGTCCCCATACATCTGTATGCACAAGCTCTAATTTTTCGTTCTTCTTTTCTTTCCCAACTCTAAGGAATCTGACTCTCTTATATTTTCCATAAACATAGTTCTCACAGAATTTTAAATCAACATGTTTCAAACTTGGCAACATATTTCCTAAGTGAAGAATCTGCCTCCCATTCTCACTCATGTGCCCGAGCCTATGATGCCATAATTCTGTATCTTCTCTTGTAGAGGTTAAAGCATTAACAGAATTATAAATACCATTGCATAAATACAATGTACAAACCTTTCCTCCTTTCGCTATTACCAGGGATCCTTTAGTGACCTTCCAAGTTTTATCTGTGAAAGTAGTTACGCAACCTTCACCTCCCAACTACCTTGTTGAAATTAGATTTTTCTTCAGATCTGGAACATGCCTTACCTCCTTCAATATCCACTGATTTCCATTTTGTTGTTTTATGAAAACTGTACCCATTCCAATGATTTTACAGGGTTTATCATCACACAATCGAACCTGTCCAAAATCTCCTTGAACATAATCATAAAAATGTTTCCTATCAGGCGTGGCATGGAATGAAGCCCCTGAATCTACCCCCCAGGCATCAATAATATTTTCTAATGAAAGAATCAAAGAATCTTGCAACACATCACCTGTTACATTCACTTCATGATTAGTTTCTTGTTGCATGTCTCCTTCTTTTCCCTTTCAAGACTTGCAGTCTTTCTTCAGGTGTCCTTTCTTTCCACATTTCTAGCACACTATCCCCGATCTAGACTTGGATTTTCCTTTTCTTGACTTACTTTGATATCCAGGGCTCTTTCCTCTTTTCCTTTTTCTTCCCCTAGTCTCTGTAGTCAAAGCATTACCTGATGTCTCACCGGAGCTTTTCCATCACATTTCCTCACTGAGGATTGCACCGACAACATCATCAAACTTTAAAGTACTAGATCCAGAGACAGAGTTACTAATGGCCATAACTAAACCATTCCAACTTTCTGGAAATCAACACAAAAATAACATAGCCCTAACTCCATCATCAAAAGTTACCCCTACAGAACTTAACTGACTAGTAACTGTATTAAATTCATTTAAATGATCAGCAGTAGATCCACCTTCTGACATCTTCATATTAAATAAATGCTTCATAAGAAATACCTTATTTGAGGTTGATTATTTTTCATATAGTTTGGCTAATGTCAACATTAAACCCTCTGTTGTCGTTTCCTTTGAAATATTAAACGCTACTGACGCTGCTAGGCACAGCCGTATTGCTCCAAGTGCCTTTATGTCGAGAATATCCCATTCTGTGTCTATCATACTCATCAGCTTCTTTGTCTTTCCACTCAATGGTTGGTACCGATCTCTCTAATACAAATAATCTTCCATCTGCATCTTCCACATTTGGTAGTTTTGGTCGTTGAATTTTTTAACCCTAAACCTACCATCTTCTGCCATTTCTCCGACTCGAACCGGGAACCCTTCTATGCTGCAAGTTTATCAGCCACATAGACCTTCGGCTCTAATACCAGCTGTTAGAAAATTATATATTACAGAGCAATGGAACATATAAAATATTGCAGAAATATAAAAACAAAATGCATAAAACAAGAGAGACACAAATATATGTGGTTCACCTAGTTTGGGCTACATCGACGGAGAAACAGCCAGTCCTTCCTTTTATATTATCCAGCAAACTAAAGAGATACAACCTATAGCAGATCGCTGTAATTCCCTCTTCACTCTCAATCTCCTCTCTCTTCCTCACGTAGAATACAGACATACTTAGATTCAATACAATTCCCTCGTATATAGCGAGGGGTTTCCTTCTAGGGTAAAAAACCCTAAGTTAAATATAACTTCTATCATCAAATATATGCCTAATGAATGACCCAAATTGACTACGAAATTACAACATTTTACAAGGCAATTTTACATCTATTCTTAGCTTCTCGGGCGCTGCCTCCTATCCCCCCACCAGGGGGGGCTCCCAGAGGTCACAGGCGCCCCCTAGATCCCCTACAATGAATATTTTATGGACAACATTGCCGCTCCATTACAAACTGGGGTCCAATGTGGCAATACCTTTGAATATAGAAGATAATCAGGCTCCACACCCAATGCACGCGATACGTTATCACTGCGACATAGTACATGACTCATTGGGCAGAAGCACAGTCGGTCAAAGACTGCGCGGATGCCACGATTGCAAAGTTTTTTGTTTGAACACGTGTTGACTCAATTTGGCTATCCAAAAATCTTAATGAGTGATCATGGTACATATTTCCTAAACGAAACCATCAGCATGCTAACATAAGATTTCTAGGTGTATCGTCAGAAAAGCACATCGTATCACCCAAAAGCCAATGGGACAGTAGAAGCATTCAACAAAATATTGGAGACTACGCTAACCAAAGTATGCAACACGCAACGGAGCAACTGGGACCTGCACATACCTGCAGTACTATGGGCTTATCGGACAACATGCAAGAAACTGACGGGACAAACACATTTCCGGTTAGTTTATGGCATGGAAGCTGTAATGCCAATGGAGTATATTGTCTCTAGTCTATGCATAGAATAGCTCACAGGTTTGACGGACCACAAAGCCCTGGAAGAAAGACTTGCATAGTTGGAAGAACTCAAGGAAAAATGATTCCTAGTTGGCTTTCTTCAATAGGTGCAAAAGCAGCGTGAGAAGGCCTGCCATGATCAACATATTAAGTTGTGCACCTTCAAGGTAAATGATTTAGTGCTACTGTATGATAGTAAGTTTTATAAATTCCCAGGAAAGTTCAAAATGCATTGGCTAGGACCATACGTTGTTAAGGAGGTCACAGATGGAGGCGCGATATAGCTAGTCAAACTAAATGGAGAGACTTTCCCCAGCAAAGTGAATGGCAACTGCTTGAAGTCCTACATGGGTGGCCTGACTATCTGACTAACTAGTAGAAGCATAGTCTTCATGCTCCAAGGATCTGGACAATGACGTGGGACTATAAAAAAATGCAGGGGATATCGGCATAGATGCAGAGAAGTAGTTTTGACACAGAGGTCTCAGAACAACGTATGTAATAGATCCAGCAAGGAGCATCTCAGTGTGCTGCTGACCTTGCCGTAGTTCGAGAACAGTTGGAGGGACTCCACGCAAACATCTCTGTGCTAACAGAGTGACTCGAGGGCAAGTCACAATGTTTGTGTTGGGGGCCTGTTGGACATGGAATCCCCCCAAGTCATATTTTGGGGCTTAAAACCCAACTTTTGACCAAATATTGTTGTAAAAGCTCCGCGAATTGCAGGCGTGGGGCACGAAAGTATGATAGAATCACAGGGTTGTCCACCCTAGTTTTGTAATGTAATGTCAGCTGGATAGACTTACCCATTGTCCACGGACCATGGGATTGTATAAATAGAGTGAGGCTCTAAGTGTAAAGGAATAACTACTAAGAATGAGAAGTCTAAGCTATTGAGTCGAACTGTAAAGTGTGCATGTGGGTCATAGAGTAGGAGAAGGCTCTACAGCTATGTGCGCGGAGGCCTAGTAGTCCACAGCTGAGTGCATAGACCCTTGCAGCTGAGTGTGCAGGGTAGGTCGAGTCTGTAATCTTTGGGAAAATCAATAAAGAAAATTTTTGCTATAATTCTATGTATCTTTCTCTGGTTTAATGCATGATTGAATATAATTACGAGTTTACTATTTATTTACTGCGTGAACTTGTATGAATGTTTTAAATTGTTAAGTATAACTTAAGATAATTAAGTAGGAGAAGGTGCTTAAGTGATACTAGAAGATAAATAAGATCATGGGTAATAGTGCAAAACATGACACACTCCCCTGGTTAGGGCTGTGCGAAGGCAGGGTATCAGGCTGCGAGGAATGTAATGTGCATGAAGCAACCTGCATGCAAGGACAAACAAAGGACCAGTCAAACTCATCAGACATCTCCAGGGTGTGGAAACTTGGTTCTAGCACACTCCCATACTACTTTGGGTGAGACCTCAGTTCGCACTCGATGGACTATTGCCAAAACGGCTAGTAGTATAGGGATTTGTTTGGCTAATTAATTCTAAACCTGGGTCAGGCCCTAACAAGCCAACATGTATTGTATTTATGTTCCTATTATGTTGGTTATATCCACATTTCATGACAATAGATATGTATGGATCTCAGCATGTTTTTACTTATATACGAATGAATAAAGTGTTTATGGGTTAATGGAGGATAATGCAGAAAATGGCATGAGGGAACAATGGTTCAGAGCAATTCCTAGATAATTATGAGATCTCTACACTTAATTCTGTTATTTACACCTGTAGGTTACATGTTGATGATATGTTTGACGAAATTCCTGTCATTGCTAGTGGGGTTCTGGTGATGATATTGTTCATATTATTGCTTTTGCATCATTGTTTCCTTGCATCCTTACTAAATCTAAGCAATCATTCCATTCTGGGCAGTGTCCCGGGCTCTGGGCCAGAAGAGGTGGCTCAAATCCCAAAATTCTAGCATTAGTGCTAAGACTAACTCACATGGGCAGTGTCTAGGAAGCCTTATAAATCACTTGGGCAGTGTCTAGGGAGCGTTAATCCTGAAATTAACTCGCCTGGGCAGTGTCTAGGGAGCGATACCCTACCCTAAGTCTCTCAAACAGGAGTAGTACCTAGGGACAGGCAGTCTAACTGGTTAACTTGTCTTCTAAGGGTTATATGGATGATGTTGGATCACTCTATGTGATGTTCCGTCGATTCCATTTCCTTAAAGTCACCAAGGGGGTTGAATCTTATCATAGTGGCCTCTCGTCGCATGTTTAGCCCGGCTAGCCGGTTGCTTGGGTAGATGTGGGAGGAGGGTGTTACAAAGTGGTATCAAAGCATGGTTCAACTCTTGGACTAAATGGGTTGAATGTGTGTTGTTCATGAATGCATGTCAATTGCATGTGTGTCTCTTACACTTATATACGTGTTGCATTGGCTTGATGATTGACTATGGTTGTAGTATGGTTGTTATGAAGAAATTGATGTTGATTTAGTGAAATGTATTGGTCATGCGTATGTGACTGGTTGCATATGGATTATAAGTCACTTAGATGTTGATTTTATGTCGCCTACTTACATCCTTGTATGTTAGGTTACATTTTCAATATTTTGATTACATGCATCATTCTTGTAGGTTGATTACAAGAACTGATCTATTATGTTAGACTACATGTGGTTATGCGTATTGGTAGTTGGTTGGGCATTGCTTATCCATACTGTTGGTTGCATGTGGCAATGTGTACAATGGAGTAATGGATATTGTCATGCATGAAGTCATGGATTGTGTGGTTGATATTTCCATGCATTGATGACTAGACTCTAGCTATAATGATGTGTATATGGTTTGGTACTCATTTATTATGTGTGTATATGTAGTTGTTATGCATGTATGGTCTTGGTTATGATTATGCATGTACAGTAGGTAAAACATGCCTTGCTAAGTCATTGTATGCAATTTAGGTCCTCATGATGCTAATGTTTTGGCTGAGATAGAGTAGGAGATGCAGATCATCATAATGAGGTTGCAACATTGGACTTTGGGGTAAGATCAGATCATCATACAAGTATTGTATGTTCGACATCCAGGTATATTAGTTAATGGATTGTTATATGCATTAAGGTTATATACATTAGGTTTATGTACATGTCTTTTGATGTTATGGTTACATACATGATAGATGATAGTTGATTAGTATAGTTATATGCACATGTGTCAGATAGTCATGAATGATAGTAACATGTGGCCATATGCATTGCTTATTGTTGTTATATGCTATTAAATTGATGATTAGGGTTATTTCATTGAGATCTGGATGTTTTAATTTGGATTGGTCATATGTGTGATGGTTATGCTCATTTCATTGAAGATATTGATGTTATATGTATTGTGTTAACCTGGTTTGATCTATGTAGATGGTTATGGTTGTGATATTCAGGTATGGGTCAACATATTTTTGATATGGTGTCGTACTAATCTAGACTGATCATACATATGTGATTGTTATGCATGAATGACAAATGCTTATGAACTTATGATGTGAACATGTTAGTTAGTTACTGCTATGGATATCATGATTTATGTTTAAATTGATATGTTGTGAAGTTGTATTGTGCTAACCTAGATTGATTATGCAGACAAGATATCCTTCCCTGAGGTACACTAAGGTATGAGGTTTCTTATGTAGTATACTTGGTGCTTCATTCTTGATTATGACATCTATTTGGTGTTTTAGTGTTTGGTGCCCAATTGATCTATTTAACATGGTATGTTTGCAAGTGGTTGAATGATTGATGAATTTCTTAATATGAGTATGTGTTCAAATGATATTATTTTAAGATGATTGTGATAACACATATGTGTTGAGACAGATGATATGTACTTGAGTATTGTAGGTGATAGTTGTAGTATTATGGCTGATGACTATGAGTTGACTATGGATTACAACATGATTGTTAGTCTTGTTAATGGTTGATTTCAAATTGATAGATATGATTGTCTTGATATTTGGAAAATGTGGTTGACATGTGTGGGAAGTTGTAGGGAACATGCTTGGTATTAGTGTGACAAGGTAATAATTGATGTGTTTATATAACTAACAGTTGACTGATGTGACAGTACATGGTAAGATTCACTTACAGCAAGGTAAAAAGGTAAAAGAAAGGAATTGGGCAAGAATTTCTTTGGCTATGTTTGGAAACCCAAATTCCAAATAAATGATTTCTTTGCATACAGGAAGTCTTCTTAACCTTTATTTTTTTTGAAATTATGTGGATATGTATTAGATTCATGAAAATGTACTTCACAGGTATATTAGCTAGTCTTTAGTTACACATGGATCTGTCAAAGGATTGGAGTCCCTTGAGAGATGGCGTGGATGTGTTCAGTTACAAGGTAGCGTGCTTGGGACAACAAGATGAGGTAACTAGTGTATTTTTATGTTTATTTATTCATTAACAGTTATGTGTTAATGACAACATGATGCAAGGAGCTGCATGGCAATAGAGGTTTCCACAAAATCTTGAAGAAGACTTAGGTTGAGCTTTCCTTGGGAAAAATAGGGATTGAGTCATGGTGTTTGTTTTTAGTCTTGTGCTTCTAGTATTTTGTGATTGTTGTGCTTGATTTGCAAGTTTGATTGTGTCTGGTGCATAGCTATGCCACTTTGTTTATGGAGTCATGTTGTTATTCATTTTCATGGTTTTCTTATTGTTGTTGTTGTTTTGATTCTTTCCTTTTACGTTTTGAGTTTAGGGAATTGGTTGGAAAAGAGGAAAGTTAATGTAGCTCGAGGGGAGCTATGTGGTACCCAACAGGTGATGTAAGGCTCAGATGAAGCTCTGTGCATGAGTGAGAGCAACAGAAGGTAAGACTATGAAAGTCGTTTGGACTGGTTCGGTTCATTGTGGTAAATGGACCATGGCAGCACAGACATGAGAAAGGTAACTAGAAAAGTAGAGTAAATGGATCTGAGGCATCAGATGCCTTAGCTATGTTGGGACTTTTTTTTCTCAATATTGTGCATGTTGTGAATGAATAAAGGAAGTTCTCTTAACCATGACCTTGATCTCTGGTAATTGTTTTATGATCATGATTATGTTGATGTTTATATGTGTATACATGTATGTATGTATGTCATTGTATGAGAATAATGATTACTTTATGCTAACATCTATATATGTGTGTATGTATCCATGTATCTATGTTACTATCTGACAGGGTTGTCAAGGATGATTATTGTGGAGGAATGATTGCTTATGTAGGAGAACTACGGGAAGAGGTTCCTGGTCTTACGAGGAATCAATTGGGAAGAGTAGTCACGACAAATATATGAGGTCAATATCATGTGGATATGATTTGGTATTGTATACTTGTAATATGCCTATGTTTATGTTATGACAGGTAATGTTAAAGGATACATCAACAAAGTGAAAGTAGCGTGGTTTGCGACATGATAGGCAAGCATGGACAAGACACAGGAAGCAAGGTTTCTTGATAAGGACAATATGGTTTTGGATGTGTGGTACTATTGTTGTGGATATATTGTATATGTTGTACATGTTTAATATATGATGTGTGCACATGCGGTGTTGTGTATACATAGCATGTGTAAATGTTATTTATGCAATGTTATGCACAGGATGGTACAAATAGGGTTGTGTGAATATTGCATATGGGGTGTTGTATACATATTGTACTATCTTCGTGATGTATATGTGGCATGTTAGCATATGGTGCTATGTACATGTTGGATACACAATGCTATGTGCACGTGGTGTTGTGTGCGTGTTGTACATATGGTGTTATGTACATATGGTGTTGTCTGCATGATTGCATAATTAGTGTTGTGAGCATGTGGGGCCATGTACATGTTGTACATAACGTACTATAAGCATGCAGTGCTATGTATATGTCATGCATGTGATGCTATGTACATATGGTGTCATGTACACATCATGCATGTGGTATTATGTACACATTGTACAGTGGTGTAGTGTACATGTGGAGTTGTGTACATGTTGTGTAGGTGGCGCCGTGTACATCTGATGTTGTGCACATGTTTTTTAGGTGGTGCATTGTACAAGTGGTACTGTGTACATGTTGTATATATGGTATTGGTGTATCTGTGCTACTGTGTGCATGTCATATATGTTGTGTTGCAGGCTTACGGTACTATATATGTGTATTGTGTAGTTGTGGTGTCATGACATACATACTTGTTGTGTTGTAATCTGGGTGGGTACATGTGTTGGATGGTATTTCACATCACATATAGATGGATGAACTGTGTTGTACACTAGTTGTAGGTGTATGAGTTGTACGTCAGGTGTAAGTGCATGATTTGCATAATGTTGTGTGTCAGGTGGTGGGCCCCAGTATTGCAGCAATAATGCTACAACTCCTGGAACTCTCTTCTTTAATTTTATCAACCCAGTAGTTCGTAACAAACTTGGAAGCGATGGTGCTGTATGCACAAGTACTAGCTCTTGCCGCAGCTGTCACTTGGTCATCTGGCACAAGTCCGCTAGGAGCTTAAGCCAACTTCTATGAACTCTTAGAAGAAGCTTTTTAACTGATGAATGAAAGCTAACTCAAAGGGGCTAATTTACTTGCAGAAAGAAACTGGAAAGCGGAAAGGAAATGCAAACCCTAGCAAACCCTAATTTTACCAGCTAGCCCTACTGATGCGAAAAAGAGGATGCAAGCTACTGAAAGAGATGCCATTGACTTCTAGGAAGGTAAAATGCATGTGTTTAAGTTATCACTATCTGAAGAAAACATCTTTTTGCATTTTTGAATAAGTTGTCACAATTATCATGCATACAATTTAACTGTTTTTTACTGTGCAGAGGTGGATTGGCGAGAGGAAATGCTTGGAAGAGATTGGGAAGGTTCAGAGAGGGCCTGAGGGGTCCCTAACACCCTTCTAGAGAGTTTCATAGAGTTTGGCTATCAAGAAACCTCATTCGTAAGCTTCTACAGGAAGTCTACAGGGGTTCTACAGGATGTTTCAGGAATTTCTACAGGATGTTCAGAAATTTCTACAGGATGTTTAAAAATTGGATTTTGGAGGATGGGTGAGTGAGGGAAGATGCATGAATGGATATTGAGGTAGGATAGGGGTCTGAAGTGGCCCAGGGACTAATGGATGGAGTGGTGAGAAGGTGTAGATAGCTAAGTTGGCTCAAAGAAGGATTAAACAATGATGTACAAAAACTAGGGTTATGTGAGAAAATGTGGCAAACGTGAGGTAAGGATTCTAAGTAGAGGGTGGAGTGGATGGTGCTAATGGAGAATAAGTAGATGGAGGAGTGGTACAGGTGCTCTGCAAGTCGTTTTTCCAATCTGAACCAACAAAGACTTGTAAATTCAAAGACCTAGTTATGTTGACCTAATATGCTAGTTGCCAGTAAAGAGAATGAACAGAAGTGTGACCTGCAATTAAACCATGTATTTTAACTCATGCAACTAAGAAAACGAAAGTCTAAACTTGTAACCAACTTCTACACATGAAGATCAAACACTAGCGATTGCATGGCAAAGCAAAATCAGTGTTTTTGTGGGCAGCAAAGTCATCCTAGTCACAGCTCCTGATCCCACTAAGGGAGAGGTGAAACCACAGATGTTTGTTGGCCCTTTTCTTGAAGCTTTTTCTGTTAACAACCTATCAACTAAATCTGAGCATGAAAAGCTATTTTACTCATCAAAAAAAACCTAAATAACAAAACAAGATTTAAATCTAAATAACAGATTTTATTCTAAGAATGCAACAAAGACACATGAAAGTAAACAAAGGAGGTACTGGGCTCTTGATATGGGCCCAACCCCAAGAGCTACAACCTCCTAAGAGAGATTTAGAGCTGGATTCATCTTTATTGATCAAAAGAAATGTTACATTCCAAAAACTGTCCACAAGGAGAACTTGAAAATGTGCTGAAAGCAAAGCTAATCTACTGCCTAAAAATTGAACTACAAAATGACTACAAAATGAATACAAAATGACTAACTACTGGCTAAAAAAAATGACTAACCCCTAGCTAACCAAAATGAGGCCCTAAGCCTTCTTATTTATACAAATTGAGGACCCCAACAGTCCTCATAAACTTTAGGGACTCGGCTGCCCAAAACTTGTAGTTAACAGCAGCCCTACTTGACTTGCTTGGCTGCCCTTGTGCTAATTGATTTGGTGGCCCTTGAATTCCGAGCTGATGGTGGAGAATTCGAGATAAGGGCCCATAAATGAAGGGAACACTTTCCTAAAAATACTCTCCACGAATTTGGCTACCAAGTGCTCATTTCAACCATTGACTTTGTTTCAAAATTGACCAAAAAGGCTACACAAAGCACACATTAGACTTGTTGGCATAATGACTAACCCAATTCACTCTATTAGCATAAATATAATAAAAAACATGCAATAAAATAATGAGAATGGTGGATTAAGTTGAACTAGGAGGTTGAATGAGCCCAAATAATTATCCATTTTTGGGGCTCATCATCACCCCCCTACTGAAAGTGTTGCTCATTGTTACGCTAAATAATGTCACCATGGCTATTTACAGTTAGTATGGCTCTATCAACAGTCATGTTATCCTCCTGGGCAAGTCTTATGCCTCTGCTCTCCATGTCAAACTCCAAAAAGAGAGAAAGTCTTTGTAAATGTGTTTATCTCTGGGTACGCATATTCTCTCGGCCTTACCTGCGTATACGCACCTAATGTTCACAAAAACTGCGTACTTGTACGCTCTGTATGTAAAGGGGCAGGTGCGTACCCCTGTAAAGGTCAAAAGGCGCGAGTTTCATCTTTAAAAAGTTATTTGTGGTCACTTCTAGAGCATTCTAGAAGGTTGTTCGACGTGTATTGAGCGCCTCCAGATGGTTCATGTACCCCTATGAAAGAGGAACTTATCCCATCAAGAGAGGAGCTATCCCATCCAAAGAGGGGATTATCCCATTGATGGTGGACCTGATTAACTTCCTCTTGAGCACTATAAATACAGGAATTGGGCCAGAAGGAGGGGAGGTTGAAAGCTAAACATTTCTAAGGGTAGATGCTGCTGGAATTAGGACTCCCATTTAGAAGCTTGTGAGGAGAGATTGTCATCTTTGCTTGTTCTATTTGGAAGTGGGTGAGCTTTGTCAAAGTAAAGGAGAACTCTTGATGGACCCTGGGAGGGACTTGCACAACACCAATGCTCAGGTTGTAATTGTTCCTTTTGTTTCCTATTAATGCAAATGAGTCCATTGTTCTCAATAACTTGTTATTTATGAGTTGTTTCATGTACTCCTTGGTCTATGTGTTAAATATGTTTTATTTTATGAGATTATCAAGTGCTATTTAATCATTTGATTGTTAGTGAATGCAGGTTTCGAAGTGAAGGAGGAGCTCATCCGGATCAGCGAGGCTGGACTGCTACAACAGCGTTGGACTACAGGTAGGATCTAAACACTTGATTTCTTATATAGTAAATGCATGTTTAGAGAAGGATTGTTCTTGTTTGTCTTGTTTGTCACTAGAGAGTCTTAGGCTCCTAGGGAGGTTGGTTGTGTCTGCACTATCAACTCTTTCCGCCTGACACTCATCCTCTGAGCAAAAAATTTATCTCCTCATCTTTGATGGCCCTGGTGGCCTCCTTGTCATGCCAAGCTTCTGAAGTGATGCCCTCTTCTCTGTCATGAAACCATGCTTTTCTCTTTGCTTCTTCCCACTGCCTGTGCTTCTTTTCCTAGAGAATTCTCAACTTCCTGTATAACTGTCTCAGCATCCTGTAGAACTTTTTTTAAGTCCATTATCTGAATTCTCTCTCTTCCAGTGAAGGTTTTTGGCTTCCTCATTCATAGGTGATGGACATCCTTGAAGGAGGCTCCTCCTTTTGTTTAGCTTTTGTGTACTCAATGACAATTTGCTTCTTTGATTGTGGTTTGGGGTCTGCCAATTCTTATCTACATGCCCTTTCTCGCCTTAAAATATAGTGGAAGCTCCCTCTTTCACTTCTCCTTCAGCTTGGGAGATGTACTTAGGGCGGCCAGCACAGCTGCTGCCTCCCTAGCTAGGATTTCGGCCGACTTGTCCTTCTGCTTCCCTTTTTCAGGACTTCTTGTAGAAAGTCCTGTAGCTGATTTCTGTCTCCCTGTAGAAATTGTTTCAACTGTTTTGGTCTACTTGGCTGGGGGTTCCTTCTCCTTGACCTGTGTTGTGGTTGCCTTGGGTGTGTCCCTACTTGTTTGTACTTTTTCAGTCCTCTCTGCCCTGATTTGCAACCGTTTCTCCCTTGGCATTTGTGCCTTTATTCCACCCACAGCTTTGGCCTTGGTAGCTTGGCCTTTGTCTTGTTTCTCTTCTTGCTTTTCCTGTGGTGGCATGTCCTGGGTCTTCTTACCCTTAATTTCCTTACCCTTAGTTAGCTTCTCTGCCTCAATATGCTCCTTTTCCTCACTACTGGATGAAGTGTAAGTTCACATGACAACAATGGATAATGCTGAATCATGAATCCCCATGGCATGGTAAGAGTGCTCCCTTTTTCTTATTCTTTTTTTCAGAAACAGAAATGTTGTTTATAGTTTCCCCCTGGACTCAAGGAAGAATTCCTTAGTTGTTTGATATTAATGAACAACAATCCCCTCATTTCAAGACTTTTGCTACCCAAATACTCAACTGTCAGAAGGGAATTAGGCTCCCACAGACAAAGTGTAGAGCTTAATTTTCATCCCCAGCATGCATACAACCACATAAATTTCACATTCTTCATGCACATGTTAGTACTCATAGTGCTTTAACTTTTGTACAGGAGAAATTTGTTAATAGGAACTGTGGAGGGGAATGTGATGCAGAACCAACTAAAAAATTTTGGGTATCACACAGGAAAACTACCATTCTTGACCCACAGGCAGATTTGTTTCATACTTTCTTATTCAAAAATAGGTTTAATTTGCCACCTTTCAGATGTATCATGCATGGAAGAGTGTTTTTCAAGCCTACCACTTTCGCGACTCCCAATTTGTCGAAGAAAAATCCAAGCTTTTCTACTCTGGAAGGCTCTACTGTACTTTCCTGTAGAACGTCTTCCTGTAGAAACGCCTGTAGAGTGCCCCTATCCCTCTGAGCGAGCCTGATACGTGGGGTAATTTCGAAAACAGGTAGAAACTAGTGGAGGATGACTAGTTCATCATTTTGTGGAAGTGGAGGATGCATACTTCAGTCAAGTGCAAATGGACATCAGGTGGTGTGAGTTTCAGCCGAGCATTTTACATTGCGGCCTGATTCTTGATGAGGGAGTGAAGTGGCCAGGTGTACGTGGCCACATGCAGACTGCAGTTCTATTTATTAACTGTATGTTTTCTTCTTGATCAGTTGCACTAGAGTTCAAATGGCTAACACTCCCTGTTTTTTTTTTTTTTTTTTTTTTTTTTTAAATTTCACGTGAGTTGTCTAACACATACGTTGCATGATTCCTGGCTGATTGATAGAGAATTGGACAAGGAACTATCGGCTTAATCTTGCTATATTCGTGGCTCAATTCCACCATTCCATTCATTCATGCAGTTTTTAAATTAGATTTGTGCAATAGAAGAACGAGTTTCAGTCACGTACCTGAAGTCAAATGGCTGCTGTGAGGTGCTGTGGCTAGTCATTGCTGCATGCACTGGTTTCTTTGGTTGCATGAGGGCTTGGATGATGATTTTTTGTTGTTTTCCTTGTGCAGGTGTCCTCTGACCAGATCTAAACTACAGGCATTTGTTTCCACGTTCAAATCTGCACCTTCAAGCTGCTGTTGTTGAATTTTCACCGGACCAGAACCTGTTTTCGCCATTGCTCCCAAACGGTAAACCGGATCGATCTGAAACTTGCTGAGCATGTTCCTATCATCATGATACACCTCCCATAGCAAAATCGTGATCAATGGATGCACATATTTTGAGAATGGCTGAATATTTCAGAGATCAATTTCTCAGAAACCGTGCATCAGAATCAGCTGAAACTGCTTGGGTAGGTTACTATCACCCATATGCATCTCCCCATGAAACAGGTTTTGAAATGGATGCACGGATATGGAGAAAATGCAAAAATGGCCGACGGTGATGGAGGCGGATTTCTTGGAAACCATCCATCGCAATGGGCTGAAACTTCTCGAGCATGTTGCCATCATCCCTATACAATTCCCTGTAAAATGGTTTTTCAAATGGATGCATGGTTTTCAAGTTAGGGCAAAAACAAATTCTGTTCTATGTATTTTTGCTTCAAGGCATTCTGCAGTTTTGTTGCATGGTAAGAAAAATGAACTTGGGCTATGATGTAGGTATGGAGATGATGGAGGAGGAGTTTTAAGATTGTAGGAGGACTTCGAAACCCTTGTGGAAGCTATTGTGTTCGCCAAACCACCTTTGTGCAATCCATTTTTAGCTTCTTGTAATTTCTACAGGAACTTCCTGTAGAAAACACAGTTTTCATAAAAGAAGCACAATGAGGTGGAAAAAATGATGGAGAAGGGTGAGGGATGGAAACATGGATGCTTGCAGGCATAACCAATAGATTCCAAGCTTTAGATCCCCTTCCAAAATCAAATCTGGCTCGCTTGAAGGTTCTACAGGATGTTTCCTGTAGAAATATAGAACTTCCTCTAGAAGGCACAAAAATTTCTTTGTCTTTGTTTTGAGTGATCCTTATGACCTGCAATGTCCTTCTTACACCCTGCAATTATTCAATGGAAATTAGCTTTATTTTTCTTTTCTTTTTCTCTTTTTTTTTCTTTGAAAAACAACTAGGGTGCCCCATGGAGGTTTTCACCCTAATTGCCTGCCCTGGGCGCCTCCAAGGGAGGTTTTCACCTAGAGATCTTATTTTCTTTTCTCTTTTTTCCCAATCCATTGACCGCCTCATGGAGTTTTTCAATCAATGAGCCAATCTAAGGCGCCTCTGAGGAGGTTTTCGCCTTAGATTTTTATTTTCTTCTTATTTTCATTTTTTTTTTTTTTTTTTTTTTTTTTTTTTCTACCCTACCCTACCTGAAAAAAAAAATCATTTTCAAGTGTAAGAATACTTCCAATGGAGCCATGTGCACATCGAGATGAGAGACAAGATGATGTGGAGGCTTGAAATGTATGCTTGGATAGCTATCCAGATTTCAGAGACCAAATGATCTGACTTTGAAGGGATCAAACATAGCTGAGGAAGAGAGTACCGCTGCAACTTAGTGACCGTCTGAAACCATATCTCAATATAGCTCTGATATCCTTGGTTCTTTTGCTGATCTGGATCATGTTTCATGTCACCTTCTATCATGACTTCCTCATCTTCCTCTTTTTGCTGATCTTTCTCTTGAATACATGGAAGATTTGATGGTAACCATGAAGGATCTTTCTTTGTCTCTGCTTCTGATGTCTTCTCTTCATCAAGTAAAGCCCATGGTTCTTTGATTTCCTCTTCTGAATCTTCTTTTGCCTAATGTGGTCCTTCAATGATTTCAATATAGTCTCTTTTTTGCAATACTCTTCTTGAGCTATGGTGAATATCATTGAGCTCAAGAGCAGTTGTTTGGACATGTTGTGCCTCAGCTTTGCAATTGGGTTGAGTTGCTCCATGGTATGGTTTTGGAAATGGTGGTACGGGTAGTTGAGTGGAGATGTGTATTTGAGATGGATGCGGATGGGGTTGTGGTTGGGTAGGCATTTGGGGTTGCCTTGGTGGAGGAGGAGGTGATGGTTGCGGTTGAGCAGGTGGTGGAGGAAAAGAAGTGGGAGGAGTGTTGTACTGGGGCCTCCACCCCTAATGAGGTGCATTCCACTGAGGCTATGACTGAGCATAAGAGTGAAACGAATGAGCAGCTGGTTGGGCATAATATGGATCTATGAAGGAACAAGGAGGAGGTGTGAACCAGGAAGGATGAGCAGGGGGACCCCAAGAAGGCATGAAAGTGGCTTGATAGGGGTCATAATAGGTCTCGGATGTCCCTTACAGTTCCTGTTGATAAGATCTAGGTCCATGTGGCCTCCTTTGGTTCATATAATAGAGTGATTCAGTGGATCCTTTAGCTCTCTGATATGAAACTTTGATTCTGGGTAAGGAAGGGCACTGATCTGTAGGATGGTATTCTTCACATACAAAACACACTTCTATGGAGTACAATGGAAATTTGTTCCTAGGATGCTTTCTAGTGCACCTAGGACAAAAAATGGCCAAAGCCCTCTTGGCTTCTTCTTGCTTCTTTTGGATCCACAAGGTATCCAATTGCATGGCAAGAAACTGCCTCATATCACTCTTGAAATCTTTGATTTGATTTTCAAATTCGTCTTTGAACAAGGTGCTGCTCCCAACATTTCTGCTTGTAGCCATTTGCTCCAGAGGAATGGTTTCTTCTTCTTCTTCCCTTGAGGTTCTTCAAATACGTCTTGCTGTCCACCTAAGGGTTCTTTAATCACAGCCATCGAAGAAGAGAGAATGTTTGTTGTGTGAAGCAGTGGGGGTGTTGTGCAATCATTTTTCTAACTTATCTCTACTCCTACAAGGCATGAAATGAAATCTTTTTCGTTGATTTTTTCTTTTTTCTACTTCTACCTACAAAACTGAAATAGATTGAAATGCAACTAACTATCTTGCTAAAATGAAAATGCGGAATTGAAATGAAAGCGGGAAAGGGCTAATCTATTTTGCTCAAATGAAATTGCAGGAATGAAATGCTAGTCTACGCTTGCGGAATTGAAATGCTAATCTACGCTTGCAGAAATTAAATTTCGGAATTGAAATGCTAATCTATGAAAGCGGGAAATGTCTACTCTACTTTTGCGGAAATGAAATGAAATAAACTACTTAGCAGAAGGTTGTAGTGGAAAATAGAAGAAAAGCAACAATCACCAATACTCTGATGCTTCCCTGGCAACGGCGCCAAAAAGATGGTGGGCCCCAGTATTGCAGCAATAATGCTGCAACTCCTGGAACTCCCTTCTTTAATTTTATCAACCCGGTAGTTCGTAACAAACTTGGAAGCGACGATGCTGTATGCACAAGTACTAGCTCTTGCCGCAACAGTCACTTGGTCAACTGGCACAAGTCCGCTAGGAGCTTAAGCCAACTTCTACGAGCTCTTAGAATATGCTTTCTAACTGATGAATGAAAGCTAACTCAAAGGGGCTAATTTACTTGCAAAAAGAAACTGGAAAGCGGAAAGGAAATGTAAACCCTAGCAAACCCTAATTTTACCAGCTAGCCCTATTGATGCGAAAAAGAGGATGTAAGCTACTGAAAGAGATGCCATTGACTTCTAGGAAGGTAAAATGCATGTGTTTAAGTTATCACTATCTGAAGAAAAAATCTTTTTGCATTTTTGAATAAGTTGTCACAATTATCATGCATACAATTTAATTGTTTTTTACTGTGCAGAGGTGGATTGGCGAGAGGAAATGCTTGGAAGAGGTCAGGAAGGTTCAGAGAGGGCCTAAGGGGTCCCTAACACCCTTCCAGAGAATTTCACAGAGTTTGGCTATCAAGAAACCTCATTCGTAAGCTTCTATAGGAAGTCTGCAGGGGTTTTAGAGGATGTTTCAGGAATTTCTATAGGATGTTTAGAATTTTCTACAGGATGTTTAAAAATTGGATTTTGGAGGATGGGTGAGTGAGGTAAGATGCATGAATGGATATGGAGGTAGGATAGGGGTCTGAAGTGGCCCAAGGACTGGTGTATGGAGTGGTGAGAAGGTGTAGATAGCTAAGTTGGCTCAAAGAAGGCTTAAACAATGATGTACAAAAACTAGGGTTATGTGAGCAAATGTGGCAAACGTGAGGTAAGGATTCTAAGTAGAGGGTGGAGTGGATGGTGCTGATGGAGAATAAGCAGATGGAGGAGTGGTACAGGTGCTCTGCAAGTCGTTTTTCCAATCTAAACTAACAAAGACTTGTAAATTCAAAGACCTAGTTATGTTGACCTAATATGCTAGCTGCCAGTAAAGACAATGAACAGAAGTGTGACCTGAAATGAAACCATGTATTTTAACTCATGAAGCTAAGCAAAAAAAAGTCTGAACTTGTAACCAACTTCTACACATGAAGATCAAACACTAGTGATTGCATGGTAAAGCAAAATCAGTGTTTTTATGGGCAGCAAAGTCATCCTAGTCACAGCTCCTGATCCCACTGAGGGAGAGGTGAAACCATAGATGTTTGTTGGCCCTTTTCTTGAGGATTTTTCTGTTAACAACCTATCAACTAAATCTGAGCATGAAAATCTATTTTACTCATCAAAAACAACCCAAATAACAAAACAAGATTTAAATCTAAATAACAGATTTTATTCTAAGAATGCAACAAAGACACATGAAAGTAAACAAAGGAGGTACTGGGCACTTGAGATGGGCCCAACCCCAAGAGCTACAGCCTCCTAAGAGAGATTTAGAGTTGGTGCAAAGCTGGATTCATCTTTATTGATCAAAAGAAATGTTACATTCCAAAAACTGTCCACAAGGAGAACTTGAAAATGTGCTGTTAGCAAAGCTAATCTACTGCCTAAAAATCGAACTACAAAATGACTACAAAATGAATACAAAATGACTAACTACTGGCTAACAAAAATGAATAACCCCTAGCTAACCAAAATGAGGCCCTAAGCCTTCTTATTTATACAAATTGAGGACCCCAACAGTCCTCCTAAGCTTTAGGGACTCGGCTGCCCAAAACTTGTAGTTAATAGCAGTCCTACTTGACTTGCTTGGCTGCCCTTGTGCTAATTGATTTGGTGGCCCTTGAACTCCAAGCTGATGGTGGAGAATTCGAGGTAAGGGCCCATAAATGAAGAGAACACCTTCCTAAAAATACTCTCCCCGAATTTGGCTGCCAAGTGCTCATTTCAACCATTGACTTTGTCTCCAAATTGACCAAAAAGGCTACACAAAGCACACATTAGACTTGTTGGCATAATGACTAACCCAATTCACTCTATTAGCATAAATATAATAAAAAACATGCAATAAACTAATGAGAATGGTGGATTAAGTCGAATTAGGAGGTTGAATGAGCCCAAATAATTATCCATTTTTGGGGCTCATCATCAGGTGTGGTTGTATGTGTGTGATGCACACTATGAATATGTGCACCTCGTGGAGGAGAAGCCAGAAGTAAGGATCGATGAAGGATAAGTATCGATATATTATTTCAGTTTTACTATGCATGTGATTTATGATTCTGATAGATGATGACTATATGTGATCCATTATTCTGGTTTATGATGGCTACATGTGATTTATGATTTTTATCTATGATGGTTGTGTTTGAGCTAACCTAAGGTTATATCTTTATATATGTTGATTTGGTCAAATATGCTAGTTTGACTTGTTGTGATAGGAAGCGAACAAGATTGTGAATGTACCTTATTGACGAGCTACCAATAAGGTACGATTTGAAGTTATTTCAATTTATTTTGAATGTAATGGAAGTTATGTTCTTGGTATAGGAAGCATAAACATGCCCAGTTGGGTGGTTGAAGTCAACTGCAAGAATTAGCAGCAGAAGTAAAGGAATTGAAACAGGAAGCAGTATGTTGATAAAGAACTTCAGGAATAGGGCCATTATGGGACACTAGTACCCAATAGTGTCCATTGATTTCCATGAGCATGCTATAACCGGTATGATTTGTTGAGGCAAGTATATGCCTTGGTTTTTGTATCTTCTGATGTGAGGAAGCCTTACAAAGGAATGGACTGCCTAGGATGGGGGTGCCAGCGAAACTTTGAAGATGAGTGACTACACAAAAGAGGTGACTGGATTCCCAAGGGACTGTGTAGTAGAGAAGGGAAGGTCGTGGATGGATTTTGTTTGGTCATTAGCATTGCCATATGGAATCAGATGCACATTGGGAGTGTTCCTTGGAACAATAAGTCGTTAACTATTCGCTATGAGGACAAGCGGTGGCAGATTAGAGCACTGGACATTGGATGCAAATTTGAATTTGCAGTGGATTATGGACTTCCTGGGAAGGAGTTGGATCATGGTATTGCTTTGAGGGTGGAGGTTTGTGTGTTTGGATTCCCTTATTGTTAATGCAGGAATCATATTATTTTATTTGTTGATTGAGAAAATGTGCATATGTGTATATGTATATGTGGTTATTGTAAATATTGCAATGAGCTATGTTATAAAGCTCCAATATGGGGTATGTTTCCATGTTGTCGTTATGTTTTGATTTTGAGCAGATCTTTCATTATAAATACTACAACGAGCTGTGTTATAAAGCTCCATGGGCAGTATGTTTTGTTTTCAGCAATCATGTTGGTTATAGGTGTCACTAAACACCAAGGATGGTGTTCCCCCAAGGGGGAGGGTTTTGTAATAGCCCTGCTGAAAATTCCATGTAAAAATATATAAATACCACAAATGATGGGGCACGTATTCCAAGATGAATGGTGGGAAGGACATCCTGGTGGTTGTTCATTGGGTTGTTAATGGTTAAGGAAATTGGCAAAGGTAATGGGTAAGGAATTAAAGAGGCAAAAAGGTATTTTGGCACATTTATTTACGAAAATAATGGAAATTAGGAGAAAAGGAAGGTAAAAGGTCACTGGTTGCATGTGAGGAGGAAGTTGAAGGAAAATAATGGAAAATGAAGAAAATGGAGGCCTCATTAATAAAAAGGTTTCTGAGGATCAGTGGTGAAGACTTGATCAGTTCAGTTTTGGAGCTCTCTCATTATTCTCTCTCTCTCTCTCTCTCATACTCTTAGTTACTTAGAGTTTTCTTGGAGCACTCTTAGAGGGTGTGTCATACTTGAATTCTTGGAGCAAGGAGGAAAAGGAAGAGAAGGAAAATCCAATAGGGCATTGATATTAGCAGCTACATCATATTTTCTTGCAGGTACCGAGTTGCATGTATGATTTCTTCACTAGTTTTGGCATGCATGGCACATGCATGTGGTTTCCTGGTTATGATCTATCATTGGCATGAAGGATGGCTAAGATTGACAGTGGATTGCATAGCCTTGCCATTTACTAGATAGCCATGGTGATTATGGGTTTACTTTCATTTATTTGTTTTGGTTGGTTCTCATTTTTCCTTAACTTGGGTTGAGTTATTAGTCCTAGAATCCCTAGTTGAACAATCACTCTGAAAGCCTTGTAACAGCTTGGGTTGAGTTACTAGTCCTAGAAGCCCTAGTTGAACAAATGCTCTGGAAGCCCTATAATAGCTTGGGTTGAGTTACTAGTCCTAGAAGTCCTTGCTAGAAAAATTCTCTAGAAGCCATTCATGGGTTGAGTTACTAGTCCTCGAAGCCTCGATTGGACAAATGCTCTGGAAGCCCTATATAAGTTGTGCGTTGACTTACTAGTTCTGGAAACCTTGGTTGGACAAAAGCTCTGGAAGCCCTGTATAAGCTGTGGGTTGAGTTACTAGTTTTGGAAGCCTTGGTTGGACAAACACTCTGGAAGCCCTGAAAGGCTTGGATGGAGACCAATGTTATGATGGTGTTTGGTGATGTCTGACTATGAGGTGGAATCACTATTTGATGGGTTGAGGTGGATGGCCTCTGGAAGCCTTGGATGATTTTTGATTGATGTGTTCTATGAGATCCCACATTCATGCTTGGAATATGGCACAGGGGCGAATGACTGAAGAGAGATTTGGCTCAGCCATTCTATGGTTGGGTGGAACATGGTAGTCCCATCTCCGATTGGTTCATTGAATTCATTAATGAGAAATCAATTCCCTTGATTTTCATGTGTAAAGGTACTAGTGTATTTATGAATTTTTTGCCTAATATGTTTGTTGTATTTCTATTCCTATTAGGTTGGTTATATGCAAATTTCATGACAACAGATACGTATGGATCTCAACATGTTTTTACTTGTATATGAATGGATAATGTGTTTATGAGTTAATGGAGGATAATGCAGAAAATGGCATGATGGAACAATGGTTCAGAGTGATTCCCACATAAGTATGAGATCCCTACACTTAATTCTGTTATTTACACCTGTAGGTTACATGTTGATGATATGTTTGATGAAATTCTTGTCATGGCTAGTAGGGGTCTGGTGATGATCTTGTTCATATTATTGCTTTTGCATAATTGTTTCCTTGCATCATTCCATTTTGGGTAGTGTCCCGAGCTCTAGGCCAAAAAAGGTGGCTCAAATCCTAGAATTCTAGCATTAGTGCTGAGACTAACTCACCTAGGCAGTGTCTAGGAAGCGTTATAAAGCACCTGTGTAGTGTCTGGGGAGCGTTAGTCCTAAAACTAACTCACTTGGGCAATGTCTAGGGAGTGTTACCCTACCCTAAGTCTCTCAAACAGAAGTAGGACCCAGGGACAGGTAGTCTAAGTGGCTGATTTGTCTTCCAAGGGTTATGTGGATGATGTTGGATCACTATATGCGATGTTCCATTGATTCCATTTCCTTAAAGTCACCAAGGAGTTTGAATCTTATCATAGTGGCCTCTTGTCGCATGTTTACCGCGGTTGGCCGGTTGCTTGGGTAGATGTGGGAGGAGGGTGTTACAGACTATGGGTCAAACTTAGGCTTACTAAACTCTTTTTTTAAAGAAGCCTTACTTTATGCTAGTGTTGCCACAGGATGATCAGAATAGTACTTAATATACCACATCAATGCTCAATCCTATAGAGCAGTAACCAATTGCGCCTTCTTTATATCATCATTAGTAATCTTCTGCACTGTTCCCACAGTGTTTGCAACAAACCAAAATTGATATGTATCTTCACTCCCTATACCCTTGAAAATTGGCAACTTCATTGTGTTCGACATGTTGAATGGAGGTGGTGTTGGTGGAGGTGTGAGCGAAGGTGTATTATGGGGAGGTGGAGGTGGAGGTGGAGTGGATGGATGATGTGCCCATGGAAAACCATGTCCTATCAGCTGGACAACACTCCGTGGTGAGGCATGTACCGCTCCCTTGTCATCACTCAAAGGAGGTCCAATCAATGGGCTATATTCAGGACTTGATCTCCCTTGATCTCTAAATATTTTTCCACTTCGTGTAGCTCCAAACATCAAGGCAATGGCATAACCAGTTTTCACACAACAGAATTTTAATCCAAGTATTCAAAGATCTCATATATTTGCCTCACGGTCCCTTGAAAAATTAGCACTCCACTTCACTATAGCTGATTAATGTGTCAACCACGAATTCTGTAACAAATCCTCCCATAACTCAATCAAGCCAGTAATCAACAGCGCGTGTAATATTTTCTTCAGAGGCTTCTAATTGTCGTACCAATTTTGGAGTCCACACTATTGAACTGTCAAGCTTCCACCTCCCTTGGTCGTCTGCCAACTTAGTTATCCACTCATATAATTCGATTGGGAAGATGTAGAAGAAATTTTTTTGTATTTCCGTATACAAATATCTGTCCAACCACTGCTCCTTTGACAAGCATAGATTCCTATTTTCCTACATCGCGCATTCATGAATTTTTCTATCCAACCACTTCTTAATTTCCTTCTTGCTTGTATTCTAGTGATGCAACATAACACATCTCCTTCAAGCATATCCCAGTCCCGACAACGAAACTATTTGTTGGCTTAGGGGGTCTTGACCTAGGTTCGGAGTTAGTGCACCAACCAACAAAACTATACACTACTAGCCCTTTCGGCAACAACCTGCATAACACAGGCTATAATCACACCTGAAGCAGTATGGGGGGATGCTAGAACCAAGTTTCTACATCCAGAGATCTGTGTGATGTATTTTAGTGCCTCAGATATGTCTTCGTACAAATCCATAAGCCCCTAGGGCTTGGTGCTACAACTCTACTACAATGGCCTTCAAACCTTTGCAAAGGTCCACAGTCAGTCTTTGCAGACCCTTAACAGTCAGTTTATCCACTTACGCGCATCACAAAACTACTCTAGACTAGTGTTCACATATATAATCTTGTGCTATTAATACACGTTAGATAATTCATCAAAATCCTCGCATAATTATATAAACATGCTTTTGTACATCATCTAATAGTTATTGAATAGAATCGTGCATCATTAGATGAATATTTCATAAACATATTATTTCATCAACAACGTAAGTTATAAACAGAGGTAAACAACAATACACAATATTTCTCCAAAACAACTTCTTTATTAATTTCCAGTTTAGGATACAGACTCAAAACTTCCCTGTGCACTCAGCTGCAAGGGTCCGCGCACTCAGCTGTGGACTCTACCTATGCCTCTGCGCACTCAGCTAAAAATCCTTTCTCTCCTATCTGACCCACTTCTCTGCAATAAGACTTATCTTCTATTCCCCCATTACATCCATTATTACCCTAGATCACATGCCTTAGACTCTCTAAGACACACCTATTTATAGATTTTTACATACAATCCCATGGTTCATAGACCATGAGTGGATCTCAAAACCAACTCAACTTTTACATAATCAAGGGGCTAAAACTCCTTTGACTCCTAACCATCTACGTGCTCTGCATCCAAAAATCACAGAGACTTTAGAACAATTACATCAAAACTTGGGTTTTTAACCCCAAAACTGACCCAGGGGACCCCATCCCAACAACCTACTATGGCAGGAGTTTGTAGGAGGAGGTGGCTTCGGCCGACCACCAGACATGGTATTGTATGGAGGTAGTGCTCTCTCACTGGGATATTGGAAACCAGAGCTACTAAGGATAGACTCAGTAGTGTTATTCACGTTAGCATGTGAGGAGTTACGCTACTTAGGTCTATCTAGGTAGATAAGGAGATATAACTCACATCGTGGAGTGCTTACCGGTAGAATGGTAGTAGAGATAGCAACCCTGAGAGGATGCAAGATGATGCCTATGGACTTAGTCTTAGACCTTGATATCCAAGCATGTATATGGGTATGCAACGGTGCACAATAGTGTGTGGAGGAGCACGAAAGTGTGCAGTGGTGCACAGTGGTGTGTAGGGTGCATTGTGGTGTAGGAGGAGTGGCTCACATCTTAGTGCATTACCTCATAGAGTGACAGACACATCAATACAAGAGGGGTACCAGTTGATTCAGGATGATGCAGCAGCATGTAGGAGGGTCTGACAGTGCATAGATATGTGTGATTGGGTGCAGTTGTATGTGAGGAGACACTAGGATTTATGGTTATATGTAGTAGTGTGTGAGGTTGCACTACGGACAAAGGGAGTTCTACTAGTAGGTAGATTCCTTAACAAGGATTTTAGGCATGTCATTGGGGTGGACATACCTAGGTTGGGAGAGTGAATTGGTCACAAGATGGGTCAAGAGCGTCCAAATGGGTCATTGATCATACTCATCAGAACCCACACATCTTCCATTCGTTGGCACCACGTGCAGTTAAGGGGAGCCTTGTTGTGTTTGATCCATGCCCATAGTGTGGATAGTAGGACTTGTGGGATTTTCTTGAGACAATGCTACGAGATTCAGTGCCTTAGGGGCATGATAGATATTCTGCAGTGGAGGAGAAAGGTCGGTGCACGAGTTGAAAACCATAGTTTGGGAGATGAGATGATATTTTGTAGGGGTGGCATATAGTTCATCACTGAGCTTACACCTGGGGAGCTCATCACGGGGGAGACATATGCCACTCTTTCCACGGGGTATGCCGAGATCTTGCATGAGCAGAGGATACCATTTATGATTGAGGAAAGTTTCCAGTGGGTTTCAAGGCTCCAGACATTGTATTGGCACATTATCAAGAGCGTGGATAGCAGACTTAGTGGTGATGGTTGGCAGGAGCAAGATGGATCCACATACATTGAGTCGATTGTGAGTATTAGAAAACCATTTATTGGCTGCATTTAGGGGATAGCTATTTGGCACCTACAGATTTCAACGATCATCAACAATATGCAGTGGCAGGAACAGGGAAATTTATCATGCATCATATTAGTTCATGATATATGGAGCATATATATTGATTGCATGTAGGAACTAGAGATAAGGCACAGATGGATTCCAACAGTTGTCAGAGCTATGTCACAGGAGGTCTGGCTATGGGATCTGGGAATATAGTTGGTTGATATATCACTATGTCTCATGATGAGCAGAGTCGTGGAAAAGAGTGATATAGTTCACTCTTCGGTTGACACATGGGAGTTCGTGGAGGCCTTCATCGTATGGAGAGGTAGGTTTCCCATATTGTTTCACAAATTTAGGGTTACCTTTGGATGGGTTGGCTTTGGCATCATGGAGATGCTTGGGCAGGATGTATTTGACATTTTTTAGTGTTTCACTATTGGGTTTCAGGAGAGGAGGATATGGTATGTGCATGATGGGAAGTCAGTTGTAATCAGAGTGGCATGGTGTCGACATGGTGGCATCCTTTTTAGATTATCATGGGACTCTAGTATTGAGGGATTCATTTATGATAGGATGGTGGAGGGATTTAGGATGAGTCAGTGGCACATTTGGGACCCCGATATTGTTTGTAGTGACAGTTTGGTCAGCAAAGAGAGGGCACTTGTTCAATCATTGCTTGAGGAAAAGCAATTTTTGGCGAGGAGGAATATAATATCCCAATTTTGTGAGCATGGAAGTTGCTAAGGAATTTTACCCAATTTTAGTAATATTAATTAAAAAGGGGAAAATATTATTGGAGAAAGGTGGCTAGTATTACTTTATTGGAGAGAAATGACATATTATTATTTTATTAAATGGCGACAAAAGAAACTTAGTAGAAAATGCCTCCGACCAATAAAATAATATTAAAAAAATAATTCTAGAGGAATGAGAAGAAATTATAAAAGGAGGATGGACTCATTTTGTGGATTATCTTCTACATTTGCAAACAAACACTCACTTGTACGCTTTGTTGTTTAGCAAGTCTACTGGATGTTTAGCCACGAATCTCTCACATGGGAGATTCAACCTCTACTTTGGGGGACCATCCGTGCCTGCCTTAGGGAGGCTATTGTATAGGAGATTTCATGGAGTCACGGGCAAAAACACACATCAGTCACCAGCGTAGAGAGATGGAAGTGTGTACTTTTGGGCAACCAGAAAACATGCAGAGGGAACTGAATATCAGCAGGGGACTCATTGCTTATCGAGAGATCAGGGAGCTGAGGAGGTAGCATAGAGCAAGAATTTTCGCTAGAGTTTATAGCTAGCTGAGCCAGCTACCAGAAATTCGCATTTCTAAGCAGAGGGATAGTGTAGAGGCCACCCAATAGAAATTCGTGGTGTTTGGTGAGTAGTTGATCTTGGCTAAGAGTCATCCAGGTAGTGGGTAGTTGGATATCAGGGGTAAATCTAGCATTTTGGAGGAGTTTGAAGAGGGATTTGAAGGTAGTTTGTAGTAGATCGAATTTGGTAGCCATAGCTGGGGTGAGGCTCCAAGGGGGTAAAAAATTAGAAGTCAAAACTACCAAAATTCCTTTCTAGTTTTTTCGTGGTTTTTGACAAAGATTACAACCCTAAATTTATAGAAATTTCTGGGCAATTTTTAGGTTCCAAATCAAGGGGTCAAAGTCATTCAGCAGTGTAGAAAAACGAGGCCAATGCCCAAGGAGTCTAATTTGGAAGGTCAAAACCAAGGAAAACCCTTTCTAGGTTTTTCTGGGTTTTTGGAGAGGAGGACATCCCCAAAGTTGCAAAAAAAATTGGGTTGTTTTGAGGGGGTAAATCAGAGCTTGAAGTTAGCCAGTATTGCAGTTTTGAGGTGACAGCACAGTTTTTTGGGAGCAACAAATTCACAACAGATGGGCACTTTGTATTGATCACTTGAGGCTTGTAGCATTCCTTGTGCAAGCCCAAGAGCACCTCATCCAACTTTTATTATACTCCAGTTTATTTATTGATGAAAAACGAGTCGATTTGAGTGTTGATGAGAAATTTTTGTTCATATGTTCCTTACTGAAATTTTATTGTGAATGTTATTACTATCTTTTCCAGGTGCCTCAACATTTTGTGTAACACACCCAACAGTGCAAGTGGGCCCTGAGCCATCCAAACCAGATCTTGGTCTGCCATGTCTTCGTTGTTCTTTTCTCCTTCTTCATCAGAATCTGATTGGTTTTCTTCTTCTTCTTATTCTTCACTACCTAACCCCTGAAAAGTATCATTCAATAGTACAATGTTGTCACCATCAACACCATTTAAGGTTGGAATTTTCTCTGGTTTTTCTGCATTTCTTCATAATCTTCTAACTCTTCAAGGGTGGCAAGAACCAAATCTTCAGCTATTGATACCACTATCCTGGTGGGGGTGGTTTGTTTTCTTTGGAAAACATGGAAGATTATGTACTTGGGTATCAATCCAATAGCTCTTGCAAACTTTTGGGTGATGGGGCAAAAGTCCCGGATCTAGTCATAAGAGATTTCACAAGCTTGTACAGTCACGAGCTAAGAAATATTACCAACTTTAGGAATGTGCATAGTGGAGGCGTTGGGAATGTT
Source organism: Pinus tabuliformis (assembly GCA_031772625.1). Taxonomy (NCBI): domain Eukaryota; kingdom Viridiplantae; phylum Streptophyta; class Pinopsida; order Pinales; family Pinaceae; genus Pinus; species Pinus tabuliformis. The sequence goes on along the minus strand of CM062818.1, from coordinate 442,420,475 downwards.
GTTCCCTTGTCGAGAGGATGTAAGGTTGGGGCTGGTGAGGTTATCAGCCATAAATTCTGGTTACCCTCCTTCTAGTGCTAGAAATTTTGATGGTACTGGACCCGCAAACATTCAAGGGGTCTTCCTAATATGTGGTCCCAATTAGACCTCACACCATTTAGGATAGGAGATCCATCTAGGATATGGCCCAGTTGTCAGTTATATTAAAGATATACTTTGGCTCTAGTTTTCAGTAAGAGAGAGGAGCACAAATGTGACTTTGAAAAGAAAGGGGGTCTTCCTGGTGAGTGTTTGATCATATGTGTGTCAAAGTTATTTCACTGTGGAGGGGAGGAGAAGTGAGAATCTTAGAGAGAGGTAGCAGTACCACCCTAGTAGAGACACACATTAACAAGAAGGATCCATAAAATACCAAGTAGAATAGTCCACAGAGATGTGACGATCATTGAAACCAATGTAAAAAAGAAGATTTGTCTAATATCCAGTGGAATAGTCCACAAGGATGCGATATTGATGATAGCAATTACGGTACATTCTCAATATGATAAGTACCAAAATAACCAAAATAGTTTAACTACTTTAGCACAGATGAAAGAAAACATGAATTACAAACATTCACATAATAGTCTTACAAATATCCATAATCCATGCATGAAGAATGTGTTGGCCCATAAGGATTCTTATATTAAGTAAAATTTCCAAGACACATGTATACAATGAACACCACTAGCTCCGATAGTAGAGAATTGGAGCCACTCCTTTCTCCTCAAAAGAGCTAGCTTATCTCTCTACTTCTTCGCGGGAGGAGCCAAGGTGAAAATTCCTTTACTCTTACAATGAAGATGTATATATAACAATGAGGAAGTGATGCTTCATCTTCCTTATGACTCTTCATCTACCGTCATGATTGTTTGACTCCTTATGACTTTTCAACTTTACATGACTCTTCATATTTGTTACACAGTAATTTTTCACCGACACTCATATCAGTCCCCAAGCGACATCTCCATTATGTCATACATCATATAAACATGTCCATATCTTCCCACTCATTTAAGAAGATCAAGAAAGTGCTCTCTAATCCTGAAGATTGACCCTTTTACCTATGTTTCTACATCGTCACGAGTAAGTGTCATTATTCTTGCGACGATTCTCTGTGTTGAACTATAATTTTGCACCATCATCGTAGGGGTACATTACTTTCTTGCGACTGTCAGATTTGAGGGCTCGGCGCAAGTTCTATAATTTCTTCTTGCGATGATTTTTTTGAATGCATTGCTTCCATGCGATGTCGTCACTAAGCCCTAGTGTATGACTCGCGACAATCCAGATATGGCGAATTAGTTCAAACAGTCAGCCTTCTGGGTGATTCTAGAACTGGTTGTTGGGTCAGATTGGGTCACCTTTCCTCCTCTGGGATGATAGTTCTGCCTTTTTTGAAACCTCCCTTGAGGATAAGCTCCCTCTCCCTCATTTCATGGAGGCTCCTCCTCCTATAAAAGCACTCACCATTGCTATGATCAGCTAGTTACTGGTTGCTAGTTCCTAGTTCTTGGTTGGATTGAAGAAAATTAGCTAGCTTTGGTGTGAGTTTGCAGTGTGAATTGCTGATAGCTTAGCAATTGGTTGTGGAGTGCCTTAGGCTCATATTATAGCTTGTGAGTGAGAAAGCGAGTTACCATCCATTTGGGAGATCCATTCTTGAGAGTGAATGCTTGAAGAAACATATTGGCTAGACCCTTTGAGAAGGCTTGTGACATCAAGGCTTGGTTGTAAGCTTTGCTTTTGATTTATTCTAATACAATCAATGATGATTTCCTATGTCTTGTGTATAATATGCTTGATAGCTTATGGCTCCTTGACTCTATAAGTATATAGATCATTGTTATTTCAGAATTACGTGTTTTGTTGTTCTCTTGTGTTGTTTCAGGTTGATTTCTCATTGAGCAGAAGGAAATAATAGCTGGGGCAGCGCAACAGAAGCTTCATTGAACACCGATTTGAGGTAGGCATTCAACAATGAATGTTTAAGGAAATTGATTTTGTTTTGTTTTGTTGTGACTAGACCCACTCTAGGGCTAGAAGGGTTGCCTATGTTTGTAGAGGGAACATTTCCTACTTCACAAGATTCCACACATGTCATTCGGGCTTCCACTTTACAGTACATTTTCGAAACATAATTTACATCATTAACCAAAATGGTGTGACATGTGTCAACTCATGACATGACATGACATGACACTGCTGACATAGACTACTTGATGATGTGGTAATTTTAAGCCATTGTTGCTACTGTGTCTTGAGGGTCTTCTTGAGAATGCTTTTCTTTTCTCCTCTACATGGATTGGTGATAAGGAATCTTCAATGATCCCAAGTCTTCAATGGTGATCACAAATTGGCGTTCCTTTGATTTCTCCTAATTGATCAACTTTCATACTCAGCTACAAGAATGTCTTTCAACATGTTTTTCTCCTTCATCTCCTTCATCATCTTTCTATTGGCATGATAAGTTACTTGTTTCTACAATTCACTCATGATGAGATGACATTAGTCTGAAAACAATGTAGTCTAAGATTTTGCATATTTATACATTAAATAAACGAAAACTAAATGGAAAGTTAGGAAAGGGGCTCAGTGGCTCTGCATTTGCGCAGTTCAAGTATTCAAGGGGGAGTCTTAAGGCTTGAGACTTTGCAATGCACAGTTTAGGCTAGGCTGAGGGAGAAAAGTGCACAATTCTGGAGTTCAGTGTGACATACTGAGAGGATAAGCATTGGGTCAGCACATTGCGCATTTTCGGGAGACGGGGGAGACTGGGCCATTGCGCAACTCAGGGGCTCAAGGAATGAGCTTGAGGCTAAATACTACACAATGTGTACTAGAGGCCAGGCTGGGAAGATGGATTGTGAAATTTTGGGAGCTAGATTTGGGGCTTGAGCACTGGAACTGCGCAATGAAGCAGTCCCGGGAGGCAGGAATTGTGCATTATGCAACATGAAGAGGCAAGTTCAAAGCTAGGGGATTGATACTTCACAATGCATAGTTCAGGGAGGCAAGGTGAAGCTAGGTTTCTTGGTTGAGAAGATTTTCATAAAATGGCTAAGTGCGGGATAGGTGTGGTTGATGTGAACAATGATGAGACTTTGAATGTGATCACACACTTAGAATTCTTGATGACACAACAACATAGATAATGCATGAAACATGAACAATGCATTTCCCTCTATAGCTTTACGACAAATTATGAAAGTGTGACACTTAAGGTACACTTTTTGATGACCGTGATGACACTTGTGTGACACTACCTAAAAACTTAGAAATTAGTGTGATGAATGTTTATGTTATCACTATGTAAATTTCTCTAGGCTGAAAAGAGAAATAAAGAGGTAACCATTGACCACTTTTAGTCTAGAATCCTGCCCTACTAGCCTTGGAGAGGGCTCTCTCATTTGTTGTTGCTCTCAATCAAATAAATGACTAAAAGTTTCTAAATCTTAGGTTGGCTATGATGGTCAAAGGGTAGTTTTAGGATTGATGTCTAAAGCTAAGTGTAGGAAAGTAGAGTGACTCCAAATCAGATCTTTTCTTTAGCTCCAAGTGAATAAGGGATGTGATGAAATTTGAATAGAGGCAAGATAGGCAGACTTATTGATATCATATCAAATTTCATTGCAGTGAATGGGTGAGTGGATCAAGAGGAAATAAAACACATTGATCATCAAAACATTGACGAGTTCATATTTCCATAGAGGAAATACATGACACATATGATCAGCTGAATTAAATCAGAGCACTAAGTGAAATATGAAAATATTTCCTTTCAAACCAAGCATGAGGAAATTTTACACCATGAAATTTATATTATAAATAGATCAGAAGGAAACAAATAAATAGATCATAAGTAAACACAAATACCAATAAGTACTGACATAAGAATCTTTGTCAAAAATGCACCTGCCTTCTTCTTTTCACTTGGGAAAATAATACAAAAATTTCAGAAAATGTAGAATAGATTCCTTTCCACACTAACTAGAACCTTTCACGATGTTTTTACCTCATTATATACAATATGGAGTTACTATTACCACTCTAGGTGGTTGGAATCTCTTCATAGAAGTCAAAACTAAGCTAGATACATTGCATTCTTACTTAGCTGAAAAATAGGAGCAGTTTCACTATTGACCAATACATTTTCAAAACACTAACTAAAATGAATATTTTCTTAACAACTTTAATTACTTGATTTAATGCTACAAGAAACCTATTCAACTATTCAAAATTGATTCTATAATTTAAAAAAATTGAATTCGCAAAGAAAATAGTTGACTTTCTACTTGCACAACAGAGTGTAGCATACCTTCATAGTTGATATGGTTACAGATGCTTCCCAATGAAAAAAATAAAATGGGTATGTTTGGAATGGTAATGTGATGGTGTAGAACCACTAAGGTAGTTTTTCAATGCTTGCATACCTCTTATATGGTTGATTTCCATTTGCACACCAGATGTGTAACAGACTCAGAACTTCATATTTGTAATTGAATTTTCTACTTCAAAAAGATTAAGGAGCATACTTATCACCTACATACACCTTATAACACCTTATCCATGCTTCAAAACTCCAAAATTCCCATCACTTCATCAAAATGTGGCTCTATGAAACTTACGTAGTAGAACCTTGCTACGCAAGTGTAGCTTCAGCAAAAACTTGACTAAACAAGGAATTTGAGCAACATTTCAAAGAAAAAAAAATTGATAACTTTTCTCCTATTTAAAAATTTAATTTTAGGTAGCTTCAACTAGAATATCAAGTCTTCTCCTCCTTATTTTTCTTCTAGATTCCTTGGCCTCAATGAGCTTCTGCTTAGCCAAACTGAGTCTTCTTTTTAATACCAAATTCTGCACATACAAACTTTTCACTTGCCTATGTAGAGGCAAGGTCCACTTCAATTTGTATTTAGCCCTATCAAGGACATGCTCAATAGCTTATAACTACCTAACAAATACAACATATCCCTGTGATCATTTTCTACAAGTTCGTCCACCTGTTTTTGAATCCCTTCAAGTTGTTCCAATAAATTCTCATAATCCTTCTACTCATCAAATACTGACTTTAGCTCTGGGGCAAGAGTGTTTTTCATCTTCTCTTCTATTCTACCTTTTAGCCTAGTTGCGAGCTTGCTCAGTTGTTCAGTTGTCTCCTTTACCTCTTCAACATCAATAATCAATTTAATTTTTCCTTTTGCAGCATGTACCGATGTTTTCCCTAATGGTCCTCCTTCACTGGGTTGAACAACTCCTTGGGATACTTTATGCCTGAGCTCTCTATTTTGTTGTTTCAAATGTGCTACTGTGAGATGAGCTTTGTCAAGTTGGTCTTGAAACTCCATGATTCTCAGATCCTTGTCTTCCATTTCAACCTCTTGCTCACCAACATCAAATTCCTCAGGTACATCATTTGATGGCTCTATTTTATTTTTAGGAGTATCCTCCTCAATTATCTTCTTTGTTGCAGATTTGGTTCTTGGTTTATGAGTCACTTTCTCTTCCTCATGTGAAAACTGCAGTTTCTTACCTTTCTTTTTGTCTTCTATCCTTTTTTCCATCAAAGGCTTCTTAACTAATTATTTTTTGTTGGTGAAGCTTCAGGTGTTGCCACATAAGGAGTGCCCCTTTTTGTCTTAGTACTATCAAAGTGAGCCAAAAGGCCTGAAGCTACTAAGAAACTATCCCAAGTCCTCTTCCTCTTCTCAAGCTCCTTCAAAACTAACAATTTGACTAAAGAAAAATGGAATAAGTTGGGCACATGATTTTCTCCCTTTGACTGGACCCTATATGCCATCTTACACAAGCTCTTAAACAGATAATGAGGAAAATTTAGACTTCTCTTTCCAGTAAAATGCATCAGGAGCCTTATGTGATATTGATATACCCTATTGAAGTGCCCCTCACAAGTGAAGTACCATTGTATGAATCTAATAAGTTTCCTATAATGATCTAACATGTAGCTTCTTGGAAATGTAGGCTCAAATTTGTTCTTATATTGAGGTTTGAGGAAGTCTTTGTAATGTGACACATCCAATTCCATGCCCTTAAACCAATTTTCTCCTGTCAAGGGTATATTTGTTGCTTGTGAGATGGTTTCTTATGAAACAATGAACTCAATATCTCCCATCTTGACTTCATTACTCTTGAAATTGAATGCAAAGAGTCTAGTGAGTTGAAAATGATGACTTGTGGCTTGAACCCTCTCACAAAATGTACTGTAGCATGTCTGTTCGAAAGCAATATAAATGGTCAAGTCTGCATTAAATAAATAAATATTTTGTGGTTCATGATGCACTACATCTCCTCCTATTGAATTCTTTTTGTTTTATGGAGCCTCCATCTAGATTGTGTAGGATTAAAACCTTCCCCAAGACAAAATTGTGCAAAGAAAAATGGAAAATAGAGTCTCAGTGAAACAGGGTATTTTGCGTAGTGAATGCACAGCAAGATGATGGAGGGTTTTGAATGAGGACCTGGCTCACTCTCAGCTATAGGTAGGGACTTGAAATTTTAAAGGATGATAGTTAAAATGAAAATTAACCAATAAGATGACCAGAAATAGCACTACTCACACAAATAGATGATACACAGGGTTGCGTAGCAAGGGCGAATGCACATCGAAGGTTATCATATACCCAACTTATTTAAGACTCTGTGGCTAATTGGAATGTGCTATACTGAGCTCATTCAATGGGAAAGATTCAACAAAAAAGAGGAAAAACCTTACTTAGAGACCCGAGAGCATTTAACCTCCTTGCACAGCAGTTGCGTAACACTGGTTACTCATGCACCAGTTGCGCAGCACCGGTTTCCCTCAAGATTTAAATCTTCTTCTTTGGATTTTGAAATTTCTTGCACCTTGACACTACTCTAGCACTTGGAATGAAACACATATGAGGGAGAATGGGAGAGATTCAAGGAAAATTTGAATTTTATGCCATTGAAAACCTCTTTTGTGTCATGATTGTGGTTTTGAATCATGAAAGTGAAGTGACATGAGAGGGTAATTTTACAATCATTAGTAGGACATGACACTAACTATCTCATAACTAACCCTAAACTGACTCATATGACTAGCACGACCTCTACAAATGACTTAAAATGAACAAATTCCTTATGACATGACACCTTTCACTCTCATAATAACTCTTTTCCCTCCATGATCTCAAACTTCAAATTTTGACCCTCGTGGACTCTTTATGACTTTAAAATTTTGAATTAGGGTTAATAGACTCTTTTATGACACAAATATTTACAATGAATTTGATCAATTTGATTCTTTTGTACAAACCCCCTTCATAGGCTAACTTTTGACAACAAGAGCCCCAAATGAATAGTAAGACAAAAAAATTATGATCCCCATATTATAGGACCCTAACCATTTACATGGTTATAACAACTCATTTACACAAAAATGACCTATCGAAACCACCAAAATAGGCTTATATACATGACGTGACAACTAACATGCGAAAAGATGACATTTTTCCTATATTTTTTAAGGTACCAAAACACTTCAATGAAACACATGGAATAAGCTTCAATGTTTGCGACAATAATGTACAAGACTAAGGAAGGTTCCAAAATTGAGCGTGGGCCAAAATTTTGGAGGTTATTGTAGCAACAACAACACTTCCATGTTTCAAACTTCTCTAAGGAAAGCATGGAATTTTTGTCTTGGTTGTTTCTAGACTAAGCCATTTGGAGTAGGGAGATTAATTTTGTCCATAGAAGGAATTTATCCATAAAAACAACTTGGCGACTCCACTGAGGAATGGGATGTTCTTTAGTGTATTTCTTTGTCTAGCCTTTTAGAACCTCTAAAATTGACTCTATTTATGTTGTTGAGAATGACATTGGATTTAGCGAAGTTTACTTTCAAGCTTGATTAGGGTTCATTTCTCACTTTTTCTGTGAATCATCCCCATCACACTTTTTCTTCTATGCCAGTGTGACTCATCACACTTTTCCTTTGTATTAAATGTGATGCATCTCACTTTTCCTTTGTATTAAGTGTGATTAATCGATGAAATTGCACTGCATTGCAGTTTTTCTATTCATTAGGTGTAACCCATCACACTGGTTTCCATATACTACTTGCGATGATCCTGTAAGTGAAAAAAACAATTCTTTTTCTTTTCCTTGCTCTGAATTATGCCTTATTTACAATATCTTCCTAATTCTCTAATCTGTCTAAGGTCTCTGTAAAGTCACCAGCTTGTGTGAATTTTAATTTGATTACTCTTCAATAGGAAATCACTTTTTTCTTGTCAATTAGAGATTTTTATGATTTGGCTTGGATATTTATTCATCAAAAGACATTTCATATTATAGATGTAGTCAGCATGATTTTCTTTTGTTTTAGTAAACTAATCATAGTTTGAGTTTTCTTTGCATTACAAAAATTCAAAAAACAAAAAATACAAACTTTGGGGCTTTGCATTTGTGAAATTAGAAGTGTCTTTGAAGGTATTGTTTGGGAATATATTTTCAACTCCTCTTGTTTAGTTAGAACTTCATTGAGTAAAAAGAGTTCATTTTATCATGCTAGTTGTATTCTAGGAGTTCAGGTGAATTCATTTCGAGCCTTGAAACTAAAAGCTTAATCAAGATCAACATTACAATTTATCAATTAAAATAGGGATAAATTGAAACATTAAAGGCACATTTAGCAGTTTAGGCTAGAAGATGTGTTCCAACATCTATAAATGTAGGATCTATCATATATTATGGGTTCCTGAGTTTCCTATTACCTTGGAAGGAAAAACCGTATATGTTGACATTATGGTAGTCCTAGGCACCTTGGATTTAAAATTTTATCCTTTGGCGTGACTATTTTTATGCCATGAACATTTTCATGTCCACACTCTTTCAAGTGATGTGTTTCCCGCATGATGGAAAAATTGTGACTATTGATCATCTTTCATTCATTGGTCCTGATTTGACTGCCAATCATCCAACTTCCCTAAATATTCCTAATATGCAAGTGGTAGCTCCTTTTCAACAGGTTAATTATGTGGCAACCTATTTCATCCCTACACCTACTGATGAAGAAGAACCTCTCACTGACTACTCGACTTATTTTAATATAGATCTAGTAGGTGATAGGATAAAGTATTTAATAGGGGAACTGGATCCTAATCCTCCTACCCATATTGGATTCTTTGATATGTCTTCCTTCCAGAGCATTATTCTTTCATCTTATGAGAACCTCTTGGAAGGTATGGCCTCTTGGGGGTCATGATCAAGGTTCGGTGAGCAAAGTTATTTTTCTTGTGTCAATCTCATTAAAAAATGAAATGGATTACGTGAGCAAAGTTCCTTTCTTATGTCAAGCTCGTTAAAAAATGACACAAGGTTCTAGAACAAAGATACTTTATTGCGTCAATCTCGTTAAAAAATTAAATAGGTTACCATGAGCATAGATTCTTCTATGTTTCAAGCTCGCTTAAAAATGAAACAACCCTATGAACATAGTTCCCTTTCTATGACACCTTTGATTCATCCTATTACATGATCCTCTTCCTTCCTTCCTAGTGAAAATATTTCTATTAGTAACCAGAAGTCTATGGGTCCATGAGAAAAGGTTGTGGATGAAATGAATCTGAGGTGGCATGCCTCTAGTGTTATGTTAGGGGCCTTGTACTTATCTCAAGCATAGTTTTTTCTTTGTTTCAAGATTTTGTAAAAACGAAACCACTCTCAAGCAGTTCTCTTTATTTCAAGCTTGCGTAAAAATGAAACTACTCTCAAGCATAGTTTTTTTCTTTGTTTAAAGCTTGCATAAAAATTAAACCACTCTCAAGCAAAGATTTTTCTTTTTTTCAAGATTTTATAAAAATGAAACCTATTATCATGATATTCTTGTGATTTCCATTTTTTATCAACCTTTTTCTACTAGATGAGCCTTCATTTTCTCACTCCATCATCATCATATGCTTAGCCAATTATTCACTTTCACTTGGTGTTTTTCACTTTCTAGTGGAACCATTGTGATGAGTGGTATTATTATCCTATCCCTTGACCGTTTTGAGCAGTTCCATCATGAATGGAACCAATTGCTGCCCTTCATACCACTCATTTCTCCAGGAGAAGTTTCATTTAATCTCTTTTTAGACGCCTAAAACATGAAAATATTATCGAGCACTTGTCTCTTTTGATCTCATTAAATTAAATGAAAGGATGTCTACCTAGTATAAGTTCAACCCTTTTCTGGACTAGATGGACTATTTACAAAAGAGGAATACTTTAGTCAAACATGGCTAAAAGGTTCTCCTAGGGATTGTTTTATGCCTTTTTAGGTCCAAGAGACTAAATTTATGAAAAGGAACCTCTCAGAGTTTTATTTTTCACCTATTTTTCAAACTCTCTAAACATGAAAAGGAATTCAAGGTATACCTTCGTTAGACTTGTAAAACCATTGAACAATGTAGGACTCATTGAGCATGACAAAACAAAACCACTCCTTCTCAGGGTTCGTTTAAAATACCCAGAAGGATTCATTTGAAGGATGAACTTATAGGCCAAGCATATGTTATCTTACTCAAGATTATAAGAAAATAAAGAGGTATTGGCCATAAATGGTTGGGAAATTGGGGAAATAGGGTATAAAACTATTTATGGCAGCGAGTCACCTGTGAACATGACACTCTTTTAGCGCTATGATTTTTTTGGGGTTGGGGAATTTGTTTGCCTCCTTTTTTATCGCACCTTACTAAAAGCCTTGATAATGGGTATTTGAGTCAACACAACCAACTCCATATAAGTTTCAACGATATGTTCAAGAGAAATTCCAGCTTCAGTTGACATCTGCTATAGTACATTATGCCTTCTTTCATGTTTGTCACCCCTGAACCAACTTTGAATCATCACATTCTGTCTCAAATCTTGATACATGTTTCATGTCATTGATGGGGAATACATAAAGGCCCTCCTACAATGGGTCACTTCCTATCGACGTTAGCAAATTATCTAGGAATTTTACTTAGGAACTCCATTCATTGCCTTGGAACTTACATACCACAATGGAAAGTCTCCTTGCATTCAGCATTAGGTTCTCATCATTGGCCTTCGACGAGAAGATTTTGCGAGGTGTTTGACTTCAGCTCACATTTTTGCACCTAATAGATTGCTCTTAGTACCATGAGGTCTATTATCATTATTGGTGGTTCCTCTCTCATCTGTTAACGGTTTTCATCATTGGTAGGTAATCATATGGTGTCTACCATGTTTGACTTTAGCACATATATTCACATGGTTAAATTCACATTGAAACATCGACCAAATCCTAATAATGTAATTAATCCAAAAGACATTTATCTAAATTCATATTATCAAGTGACGAGGTAGAAGATCTTGGATCTAGTTTTATCCATCCAGGCTACAATTTTAGGATTCATACAAGATCTACAAAGTATGATGGCTATGGCCGTACAGAAAGTCATCCAAGCATGGGTCCACTATATGTAATTAATGGATGTGACTTTGATCATTGTACATGTAAAATTACTTATATGTTGAGTATGGGTATGCCTACTATAGTGATGATATCATGATAATAATATATTGTAACATTCAATTTATCATCTCAACTAGTCAATTATTGATCCATAATTTTCACATGGTAAAGCACTTTAGTCCTCACTACTTATAACTTTGTACTTTAGGGAGAAATCTGTTATAGGTCATTTTGCCGCATCTAAATAAATGGCCCTAAACCCAGATCTATCATCATCCATTGACACTTTGTAATCATCCCCTACAGAGCCAAAAGCGTCTCCTTTCTAGAATTTCCAAGAATCATGGATTACATTGGCTAAAAAACCTATTTTCAAGGATCAACATGCTTCCCTTTAGGGCAACCTGCGATGGAACAGTTTACACACATACTAACTCTATTGTCCAGCATAGTTTTCTTTCCAAAATAGTGCAATGATAGCTGAAATGAGTAAAAAATAAAAATTAATTTCAAAGTTTCTCTTTCTAGAAGCCTCATAAGTGGTTTTAACCATTTACTATTGGATAAGATCTTGAACTCCTAATCTTTAGGCCTTATCTCTTATCCCCTAGAACTTATCTCCCCTTAATGCGGATCTAATCCCTAGAATGGTGAATCCACAACCACCTCATTTATCCTATAAATTCACTTCCTCCCATAGAGTTTGGGTTGGCTTTCGGAAACTCTTAGTTATGCCCTCATGTTATTAATTTGTGCCTAGAGGTCCATAATACATCCATGTGCGTGCTGTATTATTAAAGGCTTGTTATTGTGACAAAGGAAGGACAAGATAGCTGGGAGAGATCTGCAAGTTCAAGGCCTACAAGGGTTGTAATATCCTCCTACTTTTATTAATAGAAAAATGCCTTGTTTTCCTATACATTATGTCTCATTTATGCATATGTAGAACAATTAATCCTTGGCTTCTTGTTTAGAGGTGTTTGAATATGCTATTAATATCCTTTGGTTCTCTTGCTTGTTTTAGATGTTTTGCAAGTTCTGCGTTTAGCAATTGGAGTTGGAGATAAATCTTGAAAGCAAGAATAAGAAGAGCTTGCATTGGTTCCTAAGCAAGTATTTCTTCCATATTCCAAACTTCTCTAAGGAAGAATAGTAGTTTTGTCTTGGTTGTTTCTAAACTATGCCACTAGGTCTAGGGAGATTGCTTATGTATGCAAGATAAATTTATCCATAAAACATATTAAATGAAATTTTTATCTTATGTGAAATTATAATAGTTTTGATTGTGGGCTTCATTATAGGTTACAACCAAGCTACAAATAAAAACTATATTTGGTTTACCCTTGATCCAAATACAATACTACAATAATGGCGACTCCACTATCTCTTGTTTATTCTTCTTGGTTGTTTGCAATATATCTTTCTCTATTCATTTCGTTTGTATTTGTTACCGCAATGCTCTATTCATTTTGGTGGCCATTTGCAGGTCTTATCACAAAGTGATTCCTCTTTGTTTATTTCTTTGGTCTTACCCCATGAGTATTGAAAAATAGATGTGGTGCCACCACTATGACTAAGTTGCCATAACCCATGCAGATTACAAAGAGAAAAGAATTTCTTATAATTTCCTTTCATACTGAGTTAAAGGAAACCTTTAATGACCTTCCTTCACTCCTACATTTTTTTACAAACTAGATAGTATTTTCTTGCTCCAATTAGCCACTAAATAGAGGAAATTTCTTTAAATTTATTTTCCATATGGATGGCTTATATGATTACTTTAAGTTTGTAGTTTGGGACTAGGAATAGAGAAACTAGGAAACAAAGTATGCTCTTCCCTCTCACAATTAGGTTATCTTGAAGGGTATCAAAAATGTTTTTGAAATCACTACCTTCCATCCCTATAGATTGGAATATCACACATAGTTTAATTAGGAGAAGTGTCACATTAAATGCACATCCCTTCCTTTTTGCAAGGTACAAAAGACTTAGTTTAAGTAGGAGAAACTTGTAATAGATCCACCAATATCTATCTTTGCTGCAATACAAACACATATTGTATTTTCACTTTTACACCTTGCACACATTGCACTTCACACACTTATTTCGCCTCGACTTTGTCCAAAATTATGCCCTTCTAAGCTTGCACCTAGGTTATATAGAGGGAGTAATAAATTTGTACTTATTTTATTTGACATTCATTTCAACACCCTAAAAAAAATTGGGTGACGACCATCCTCCTTCATTCTCAAGACCTCTAAAATCAACGTTAACTTAAACACATATAATTTCCCCATAGGGGTCAAAAAATAATTAACAGTTTAACTTAGTACATTAGGAGTAGGTATCCAAAAAACTTGCTGGGTATTTCACATTTGAAACATAGAAGTTGACATTTAGGGTGCTTGAAATCCTTCATCATCTAGTGGAAAAAAGCCAATGGTGAGAAGAAACTCGTGAAGTGGTTATGCCTAGACTACAGACTATTGTACGCCTAATTGAGTCTACCGACTCTTGGTTGGGGCTCTGGGTCTATTGTTTGTTGGCATGGATGTGTTTCCATTGATGTCACCTGTTGTAAGTCATGAAGTCATGAGTTACTATGCATTACTTTCAGACCTATGTATGCATTTTGAAGGATGTTATGATGTGTAAAGTGTTGTAATAGTCTTTGGGAATTTGTGAAAGAGTTTTCATGGTGTATTAAGCTCTCATATGAAGTTGAGCTAAAAGTTTACTAAAGGTGTGGTAACGATCTTATTGTTTCCATGTACTGAGTCATAAGCATGTTTTCTAAAGGTTATTATTGTGTGTCGTGGTGTAAAAATGGTTAGGAGAGCTTGTCATAGTGTCTTATTCATCCTCCAAAAGCTGAGTTATCAACTACATTGAGGAAGGAGACTGTATGAGGGTTAATGTTGGAAATATAGCAAAAACGGAGCATTACTAACATTGTTTAAAAGCTTATAACGGAGTGTTCTAACTTAGGTTAGTAGAACATGGGGTGTGCTACTCTATTTTGGTGATTTTCCCTGGATTCCTCATGCACCTTAGATGTTTTTATTGGTTTTTTCGGCAATGTTTTATTCAGGAGTTTTGATAAACGTGTCAAAGAATTTAACTAACATTTAGAAGGTAGTTAAAGTGATGAATATTCCTCATTAAGTGATGTAAGTGGCTAGATTTAGTCAAGAGGGTTGATCTTGACAAATTGGAGAGTGTGAAAATAATTTTTTATTGCTCCATTATCTGAGGAAATTATTGCCTTAACCATCTCAAGAAACTCTAAATATGTTAAGGCAAGAAGATAATTTTGTTGGTTCCATAGTAGTGTGAGTGAGTGAGTGTGCATGAAGAGATTGTGCAGAAGCTAGTGATTGTAGCAGAGTGATCAATGCTTCAGAATTGCAATGTGCTTCAGAAGCTAATCATTAGCAGTGTCTTAAAGTTGTGTGCAGAGATTGAAGATCAATTTGAAGGAAGTGTGTCTTGATAGAGTTATGACTACTAGAGTGCTCTTATTTGATGTTATCCTTGTTGGGTCCTTCATTTTTGGAAAATTTAGTAAACAATAGTTGTGGAAGGAAAATGGCAAAATTGGTTGGAAATAGATCACCAAAAGTATAAAAGCAGCAAAGAAATAAAGTATTAGTACTTGCGCGGCTGAAAATATGGAAGTACACCGCGGAAGTAAGAAAGTGGAATCAAGTTTGAATAAATCAACAGGAAAAAGGGGAAACGGTTCCAAGATTTTGGGAAAAAGGGACCAAATATACGTGGGATCAAGAAGTTACTGAAGAATACCAAATTAAGTTAGCGTGCCTATAAAGGAAAGCATAGAGGAGTGAGTTCAAAAATAATTATCCATATAGGTTGAGTCTGTATCAGTGAATTATGTAACACAGATCTCTGTGTTTCTGAAGAAGATCTATCATATGATTTGTAGAGGTTGATGTAATATTTTGAGGAACAGAGTCTCGTGGATCTGTCTAAAATTTGATGTAATGATTGAATTTAATAATAAAATGGAGTTTGGGAAATTATGTGTTGATATTGTGATTATGTGATGAATGAAATGGCCCCTTTAAATTTTACTTTTATTTATATAAGTATTGTTATGAATTATTTTGTAATGGCTGCATGTTTTCATCCTAGCATAGTTTCGTAGATGACAATTGATCTTGATGTGAATTACATTATGATATTAATCTAGAATCCCTTCACTTTTTTTGTGGTTCTCGCTAGCCTCGGGTGAGACACTCCTTTGCAAAAGGGAGTGAAAATGTTGGCGAAGAGCTAGACTACGACATCTTCCTTTGTTGGCAACTCAGGTTGAACCTCGGTAATTAACTGTTTAAAAGTTTTTGCCATCAAACGCTTTTGTTGTCGAGACCCTAATCTCAAATGCGGATCTAGATCATGGTATCTAGAATATTTGTTAAGGGTATTTAGAAACGGTGGCATGAGAAAGTCGATCACTTTATTTTTCAATAACCTCAACTGCGGTAGAAGAATCTAGGTTCGGTTAGGTCAAAAGTTTTATACGTTGAACCATCTTGTAATCAATATGAAATCTTTTGGTGTGAGTTTCCTGAGAAGATACAGGATTAGCTAAAATTATTATGAATAAAGGTGGGATTTGGAAGCCGTCCTGTAATCCGTAGAGATTGGTCAACAATTGATCTGGATGAACTCCATCAGCTCGATACAAATCTGACAAGGGTTATTTATTTTTGGGTAAATGCGGAGATAAATGTTATATTATTGAATTTGTAGTCAAAGATCATCATTCATGTGTGGGTGCATGGGCACACGCAGTCATGCCAAAAATTCTAGGTCGTGACTGCCCATGTGTCTTGTGCATGCTCGTGCGGCCCCTTTTATCGATGCTGCCTCATGCCTTTGTTTGGGTCGTGCACCCATGGAAACCCAATTTGTTTTTTGTGTCGAGTCGGGTTGTGTCATGTGTGGGTGCCTATACAAACACGTTCAGGTGAGTCGTTTCATGTCTTGTATGGGCACCCAGGCACATTGGTCGAGTCATGTAAATGCATTCGGGCGAGTCAGTTTGTGTTGTGTGTGGATGCTTATGTAAATGCCTTCAGGCGAGTCATGTTGTGTGTGGGCGGCCATGCAAACATGTTTAGGCGAGTCGGGTCGGGCCGTGTGTGGTTGCTCGAGCACACGTGGCCATGCCAAAAATGCTAAGTTGTGACCACCCATGTGCCTTGTGCACATTTATGCAGCCCATTTGTTGGGAGCTCCTTTGTGGCTTTGTTCGGGTTGTGCACCCATGGAAACCAAAAAATTCATTCAGGCGAGTCGATTCATGTCATGTGTGGGCACCCATGCAAATGTGTTCGGTCAGGTCAGATCGGGTCGGGTCATATTTGGGCGCTCATGCACATGGGGCCATGCCAAAAATGCTAATTTATGACCACCCATGTTCCTTATGCATGTTTTTGCAACCCGTTTTTCGGGTGCTCCCTTATGCCTTTGTTCAAGTAGGGCACCCATAGAAACCCCAAAATTCATTTGGGCAGGTAAGGTCGTGTCGTGTGTGGGTGCCTGTGCAAACGAATTCGAGTGTGTTGGGTCTTGTCATGTGTGGGAGCTTGAGAAAATGCATTCCCTTGGGTCAGGTCAGGTCCTGTCGTGTGTGAGTGCTCATGGAAACCTGTTTGGGCAGATCAGGTCAGGTCAGGTTTCCTTGTGCATGGGTGCCTGGTCAAACGCATCAGGCGGGTCAGGTCGAGTTGTGTCATGTGTGGGTGCCCGTGCAAACACAATTGGGCAGGTCGGGTCAGATTGTGTCGTGTCATGTGTGGGCGCCCGTGCAGGTTGGGTCAAGTCGTGTCATGTGTGGACACCCATGCAAATGCATTTGGGCAGCTCGGATTGGGTCGTGTCATGTGTGGGTTTCTGAGAAAATGTGTTTGGGTGGGTTGGTTTAGGTCTTGTCATGTGTGGGTGCCCGCAAAAACACGTTCGGGCAGGTCGGGTCAAGTTGTGTTGTGTGTGGGTGCCCATGTAAGCACATTCGGTAGGGTCAGGTAGGGTCGTGTCATGTGTGGGTGCCCGTGAAAATGTGTTCGAGCGGGTCATGTCATGTCATGTGTCGGTGCATGGGCACATAGGGTCGTGCCAAAAATTCTAAGTTGTGACCAGGGCTGGGCCTTGTGCATGTTTGTGTGGCCCATTTTCTCGGCGCTCCTTTGTGCCTTCATTTCGATCAGGTGTGGTCACCCATGTAAATTCGTTCGAGTGGGTCGGGTCATGCCTTGTTCGAGCGCCCATGTAAACTCATTTGTGCGGGTCATGTCAGGCCATGTGTGGGTGCCCATGTAAACTCGTTTAGAGGGTTGGCTCATGTTGTGTGCGAGCGCACTCAAGCACACGGGCCCATGTCAAAAATGCTAAGTTGTGACCAGGGGTGGGCGTTGTGCACGTTTGTGCAGCCTATTTTCTCGATGCTCCCTTGTGCCTTCATTTGGGTTGTGTGTGGATGCCCATGTAAACTCATTCAGGTCAGTTGGTTCATGTCATTTGAGGGTGACCATATGTAAACTCATTTCAATGGGTCAATTTGTGTCATGTGTGGGCACCCTTGTAAACATGTTCAGGTGGGTTGGGTCATGTCATGTGTTAGCACGCTCGGGGACATGGGCCTGTGTCAAAAAATGCTAAGTTTTGACTAGGGGTGGGCCTTGTGCATGTTTGTGCAGCCTGTTTTCCTGGCACACTCATGTGACTTCGTTTAGGTCATTTGTGGGCACCCTTGTAAACTCGTTCAGGCGGGTCAGGCCATGTCGTGTGAGGGTGCCCATGTAAACTCGTCCGGGTAAGTCGAGTCATCTCATGTGTAGACATGCCCAAGCACATGTGCCCATATCAAAAATGCTAAGTTGTGACTAGGGGTGGGCCTCGTACACATTCATGCACCCTGTTTTCTTGATGCTCCCTTATGCCTTCATTTAGGTCCTATGTGGGTGCCCACGTAAACTTGTTCGGGTGGGTTGAGTTGTGTTGTGTGAGAGCATCCATGTAAAATTGTTCGGTTAGGTTGGGTCATGTGAGGCCGCCCATGTAAACTCATTCAGGTGGGTCGGGTCATGTCATGTGAGGGCACCCATTTAAACTCATCCGAACAGGTCAGGGCATGCCATGTGTGGGCGCGTCTTAGCACACGTGCCCATGTCAAAAATGCTAAGCTATGACCAAGGGTGGGCCTTGTGCATGATTGTGTGGCCTGTTGCAAGGCTCCCTTGTGCCTTCATTTGGGTCATGTGTGGACACCCATGTAAACTCATTCAGGCGGGTCAAGTCGGGTCGTGTCATGTGATTGCACCCATGTAAACTTGTTCAGGTGGGTTGGGTCATGTCGTGTGTGAGTGTGCCTGGGCACACGGGCCCATGTCAAGAATGCTAAGTTGTGACTCGGTGTGGGCTTTCTGCACATTCGTGTGGCCTATTTTCTCGACGCTCCCTTATGCCTTTGTTTTTATCATGTCATGTGAGTGCGCCCATGTAAACTCATTTGGGCGGGTTGAGTCGTGTCGTGTGAGGGCGCCCATATAAACTCATTCAGTCGAGTCACGTTGTGTGGTGTGAGGGTGCTCATGTAAACTTGTTCGGGTGAGTTGGGTCGTATTGTGTGAGGGTGCCCATTTAAACTTGTCCATGAGGGTTGGGCCGTGTAGTGTGTGAGTGCACCTGGGCACATGGGTCCGTGTCAAAAATGCTAAATTGTGACCGAGGGTGGGTCTTGTGCACATTCGCGGGGCCCGTTTTCTCAACGCTCCCTTGTGCCTTCATTTGGGTCATGTGTGGGTGCCAATGTAAACTTGTTCACGGGGATGGGTCATGTCGTGTGAGGGCACACATGTAAACTCGTTCAGTCGGGTCGAGTCAAGTCATGTCATGCAAGAGCACACATGTAAACTCGTTCAGGCAGTTCAGGTCTTGTCGTGTGAGGGCACCCATGTAAACTCGTCCAAGTGGGTCAGGTCAGGTCGTGTCCGGGCGCGCCCGAGCACATTTTCTCGTATCAAAAATGGTAAGTTGTGACCAAAGGTGGGACTTGTGCACATTTGTGTGGCCCATTTCCCTGACACTCCCTTGTGCCTTCGTTTGGGTTGTGTGTGGGCACCCATGTAAACTTGTTCAAGTGGATCAGGCTATGTCTTATGAGGGAACCCATGTAAGCTCGTTTGGTCATATCAGGTTAGGTCATGCCATGTGAGGGCACCCATGTAAACTCATTTGGATGGGTTAGGTCATGTCATTTGCAGGCGTGCCGGGTCAGGTCGTGCCGTGTGAGGGTGCCCATGTAAACTTGTTTGGATGGGTTAGGTCATGTCATTTGTGGGTGCGCTCGGGCACACGGGCCCATGTCAAAAATTCTAAGTTGTGACCAGGGGTGGGCGTTATGCACGTTCATGTGGCCCATTTTCCCTGCACTTGCTTGTGCCTTTGTTTGGGTCGTGTGTTGGCACCCGTATAAAATCATTCAGTCATGTCGAGTTAGGTCATGTCATGTGAGGGATGCCATCTAAACTCATTTGGATGGGTTAGGTTGTGTCGTGTGTGGGTGCACCTGAGAACATGTGCCCATGTCAAAAATGCTAAGTTGTGACCTGGGGTTGGGCTTGTGTACATTCACGTGACCTATTTTCCCTGCACTCCCTTGTGCATTTGTTTGGGTCATCTGTGGGCACCCATATAAAATCATTCGGGAAGTGTCACATCTTTTCATGAGAGGGTGCCCATGTAAACTCATTCAGGTGGGTCTAGTCATGTCGTGTCTTGAGGGCACCCAAGAAGAAAGCTACATTAGTTAGGTTGGTGACAGCTATGCAAGTAAAGTGTACTCGCAAGAAAGGGTGCAAGTTATTCTCATTGCACATTTCTAGTGATAAGGGTAAGGAAGTTGAGGATATGGGTGTGTTCTGTAGGTACCCAATTTTACAGCAGTTCATGTATTTCCTGAGGACATTACAGAATTGTCACCTCATAGAGAGGTAGACTTTTCTATTGAGTTAGTACCAGTGGCAGCTCCAACATCAAAGGCACCTTACAATATGAGCACACCTGAGTTGGTTGAGTTGAAGCTACAATTGAAGGAAATGTTGGACAAGGGATAATTTAGGCCAAGTGTATCACTATAAGGCACACCAATATTGTTTGTGAAGAAGAAAGATGTTACTCTCAGATTATGTGTTGACTACAAGTAGTTGAAAAAAGTGACTATCAAGAAAAGATACCCTTGGTCAAGGATTGATAACTTGTTCGATCAGCTGAAGGGAGAAGCAATGTTCTTGAAGATCAACTTGAGATTTGGATACCATCAATTATGCATCAAAGAGGAGGACATTTACAAGGCTACGTTACAGACCGTGTATGGGCATTATGAGTTTTTTTTTCTTCCATTTGGCTCAACCAATGCTCCAGCTACATTCATGTTCTTGATGAATAGTGTGTTTCATTCATATTTGGATAAGTTTTTTATTGTGCTCATTGATGATATATTGGTATATTTTAAAAATGAGGAAGAACATGTCGAAAATTTAGCAGCAGTGTTGAGGTTGTTGAGAGAGCATCAATTGTATGCTAAGCTCAGCAAGTGTAGTTTCTTTCAGACTAAGGTACACTACTTGGGGCATGTTGTCTCCAAGGAGGGCATTGCAGTAGATCTAGAGAAGATAAGAGCCATCATGGAGTGGGTATCTCCTAAGAGTGTGGATGAGGTGAGATCTTTCATGGGTTTGGAAAGATACTATAAGAGGTTCATCAGGAACTTCTCACAGATTTCTTATCCTATCACATCATCTCAAAGGAAAGGTAAGAAGTTCGAATGGACTAAGGAGTGTGAGGCTAGCTTTGAACAACTTAAGTAGTTTTTGATGCATGCACGAGTGCTACAGATTGTAGATCTGGATGAAGAGTTTGTGGTATGCAAAGATGCTTGCAAGAGAGGGCTTGGTAGATTTCTTATGCAAGATGGATGGGTGATATGTTATGAGTCCCAGAAACTAAATGAGCATGAGCTTAACTACCCAACACATGATTTTGAGTTAGCAGCGATCATACATGCATTGAAGATGTGGAGACACTATCTTCTGAGTAGGAGGTTTTTACTTATGAGTGATCACATTAGGTTGAGGTATTTCTTTGACCAGCCAAATATGAATGCCATGCAGTCTAGATGGCTAGCCACAATTAGAAAGTTTGATTTTGAGGTCAGGTACGTCAAAGGTAAATAGAATTGGGTGGTAGATGCTCTCATCATATGGGTACAGGTATAACACTTGGCAGCTATGAGCTCCTATGGGATAGACTTATAGGATAGGAACTTGCAGGCAGGTCAGCAGGATGTCAAGTATATGGAGATTATGCATAGGTTGCAACAAGGTGCTGGTACAGGTGCATGTACAGGCATAGGTACAGGTACATGTAGTGGTATAGGTGGAAGTATAGGTAAAATCACAGGTATAGGTACAGGAACAAGTGCACACGGTATGGATTATTGTCTTACAGCAGATGGATTGGTTAGGTTTTGAGACAGGATATATGTATCAGATAGCTGAGTGAGCTCAAGAAAGTGATCTTAATGGAGTTTCATGCGAAACCTTATTCAATTCACCTAGGTTATTAGAAGACACTGACAATGGTGAAGATATTTTACTATTGGCCGAATTTACAGAGGGATGTAGTAGATTTTGTGGCAAGGTGTTTCATCTGTCAGTGATTGAAATTAGAGTGTAAACATCCATGTGGACTGTTACATCCGATCATGATTCTAGAGGGGAAATGGAAGGTTATTTCGATGGATTTCATCACAGGGTTGCAGAATACAGTGAAACAACATGATTCCATTATGGTCATTGTGGACAGGTTAACAAAGGTTACACACTTCATTCTGGTGAAGTCTATGTTCTCAGCTAGAGATGTAGCACACGTATTCATCATAGATGTGGTCAAATTGCATGGTGTTCCAAAGAATATTGTATTAGACGGGGATGTGAAGTTCACTTCCAAGTTTTAGAAGGATTTATTTGTAGGTTTGAACATAGATTTGGCCTTCAACACAACTTATCATTTGTAGACAGATGGACAGATAAAGAGTGTCAATAGGATATTGGAGGACATGTTGAGGATGTATGTGATGCATTAGTAGTGGAAGTGGAAAGAGTATACCTCGTTGGTAGAGTTCGCATTCAACAATGATTATCAGGATTCATTGAGGATGAGTCCTTTTGAGGCATTGTATGGGCAAAGTTTTAACACTATGTTGGATTGATGGACCTTGATTTGGGTTCAGTGTTAGTTAGCCAAGAAAATCCCTACACTACTAGCCCTTTTGGCATCAGCTTGTAGAGCACAGACTGAAGTCTCACCCGAAGTAGTATGGGGGGATGCAGGAACCAAGTTTCTGCACCCTGAGATGGTTGTGATGTCGATTTTATAGCTTAATTCTACCTTCGTGTAGATCGATAAGCCCTTAGGTCTTATCGATGTACTTCTCTATTAGCCCTTTAGAAACTCTAGAAAGGTCTACGATCATCCTTTGTGTAACCCTAACAAGCGATCTTGACACTTATGCACCTTTGTAACTACCTTCCTGTATGGTTCCCCAAATTATCTGAAGTGTTTGCCAATTCTATCATGTAATTTAGATTATCATTGCGTAAACATATATCTCTACTTGCGTTCATATAACATAGGAAAACATATAGGTATGCACATCAATTTAGCATTAAAAGATAAACCCAATGCTTAACATAACATAATCTCATGCAATTGAATGAAGTAAAATACACAATAATTTCATAATACTCTTCTTTATTGATAATCTAGATTTTTAGTACAGACTCTGACTACCCTACGCGCACAGCTGTAGGGTTCCATACACTCAGTTGCAGAGTTCTACCCTAGGCCTCTTCGCACTCAGCTGCAAAGCCTTATACCTACGCTAAGACTCTCACTCTTAGCTCCTTACAAACTCATCAATGACTCTATCTCTATCAACTCTACTTAACTTTTCTCCTCTAAGACCTCCCTTTTATATAATCCCATGGTCTGTAGACCAAGGGTGGATCTCATCAAGCCGACACAACCTATCTAAACTAAGGGTGGAGACCCTTTTTGATTCTTGATATCTTCGCACTCCACGACCACAGAATGCAGAGACTTTACATTTATTTATACAAAAATCAGGCTTTCTACCCCAAACTTGGGTTTTTATCCCAAAAATTGACCCCAGGGGACACATTTCCAATAGGCCCCCAACACAAAGACGGTGAATCACCCTCGAGTCACTTGGCTGGCGCGGAGATCTTGTTGCAAAGACCTCCAAGCTCTACTTGGACTACTGCAACTTTGGCAATGCACTGTGTTGTTGCTTGCGTCATCTCCTCAACCAGTTACTTTGTCGTTGACCCTGTACTATCTGACTATATCTTTTGTTGAGTTGCCTGTAGACTAACCAGCTACCCTTCGATGGTGGCAGTGAGTGCATAGGATTCATCAAGCCAAGGCCCAATTTTGGCCTTGAGGACACTCTCTTTGCACTGCATTGCATCTACCTGCTCCTTTAGTACCTTTTCCTCCTATAGTTTTTCTACCCTCTGTGTAGGGGTGATAGTGCGTGTCGTCACTTTGACTTCATCACATCACTGTTGTAGCTCCCGGGCCTCCATTTCAAAACTTTGCAAGGTGGGATCCTCCTTCAAATTGGTAACCACTTCGAGTGCCTACTCGAAGAGCATAGTGCACTCCTTCACTACACTATTCACCACTACCACGACATCTTTCATAGTTGTCTCGCATTTCTCTCTGACTTTGGCAGGGTTGAAGGCTGGGCCTTCAACTGAAGTTCGGCAATATTGAGGTTTAGGTCAAACTGAACCTTCGCCAACTCTATTCTGGTGTCACGTACTCCAGCAACGATCTTTCCAATCCGCACATCTAGTTGCTCATCATTGAGAATTGCCAGCTCTGAGACAGACCTACATGCCTCAACCACCACCTTGGCCATGCGCTCATTTTTGTCTATGATTCCTTTGACGAGGTTAACATTGGAATCTCATTCCACCGTCATTTGAGTGTTGTTGACTTTCTTCTACTGGTTACCTGTAACGTGCACTGTTTGCAGGCCTGAAGTTCCGTGATCATGCCATCCTACGAATTGTGAAGCGCCTCACTGGGAAGTGCAGCCAAGTTGATCCCAAATCCTTTAAGGGCACTAATAGTGGACCTGTCAGCTTCAGTCTTTATGGTTAGTGCTCCCTCTAGCAGCATTATTTCTCGAGGATCCAGTGTGTGCACCATCCCTACTGTTTCCGTTGTGTTGGGCTCCAAACTAATTGATGTCACATTGCTTCATCCCATGCTGGTTTGGACATGTTGTTGGAAAATAATTAGAAATTAACACTTTTAAATCTTTTCAGAGCATTAGTTAATCTTCAATTATCATTAATGTTTATGCAGTAAAAACAATGAAAAAAAGAACACATGAGGCACAAAAAATTTAGGTGGAAAACCCCCTCCGGGTCAAAAACCACCGAAATATTTTCTAATAATTCTTTAATCTTCAACTCCAATTGAAAAGAAATCTCCAACTTCCTAGAATATAGAAAAGCATTCTTCTCTAGCTCCCACTGTATGGATGCTCCAACGCCCTAGATTCTTCAGTAATCAACTGAACGGATGCCCCAACACCCAATGAGCTACAACTCACCCTAGCACCACCCTACCACCCTGAAGTTTTCACAGGCTTGAACCTATTGGTGACTTCATGCACTAGCCTAGCACCACCCTACCAACCTATAGAATAATAAAAGGAGAATGGACTCCTGTACTAGGGAAAATGGTCCACTTCACAATGATATAGAATGATGTAGAAGAAGAAGACACACTATACCATAACCCCAACTATGAAACAACCACCAAATGATGATCCTAGACCTCCCAACACTGCCTCTTCAACTCTTGGAAGAAAAACACTTGTACAACTTTTAAAATGATGCTTTTACAATGACTCTGTACAATGATACTTCTACAATGATTGTATGCAGTGCTTCCCACTTGAAGACTTCATATGGTGAACTTCTTGCTGTTGTTCTACACCTTGATTGCTACTCTTTTCATGCTACCCTTTATCACTCATCAGAACATTAGATTATGCATTGATTCTTCTCTTTATGAATATATAATACCTGCAAAAAGTCTTCAAGGAAATACCCATGACATGATAATAGCAAAACTTACCTCATCCTGCAGAGCATAAGTCAGTGCTAAACAAAAACAAAAAATTAGAATACAAAGAACCTAATGCAATTAGGAAATGAAAATGCATATACAGAAGATACTTACCTCTGCTCCATCATTTTGTTGCATCTTTCTCTTTGCTCCACTAGAAATTCTGGTCCTTTACACCCCTTGACAGCACTTGATCTAGTTTTTCTCACCTTCTAGCAACACAATATTTAATCTGATTTATCTCTACTATTTTAGATCCCCAACATGTGATCTTGGGTCCTAGAGAAGCCCTCTGAGTCTCATTTCTAATGCCATACATCTGACCCGATTTGGACTCTTTAAGGCAAAGTTATGCCCAATCTCTCACAATGACATAATTATGGACTAGTTCAGTGGAGCGAACTTGTATGACATGCCACATGTCACTATTTCCTCCTTTGGCTCTAAAATTGATACATAGAAAACTATAGTCCATTCATTATCCGCCACTTTTTACAGAATTCCAATCCTCTTCTTAGAGAGAGAGTTATGAGGATTTTCCCAAGGTCACTTCTTTGAGATGTAATTCGGAAGCCTGAAAAACCCTAACTTCCACAGATCATATATTTGAAAATATAGTGAACCAAGATCTGAAATTCAGTCACAACATTCATCAGGATTGCGAATCAAATTAGTTTTAATTTCAAAATCTACGAATTCGCAGAAATGAGGTTATAGCAAAAATGCCATGTTCACTACATTTGGAGGATATATGAGATTTCCTTTTATAGTGTTGAGAGGGGCTTCTATAGAGAATTGTTGGGCATAGGATCCCCCCAAGGTAAGTTTTGGGGCTTAAAGCCCAAGTTTTGACTAAGTCTGATGTAAAAACTCCACGATTTTTGGGCATGGAGTGCGAAGTTGTAATTGAGTCATAGGGTTGTCCTCCCTTAGTTTTGTAAATGTAGTGTCAGCATTAGAGTTCTACCCATGGTCTACAGACCATGGGATTGTATAAATAGAGCGATGCTTTAAGTGTAAAGAGACATCAATTAGATAGTATAAGATGGAAGATCTAACAAGGAAGCATTGAGTAAAAAGTGTAGAGTCATGTCTTTGGATCATAGAGTAGGAGAAGGCTCTGCAACTGAGTGCGCAGAGGCCTAGTAGTCTGCAGCTAAGTGTGCGGACCCCTGCAGCTGAGTGCACAGGGCAAGTTGAGTCTGTAAACGATTGAAGCATTAATAAAGAGAAGTTTTACCTTATTTTTGTGTATCATTTCTTGTTTTATGCATTGAAGTATATTGGGCATGATTTTTGCAACTTTACTGTTTATTTTATGCGTGAACTTATATGAATATGTTGAATAAGTGAATATAAGATAAAGTATCTGTTTATGCAAAGATAACTAATTGTTATAAGAAGATAACAAAGATCCACATTGTAACTTGGGGAAATAGCACAGATCGCTACTCTAGCAACGTGAAAGCTCCACAACCCCTGGTTAGGGATGCGCGAAGTCTAGTATAACAGGGCACAAAGGCCTCAGAGGTTAGGAAAGTGCCCGAAGTGACCTACACAAAGGTATTCATACTTGGACTAAATCGACCCTGTAGACATCTCAAGGGTGCAGAAACTTGGTTCCAGTATCCCCCCATACTGCTTCGGGTGAGACCTTAGTCTGTGCTCTGCAGGCTATTACCGAAAGGGCTAGTAGTATAGGGATTTGTTTGGCTAATTAACTTTGAACCTAGGTTAGGCCCCATTAAGCCAACAAATGGTTTTGTTGTAGGGATCGAAATATGCATAGAGATGTCTGATGTCGTATATTTGGAATCCAACTAAGAAAGAAATTGAAGGTTGGTTGGATAGGAGAATTCACGAGTTCATGACATAGGAGAACATGAATCCACAACTATCAAAGAGAGAGTGGTTAGACTGCTACTTGTACATAGAAATCCACAAAATTTTCTTTGCATATTTCCCTACTGAGCTATACAAGTGGATCGTGAAGCTAGCAGATAGCCAAGGAAGGTGGAAAATCGACAATCCTATTGTGTGGACCCCAGAGTTGGTACACATATTGGAAGTATCGGAGGATAAGATTGCACGTTATTGATCACTCGCTCGATTGGATTATAGGAGGATTCATTACTGAGTTCACAGTAGATACTTCAATCAGCTATAGCAAGGTAGAGTGACGCTTTATCAAAGCACTGTGAGGTAAGTACGTAAAGTCTCTGAATACTTGGATTAAAATTTTATTGTGTGAAAAGAAGGTTATGCAATTACCTTGATGTCCAGAGCTACGCGAAGTGGAAAAACCTACAGAAATGAAGGAAGTAGGGACCCGAGAATAACCCCTTGATTTCACCTCCGCGAAGTGATCCAAGTCCGGGTGTGATGAAGGACCCTTCCAAGAACTTTCACTTTCATGATGTGTTAAATTTCATTTTTAAAAATACATAAATGAATACATCTGCATGATGTAAAGAAGAGGAACATGACAATCATCAACACATGAAAACATAAGACGTTGATAATGAAGTTTGTCCATGAGGGACTACATCTACAGGCCCTGATGTCAAGATGGTGTAGGCTGCTGCATTAAGTGTTGTCAATCATGATGATGTACATAAGAGGTGATGTTGCTATCATACAAGGAAAATGCCCTCACGTAGTAGTGGCTCCAAAAGATATTCCGCTATATGAACTCTCTGTCAAAAGGACTCCTATCGATATGACATAAACTCATGCATGATGATCATGAGCATCTTTCCAACATGGCATAAAAGGTATCTCAATGGAAACATGCATGACGAAAACATGAGTATCCCATCAACATACATGAAAGGGATCTCGAATAAAACATGGCAAATCATGACAACAAGTACATCACATAGACAATTCCACGTCACATCAAGCAGAAACCATAAAAACAAGTAATAAACAATATCCCTCATCAACATCGAGCAGGGATCTGTGCAGCACAATGAATAGCAAAATAAGTACATGAACACTTGCATATACCTCACAACCAAGGGCAATTTGAAGAAGAGAATTTCAAACTGCTGAAGTTGTTTGTACCATCGATCTTACGGTATCGACTCGCATGGAAATCATTGCTCGCACATAGATGTTGACACCTGCATTCACTTTAAAAAATGGCTAGAAAAAGAAATGAGCGAATGAAAAATATGAACGCACCATCATATTTGTGGCATTGAATAGTGAAAAATCGACTGTCAAATTTCTGAATTTTGAGAAATTGAGAATCTGGGGCTCGAGGAATATTTTGGATTCCCCCTAGATTCCTCAAAGAATCTACTCCATGGGTGGACTGGAAATCTGCAACTCAAAATTCAAATCTGACCTTGCCATTGCAATCCCTGTGGAAAACCATGAAAAATGACTGTAAACTTGACTATATTCCGACATGGAAAAAATTACCTCCTCAGGAAAATTTCAAGGATCATGGTTCCGCTCTCTGTTTCTACAACATTCATGGTTCCACCTGCATATTGAAAAATGGCCAAAAAATGTATAACTCTAATGGAGAAACAGACAACACCATTGCATTCGTGGCGTCAAGAAGTGTGAAACCATATAAAATTTGTCAAAATCTGACAAAGTGAAAATTCAGCCCTCCTGCAAAATGCTACCTCGAACTGCATGCACTACCTCCCCCCTCCTAGGCGAACTGACAACCCACGGTTAAATAAAACTTGGCTGGTAGATTTTCCCAAGTGGGTGGTTAGCGGAGTTGGTTAGGAGGCTAGTTAATATGGAGGAGGTCGGGCGGTCAAACCCTGCCTCCTTTTTACATAACGAATTTCTTTATGGGAAGGGAGGTTGGGTTGGACCCGCCTTGGGAAACCTGCCCACCTCACCTATCCCCTCTTGCACACTTTTCATTAGTGGCTGGAAGGTTGGGTCGCACCCCAAGGTCTGACCCACCTTTGATGACAATGATCCTTTGTTTTTAAATAGGGTTGAGTCTGTGCCCCAAGGGCCAGCGCACCCAACTACTTACATGGTGGTTTTGTGGGATCCATGGGAGGGGTCGGGGGTCGTGGCCTGCCCCTCCACCATACATTTTATATATATTTAGTTATGAAGATTGGGGGGGTGGCGGGGTTGGTGGCCCCCACCCCCCTTTTTTTATATTTTTTTAATTAATAAAACAAGACGCAATTTTGAAAATTCGGTTTTTCAGCCGAAGGAGTCTTTTTAACTAGGCCACAATTTCACTTGGAATCTGACCGGAGTTGGCTAGAATCCAGTGACAGGGTTCTGTCCAAATTATGGCCTCCTTAAGCCTACCCAGTCAGCAAAAGTCAACCCAACTTTTTCTGCTTCTAACTTCCTCATCCGGACTCGGATTGACGAACCATTCACACCGCCATGATCAAGACAACAAGATCTAGACTCTGGTCCTAGTTTGAGCATAATACAAACATTTTTATTTTTGAGCTTTTCTGAGTCTTGTTTGTCTTGTGTGTGTATTTGGAACCATCTGGATCAATCCTCCCCACTAAGGAGCTTTTGGTCCTCCAAAAGCATGAAAAATAATCTGCAACTTCTTTGTACCTTGTCTGCATCACAAACGCCCTAAAAGGTCTCGCTTACATCTCCTTCACCTTTGTTCTTTAGAGCCTTAAGCAATGAGCTGACACCTACAATCTCTAGTACATTGTTTTCGCAAACTACCTGCTTTTGCTTTCATGACCAACTAATGACCCAAGCATCCCACACTTGCCACGCGTTTATAATGTTGGGTTGTCTTATATTCTTTCCACAACTAGCCCACGTAGTTAACTGGGGAGTTAGAAGGGGGGCGAAGCCCCCCCTTTGTTGTGCTGATTGCGTAGCAGAGAGGGGGTCATAGGGGGTTTGAGGGGTGCAGGTAACCCCACTCTATGGACCCTATGTTAGGTTGGGCGGACCTACCTATGGTTTTGTGCATGATTTTCACACATGGTTTTGGACGCGATGGTTTTCGGTCCATGGTTTTAGACGCGATGGTTTTCAGTCCATGGTATTGGATGCTTCGGCATGTATAAATATGTATTGTAACATTGAAAGGTGTTGAAAATGGAAAGAAGAAATGCTAAAAATAGCACTGCTATAAATAGCCATTTGGGTATCAGTGCTGGATTAAGCAACAATAAATGAAAAATGGAAGTGCTAAAAATAACATTCTATTTTTAGCAATTCAGGATGGATTCCTAATTTTAGTCAATCCCTAGACTAAAATAGGAAGTACAATTTGAATTTGAACTTAACAGTTGTTTGAAAATAAATTAATTAATTCACCATGAGTTAATTAGTTGTGAAAAATCAAACATGAAGTCTATGTGAGGACATGCAACAATTTCTCCATTAATTGAGGAATTTATCCATCAGTTAAAGTGATAAGGATGAGCTCTAATTTGAGTTGTAATTAGTTGGCTCAGTTAACTGTGTCAAGTCCAATTATATTGATTTAAACAGTTTGTTTAAATTAATGTGAGTTCAGTTAGTCAATGCATGCTTTCATATAACTGCTGCATTTCAGATAACTGAATATTCTCTCATAAATAACTCATGCATGTCAGTTCAAACAGAGACCCAGTTGAGGTCAGAGGAGGGACAATGTACTATCAGTTGGATGGAATTTTCCTATAAAGGAAACTCATCCATGAAGAAGGATTTATCTCCTTCAGGATTGCGCAGTTAGATTAGAGGTTAGTGAGTGTGTGAAGAGGCCAATTCACACAAATGGCTGCACTGGACCCCAAGGAAAATAGCACAAAGAAATAGGAGGCTTGGAGGGAAAATCAAGAGGTTTGAGAGAGGCCTTTGACTGTCTATGAGCAGTAGAGGTATTGCAGAGAGAGCAGGATATCTTTTGAGCTTATTCTTTTTGTAATACTGGCTATATTTCCACTTGTATGATAATACAGAGTTGAAGTTTTAGGCTGGTGCTTTCGCCTGGTTATATCTTTTATGTTATGTGTGATTGATTCCTTCTTATCAGTTATATGTGTTCTTATTGATGTTGCTCATGTTCGATTAAGCTTTCGCTAAATTGGTTGTAGAAGTAGATCAAGTATTTCGCTTTAGTATATTGCATTATCAGGTGATATACAGGTGGGAATTTCTACATGGTATTAGAGCAAGTTTTCGTAGAAAAAGTTCTACGTGGTATCAGAGCAAAGGTGATCAAAGTGGAGAACAATATGCTAGAGGAGATTTCGAAGTTTTGAGTTTTGGGCCGTGAGTTTTCAGAGCAGATCTAATTTTTTTTTTGCAAAATTCTCATAAACAAATAGCAAATCTGGATTCTTTGTAGAAAAATACCCAAATTCAAAAAAAAAAATAAAAAAAAAATTATCTGAATTGGAGTTTGGATGAGGGAGATATTACTGATTTAAAATCAGTTATTTTTCCAAAAAATTTCATGATGGTGGGAAAGATGAAACAGATTGGTGTGCTAGCCAAGAACCTATATGAATTTGAGGTACAAGATGCATGCAAAGCCTTGAGGAGCAAGGAAAAGGTTAGATACTTGGTGGTTGAGAGGGAGAGTAAATTACCTCTCAACATGCAGCGCCAAAAGAAGTCTCAAACAATTGTGGAGGAGCCACAATTGGTGAAGTAGCTTCAAGAGGTTGTGGAGCAGTCACAACTAGAGAACCTAAGAGGAGATCGAGTAGAGACATCTACTCATGCAGAGACCTCCAGGAGGGGGGAACTTTGAGCCAGGTGGGTGGAGGGATCACATGCAGCCATACCTCTAGGTAGGAGGTGGGGCGATGTGGAGTGATCGTCCCAAGGAGGATGGGTAGGATCCTTGAGGTACCCAACCTCTTTGATTCAACTTTGCTACAAGAGCCCCAATGAGGAGTAGCAAGACTAGCTGATTGGGTAGAATCAGATGCAGATGGAGTGGCGAAGAGAGCTACATTGCAGGAATCCCAAGACTATGTAGAGCTAGCAGGGTGCAACAATGTGAGAGGCACAAGAGTGTTGCACTAGTGCAAGATGGCACAATGAGGTGTACAATGGTGCAATATGCATGGAGATGTTGTAGTAGCTTAGAAGTTAGAGAGGGAGCACTTGTTAGTGGTAGAGGGAGCTTCAGCATCAAAGTATGTTTCTAGCCCAAAATAGAAGTCAGTTGGGAGTTTTTTTTGTTTCTAGAGTTGCTGGAGCAACCACAGTTGGTAGAAGTATTGCATGCAGAACATTCTAAAGGTATAGGATCGGGTTCAAGTTGAAGCCTTTCTTGTTAAGAGGGAGTGTTGAAAATGGCAACAAGAAATGCTAAAAATAGAAGTGCTAAAAATAGCACTGTTATAAATAACAGTTTGGGTACCAGTGTTGGATTGCGCAACAAGGAATGAAAAATGGAAGTGCTAAAAATAACATTCTATTTTTAGCAGTTCGGGATGGATTCCTAATTTTATTCAATCCCTGGACTAAAATAGGAAGTGAAATTCGAATTTGAACTTAACAGCTGTTTGAAAATAATTAATTAATTCACCATGAGTTAATTAGTTGTGAAAAATCAAACATGAAGTCTATGTGAGGACATGCAACAATTTCTCCATTAATTGAGGAATTTATCCATCAGTTAAAGAGATAAGGATGAGTTCTAATTTGAGTTGTAATTAGTTGGCTCAGTTAACTGAGTCAAGTCCATTTAGATTAATTTAAACAGTTTATTTAAATTAATGTGAGTTCAGTTAGTTAATGCATGCTTGCATATAACTACTGCACTTCAGACAGCTGAATATTCTCTCATTAATAACTCATGCATGTCAGTTCAGACAGAGACCCAGTTGAGATCAGAGGAGGGACAATGTACTATCAGTTGGATGGATTTTTCCTATAAAGGAAACTCATCCATGGAGAAGAATTTATCTCCTTCAGGATTGCACAGTTAGATCAGAGGTTAGTGAGTGTGTGAAGAGGCGAATTCACACAAGTGGTTGCACTGGACCCCAAGGAAAATTGTGCAAAGAAATAGGAGACTTGGAGGGCAGATCAAGAGGTTTGAGAGAGGCCTTTGATTTTCTATGAGCAGTAGAGGTATTGCAGAGAGAGTAGGATAGCTTTTGAGCTGATTCTTTTTGTAATACTAGTTATATTTCCACTTGTATGATAATACAGAGTTGGGGTTTTAGGCTGGTGCTTTCCCCTGGTTATATATTCTATGTTATGTGCGATTGATTCCTTCTTATTAGTTATATGTGTTCTTATTGATGTTTCTCATGTTTGATTAAGCTTCTACTAAATTGGTTGTAGAAGTAGATCAAGTATTTTGTTTTAGTCTATTGCTTTATCAGGTGATCTACAGGTGGGAATTTCTACCCTATGTTAGGTTGGGCAGACCTACCTATGGTTTTGTGCATGATTTTTGCACATGGTTTTGGATGTGATGGTTTTCGGTCCATGGTTTTGGATGTGATGGTTTTTGGTCCATGGTTTTAGACGTGATGGTTTTCGGTCCATGGTATTAGATGCTTCGGCATGTATAAATATGTATTGTAACATCAATGTAAACTTTGAAACAGGAACTGATACTGTTACCCGTTTCGTAGAGATAGCAAAAACGTGCCCTGATTTTGAAAAGGGGTGATGCAGAACACACATGTTTTTGTTAGAGCATAGTTTTTTGCACTTTAATTTTTTTTTTCTTAGCAAATTCTAATTCTATTAACTGTAAAACAAAGTAAAAATACAAGGGGCCGAGGCCTCTGGAATCATCCTCCGAGGGCACTCAGAACAACATAAAGTATCCCTTGTGAGGGAAGGACCATATACATAAGCAAGAGAACAAATATTGCCACCAGGAATTAACCGAGGAAACATGAAGAGGAGGAGAAAACCATCTGTCTAGAGCATATGACCAGAGCACGAGACCATTACATTGCTCAAAATTCCAGAGACCATTACAATGCTCAAAAATCCAGAAGAGTTTTACATTACTAAGCAACACAAAGAAAATTAAGTCCGCCTGTCTGAAGATTTCCGACCCGAGCTGCGTCCAAAACCGCTTGAGCTTGATCATGTTAGTCATCCAGAAAACAAAAAAGGGAAAGGCCCAGATGGCCTCAAAATGCATCGTCCTCATGCTGAGGTTCCTCCACCACCGGACAGACATTATCCTTCCATGCATCCTCATGTCCAACATCTTCCTCGCCTGGGTGCCTCATCAGGGGGCACGTGTCACTATCCATCTCTTCCTGAATCCTCGAGACAGCAGTTTCCGGAGGCCGAGAGGCACTGGGAGCCTCGCTCCTTTCAAGTCTCTCCCCTTGATCTTTCGCCAGAATTTCCCCTGCATTATCCTGTCTGTTGCTTTGACTGCTGGCTCCTTGGAAAGCTTCCTGAGAAGGCTCAGACATCAGGCGCACCCGAATTGGAGGCAGAGCTTCTTCTTCAGAGAAGAGAATGGTGATATTGGTAGTGATTACAGGTCTATGCAAATTGCTCTGAAAAGTGAAATGAGTTGTTTGGAACCCATGATACGGAATTGGATTGTGAGCAGGATCCACAGAGCTGGAAGCCGGCTGTTTTCCACGCCCTCCCCGACTTCCCCTGGAACGACTCCTCTTGCTGTGGCGCACCATGATGAGGAGAGTCCACAGAGGCCGAGACCGGAGGGTGATGAAACAATCCGGAAAACCGAAAGCAGAACCCAGAGAGAGGTTACACAACACAGGAACCAACTTAAGACACAGACGGCAGGACTGTAAATGCAGGGAGAGCAACGCAGGAAAAGTAGCAGGGGAAGTAGAAAGCTTGCCAAAGTTTCCAGAGACCAGACCACTATCTAAACGCCACACTTTCCCAAGCCAGAGATGAACAAGAAACGGAATACACAAAGAAAACTCACCGATGTTTGCAAGGAACAACCAGCCCCCGAAACCCACTTTCGGCTTTAACCAGAGACACGAAGGCAGGGCGCTTACAGTGGTAATGAAATCCTTGAATGCCATGGATAAAATAACCAAAGCCATACCTTGAACGGGACAAGTAGTAAATGCAGAGAGCGTGCCAAATCTTTTGCTCTGCAAATGATCCCTCAGGAACCGAGTGAGCTGCTTGAATGTCACACCCATCAACCAAATAAGCTTCTGGAGAATCGCGTGGGTCTACGTCTGGCAGTACCTAGCACCTCCATCTGTCTTGTGAAACATTATGACACATTGATTTCACCCGCATTTGGGTTGCACTTTAATTTTTTAATGTACATTACGTTTTAGAATGGTAGTGATTTTCATGCTGATTTAAAAAAGTGAGTATTCTGCATCACACCTTTTCTTTAAAAGACCTATTTTTAGGCTTTAAATTTTCTAATGTATAAAATGTAAATAATTATTTTGTAAATTTGATCATTTTTGAAGTGGTCGTTTTCTTCATATTTACTTGTTTTTTATTTTAATTTTTTTTCTTTTAGTGAGGTTTTTATTGTTTTGCATTTTTAAATTAAAAAATCGATATTTAGAATTTTCGATATTCTACATATTTATGCATCCTTAATTAATTTTTCAATCCACATGAAATAATTGTTTCTAAAAACCAATGTTTTTTAACAATGGACATAAAAATAACCATTTTTAACATAAATATAACTAAAAAACTACACGTTTTGATAACTTTTTGCTAGAATTGACATGTCAAAATCAAAATTTTTATACGATAATTTTAACTAAAAATGGTTAAATAATAGTTTTTTTTATGAATTTCATGTCAAAAAAATAATAATAATCATTTTTTTTCAAAAAATAATGATTAACTTAAAAATCAATTCGAAAATCACATATTACAAATATTGAACGTATAACAACCCTAATTGAGTGTTTATTCTTCTCATAAAATGTCAAAGTCAAAACATTGCAAAGCTTGATTTACAAGCATAACTTAAATTTAATCAAAAATGTCACGTAATCCAAACTCTTCGTCCTCTAGAGTTTCATCATTGTCTTGTTCCACAATATTTTCTATTTCCTTTTGCTCATTTTCCTTTTCTAATGGATCTTTGATGTCTGCGAATCTCCCAATGTATGTCTTTCCAAACATTCCATGTAATGGTGGTTGGGGTTCCTTTGCCTTTTTTGCCACACATGATTCACTAAAGTCCCCTTTCTTCAACCCAATTTATTGCATTGCATCTGGAAGAAATTGAAGAGCATTAATTCTTTGCTGAATGAAATTGCACTGTACTGGATCTTTTTCAATTGCAATGCAATTTCTTCCTTTTTGAAGGCAACATGCTAGTGTTGTACCTAATTATCAAGCACAAAAGAAATAATGAACTAAATTAGTACAATGACATATTAATTAAAAAATAACATATTGAAATTCAATTCCATATAATAAAACTTACCTGAGCCAGAAAATAAATCCAAAACCCAATCTCTTTCATTTGAACAAATGTCTATAAGATAGTTAATCAATAATTGTGGTTTTTGATAAATGTTAACTATCTCTCCTTTTGCTTCTTTGTCTTCATATGTTAGTTTTCTCACAACAGCATCATAAGTCAGTATTTGGCTATGACTCTTTTTGTCTACCCAATTAAAATTCATAGACATATGGCTATCATCTTTTGGCCAACTATCAATATGAATGAACTCACAATTATTTATAAATTGTTGATCTTCATTGTTAAGAAGATTTGACTTTTTCCTGTAACATGAAATAGTAAAAGTTCAATTAACTTGTACATAAATAAATTTTTCAACATTAATCAAATATACATTTTAAACGTCTTACCATGTAAGCTGCATCTTTGAATTTATTTTCCCCTTGAAGCTTGACAATATCATTGTCAATTGTGTGTCTAAATGAAATGTCACAAATCTCCATAATGGTGATGACGTGACTTCAACAAATCCCACAACCACTTTACTAAGAGCTTGATAAGTATAAGGGTCACTATCATAGTCAATGCTTGGAATATTGAAACCATGGGGAATATCTGCAATGACTAGGGC
The DNA here is from genome assembly GCA_031772625.1 of Pinus tabuliformis. Lineage (NCBI taxonomy): Eukaryota > Viridiplantae > Streptophyta > Pinopsida > Pinales > Pinaceae > Pinus > Pinus tabuliformis. Next base: position 442,382,741 of record CM062818.1, on the reverse strand, counting down.
ATAATCCCTTTTAGGTATGAGTTTAGCAATGTCTTCACAGTCGTCTTTTATTACTTGATATTGAATAGTGTCTAGCCCATTCCAAATGAAATGATTAAGAATTGGATCAAGTTGAACATTATTAATACGTTTCTTCCTCAGTCTTTCGATCTTTATTTTTTCAATAAAGGTTTTGAAACTATCTGGCGCTCCATTATCATCCTTCCTCATCTTTTATAAAATAAACAAATATATCTGTAAGTTATAAATTAAAAATAGTACACAGGTGAATAAAAATGAATGTATAAATCAAGATACCTTTTTAAATGCAAGATAAAAAGCTTTTAATGTTGATGTAGAACTTGAATCTGGATAGTTGCGTACAACATCATCCCAACTATCTTCATTTAATAATCTAACCATTTGTTCTTGAATTTTCATGTAAACTTTGTGACTACATAGATAAAGTAACAAAAAGTTAATATAATGATATAAATAACAAATACTACCAAGAACAACATGTTTTATTTAAAATATAATTATAATCTAGAAATAAATAAAAATAATTCAACAAACTTACTTTTGAAATTCTTCAGAAATTTCCTCTAATGATAATTCCCCTGACCTCACATGAGATAATATTGTTTTGACAATTTTTTCATCTTTCACTACTTGCATCGCCCTCCAAGGTGTGATAGTCATATCATCTGGAAGCTGATTCATTTCAGGAGCTGATTTACTGTTGCTACATATCAATGGCTTAGACTTTTTGACCCTCTAGTTTTTAATGGCAATGTCTTCCCACATGCTAAAAATCTCATCAATCAACTTCCAAACATCTCTAGTTCTAAATGCCAATTGGAAAATGTTATCAACACCTCTGAATAAATCACTATTTTTTTTGCCTTTTCCACCTTTTCAATTGGTTTTCTCTTCAATTTGATAGCCTATTTCCATACAACATTCCTTTCAGAAATCTGCAGTAACATTTATTCTATCCCCACCACATTTGGGGGGAGGGGTAGGGAGCCGAGGGGGGGGGAGCGTGGGGTAGGGTGTTGAGGGAGGGAGGGGGAAGGGCACCTCGGGGGGGCGCGCTGGTGGGGTGGGGGGAGGTGAGGGAGGGATGGACGCGGGAGGGGGTAGGGCGCTCGAGGGGGGGGTGAGGAGGGTAGGGCACCGAGGGAGGGAGGGGGGAGGGCATCGGTGGGGTGGGGGGGTGTGAGAGAGTGGGGTGAGGGAGGGATGGGTGCGGGAGGGAGGAGGGCACCCTAGGGGAGGGAGGGAGGGTTAGGGCGCCGGGGGAGGGAGGGGGAGGTTGAGGGGAGAGGGGAGGTGGAGGCGCCAGTGCGGGGGGGGGGGGTGGAGGGGTGTGGGGGTTAGGGTGGCGGGAGAGGGAGGGGAGAGGGGGGAAGGGCGCCGGCGGGGTGGGGGGAGGTGAGAGAGGGGGGGTGAGGGAGGGATGAGCGCGGGGGGTTGAGGGGGGAAGGGGAGGTGGAATGGGTGGTGAGGGAATGGGCGTGGGAGGCGGGAGAAGTGGAGGGTGAGGATGGTAGGGCGTGCGGGTGAGGGGGTGGTGAGGGTGTGTTACGGGGAGGACACATGGGTAGGAAGGAGGTGAGGGGGAGGGTGAGTGAGGAGCAGGGTGGCGGCGTGGGTGGTGCGGTCGATGTGGAGTGTAGTCGGGTGGGTGTAGAGGGATGAGGGTGAGGGGGAGGGCGAGTGGGTGTGGGTGAGGAGATAGGGGTGATGTGGGCGCATGGAGGTGGAAGGGGGTGGTGCGGGTGCAGATGGGAGGGTTAGCAGATCATGTGGGGATGTGGGGGTGAGGGGTCTGCGGGTTGGTGGTAGGGGATGAGGGTGGTGTTGAGGGGGTTAAGGGCGCAGAGGCACGGAGTGTGGGTGAAGGGAGTGAGGGTGTCGGGAGGGGGGTTTGGAGGTAGGGTGTGAGTCGGGCTGCGACACCCACCCTGGCAGCTCACCCGCCCACCGTGGGGGTTGGGCGATTCTGAGAATTGCCCAACCCTGCGACAGGCGGGCGAGCCGCTGGGCCGCCCCCACACCCCCTACCGCCCCCCTATGCCCTCACACCCTGCCTGCTCGCCCGACCTCCCCGCCCACCCCACGACAGCACGGTGGCCCACCCATGGGTATTGGGCGATTGAGTTTGATCAGGCCGACCATGCTCACGACAGATGTAATTGTTATTTTGGCTTAGAAAAATTATTAATTAAAAAAAAAATCAAATCTTTTTCATTAAACTAATTTAATATGAAAATTTTCAAGGAAAAAAATTTAACTTACCTTTCAATTGCGAGAATTCTTCGTTGAATATGTTGCTCCAAAAATTCACGAGTCTTTCAACGATTTTCAGAAAACCTGGATGTGATGTGAGTAATAGTGATAATGAAATTTTAATATATAAGTGAAATTACGAAGATGCTTTACCATACGGTTAATGTGCGATAATTTGTTTTAAAATATTATAAAGAGAATATTGTAGAATTGTTTTACAACGGGTTGAATGTGGGATAATTTGTTTTAAAATATTATAAAGCGAATATTGTAGAATTTTTTTACAACGGGTTGAATGTGGGATTAATTTTTTTTATAATATATTATTAAAAAAAAAAAAAAACAATTGTTTAGTAAATATTATATACTTTAACTATTAAAATAATTAATGTAGAAGTTGTAGTTTACAATTTTTATTTTAATGATTTATTTCATAAAAAAAAATTAGTTTACATTTTTGAATAAATTGTAGAATAAAATAATGAAGGTAAGTAAATCTAACAAACTTTTTGGAAGGAAATATTTTCACGAAAAGTTTTGGAGGGAAATATTTTCGTGAAAATTTTTGGAGGGAAATATTTTTGCGAAACTTTTTGGAGGGAAAATTTCATTCTTTAAGCTATATAATATCTTTAGGAGACTCTCCATTTGTATCATTCAACATCTTCTATTTGAAAGGGATGGATTGTTCTGATAGTGAAGTTTCGATTTATACACCATCAACATCTTCATCGCGTAACAACTCTATTCATTTTGATGAATATAGCGGGAATTCTTCAACTATGAATAGAAAGTCAATTCTTCCAGTTAGTCCTAATTCTAAGGACTATGAGAGCAGCATTGATGAAAGAGGGGATGGATAATTTCAAATAAATAAAGAGTCACAAATTCCACTTAGTCCTACTTCTAGGGACTATGAAAGCAGCAGTGATGAAGAGCATGATGGTGAAGTTCAAAAGAATAGAGTGTCACGATGTCCACTTAGTCCTAATTCTGAGGACTATGAGAGTAGTAGTTTTGAAGAGCATGATGGTGAAGTTCAAAAGAATGGAGTGTCACAGTGTCCACTTAGTCCTAATTCAGAGGACTATGAGAGCAGCAGTTTTGAAGAGCATGATGGCGAATTTCAAAAGAATGGAGTGTCACGGTGTCCACTTAGTCCTAATTCTAAGGACTATGAGAATAGTAGTGATGAAGAGCGTGATAACGAATTTCAAAAGAATTGAGTGTCAAAGTGTCCACATAGTCCTAATTCTAAGGACTATGAGAGTAGTAGTGATGAAAAGCATGGTGATGAATTTCAAAAGTATGGAGTGTCACAGTGTCCAGTTAGTCCTAATTCTAAGGACTATGAGAGCAATAGTGATGAAGAGCGGGATGATGAATTTCAAAATATTGGAGTGTCATGGTGTCCACTTAGTCCTAATTCTGCGGACTATGAGAGCAATAGTTATGAAGAGTGTGATGATGAATTTCAAAAGAATGGAGTGTCACTATGTCCTCTTAGTCCTAATTCTAAGGACTATGAGAGCAGTGGTGATGAAGGATAGGATGATGGACTTAGTCCTAATTCTAATGAGTATAAAGGTAGCAGTGACAAAGGACAGGATGTGGCATCTTCAATAAGTAAACAGTCACATTTTCAACGTAGTCCTAATTCTATGGACTATGAGAATAGTACTGACAATGCACATGAGGAAGAATATCCATTAAACATCGAGTCAGATTTTCCATTCAGTCTGAATTCTAAGGACTACGACAGTAGCACTGAAGAAGCGGAAGATGAAGAATATCCTCCAAGTCAATATTTGAAAAGCAGAGCTGATCATAGTGTGGATAAAATTCTTCTTAATGATGATGAAAATCCTTATATAAATGATGATCCAATAATGGAGATGTTGCCAAGAAATATTGTATCGAGGAGTAGGAGCATACCTTTTCATATCAATGCAAGCTATTCTAGTTATACAAGGGGTAGAGCAGAATATTTGACGAGAAGAAGTTCTATCAATGCTCTCATTCAAGTGAATGTTGCCAAAAATATTGCTTGAAACATATGGATTTCAAATTTGCATTAGAAAGCAGGAAGAGATATTTGTCAATGAATAAAAGCACAAAAAATTCATATTTAGTTGGGTGCATGCAATCTACATTGTCAGGTTATGATTATCATATTGGGACTTTATTTATTTGTAGAACAGATTTCAAAATGTTTCATTCGATTGGGAATTTTCGTCTCTCGAGAATTCAAGAAAATTTGGAAAAGGATCCCACATTTTATTCAGAAGTACGTCATAAAAGACAGTTTGGGCCATTATCAAATACTGCAATGTCATGGATGAAAGATTTCTTTTCAAAGCTTGGAGAGTGTATGCCAAATAGAGAGACAATACATATTCAAAATAATTTTTCAAGACGAGAAATCTACAACTTATACAAAGAATATGCAGAAGGTGCTGAGGGACATGGCCAGTTTATTACATATCAATATTTTGTGAAAGTATGGAAGAAAGAATTCAACAATGTCTGTATTCCTAAGAAGACAAGGATGGGGATTTGAAATACATGTGCTTCTCTTAAATAAAAAAGGGACAAATGTGAAGGGTCAGAAAGAGGTAAGCATTCATAACTTTAACTTTTAAAATTGTATAGTCATCAACTATGAAAACATATTTCTTAGTGAATTTCTTTTATGTTGTGTAGATTTAATTGTCAAAGAACTTCAGGATCATCGCGAACAACAAACAAACGAAAGGAAGAAGTTGTACAAGCATCGAAAGAAGTGTTATGATAATCCAAATAAATATTTGGGTTTGATAATTGATGGTATGGACCAGAAGAAAACACTTTTATCACATTTTTTTCGCACACCCAAAAATTTGCAAGAGGAAAATTTTATTCAGTTTCACTTGGTCGGTTGTATGGTCTTCAATGGGAAAGTGTTGCCAAGGGTGTACTTCACAACTCCAAATATTCATAACAATGCAAATCTGACCATAACCATAATTCATGATGTGATTTCTCATTGGTCTGGTACTCTTCCTGAAGTTTTGTATCTACAATTGGACAACACTTGCCGTGAAAACAAAAATCAAGTTGTTTTTGGATATCTAAACATGCTTGTTGAGTTGAGAATTTTTCAAAAGGTAAAGGTTGGTTTCCTTCTTGTTGGGCACACTCATGACCATATTGATCAAATTTTCAGTCGTTTTTCAGTCATATTGAGGAGGAAGCAAGTTGGGAGCTTGCCATCACTAATTGAATGTATTAAGAAATCATACATGCCAGAGCCTACTTTTGATGTGTTGGAAGAAACTGTTGACATGCGAAGGTTTATTCTAGGATCATATGGTGAGGGGAAATGCATTGAACAACTTAATGACATTAGCTTCCAACATCAATTTCGTATCAAAAAAATTGATGGGAAAACACTAATATGGGGCAAGAAGTATTCAACTACTGCAAAATGGGCACCATCATCAGGTTTGGAATTTTTGAAGTTCGTTCCAGATCATCCAATATTTGCATCAAAATATTGTTATTACAATCAGTTGGTGAAGTTCAAAATGCACGCAGACAAAATAGAGATATAAATTATTCTGATTGCCTGGAAGAAATTTAAAAATGTATTAGATATACATATGAGTACTTTGACATTGTTGATTCAGTTTGGTGGCAGTCATTTTTCAATAATCAAAGTGATATCATTTCAACAACAACAAATGAAGATATACCTTTGAAAAATCCATTTATTTGGCCACAAAATGTGTCAAATGAACATGAGGAAATAAACATTGTTGAACAGCAAAAATCTCAAGGTATTATTAATTCTTCACAGGCAGAGGAAAGAGAGATGTCTATTGGTTCTAGAAGATCTCCTGCACAACGTGAAGCCATGGAAGACCTTTACAGGGGTTCAGTACATGATATTAAGGAGAGTTTCATGATTGCAGTGCTAGCAGATTGAGATCCCAATGGCTATCCATTCTAGGTTGCTAAAGTTATAAAGGTCTTTACAGAAAATGAGGATGCTACAAGTGTTGAAGTACATTGGTATGCCACAAATACACACCCATTCAATGGTGTGTATAAGCCAGAGATGGTAGTTGACAAAAAAAATGGCAGAAAGAGAAAAAGAAAGGGTACAAATATAAATCACTGCCGCACAGACATATTAAAATTGGAGGATGTTGACATACTTACTTATGACTTCAATTTAAAAAAGAGAGGAACTCTTTGCTTCAAGACGATAGAGATTCTGAAAAGGTTGTTACCAGAAGGAACAGTGTTGAGATGGTAGTTTGCTGAAACCAGTCGTAGATCTAGAAGAATTTTGAAACCTGAAGTGTTGGGCATGCATGTGGACTCAGATGGGGCACTAGTTGATGAAAGAGAAGAATATGGAACATCTTTGTCAGCATCTAGTCACTCATCTGAAGATGAGAATTCTGGTGGTGTGCAAGAAAATATGAGTGATTTTGAATAATTGTTTAAGACAATTTATATAACTGATGTATGCATCGTATCTTGAAATAAAATTAATGATTTCCATATGGTTTTAAATGAGAAGTTATGAGGCATTTTTATGTTGTTGGCCTATATGTCTTAATTATGATAATTTGTATTGTTTAAAATATCTACAATGCAATATTAAATTAGAGATATAATGTATGTTTTATTCAATATACAAATAATGACTTTTGAATTCATTTAGTGATGTAATTCGTTCATGATGTCATGGTTTTTTAATTTTATAGTTGAAAAAAGTTCAATTTCTTTTGTATCTAGCATGTTATGGTTGAAAACATGTTGAATTTATACTTAGCAAAGAAAAATGATATTCTACCAAAAACATTAATGTTTTTTTTCCTCATAAACAACTTTGTTTGGCACATTAAAATTTGGTTTTACTAGCATTTTTTAAAAAGTTTGAAAATTGACCCTAAAAAAAAAATCATTGTTCCAGTATCATCACTTTCATTTTGAATCTATATTTTGCATGAAAAATTCATAGTCACTGCCATATTTCAAACATGTTCAAAATTGGCCCCTAAAAAATAAAATCATCATTCCAGTATAGACACTTTTCATTTTTAGCACTATTTTTGATGTTTTTTCAGGGTTTTTTGGCCAAAGTTCCCGTTTCGAGTTTATAGTTCCCGTTTCAAAGTTTACATAGTTTAACATAGAAAGGAACATAATGAAAAATCAAGCTAGTAGTCTCAGTTTTGGGATCCAGGAGAAAATCCCTATGTATATGCGTTTTATGTGTTATGCTCTCGCATTGTTTATTTTCTGTGTTTTAGAATTCATATGCAGGTAATTTTTGTAAGGGGTTAAAACCTATATTTGGTATCAGAGTTGTTTTGGCTTCAAGGGGATGCCTTTGTTGCTGAGGGTTTTCGCTCGGGCCTGTGGTAGACCCTATTCAGTGGGAAATCTGCTAGATCGATTCTAGTGGTGAAAAAAGATGGCAAGCAATGGAAAGATAGAGATCGAGAAATTTAATGGTCAGAGTTTTGAGTTGTGGAAATTCAATATGGAGGATCTGTTGGTGGATAAAGATTAGTGGATCGCGGTAAATTCGGGTACTAAACCAACGAAAGTGTCCAATGAAGAATGGAAGAAGTTGGATCGGAAGGCAAAGAGCACAACACGATTGTGTGTCTTAGATTCAGTATTGTTGAATGTATCAGGGGAAGCTACGGTGAAGGTTTTGTGGGACAAGTTAAGGAATTTGTACCAATGTAAGTCTCTGGTGAATAAATTGTTCCTACAGAAAACACTGTATAACCTGAAGATGAAAGATGGAGACTCGATGACAGAGCATATGAATGCGTTTAATACTGTGGTAAGTCAGTTATCATCTGTTGATATCAAAATTTCAGATGAAGATAAGTGCATTAGTTTGTTGTGTTTTCTACCAGATTCGTGGGATAGTCTGATTATTGCAATAGGTAGCAATGCAACTACCTTGCAGTTTGATGAAATAGTCTCATCATTGCTGACGAAGGAGATGAGACGGAAAAATGTGGAGAGCCAAAATGGTGATTTCTTGTCTGTACGAGGATGGTCCCAGAACAGAAACAAAAATAAGTCATCGAGTGGGAGATCTAAATCTAGAGGGAGATCTAAATATCCAGGAAAACCTATAAAGGTGGTGTGCTGGAAATGCGAAAAGGAAGGGATGGTTTTGTGGCTTCCTCTTAGAACAAAAGTTCAAGTTCTACATCCAAGTCTTTCAACGTCTTCAAGTGCCATCCATGCGGCATAACGGACTATAGACCTATTCAAGATATCAACAAACTCAGAGATATATGCTCAAACAAAAAGCAACTTGGCTCTGATACCATTCTTTATTACATAACATACAATCGGTTACAAACTTCTTTACTCTCAATACCTTACTCGCCCATACCCCACAAAAACCCCCTTCCCAAAATGAGCTCCTCTTTCTTTTATAGACCAAAGGGCTTGATGACTCAAAAGTATAACAACTGTCCTAAAAATATTGTCCAGATTCGGATATGAATGGAAAAATTCACATTATCTCGTTCCTTTTCCTTTCGAAAAGCCATCTGACATATGGGGACCGAATCTAGGACGACTCAATCTTATCGATCTTACAAAGTAGATATTGGGATCAAATCAAGGATGAATCAATCTTACAAAATAGATATTGGGATCGAATCAAGGATGACTCGATCTTACAAAGTAGATACTTTTACTCAAAAGCCTACGAGAAAAGAGAAATATACAGACGCATATTTCATTTTACGAAGAAATATACAAACAAACGTCCTTACACCACTGTAGGTAAGAAAAGACATGATACATTTAGAGTACAAAATGAGTAATCTGAGGATGAGTATAGTGTTGATGTCAGAAAGATAATTTGTGAAGTATTACACATGCACTTCTTTTTCGGATTCCCAAATCTCATTTTCGTGATTTTCGGGTGGTTGTAAAAAGTTAATAGATATGAAAGGATTTTGTTCTATATCTGATTGTAGGTGGAATTCATTGTATTCCGTTTGACTCCCATCTCTATTGGGTGTCAGCATTCGTCTAGTGAATTCATGAGTAATGAACCGATGAGTATGTCCACACCTTCTTAGAGCATTGATAAAATTAGCATCTTCAATTCTGACAATGTCTTCGACATGCTTGTACAAGATTCCTGTCAGGTGTGCATGTGGTTCTGAGAACCCATCAATCTTTAGTTGACATAAGGTATATGGCTTTATCAAGAGAGTGTTGAGTCCATAGATTTTCCACCACCTGATAAACCAAGCCGGAAAAGGATCTTCATGATTCATTCAGGAAGTTGGCCAATCTTCATACCTGAAATCAAACTATAGATGATAAAAGAAGTTAGAGGAAATATTTTCTAAATTCATGCATTGGAAAAAAGCAATCTCCTACGTTTCTAGATCAAAATCAGTCCTCTGCAGAGGATTATTGAACTTCCTGATAGTAATCCTGCAATTTCCAATTCTGTCATCTTCTTCATAAAAGAGTTCATAGGAAATGTTGCCTATATGGACCAGATAATCTAGCTCACTGATTGCCAGATCATTTTCAATTTCTTGGTCATGCCAGGTCCAAATATTGGGAACTCCTTCTGTCCAACGAATTTCAGATACTGGATACCATGTTTCATCATGGTCTAAAATTATTTCTCTCATATCATATCTTACCCATCCCTTTCTGCCTTCTATTTCAACATGTTCTTCAGATCTTCTAATAAAATTGCATGATAAAGAGTGAATAGAATTTTTCTCTAAATATTCCCTTGACAAAATGTCAGCAAAAGATTTTTTTTGTCCAGGAATGAATTCAATTTCAAAATCATACTAACTGAGAGTCATTACCCATCTTACCATAGTAGCATCTTCAAATTCACACTTGTGAATAGCAAACTTTAAAGCCTGGCAATCTGTCTTAACCACGAACTTAATGTAAATAACAAAGTATTTAAACTTTTCTATTCCCAAACAAACTACTCTGAGTTCTTTCTTGAGGCTGGCCCAATTTGTTTGAGATGTTGACCATAGTCCAGAAGCATATTGACAAATTTCTAGTGAGTTTTTCTTTTCTGGATCTTCTTGACAAAGAACAACTCCCCATCCAATGTTACTGGCATCTGTCATAATTACTTTCTTCCATTGTTCTTGGATCAGACATAAAGGCTGAATTCTGCGAATCCTATCCTTGATTTTCTTGACTGCATTTGTGCAATCTTCATTCCAGGGAATGAGATCTTTCTATAATCTCTTATTCGGTAATTTCCTTTCTTGTGCACAATGATGAAGAAATTTGGAGACATAATTTAAGCTCCCTAAGAATCTTTTCAATTGTGTTTTTTCCAAAATTTCATCAGGAAAACTATCTATGAAATCTAGACTTCTTTGGATTACCTTATATGAACCATACTGGATATTATATCCAAGAAAATCTATCATAGTTTTGAACAATTTCATCTTAGTGTCAGAGAGGACTATCCCTTTTTCTTTTATCCTCTAGAGAAATAGATTCAGATGCTTAATATGAGATGGTATATTGTCAGAATGTACAAGAATATCATCAATGTATTTTTTTATAAATTCCTCCATACCTTCAAACGTTTCATCCATTATGCGCTGGAAGGCTGATGGAGCATTGATGAGTCCGAATGGCATTATGTTCCACTCAAAATGACCTTCAGGAACAATTTTTTTTTTCCATTTATCAAATTCCTTGATGCCTACCTGCCAAAATCCTTATTTCAAATCAAATTTTGAGAAAATCTTTGATTTTGAGATTTGTGTTAGGATTGTGGAGGGCTTTGGAAGGCAATAAGCATCATAATCCAATAGATTATTAAGTGGTTTGTAGTTTACCACTAACCTTTGTTTTTCTCTGGCAATATCTACATGTTTGTTTACATAAAAATCAAAACAGGCTATTGGGCTTTTGCTTTTTTTGATGAAGCCTTTCTGTAAAAGACTCTTGATCTCTTCTTTACAGTGAACCATCTGTTCTTGGTTCATAGGAATAGCTTTCGATCTTCTTAATTTACCACTGAAGTCATTTTTCAATGGTAACTCAACTTCATGCTTATGCACATGCCAAAAGGCATTTGGGTCTTCAGAGCAGCATTCAAGAAATTTATTTTTCAAATTGGCTATCTCCATGTCAAACTTTCCTTGTTCAATTTTTTCATCAATTTTTAAAATCTCCTTCTTCTTTTCCATTTTTGATAGTAAGGTTTATAGCCGTTCAATCCTTCTAATTCTATTGGGTGAGCTGGAATTTATAAAAGGAAAAAATATCTCTTTACCTTCCAGTTCAAGAAAATAACCATATATCATTGTTTGCTGATCAAATTTCGCTCCATGCTTTTGGAAATTCTGGAAGAAAGGTGTTGCTAAGTACATTTCGCAATCCATCCCTGTAACAATTAGGCAAACCACATTTATTCCAATAGAATCAGTTAGGAAAATATCAACTGGAACCTCTGAAGTAGTGATGATTTCTCCACTGGCTGTTGTAACCTTTGGACAAGTAGTTGGCCTTTTGAGATGAGTATCAACTACTGTATTATTTACAATATTTAATCTTGAACCAGTATCCATAAGGACTTTCCAGTATTCCACTTTGGAACCAATTCTGACTTTTAATTTGATGCAATACATTACATCTCCATTAATCTGATTGCAACCTAATCCTACCCTTTCATCATCATTCTCATCATCAATGTTGGGTTCTTGAATCTGTATACCTGGAAAGGGTTTCTAATGGAATGTCCAATTCTGTGTCTGTGCAGAAGTTGAAGGTTGTTTTGCTTTCATTTTCCTGAGTTGGCAATCTTGGTGACTTTCAATACAAAGCCTTCTATTTTCTTTTACTATCTTCCTTAGATCTTTTATTGCCTGGTGGATACTGGGCAAAGTCTAGGGAAGATCTTCTCCAAAATCTTCCTGCCTGAATTGCCTAGTCAAGGCTTCTACTGAGAAAAGAGAAGCTGGAGGAACATATCCTCTGTTAGGATTGCTTTGCTTGGTTGTCTTAGAATTTAAGTGATTGATTAACAACTCTTTATACATATCTTTTAATTGTGGGTCTGTTGTTGCCGTCATTTGTGTGAAAAGATTTCTAGCATGTTCATCAGATTCACCATTCTTCATCATATTCAAGGAATGACACTGGTAGACATCTGGGTCACTGCATTCACAATTATCTTTGAAACATTCTGCACAATGTGGATTATTGCAATATTCTTCTTCCGAGTTAGAAGTATTAGAATCAGAATTAAATTTATTGATGTAATCTGATTCTTCTTCACTTGTTATTTCCTCACAGCTATCAGGAAGATTTAAACAATTTACTTTACCAGATTTATTTCTGTAAAATACTTTCTTCTTACCTTTCTCTGGTTTCTTTTTTTCTTTCCCCAACTCTAGATAGTTTGGAGAAATGTGTCCCTTTTTGTTGCAATGGTAACATTGAACTTCCTTTTTTCTTGTAAATAGTTGTGTCTGTTTGTAATCTTTCAGATTCTTTTGGTGGATGATCTTTTTTCCTAAAAAATTATTTGTTGCGTGCTTCTTTTTCCTGTAAGCACGCACATCTCTCCCATCTGAATTTTTTGGAGTAGAAAGGTGCCATTGCTTGCACAGTTGCTGGTAACCATGTGGCTTCTTTGGATTCATGGTTGCTCTAGCTATCATCATTTGGGAGCAAAGTTCAACAATTATGGCTTTCACTGCCTACCTAATTACTCCAAATTTGTAGTCACCAATGCTTCCTGGCAATTTGCTGACTATTGCTGTTGACACCCATAATGGTAATGATGAAACAAATATTTCCTTCCATTTGGGTTCAAGAATGAGTTTTGGTGACAAAGTATGCAATCTATGCAGGAACTCATTAAAGTATTCATCAAAATGCTTCATATTATGAAGTTTCATAGCAACAAGAGTAGTAACAGTCAGATCATTATTTATCTGTGGGAAGCCAATAAAGTTAACAGTAATGTGATAAATTAAATAATCAATCATATTGTTTACTGGAAGTGAAGTAAACGAATCCATGTAAGTACTTCCGTCGGAATTATTTACCTATGAATTTTCCCAATTAGTCAGCAATAGAGGATCTTTGATCGTTTCTGCTTTTAGCCAAGAATATAAAGATCCTTCAAACCTACCAATGATTCTTCTTGTAGAATTTATGGGTCCAATATCATCAGCCAGATAGGTCCTGTAGCATACTAACATGGAGTGCATGACTGATAATACTTCTGCTTCTATGCAGTTGTCAATATTCCAAGAATATGTCGAGGAGGCTGACCAATCTTTGTGATACTCGGATTTCATCATATCCCTTCTGTCTAGAGCAGGGCACCAAGTGGAATTCCATGTGGACCTGGAAGTAGCTGCATGAACTGCTTCTTCATTTGGAATATTAAAATGAACTTTATCTTAAGGAGAAAAATTCTGTACAAATTCCTCAAGACTTTCTAGTGAAGGCTCATCATTATTTATTTCAAGTTTGTTTAATTCTGTCTCTTTGTCTTCTTCTAATTTTTCATACCATTTCTTTTCTTCTTTGTCTTCTTCATCTTCTGAAGCATTTTTCATTATCCATTCTGTGAAAGAAGAGCTAGCTGATGGATCTGTTTTTGAAGAAACACGGGGATTTGGCTTTAGATGGCCAAAGAAACTAGGTGCAGCAAAAGGTGCATAAGAATATGAAATCCCTGGTTTTGGAAACTCAATCTCTACTGGCTATCTTATGAGACTAGAGACAAAGGATGAAATAGTATAAGGCATTTGAGAGTGAGGTTCACTAAAAAGAGTGGTAGATTTGAATGAATCTATAGGATGTCTCTTTTTGAGTGAATCAACAGAAATAGAGACATTCGAGACTTGCCTCTTGAGTATGTCAAGGCTAGAATTAACCTTAATAATTTCTCTTCCCTGGATAATTGTCACATCTTGAATTTTATTTTCTGTGGATAACTTGAGGTTATCCAGGCTTTCAACTATATGTTTATCATTTTCTGCAAGAGTCTTGACATTCTCATTTAAACATACAGTAGCATTGTCCTGTTTCTTAAGCATTCTAATCATCATTTCTTTTAGAATATTATTCATGCCCTCAATAGACTTATGCTGTGTTCTTAGAAATTTTTCCAAACTGGAAAGAGCAAGGTTCGTCTAGTTTGTAGCTAAGACAGATTCTTTGGTTGAATCTTCTGTTTGAACTGGAGACAGTTTATAAATTTTTCCATCTTGTTGTCTGATAACAAAGTTTTTCCATGGTGGAAAATCATCTTTTATTTGATAGATCTATCCATAAAAAAGTTCCCATTTGTGTTTTGGAGGGGAACCAGATCTAATCATGTTTATTTGCAGACTACTGCAAATTTCTTTCACCAAATTTTCTCCTTTTATCCTTATGACCTGCAAATTTTTGGGCAGGTTTGGTTTAGACAATTTTCTGTATTTTTGGAGAAAAGTCAGGACTTACTCAAGGAGATGGAATTATGACAACATTAGATTCCATCTTTCCTTTAATGAAATTATCAACATCAAGAATTCTTTTTTGTTTTTCCTGATTTTTAAACTGTTTTCTTAAGGATTCTTCTATCTGATTCAAGGAAGGGTAATACCATTCATAAAAAGAAATCCACTGGTTATTATATTTCATCCAATTTCTCCATTCCTAATTCTTTTGTTTATTGAAATTTTTCTTTTCGGTTTTGGGAATAAGCTTCAGTTCTTCAACATATCTGTTTTCTGACTTGTGTGTGAAAATGTCCCAATTGAACATTTTCTTCTTCCACATATCATCTAGATCGTACGGACTAATTCCTTTAAAGATCTTCAAGAATGCAATGATCTCATTATCTGAAGGAATTTCCACACTGTTTGGAATTTTATTCATAGGATTTTTCCTGTATGATGGGATTTCAGATCCATCATTAAATCCTAGGCCTTTATGAGTATTTTTCTATACTGACTGTATGATTATCTATTCATGAATATTGAAGAGACGAGTTTTGGTATAGTCCTCTTCAGATTTAATTTTATCTTGTATAAAAGTAATCATGTTTATCCTATATCTATCTTCTTAAGTATCTCCATGCAGGGTAGGTGGCTGTGAAGAAAACTGATAGTATATTTTGGAACAGTGAGGATGGTCACAAACAGCAGCTAAAGGGTTGCTAGATGAGGCAACATCATTCACAACCAAATTTTTGATTGATTCTAAAAATGAGGGGTCTACTGAGTAAATGGGAGGTAGAGTACGTACAGAGTTGGAAATGGATATAGATTGTCCACCATGCTCAGCTCGTGACTCTGGGAAGATGGTATGAACATTTCCATCTTTAGAAGTAAAAACTGTGGAGGAATTTACAAGCGATGGTCTGGTAGGTTTTCTAATAGATTCCCATTTTGTAACCCATTCTGCAGGGGGTTTTACAAGGCTCTGGGAATCATCTACGGTGCTATGAGATTCATTCCATAATCATGAGTGATTAATGTCATGAATTTTGACTGTGAGGAAACAGATTTAACTACTGAAGGAGTAGGTTTTTTGTAAAATTTTACCACAGAGGACCACCAGATGGAAATATTTTTGCTATCATCATCAAAGTCATCATATCCATGTGTCTGCAATCTGAGCATAAGAGAATTGATTGCATTGGGATCTAATAGGGATATGGAAAATTTAGGGACACATGACCATGATGTAGGGTCATAGGCAAGAGTACCTTGGCAACCACTGATGAGAGCTTTTGGAAAATCTCTCCATCGTCGATCAAATATACAGGAAAAGAAGGCCACATCTTGTGCTTTCCTATGTAGAGGTTGAATTCCCACTTGGACATGTCCAAAGTGGGCGAAATTATAACCTGCTTTCCGGGCAACGTCAAATTCAGCTTGGTTGAAAAATGTTTATAAGAATTTAGGATTACTGGACACTATCTAGTTTTGGAGATATAAGGTGAAAGAGGAAGTCCTACATATTACCAAACATACAATCGGTTACAAACTTCTTTACTCTCAATACCTTACTCGCCCATACCCAACAAAAACCCCCTTCCCAAAATGAGCTCCTCTTTCTTTTATAGACCAGAGGGCTTGATGACTCAAAAGTAAAACAACTGTCCTAAAAATATTGTCTAGATTCGGATGTGAATGGACAAATTCACATTATCTCGTCCCTTTTCCTTTTGGAAAGCCATCTGGCATATGGGGACCGAATCCAGGACGACTCAATCTTATCGATCTTACAAAGTAGATATTGGGATCGAATCAAGGACGACTCAATCTTACAAAGTAGATACTTTTACTCAAAATCCTATGAGAAAAGAGAAATATAGAGACGCATATTTCATTTTACGAAGAAATATACAAACAAACGTCCTTACACCACTTTCGGTAAGAAAATACATGATACATTTAGAGTACAAATGAGTAATATGAGGATGACTATAGTGCTAATGTCGAAATCTTTCCAGAAGATAATTTGCGAACTACTGCACATGCACTTCTTTTTCGGATTCCCAAATATCATTTTCGTGATTTCCGGGTGGTTGTAAAAAGTTAATAGATATGAAAGGATTTTGTTCTAGATCTGATTGTAGGTGGAATTCATTGTATTCCATTTGAGTCACATCTTTATTGGGTTTCAGCATTCATGCAGTGAATTCATGAGTGATGAACCAATGAGTATGTCCACACCTTCTTAGTGCATTGATAAAATCAGCATCTTCAATTCCGACAATGTCTTTGACATGCTTGTACAAGATTCCTGTCAGGTGTGCATGTGGTTCTGAGAAACCATCAATCTTTAGTCAACATAAGGTATATGGCTTTATCAGGAGAGTGCTGAGTCCACAGATTTCCCACCACCTAATAATCCGGGGCGGAAAAGGATCTCCATGATTCATTCAGGAAGCTGGCCAATCTTCATACCTAAAATTAAACTATAGATGATAAAAGAAGTTAGAGGAAATATTTTCTAAATTCATGCATTGGAAAAAGGTAGTCTCCTGCCTTTCTAGATCAAAATTAGTCCTCTACAGAGGATTATTGCACTAACTAATAGTAATCCTGCAATTTCCAATTCTATCATCTTCTTCATAAAGGAGTTCATAGGAAATGTTGCCTATATGGACCAGATAATCTAACTCACTGATTGCCAAATCATTTTCAATTTCTTGGTCATGCCAGGTCCAAAGATTGGGAAATCCTAGCAAATTTCAGATACTAGATACCATGTTTCATCATGGTCTAAAATGCTTTCTCTCATATCATATCTTACCTGTTATGGGGAAAAATGCCTATTTAGGACGATCCTATCCACCTAAGGTGTGACAACGCCTTAGCAACAAACGAATACAGCTATCATGATTACTTCCTTTATGAAATATGAAAGAGAGGAGATCGGTAGACTTACCGTTGTCTTGCGGTTGTCCCTCGAGCTAGATCCTCTTATCTTTGTGTATCCATAGTTACTTGCCTCCTCGCTTGATCAAGAGAACAACTACTTGAATCCCACGAGATCACAAGAGAACAGCTACCTGTGACAAGAGAACAACTACTTGCGACAAGAGAAGAACACAATACAAAGGAAAATATACATATTCATAAATGATTCAGGATTAGAAGTAAATCAAATATACTAATGCAATCATACAAAATACACCAGCATATAGGAAAGAATCAAGATAGCTTTATTGAAAGTAACAGGATTCAGGAAGAGATACAACCCATAGGGCTCCAACCCAGCATCTCCTTCCCAGCAGAATGGAATTCCTTCTTCAGCTCCTTTCAAAGCATAACACACCCAATGTTTCTAGCCACAAACCAACAACAATTCTTTGCAAATACCAAATTCCAGCCTCCCTTGACCTCATGGAGAGAGATCTATATATAGGGATATTGGAGAGAGGATGAGTCAGCTTGAGATTGGTCTGAGACTGACTAGTGTCCTCTCCCACTTCAGTTCTTGAGTCCACTTGGAGGTTCTTGCTTCCACTTGGAGATTTGGAACCTCTTACTCATCACCAGTCGAATTCCCTGATCCAAGTGTCATTTTGGAAGCTTCCTGGGCATTGACACCTTGAGGAATGACTCTGCCACTTGTCCAAACTCGCTCAGCGCAGGTAGCCTTCTTTGCAGTTGACATTCAATGCAGGTAGACAGTGGAGCAGTTGACATTCAGCGCAGATGCTCAGTGGAGCAGTTGACATGATCCAGAATTGCCTTGTTTTGAGTGTTTTCAGGTGGAGAACTTTTGTGAATTGCTGTGGTTACTTGGCCTTGTTCCTCTAGGGGTAGGAACAACATGTTTAGGGACTTTGGATCCCTTGATTATTGACATTTAATGCTCAGTGATGCGAGGCACAAAAATGTCTATAACAGTTGCCCCCTAAAGTATGAGGCCGTTTATCGGGTGAAATGCTTTATCCAGGAGGGTCCGAAGTTCATCCATCTGCTGGGAGGAGACCTGTAATAAAATACAATACAATACATTATGATTCATACTGCTTTCATGATCTAGCTGAGGTGGGCATTCCCATGCTCAGCTTTATAAATTCATTTTTGTACATAGAACAGACGATCGTCTGATGGTAGACTGATAATTTTGGTGAAAATCATCATCCTTTGAGTAGGATGATCATCTGCTGCAATGATGTACGTGTCAAATGTATTTATTTTTTCCTGAATATATATCGCAGCCCGGATGGATGAAACTAGATCCGGGGTCTTCAAACTCGTTTGATCTTCACTCTAAGTACAAGTCGATCCATGTGAGAATTGCGCTGAAGTCGAACATGGAAAGACATCGCTTGATTACCGGTCAATGATGTAAACCGTTAACAAGCGCGAGAGGAATCACCGATAATGATAATGACCCTCAAGGTACTGCAGTACAATTCACGTGGTGTGAATAAAGGACTTGGCGTCAAACACCACACAAAATCTTCTGGTCGATGGTCATTGATGTATACCTGTCGCCGGAAGTGAGAAACTTGCCATTGGGGCATGCAAGCTTCAAAGTACTGAAGGGGTTGTTCCTAGATCAACTCCTTGGATAATGAGCTGATGTCGACAAAGAGCGATCCGTCAAAGGAGGGCCTTAATGAATCCCACATCAGTGACACAGAACGGAGCTAATGATTTTAATGGAGTTGAAAACAATCTGTGATATATGATTCAGGGTGGCGGTCATGAATGGATGAAGGATAATGTATGGCAGTGGATGGGACCCAGTTGACTCTTTCTGAACGACTTCTCTTGAACATATGGCGACACTGATGCGATGGATCGGTAGCATTACCCCAAATATGGATGGTATGGCAAGACCATGGTGATGTGACCGGTGAATGAAACAACCCAACCCGAATTGATACGGAGGAAAAATGTCATGTTCAAGAGCGACCTGCTACCATCAAAGTTTTCTTGATTTTTCCCAATTTTTCCCCAGTCATTGCTGACCAGTACCTCTTTATTTTTGTCAAGCTTGAGGAGGATAACATATGCTTGTTCTATAACCTGCCCTTCGGGCAAGCCCATCGCTATGTTTTAACGAGCCTAGCGATAGTGAAACTCGTTCTCGTCTAAAGACAAGTTTGTCGCTATTTAATAATTTTAACGAGTCTAACGACAAGGATAACTCAGTCCTTTTCATTTTTAGAGAGTCTGAAAAGATACATAAAGTTAACTCCAAAATTCCTTTTTCGTCATCTAATCCCTTAAGTCTGAAAAAGTATAAAACAATACAGAAGGGATGATTTTTCGATAACTTTAACGAGCCGAATAAAACAAGCGCTCGACCTTTTTGTGCAATAATCCGTCAGGTCCAAAAAGATTAAAATCTAGAGGAGGGATAGCTCTTCCGGTCCTTTAATGAGCTGGAAGGCCAAAACTCGGCAATCTTTTCATATTTTACGAGTCAGTTGAAAAGAGCTTAAAGAAGACTCGTCTTTTGAGGAACGAGTGATAAACAGGGATAGCAACTGATTCCAGGTACAGGTTGGAATTTTCCAATCACGGCAGTGTCACAAGGATGGCTAGGTGAAATCACTCTTCGCAGCTGTTCCTCAAAATGGGTAAACAATCATATGGAGGTGAACGATTGGCCAAATGAAAGTGGAGGTGGCAGGTGCAAACACGACCAAGGCTTTTTATGGCTAATAAATTTACGATCACAACGGTTATTTACCGGGGTAGGTTCATTTTTTATTTAAAAATGAGCTTAAACTCTGGAGGAAACATTGCTCACTGCTTATATTTATTTTTTAACGAGCATGAAGACCGCGTTAAAACTGCTCGGATCTTGCGTTTATTTTTTAACGAGCATGAACTTTATGCTAAAACTGCTCGATATAAGTTTGCATGCCCCCAGCATAATAACGCAAATCGAGGGGCATGCCCCCCAAGCTTCATTGCATTCAACTTGGTGGTTGGAATGAAGGTTTACCTTTGAGATTTGGAAAGGGGATTGTTTTCATTTTTTGATGAGGTTGACACAATAAAATAACTATCCTCATGACTCCTTGTTTCATTTTTTAACGAGGTTGACACGAGATTAGAACCGTCCTCAGCGTCCAAATCCATTAGATGTAGAAGGTCTCATATTCCACTGTGGCCACTTCCGCCAAATTACTCGGAGGCGGTAGGGAAAAAGTACCCATTAAGGCAGGGTGTTTTAGGAGACCTACTGTGATATCTTGGAGCGAATGATTCCTTCCATGGATCATTGGAATGCTTCCCGTAACTTGCGAACTGTTGGGGAGAAAAGTTTGTTGGTCAACGACTGTAATTCCTCCTTGGAAGGGAAATGAAATCTTCCTAAAGTAGGTCGACACAACAGCTGCCATGGCATATATCCATGGTCTTCCTAGTAGGATGTTGTAATCAAGATTCCCATCGATGACTTCAACATCTATTTCTACCGTTTTTCCCTCTAGTTCAACTTTCAAGTTATTTAGTATACCATATGGGGTATATGTCCTTCCGTCGAATGCTTTGAATGTCGTCGCAGACCTCGACAAGGTCGGAGATCCTAAAGCTTTCCAGCAACTCATCGACATAATGCATGTAGATGCCCCCTCATCAATAATTGTTCGATGAACAGTTTTGTCGAGGGCTTTCACTTGAATAAGGAAAGCTAGTTGAGCTGGTAACTGAGGGTCATATCCTTTATGATCAAAGGCCACGAGATTGGAATCCATTGGGTCAATCCCACCTATTGCTGATAATAAAGCTTGCTCTTGGGAGAAGTAATTTTGCGGTACCTCAAGTGTCGACATAACGGACGACGATTGGGCCAGGTCCTCTATCTGTGCTATTTTCGCACAAGGATTAAATGTCGATTTGAGTACTGCTCCCTTTTGCGACTTTATCATTGGCTCAGGGACGATGGGTGGCACAACTTCGGTCAAAGTTGTTGTCGAACTACTAGGTTGTTCATTAGCCTTGTTGTTCGACAGCTTTGGATTCCTGTAATCCTTATTCCTCGTCAAAGCATCATTTTGCTGCTTTGATACAGACAACATAAGCACTTGGGATCGGGAAGCATTTTGATTAGCAACCAGTTCGATTCTCGGGCTTGGAAACGGATCAGTCAACACAGCTAAGGTTTTCGAACTGTTAAAGAATCTTTTAAGCTCAGCTTTGTATGGACAATCTGCTGTCCAATGATCCTCATCGCATATATGACACCCCATAGGGGGTTTCCTTTTTCTCCCTTTCTTTTTCTTCTTGCCCCCTGGTTGCTTTAGTCGTTTGCCCTTGTCGACCGACACGACACTTACTTCCGAGGCAAGAAGTTCCTCATTTGCATTTTGACTGGAAATCATACGAGCCTTTTTAGGTATAGCCTTTGTCGATTTCATGTCTGTTGCGCAAATCACGCCATCGCCGGCATGAGAGTCACTATTTGATTTAGGAGGAGGAGGAATTGAAAATTCCGGTCTAGGGGCGTCAGGTATTTTATCATAGAGCGTGCCGGACCGAGTATATACTAAGTCTAGATATTGTGCACGAGCAATAACTTGCTCCTCCGTTACGACTCCCCCCTTGGCAGGAAGTAATGACTTTATAAACCATTCAGCTAACAGCTGATCTGGAACGTAAGTCTTTACCATCCTGCGACGACAACGCCACTCATGTATATGATCGGATATATGTGTGGCCGTCGTCTGCTTGAAGTTGGTTAAGATTTCTGTTCCAGTTTCATACCTTATCGGTAATTGAAAATGGGTTAAGAAAGTCGTGGCTAGGGAACTGAAATTGTCGAAAGAGGCTCTAGGTAATTCAATATACCATTTAGCCATTGGACCCGTCAATGTCCTCTGAAAAGGGCGAAGCCTTATCGAATCATCGTTCAGGGTGTTCGACGAACACCACAGATGAAAAGTCATGACGTGATTCGATGGGTCTTCACCTGGATTTCCATTGAATTTAGGAATGTCCGATGGAAGTTTATGCGGAATCGCTGGCCACCAAGGGGCATAAGCAATTGGATCATTCGTCAGCCGGTTTAGATCTGGTAATTCTAGAGTTGCTACAAAGGGCAACTGTTGATTCAGGTTAGGCGGAGCATACTTAGGATAAGATGGAATCGCCTGAGTAGTGGGTCTTTTCATACCAGCATAATGTATTTTATGCTGGCAACTTTGACAAGTTTGATGGGCATAACCATTATTATACAGTTGCCCATTACTTACAAAGACTTGTTGCTCGGGTCCTTGATATGATTGCTGGAATTGCGGTTGTTGAGTTTGAACCAGCTCCGGTTGTTGGACCATTTGATGTCGTCCAATACTGGATGATTGACCAAGATGAGGAGTCATAGTACTTGTTTGAGCCTGAATCGCTCCAGATAAGGAGGCACTAACCGGAGGTTGTGATTGAGTTGTCGAGACAAGAGGCTGTTGTATGGAAACCTGAGAAACTTGGGGTTGACATACAACAGGTAGCGCTTGTACTTGCGATGCAATCAACATACCAGGTATAGTGGCAACATTCGACACAGGGTGGACTGGTTGCATTGAATATGCAACCCTTGGTTGCTGAGGCAGTATTGGTACCCATCCGCTGGATGTAATTCCAGTTTGACCTGAACTTTGTTGTAAACTCCCATATGGTTGTTCTCCAGGGGGGAACAATGAAAAAGCATACTGCCCTCCATATGGTGGCAATCCAGTGCTTAAAGGGTAGATTGGCCTTTGAAGACACATTGGATCAAGTTGTTGAGTTTCAACATAAGAAATACCAGATGATAATCCAGATGAAGAAATAGGAACTAAACATGTCGTCGAAACAGTCTCTGATTGGACTCCAGCTTGTTGTTGACAATTTGCCGGGACAGATGGTATACCAGCGAACATCGTTGGAGTAGCAGCAGGAGGCTCTGCCGCTGCTATGTCGGATGACACAGTCCTGGATGTCGACGGTTGTTCAGACATATTTAGTCTATCCAAAAGATTTCCTAGCGATTCTAGAAGAACTTTGTGATGAAGGTAGACTAACTTCGAAGATCAACGCAGGAATAAAGGGTGATTATTCCGTTTAAAATAAATTGTTAACGACGCTTTAGACACAACTTGCTTTTTCAGTTTTAAAGAGTCGAGAAAAAGCTAAAGATGACTCTAGTCTCCTTCGATGTTTTAACGAGCCTGAAGTGACAAATGCTCGGATGGACTTTTTCTATTATAGAGTCTGAAAAAGGCCAAAAGAAACTGCTCTGGAGATCTAGGCAGAGGGTGTGCCAAACTTTTCGCAAAACCACAGAATACTTTTTAAGGTATGGGTGGTCGATCTTCGTGAATGCTGTGTTCACTGCATTGCGATCAGTAGGGCGGCCAACACGGCTTCCTAAGGATAAAGGATATATGCCTATAGGGGTCTCCCAATATATACGCGACGGTACGTGGGAGCACAAATCCGTACTAGTGCTATCGTCCCTCAGGAGGAATCACCCACCTTCCACGAGATCGACAGTCACTAGGCTTAACGACGCCGGAACACGTCTCTAGCCTAGACCTCTATGTTGTGCGTTATGTTGCAAAGCGTTGTTAGGTTCATTCAGTTTATTTTAAGTTGATCTTTTTAAAGTTTGTCTTTCAGGATCACCACGAGATGTATGGTACAAATTCCTAAATGCAGTCTAAGATGATAAGCAAGCTTTATAATCTTTCAACTTTGAAAATCTTAGCTACTAAGGGAAAAGAGAGTGACTATCTTTTCTCAAAGAGTAATCAGCACACTCTAATGCACTCTTCCTAAACCAAGCATGCAAACTTATCAAAATGCAAATGCACAATGCAGGTGTTTGTTTTCCACTTTCTTAGTATAAATGCCTACAAAGAAAGCTTTTTGTACAATTTTGAATTTGCTTTTAAATGACTGAAACAAACAAGTTTACTTTTTCCAAAATCAACAAGGGTAGAAGAGATTACAATCACTTTGTGATTTTCGAAATTAATACTTGTTTTGACATTCAAAAGTGACAAACTCAAACCAATAAGCAAAAGAAAATGTATAATCAAACTGCAAACAGCCAATGAACTCTCTCCTAAGATCACAATCAATCAATCAATCAGATCTGAATCAAGGGCTATAGGATGATTACTTTACTCATGCAAAGGAAAACTGTAAATGACACCACAAACACATAAAAATGCTTACAGTCTTTTTGTACAAAAATGAGGTGGAATTCAAGCAAAGAAAAAGGGTTATCAGACTGGTACCTATGCTGGTTAAAGGCTGCAAAAACAGAGATCAAAACAGGGCAAGAAAGGACAAAGAACCCCAGCTGCACAAGGCCACACTGGTTCAGCGCAGGTCCAACACTGTCAGTTTGACATTCAGCGTAGGTAGCCCCTTCGGGACCTGCGTTGAAATGCAGACTGCCTTCACAGTGCCTGCGCTGAAGAGAGAAACTCTCGTTTCCCTTGGTTTCTGGGTCACAAAATGCTCAAAAATCAATTGTTTCAGGCCAAATCAGAAACACAAGCAAGGTATAAACAGAGGGATGCTTTGATAGGGTACTAAAGACTATCACAAGGATCAATCAAATCATTTGTGGATCTAGTTTAAATCATAGACAAGTCCAACATACTGGATCAAAGCAACAACTTTTACTTTGCATCCGGGAAAGATGCAGTTCAAGAATTGTTGTCAAGTCTATGAAGTAAACAAATGACGGAAACACAAATGAAATGAATAAACAAGTTCGTCCCCAGCAGAGTCGCCAATTTGTTGTGGGGAAAAATGCCTATTTAGGACGATCCTATTCACCTAAGGTGTGACAGCGCCTTAGCAACAAACGAATACAGCTATCATGATTACTTCCTTTATGAAATATGAAAGAGAGGAGATTGGCAGACTTACCGTTGTCTTGCGGTTGTCCCTCGAACTAGATCCTCTTCTCTTTGTGTATCCACAGCTACTTGCCTCCTCGCTTGATCAAGAGAACAACTACTTGAATCCCACGAGATCACAAGAGAACAACTACCTGTGACAAGAGAACAACTACTTGCGACAAGAGAAGAACACAATACAAAGGCAAATATACATATTCATAAATGATTCAGGATTAGAAGTAAATCAAATATACTAATGCAATCATACAAAATACACCAGCATATAGGAAAGAATCAAGATAGCTTTATTGAAAGTAACAGGATTCAGGAAGAGATACAACCCATAGGGCTCCAACCCAGCATCTCCTTCCCAGCAGAATGGAATTCCTTCTTCAGCTCCTTTCAAAGCATAACACACCCAATGTCTCTAGCCACAAACCAACAGCAATTCTTTGCAAATACCAAATTCCAGCCTCCCTTGACCTGATGGAGAGAGATCTATATATAGGGATATTGGAGAGAGGATGAGTCAGCTTGAGACTGGTCTGAGACTGACTAGTGTCCTCTCCCACTTCAGTTCTTGAGTCCACTTGGAGGTTCTTGCTTCCACTTGGAGATTTGGAACCTCTTACTCATCACCAGTCGAATTCCCTGATCCAAGTGTCATTTTGGAAGCTTCCTGGGCATTGACACCTTGAGGAATGACTCTGCCACTTGTCCAAACTCGCTCAGCGCAGGTAGCCTTCTTTGCAGTTGACATTCAACGCAGGTAGACAGTGGAGCAGTTGACATTCAGTGCATATGCTCAGTGGAGCAGTTGAAATGATCCAGAATTGCCTTGTTTTGAGTGTTTTCAGGTGGAGAACTTTTGTGAATTGCTGTGGTTACTTGGCCTTGTTCCTCTAGGGGTAGGAACAACATGTTTAGGGACTTTGGATCCCTTGATTATTGACATTTCATGCTCAGTGATGCGAGGCACAAAAATGTCTATAACATTACCCATCCATGTCTACCTTCTATTTCAACATGTTCTTTAGATCTTCTGATAAAATTGCATGATAAAGAGTGAATAGAATTTTTCTCTAAAAATTCCCTTGACAACATGTCACCAAAAGAATTTTTATGTCCAAGAATGAATTCAATTTCAAAATCATACTGACTGAGAGTCATTACCTATCTTACCATAGCAGCATCTTCAAATTCACACTTGTGAATAGCAAACTTTAAAGCTTGGCAATCTGTCTTAACCAGGAACTTAGTGTAAATAACAAAGTCTTTAAACTTTTCTATTCCCAAACAAACTGCTCTAAGTTCTTTCTTGAGGCTGGCCCAATTTGTTTGAGATGTTGACCATAGTCCAAAAGCATATTGACAAATTTCCAGTGAGTTTTTCTTTTCTGGATCTTCTTGACAAAGAATAGCTCCCCATCCAATGTTACTGGCATCTGTCATAATTACTTTCTTCCATTGTTCTTGTATCGGACACGGAGGCTGAATTCTGCAAATCCTATCCTTGATTTTCTTGACTGCATTTGTGCAATCTTCATTCCAGGGAATGGGATCTTTCTGTAATCTCTTATTCAATAATTTCCTTTCTTGTGCACAATGATGAAGAAATTTGGAGACATAATTTAAGATCCCTAAGAATCTTTGCAACTGTGCTTTGTCTAAAATTTCATCAGAAAAACTATCTATGAAATCTAGACATCTTTAGATTACCTAATATGAACCATACTGGATATTATATCCAAGAAAATCTATCATAGTTTTGAACAATTTCATCTTAGTTTCAGAGAGGACTATCCCTTTTTCTTTTATCCTCTGGAGAAATAGTTTCAGATGCTTAATATGATATGGTATATTGTCAGAATGTACAAGAATATCATCAATGTATTTTTTTTATAAATTCCTCCATACCTTCAAACGTCTCATCCATTATGCGTCGGAAGGCTGATGGAGCATTGATGAGTTCGAATGGCATTATTTTCCACTCAAAATGACCTTCAGGGACAGAAAAAGTTGTTTTCCATTTATCAGATTCCTTGATGCCTACCTGCCAAAATCCTGATTTCAAATCAAATTTTGAGAAAATCTTTGATTTTGAGATTTGTGTTAGGATTGTGGAGGGCTTTGAAAGGGGATAAGCATCATAATCCAATAGATTATTTAGTGGTTTGTAGTTTACAACCAACCTTGGTTTTCCTCTAGTAATCTTTGCATGTTTGTTTACATAAAAAGCAAAGCAGGCTATTGGACTTTTTCTTTTTCTGATCAAGCATTTCTGTAAAAGCCTCTTGATCTCTTCTTTACAGTGAACCATCTGTCCTTGGTTCATCGGAATAGATTTCGATCTTCTTAATTTACCACTGAAGTTTTGTTTCAATGGTAACTCAACTTCATGCTTATGCACATGCCAAAAGGCATTTGGGTCTTTAGAGCAGCATTCCAGAAATTTATTTTTCAGATTGGCTATCTCCCTGTCAAACTTTCCTTGTTCAATGTTTTCATCAACTTTAAAAATTTGCTTCTTCTTTTCCATTTTTGATAGTAAAGTTTCTAGTTGTTCAATCTTTCTGATTCTATTGGGTGAGTTGGAATTTATAAAAGGAAAAAATATCTCTTTACCTTCCAGTTCAAGAAAATAACCATATCTTCTTGTTTGTTGATCAAATTTCACTCCATGCTTTTGGAAATTCTGGAAGAAAGGTGTTCCTAAGTACATTACGCAATCCATCCCTGTAACAATTGGGTAAACCACATTTATTCCAATAGAATTAGTTAGGAAAATATCAACTGGAACCTCTGAAGTAGTGATGATATCTCCACTGACTATTGTAACCTTTGGACAAGTAGTTGGCCTTCTGAGATGAGTATCAACTACTGTATTATTTACAATATTTAATCTTGAACCAGTATCCATAAGGACTTTCCAGTATTCCACTTTGGAACCAATTTTGACTTTTAATTTGATGCAATACATTACATCTCCATTAATCTGATTGCAACCTAATCCTACCCTTTCATCATCATTCTCGTCATTAATGTTGGGTTCTTGAATCTGTATACCTGGAAAGGGTTTTTGATGGAATATCCAATTCTGTGTCTGTGCAGAAGTTGAAGGTTGTTCTGCTTTCATTTTCCTGAGTTGGCAATCTTCGTGACTTTCAATACAAAGGTGGATACTAGGCAAAGTCTAGGGAAGATCTTCACCAAAATTTTCCTGCCTGAATTGCTTGGTCAAGGCTTCTACTGAGAAAAGAGAAGCTGGAGGAACATATCCTCTGTTAGGATTGCTTTGCTTAGCTGTCTTAGAATTTAAGTGATTGATTAACAACTCTTTATACATATCTTTTAATTTTGGGTCTGTTGCTGCCGTCATTTGCGTGAAAATATTTCTAGCATGTTCATTAGATTCACCATTCTTCATCATATTCAAGGAATGACACTGGCAGACATCTGGGTCACTGCATTCACAATTATCTTTGAAACATTTTGCACAATGTGGATCATTGCAATATTCTTCTTCCAAGTCAGAAGTATTAGAATCAGAATTAAATTTATTGATGTAATTTGATTCTTCTTCACTTGTTATTTCCTCACAGCTATCAAGAAGATTTAAACAATTTACTTTACCAGATTTATTTCTGTAAAATACTTTCTTCTTACCTTTCTCTAGTTTCTTTTTTTGACAGTTTGGAGAAATGTGTCCTTTTTTGTTGCAGTGGTAACATTGAACTTCCTTTTCTCTTGTAAATAGCTGTGTCTATTTGTAATCTTTCGGCTTCTTTTGGTGGATGATCTTTTCGCCTGAAAAATTCTTTGTTGCGTACTTCTTTTTCCTGTAAGCACGCACATCTCTCCCCTCTGATTTTTTTGGAGTAGAAAGGTGCCATTGCTTGCACATTTGCTGGTAACCATGCGACTTCTTTGGATTCCCATTTTGTAATCTAAGTATCACAAAGATTGGTCAGCCTCTTCGACATATTCTTGGAATATTGAAAACTACACAAAAGTAGAAGTATTATCAGTCATGCACTCCATGTTAGTATGCTACAGGACCAAATGGCTGATGATATTGGACGCATAAATTCTACAAGAAGAATCATTGGCGGGTTTGAAGGATCTTTAGATTCTTGGCTAAAAGCAGAAACGATCAAAGATCCTCTATTGCTGACTAATTGGGAAAATTCATAGGTAAAGAATGCTGACGGAAGTACTTACATGGATCCATTTACTTCACTTCCAGTAAACAATATGATTGGTTGTTTACTTTATGGCATTACTGTTAACTTTATTGGCTTCCCACAGATAAATAATGATTTGACTGCTATTACTCTTGTTGCTATGAAACTTCATAATATGAAGCATTTTGATGAATGCTTTAATGAGTTCTTGCATAGATTGCATACTTTGTTACCAGAACTCATTCTTGAACCCAAATGGAAGGAAATATTTTTTTCATCATTACCATTATGGGTGTCAATAGGAATCGTCAGCAAATTTCCAGGAAGCATTGGTGACTACAAATTTGGAGTAATTAGGCAGGCAGTGAAAGCCATAATTGTTGAACTTTGCTCCCAAATGAAGATAGCCAGAGCAGCCACGAATCCAAAGAAGTCACATGGTTACCAGCAATTGTACAACAATGGCACCTTTCTACTCCAAAAAATTCAGAGGGGAGAGATGTGCATGCTTATAGGAAAAGGAAGCACGCAACAAAGAATTTTTCAGGCAAAAAGATCATCCACCAAAAGAAGCCGAAAGATTACAAACAGACACAACTATTTACAAGAAAAAAAGAAGTTAAATGTTACCACTGCAACAAAATGACACATTTCTCCAAATTGTCCAGAGTTGGGGAAGAAAAAAAGAAACCAGAGAAAGGTAAGAAGAAAGTATTTTACATAAATAAATCTGGTAAATTAAATTGTTTAAATCTTCCTGATAGCTATGAGGAAATAACAAGTGAAGAAGAATCAGATTACATCAATAAATTTAATAGCAATAATCCACATTGTGCATAGTGTTTCAAGGATAATTGTGAATGCAGTGACCCTGATGTCTACCAGTGCCATTCCTTAAATATTATAAAGAATCGCAAATCTGATGAACATGCTAGAAATCTTTTCATGCAAATGACGGCAGCAACAGACCCACAATTAAAAGATATGTATAAATAGTTGTTAATATATCACTTAAATTCTAAGACATCCAAGCAAAGCAATCCTAATAGAGGATATGTTCCTCCAGCTTCTCTTTTCTCAGTAGAAGCCTTGACCAGGCAATTCAGGCAGGAAGATTTTGGAGAAGATCTTCCCCAGACTTTGCCCAGTATCCACTAGGCAATAAAAGATCTAAGGAAGACAGTAAAAGAAAATAGAAGGCTTTGTATTGAAAGTCACCAAGATTGCCAACTCAGGAAAATGAAAGCAGAACAACCTTCAACTTCTGCATAGACACAGAATTGGACATTCCATCAGAAACCCTTTCCAGGTATACAGATTCAAGAACCCAACATTGATGATGAGAATGATGATGAAAGGGTAGGATTAGGTTGCAATCAAATTAATGGAGATGTAATGTATTGCATCCAATTAAGATTCAGAATTGGTTCCAAAGTGGAATACTGGAAAGTCCTTATGGATACTGGTTCAAGATTAAATATTGTAAAAAATACAGTAGTTGATACTCATCTCAGAAGGCCAACTACTTGTCCAAAGGTTACAACAGCCAGTGGAGATATCATCACTACTTCAGAGGTTCCAGTTGATATTTTCCTAACTGATTCTATTGGAATAAATGTGGTTTTCCCAATTGTTACAGGGATGGATTGCGCAATGTACTTAGGAACACCTTTCTTCCAGAATTTCCAAAAGCATGGAGCGAAATTTGATCAACAAACAAGGAGATATGGTTATTTTCTTGAACTGGAAGGTAAAGAGCTGTTTTTTCCTTTTATAAATTCCAGCTCACCCAATAGAATCAGAAGGATTGAACGGCTAGAAACCTTACTATCAAAAATGGAAAAGAAGAAGGAGATTTTAAAAATTGATGAAAACATTGAACAAGGAAAGTTTGACAGGGAGATAGCCAATCTGAAAAATAAATTTCTGGAATGCTGCTCTGAAGACCCAAATGCCTTTTGGCATGTGCATAAGCATGAAGTTGAGTTACCATTGAAAAATGACTTCAGTGGTAAATTAAGAAGATCGAAAGCTATTCTGATGAACCAAGAATAGATGGTTCACTGTAAAGAAGAGATCAAGAGTCTTTTACAGAAAGGCTTGATCAAAAAAAGAAAAAGTCCAATAGCCTGCTTTGCTTTTTATGTAAACAAACATGCAGAGATTGCCAGAGGAAAACCAAGGTTGGTGGTAAACTACAAACCACTGAATAATCTATTGGATTATGATGCTTATCCCCTTCCAAATCCCTCCACAATCCTAACACAAATCTCAAAATCAAAGATTTTCTCAAAATTTGATTTGAAATCAAGATTTTGGCAGGTAGGCGTCAAGGAATCTGATAAATGGAAAACATATTTTTCTATTCCTAAAGGTCATTTTGAGTGGAACATAATGCCATTCAGACTCATCAATGCTCCATCAGCCTTCCAGTGCATAATGGATGAGACACTTGAAGGTATGGAGGAATTTATAAAAAAATACATTGATGATATTCTTGTACATTCTGGATGATATACCATCTCATATTAAGCATCTGAAACTAATTCTCTAGAGGATAAAAGAAAAAGGGATAGTCCTCTCTAAAACTAAGATGAAATTTTTCAAAACTATGACAAATTTTCTTGGATATAATATCCAGTATGGTTCATATCAGGTAATCCAAAGAAATCTAGATTTCATAGATAATTTTCCTGATGAAATTTGGGACAAAACACGGTTGCAAATATTCTTAGGGAGCTTAAATTATGTCTCCAAATTTATTCATCATTGTGCACAAGAAAGGAAGTTACTGAATAAGAGATTACAGAAAGATCTCATTCCCTGGAATGAAGATTGCACAAATGTAGTGAAGAAAATCAAGGATAGTATTCATAGAATTTAGCCTCTATGTCCGATCCAAGAACAATGGAAGAAAGTAATTATGACAGATGCCAATAATATTGGATGGGGAGTTGTTCTTTGTCAAGAAGATCTAGAAAAGAAAAACTCATAGGAATTTTGTCAATATGCTTCTGGACTATGGTCTACATCTCAAACAAATTGGGCTAGCGTCAAGAAAGAACTCAGAGCAGTTTCTTTGGGAATAGAAAAGTTTAAAGACTTTGTTATTTACACTAAGTTCCTAGTTAAGACATATTGCCAAGCTTTAAAGTTTGTTATTCACAAGTGTGAATTTGAAGATGTTGCTATGGTAAGATGGGTAATGACTCTCAGTCAATATGATTTTGAAATTGAATTCATTCATGGACATAAAAATTCTTTTTCTAACATGTTGTCAAGGGAATTTTTAGAGAGAAATTCTATTCACTCTTTATCATGCAATTTTATCAAAAGATCTGAAGAACATGTTGAAATACAAGGAAGACAGGGATGGGTAAGATATGATATGAGAGAAAGCATTTTAGACCATGATGAAACATGGTATCCAGTATCTGAAATTCACTGGAGAGAAGGAGTTCCCAATCTTTGGACCTGGCATGACCAAGAAATTGAAAATGATCTGGCAATCAGTGAGCTAGATTATCTGGTCCATATAGGCAACATTTCCTATGAACTCTTTTATGAAGAAAATGAAAGAATTGGAAATTGCAGGATTACTATCAGGCAGTTCAATAATCCTCTACAGAGGACTGATTTTGATCTAGAAAGGCAGGAGACTACTTTTTTCCAATGCATGAATTTAGAAAATATTTCCTCTAATTTTTTTTATCATCTACAGTTTGATTTCGGGTATGAAGATTGGCCAACTTCCCGAATGAATCATGAAGATCCTTTTCCAGCCTAGTTTATCAGGTGGTGGAAAGTCTATGGAGTCAACACTCTCCTGATAAAGCCATATACCTTATGTCGACTAAAGATTGACCACATGCACACCTGACAGGAATCTTGTACAAGCATGTCAAAGACATTGTCAGAATTGAAGATGCTGATTTTATTAATGCACTAATAAGGTGTGGACATACTCATTGGTTCATCACTGCATGAATGCTGACACCCAATAGAAATGGGACTCAAATGGAATATAATGAATTCCACCTACAATCAGATCCAGAACAAAATCCTTTCATATCTATTAAATTTTTACAACCATCCGGAAATCACGAAAATGAGATTTGGGAATATGAAAAAGAAGTGCATGTGCAGTACTTCACAAATTATCTTCTCAAAAGATTCTAACATCAGCACTATACTCATCCTTAGATTACTCATTTCATACTTTAAATGTATCATGTCTTTTCTTATCGACAGTGGTGTAAGGACGTTTGTTTGTATATTTCTTCGTAAAATGAAATATGCATCTATATATTTCTCTTTTCTCGTAGGCTTTTGAGTAAAAGTATCTACTTTGTAAGATCAATAAGATTGAGGCATCCTGGATTCAGTCCACATATGCCAGATGGCAAAGGGATGAGATAATGTGAATTTTTCCATTCACATCCGAATCTAGACAATATTTTTAGGACAGTTGTTTTACTTTTTGGTCATCAAGCCCTTTGGTCTATAAAAGAAAGAGGAGGTCATTTTGGGAAGGGGGTTGTTGTTAGGTATGGGTGAGTAAGGTATTGAGAGTAAAGAAGTTTGTAACCAATTGTATGTTTGGTAATAAAGAATGGTATCAGAGCCAAGTTGCATTTTGTTTGAGCATATCTCTTTGAGTTCGTTGATATCCTGAATAGGTCTGTAGTCTGTTATGCTACATGGATGGCGCTTGAAGACATTGAAAGACTTGGATGTAGAACTTGAACTTTTGTTCTAAGAGGAAGCCACAAAACTAGCTCTGTTTGCGATCATATTTCCAGCGATAATCGGTATTTACTTTCGAGATTCATAGTACTCTGTTTCATGCAAGTTATTTTTAATCTGCTGCATATATCTATCACTCTATATAAGTTTCCTATTATGGATTCTCATCCTTCTACTAGTTCTCGTCATGAATTTGGTGATAAATCATTTGAAGAAATTTTAAAGGAACACGAAGATGCAGATATTGAAAGACAAAATTCTATTACACATGCATCTGTTATACAAGAAAATTCTGTTAATTTATTTTCTGAACCTGTTCCTTCTGGATCTTGGTCTCTTCCAAAGATAGATCCGAAAAATGTTTATAAGAATTTAGGATTACTGGACACTATCCAGTTTTGGAGATATAAGGTGAAAGAGGAAGTCCTGCAAACTACCTCTAACAATAATATCCTTCATTCTTTAAACATTATCAACCAAGCTGAATTTGACGTTGCCGGAAAGCAGGTTATAATTTCACCCACTTTGGACATGTCCAAGTGGGAATTCAACCTCTACACAGGAAAGGACAAGATGTGGCCTTCTTTTCCTGTATATTTGATCGACGATGGAGAGCTTTTCCAAAAGCTCTCATCGGTGGTTGCCAAGGTACTCTTGCCTATGGCTTTGCATCATGGTCATGTGTCCCTGACTTTTCCATATCCCTGTCAGATCCCAATGCAATCAATTCTCTTATGCTCAGATTGCAGACACATGGATATGATGACTTTGATGATGATAGAAAAAATATTTCCATCTGGTGGTCCTCTGTGGTAAAATTTTACAAAAAAAAATACTCCTTCAGTAGTTAAATCTGTTTCCTCACAGTCAAAATTCATGACATTAATCACTCATGATTATGGAATGAATCTCATAGCACCACAGGTGATTCCCAGAGCCGCCTTAAAACCCCCTGTAAAATGGGTTACAAAATGGGAATCTATTAGAAAACCTACCAGACCATCACTTGTAAATTCCTCCACAATTTTTACTTCTAAAGATGGAAATGTTCATACCATCTTCCCAGAGTCACGAGCTAAGCATGGTGGACCATCTATATCCATTTCCAACTCTATACATACTCCGCCTCCCATTTACTCAGTAGACCCCTCATTTTTAGAATCAATCAAAAATCTGGTTATGAATCATGTTGCCTCATCTAGCAACCCTTTGGCTACTATTTGTGACCATCCTCACTGTTCCAAAACATACTGTCAGTTTTCTTCACAGCCACCTACCCCTCATGGAGATAATCAAGAAGACAGAAATAGGATAAACATGATTACTTTTATACAATATAAAAGTAAATCTGAAGAGGACTATACCAAAACTCGTCTCTTCAATATTCATGAAGAGATAATCATACAGTCAGTACAACAGAATACTCATAAAGGCCTAGGATTTAATGATGGATCTGAAATCCCATCATACAGGAAAAATCCTATGAATAAAATTCCAAATAGTGTGGAAATTCCTTCAGATAATGAGATCATTGCATTCTTGAAGATCTTTAAAGGAATTAGTCCGTACGATCCAGATGATATGTGGAAGAAGAAAATGTTCAATTGGGACATTTTCACACACAAGTCAGAAAACAGATATGTTGAAGAACTAAAGCTTATTCCCAAAATTGAAAAGAAAAGTTTCAATAAACAAAAGAATGAGGAATGGAGAAATTGGATGAAATCTAATAACCAGTGGATTTCTTTTTATCAATGGTATTACCCTTCCTCGAATCAGATAGAAGAATCCTTAAGAAAATAGTTCAAAAATCAGGCAAAACAAAAAAGGATTCTTGATGTTGATAATTTCATTAAAGGAAGGATGGAATCTAATGCTATCATAATTCCATCTCCTTTAGTAAGTCCTGACTTTTCTCCAAAAATACAAAAAATGTTGTCTAAACCAAACCTGCCCAAAAATTTGCAGGTCATAAGGATAAAAGGAGAAAAATTGGTGAAAGAAATTTGCAGCAGTCTGCAAATAAACATGATTAGATCTGGTTCCCCTCCAAAACACAAATGGGAACTTTTTGATGGACAGATCTATCAAACAGAAAATGATTTTCCACCATGGAAAAACTTTGTTATCAGACAACAGGATGGAAAAATTTATAAATTGTCTCTAGTTCAAACAGAAGATTCAACCAAAGAATCTGTCTTAGCTACAAACTGGACGAACCTTGCTCTTTCCAGTTTGGAAAAATTTCTAAGAACACAGCATAAGTCTATTGAGGACATGAATAATATTCTAAAAGAAATGATGATTAGAATGCTTCAGAAACAAGACTATGCTACTGTATGTTTAAATGAGAATGTCAAGACTCTTGCAGAAAATGATAAACATATAGTTGAAAGCCTGGATAACCTCAAGTTATCCAAAAAAAAGAAAATTCAAGATATGACAATTATCCATGGAAGATAAATTATTAAGGTTAATTCTAGCCTTGACATACTCAAGAGGCAAGTCTCGAATGTCTCTATTTCTGTTGATTCACTCAAAAAGAGACATCCTATAGATTCATTCAAATCTACCACTCTTTTTAGTGAACCTCACTCTCAAATGCCTTATACTATTTCATCCTCTGTCTCTAGTCTCATAAGACAACCAGTAGAGATTGAGTTTCCAAAACTAGGGATTTCATATTCTTATGCACCTTTTGTTGCACCTAGTTTCTTTGGCCATCTAAAGCCAAATCCTCGTGTTTCTTCAAAAATAGATCCATCAGCTAGCTCTTCTTTCATAGAATGGATAACAAAAAATGCTTCAGAAGATGAAGAAGACAAAGAAGAAAAGAAATGGTATGAAAACTTAGAAGAAGACAAAGAGACAGGATTAAACAAACTTGAAATAAACAATGATGAGCCTTCACTAGAAAGTCTTGAGGAATTTGTACAGAATTTTTCTCCTCAAGATAAAGTTCATTTTAATATTCCAAATGAAGAAGAAGTTCATGTAACTACTTCTAGGTCCACATGGAATTCCACTTGGTCCCCTGCTCCAGACAGAAGGGATATGATGAAATCTGAGTATCACAAAGATTGGTCAGCCTCCTCGACATATTCTTGGAATATTTACAACTGCACAGAAGCAGAAGTATTATCAGTCATGCACTCCATGTTAGTATGCTACAGGACCTATCTGGCTGATGATATTGGACCCATAAATTCTAAAGAATAATCATTGGCGGGTTTGAAGGATCTTTAGATTCTTGGCTAAAAGAAGAAAAGATCAAAGATCCTCTATTGCTAACTAATTTGGAAAATTATTAGGTAAAGAATGCCGACGGAAGTACTTACATGGATCTGTTTCTTCACTTCTAGTAAACAATATGATTGGTTGTTTACTTTATAGCATTATTGTTAACTTTATTGGCTTCCCACAGATAAATATTGATCTGACTGTTATTACTCTTGTTTCTATGAAACTTCATAATATGAAGCATTTTGATGAATACTTTAATGAGTTCTAGTGACAAAGCACTACAAAAGGGACTGTAAATCTAAAGCTCCTGACAAAGGAAAGGGATCTGATGATGCTCCTTCTGCAGAGGCAAAAACCACCTCAGATGAAGGTGGGGATGCATACTTGGCTTCTTCAAGTATACATGTAGATCATGAGGCATGGTTGATTGACTCAGCTGCATCCTTTCACTTCACTCCCCATAGAGAGTGGTTCTGCGAGTATGAGAAATATGATGGTGGTGATTTCTTCTTAGGGGATGATAGGAAGGCTAGAATCGTTGGTCATGGAAAAGTAAAGTTGAAGTTGCAAGGTGGAAGGGCTAGAACACTTCTAGGTGTCCTGCATATTTCTGCATTGGCCAAAAATCTAATTTCTGTAAGCAAGTTGGATGATGCAGGTGTAAAAATAGTGTTCAAGAATGATACCTGCAAGATGGTTCGGTGAAAACTAGTATTGATGCGAGAATTTCGGACTGGAACTCTGTACAAGCTACAAGGTAGCACTATTGTTGATGGGTGCAACAATTTTTTGGTTCCTGAAAGTGGAACAAAAAATGTAGTGGTCTCTAGAGAGAAGACATTGCTATGGCATCAAAGGCTTGGACATATTGGAGAGAAGGGCCTTCAAATACTTCATGGTAAAGGTATGAGTAATAGCTCTCTGGATTTTGATTTCTGTGAAAATTGTGTATATGGGAAGTAGAATTGGGTGAGTTTCCCCTTTGGTGGTAAGAGGGCAAAACAAATATTAGAGCTTGTGCACAGTGATGTGTTTGGACCTGTGAAGGTTCCATCACTCGGTAAGTCTGTGTACTATGTATCATTTATAGATGACTTCTTAAAGAATACATGGATATATTTCCTTAAGAAGGAATCTGAAGTCTTTGACAGGTTTAAAGAATTTAAGGCTCTGGTGGAAAACTAAACAAAGAATAAGATAAAGGTGTTGAGGACAGATAACGGTGGAGAGTTTTGCAGTAAGTAATTTGTATAATTTTGTAAGAAGTGTGATATAGCACGATAGAAGTGTGGTGCCAAGTTAGGATAGGAATTCTGGGTATAGGCAGTGGAGACAACATGTTACCTGGTCAACAGATCACCTTCATCAACGTTGGAGGATAAGACTCCACAAGAGGTATGGACTAGTAAGAAACCCTCTCTTTCACATCTGAGGGTATTTGGATGTGATGCATATGTACATGTGCGAAAGGAGAAATTAACCAAGTTGGATAGTAAATCTAAAAAGTGCATCTTTATTGGGTATAAGGATGGTTTAAAGGGTTAAAAGCTTTGGAACCCAGTAACAAGGAAGGTTGTGTATAGCCAAGATGTGGTGTTCAGAGAGGTGGAAGATGTTATTAAACATGAAGTCCAACCAAAGGAACCTGAGAAGATAGAGTTTGATATAAAGGAGGAAGAATCAGACTCTACAGCAGAAGAGGAATCAGAAGATGAAGAGCCACAAACTCTAGGTGTGAGAAGATCAGTTCAACAAAGAAGGCTGCCAGAAAGGTATAGTCCATTTGCTTTCTGTTCAAAATTTTCTTTATCTATTACTGATGATGATCCCAGAACTGTGAAGGAAGCAGTACATTCAGAGGATGGAAAACTCTGGAAAGAGGCCATTGTTACACTAAAAAATGTCACCATGGCTATTTACAGTTAGTATGACTCTATCAACAGTCATGCTATCCTCCTGGGCAAGTCTTATGCCTCTGCTCTCCATGTCAAACTCCAAAAAGAGAGAAAGTCTTAGTAAATGTGTTTATCTCTGGGTACGCAGATTCTCTCGGCCTTACCTGCGTATACGCACCTAATGTTCACAAACGCTGCGTACTTGTACGCTCTGTATGTAAAGGGACAGGTGCGTACCCCTGTAAAGGTCAAAAGGCGCAAGTTTCACTCCAAAAAAGTTACTTGTGGTCATTTATAGAGGCTTCTAGAAGTATGTTTGACGTGTATGAAGCGCCTCCAGATGGTTCATGTATCCTTACCAAAGAGGAACTTATCCCATCAATAAGGGAGCTATCCCATCCAAAGAGGGACTTATCCCATTGATGGTGGACCTGAATAACTTCCTCTAGAGCACTATAAATACAGGCATTGGGCCAGAAGGAGGAGAGGTTGAAAGCTAAACATTTCTAAGGGTAGATGCTGCTGGAATTAGGACTCCCATTTAGAAGCTTGTGAGGAGAGATTGCCATCTTTGCTTGTTCTATTTGGAAGTGGGTGAGCTTTGTCAAAGTAAAGGAGAAATCTTGATGGACCCTGGAAGGGACTTGCACAACACCAAGGCTCAGGTTGTAATTGTTCCTTTTGTTTTCTATTAATGCAAATGAGTCCATTCTTCTCAATAACTTGTTATTTATGAGTTGTTTCATGTACTCCTTGCTCTATGTGTTAAATATGTTTTATTTTATGAGATTATCACGTGATATTTAATCGTTTGATTGTTAGTGAATGCAGGTTTCGAAGTGAAGGAGGAGCTCATCCGGATCAGCGAGGCTGGACTGCTACAACAGCATTGGACTACAGGTAGGATCTAAACACTTGATTTCTCGTATAGTAAATGCATGTTTAGAGAAGGATTGCTCTTGTTTGTCCTGTTTGTCACTAGAGAGTCTTAGGCTCCTAGGGAGGTTGGTTGTGTCCACACTATCGACTCTTTCCGTGTGACAAAATGGCGACTCCACTGGGGACTCCATGAATGTGTTTGAGTTCTTTTTGATTTGATATTTTGGTCTGAGAAAAATTGCTTGTTTTCTGATTTTTGGTTGTCTAGCTGTGTATTTGGGTGGGTTAGCTTAGAGTCAATTTAGTTTTTTATTTTTCTTAGCTTTGCCAGCAGTACGCAGTCTCTGGGTTTAACACAGTGCGTACTTGTACGCACTGCATCTTTGTGCACAGTGCGTACCCGCGCCTGTGTAAATAGATGACCTGCGTACCCCTGTCAATTTTGAGAAAATTTCAATTTTTGCTTTTTGCTCTTTAGTTTTTGTTTTCAATTTGTTTTTACTGCCTAGATCCATCAGTTTATTGTCAAAGATCTTCACCTAAGCTTGTTTCATTAGCATTCCTGCTCTAAGCTTTCATCAATTGGGTGTTTTGAGTCTCTTTTTTGAGAAATTCTTAATTTGATTTCCTTTGGTCATTACTTGAAGGTTTGTCTCAGTCTTTTCACAATTTTGCATCTTTTTGCTTTTGTTTTTGCAAAAAAAATTCCCCCTCATTCGCCGGGGGGGGCTAAATTGTGTATGAGTGTTAATCGCCTTTGAGTGTTTTTATTTTTTGATCTTTGGAACTCTCACCCAATTTTCTCGACTTGCACTTGATTGGTTCTTAGATTACATTAGAATCATCTTGTGTTTGAGAATTCTCTTGCATAGATCACATTTGCAAAACTCGAATTCTCATTTTCAGAATATGAATGAAAAATGTGCATAGATTACATTTGCATAATTTTCAAGTGAATTGTGCATAGATTACAATTGCATAGTTTATATTATGAAGAATCAATCGTAGATTTAGATCAGTTTTCTTTGATTTGAATTTACACAAAAAAAAATAAAAAAAAATGGTTTGGAATTGATTTGCATTAGTTTTTCTTGATAAAATTAGTGCATTAGAGAATTTGTTATATTTTCTCTTAGTGATCAATTTTTTGCATTGTTGGAAGTGAATGGAAACTCTCTCCTTACTTTAGTTAGGATTCATCGAATTGAAAGGATTACATTATCATATTCGATTGCATTCAGTTGAGTCGGGTCATAACACCATTGGTTTCATATCCATTTACCCCTTTGAGTAATAACAGCCTTAATAACACAGCGCTTAATTAAAATTCATCTAGTAATTTTTACATTTCTAGGGCTCTGAAACACCAACATAGATCAGGCTAGTGTCTTGGAGTAGGAGAGTAATTAACTCTCCAAGACAACAAAACCAAACAAGTAGCTCATCTTGTGGTAGGATAAATCCAACTGTTACATTTATGCTCTGGGAAAGCTCCTCTTAAAGGAGAAGCACGAGACCGTGTCCGAACCAGTGAGGGGATCAATCCTCCTTCATTGGGAAAGACGCCAGATACGCACGTACTACAA
The DNA here is from genome assembly GCA_031772625.1 of Pinus tabuliformis. Classification (NCBI taxonomy): domain Eukaryota; kingdom Viridiplantae; phylum Streptophyta; class Pinopsida; order Pinales; family Pinaceae; genus Pinus; species Pinus tabuliformis. The sequence goes on along the minus strand of CM062818.1, from coordinate 442,340,560 downwards.
ACGGTAAACCTCAGATTATTGTCGAGGAGCCTGGGGTCACTTGTCGGTAAACCTTGGATTATTGTCAAGGAGCCGACAAGGGGATTGAGCTTGTTACTCTACCCTGGCGTGCTATCGGGTCGTAGACTGTTCCTCCAGGTGTATTTGTTGCTGTTGGTGACCTTAGTGACCATTATATTTAGGGTTCTACCCAAGGTGATGGTGGAGGGAAGATCCCACTGTACCTGGAGCAGACGTCGGCTAGACTCACTTGGATTTTCTGGGGGGTTCACTTCACTCGAGATGGTTAAAGTGGAGGAACTTGGTCCAGTCTATTCATTAAGCAGGTTGTTAGGGTAACTGTTCCACCCACCACTTCTGTACTGAATTCGGCGATGTTGGGCTTCATCACCAACTAGTGTTTTCGGTCCGGAAGGCTACTGTTTGTGTATGGTCCTAGATTTGATAGCGCGTGTTAATTTGTTTGTTTTTACTTTTAGAGACCATAGGTGTGAACTGTGAATTTTAATTGTTAGGTGTGAATTGTGAATTGTTAATTTTAGTTTTAAATTGTTAATAAAATTCACTGAAGTTGAATATAATGGCAAATGTTCCGGAATTTACCAACCTAGGAACCCCTCCTAATGAGAATCCTAGTACTTTTCCTTACTTTGGAAATGTTGGTCCTCCTCATATGGCTACTTTGTCATTACCTGGATTTACAATAGGTTTACCGATATGGTTATTTTCAACTTCGTTGGCCCAAAATACTCCAATTGTTCCATCTCAACCGGATGCTTCACCTCAACAGAGTTCACCATCTCAACATCACCAACCTTCTGTTGACCCTTTACCTTCTTCGCCTAATTTTTCTTCCTCCATTTCTTCCTCTTCGCTTGGTAAAAGCCTTGATGCTAGTAACTAGGAGGCTAAGAAGAAGAAGAAAGGGAAGAAGAAGAAGAAGAAGAAGAAGCAAGATAAGAAAGAAGTCAACCAACCAACCACGACTGTAAGTGTTAGTTGTGTTGAGGAAAACTCCGACATGCATCGTAAACCCAAATACCCTTGTAGGCTTTGTAAGGGTGACCACTTCCTTGTCAATTGTCCTAGTATTCTAAAGGTCTTGGAAGTATGGTCAGAAAAATCTCATCAACTTTCTATTGATCCATCAACCAGTGATAGTCAGGTTCCTGGGAAAAAGGGTAAAGTTAGGTTTCCTTGTAAGTTATGCAAAGGGAGTCATCAAACTCACATTTGCCCTCACATGGATGAAGCCTCAACATTGTTGGAAAAACTTACTGTTCCACAGCAAGAATTTCCAACTGGTTACCGTAAACTTTCTCCCAACCTACCGTCAACTGACGGAGTGATTGATCTAAATTCAAGTACAGTCAATCACACTCTTCCATTGGAGAGTGAAACTCATGTCGCTCAGGTTGATGATCCATTAGTTGATCAAGTGGTCGATTCAATTTCACATTCGGTCGATCCCACTTTCCATTTAGAGAGTGAACTTCATACCGCTCAGGTTCTTCTTGTTACATTAGATTCTTCTATGCCAGGGGGCATTTCACCTGTTTCTATAGAACCCCCTCCAAGTACTGAGGTCTTTTCCTTTGATTGGAATAGACTGACAGAACCTCGTCTTCCTTCCTCCATCCCTTTCCAAATCATTGTCAAGGCTGGTGGTAGGGACATACATCGTACTCAGGTAGATGAAGGTGCTTCTGTTAGTATTTTATCCTCAACTGTTTGGAAAGCTTTGGGTTCCCCTCAGCTTGCGCCTATTACGCAGAATCTGAAAGCTTTTAATAGAACCATTAGTGAACCTTTAGGGATCCTTCCTAAGTTTTCTATTACCTTGGAGGGTAAAACTGTCTGTATTGATCTTATGGTAGTTCGAGGTCCCTTGGATTTCAATTTACTCCTTGGGCGAGACTATGTTTATGCAATGAAAGCTGTCGTATCGACACTCTTTCGCGTGATGTCTTTCCCTCACAATGGCAGTATTGTGACTGTAGACCATCTTTCGTTCCCTAGTCTTGTTTCAACTACCAATAATATGACAGCCCTAAATATTCCTGATTCTAAAGTGGTATCTACCCTACCACGGGTTAATTATGTGGCAACTGGTCCCATGTTTTCAGTTACCGATGTAAGTGAGTCTCTCACTGTTTGCTCATCTTCCTTTGATTTAGATCTGGTAGTTGACATGGAAAAATCTATGGGATTACTTGAACACGATGTTCTTATCCCTTTTGAGTCCCTTGACATGTGTTCCTTCCAGAGAACTATTCTTCCTTCTGATGAAGACCTCTTGGAAGCCATGATCAAGGTGTGTCCATTGACATGTCTTTCTTCCAGTTGGAAGCCATGATTAGTGTGCGAGGATATTTTTTTTTTCCTGTACCAACCTCGTTAAAAAATGAAACAGGGTGTTAGAGGATAGTTCTTTTACTGAGTCAACCTCATTAAAAAATGAATCAAGTAGATTTTAGGATATGTAGGTAGATTGTAGAAAGTAGGGTTTTGAGGATAGTTCCTGTTACTGAGTCAACCTCGTTAAAAAATGAATCAGGTATGAGGATAGTTCTTTTCTTTTGTCAACCTCCTTAAAAATGAAACAACTCCCTTTTCAAGTTAAATATTGAAAGTAAACCTTCATTCCATCCATTTGGTTGAATGCAATGAAGCCTGGGGGGCATGTATCTCACTTTGCATCGTTATGCTGGGGGCATGCGAACTATTGGAGCATAGTTTCTTGTCTTGTGTCAAGCTCGTTAAAAAATGAAACAAGGAGTCTTGAGCATAGTTCCTTGTCTTGTGTCACGCTCGTTAAAAAATGAAACAAGGGTAGGTTAAGTAGGTAGATTGTAGAGTAGTTATGAGCATAGTTCTTTGTCTTGTGTCAAGCTCTTTAAAAAATGAATCAAGGATTTTAGAGCATAGTTCTTTGTCTTGTGTCAAGCTCGTTAAAAAATGAATCAAGGTTTTTAGAGTAATGTTTTTTTTGTTAGGTCGATTGTAGAGAGTAGTTATGAGCATAGTTCCTTATCTTGTGTCAAGCTCGTTTAAAAAATGAAACAAGGGTTTTGAGGATAGTTCTTTTCCTGTGTCAACCTCACTAAAAAATGAAACAACTCCCACAAGTCTTTCCAAGATCTTGAAAGTAAAGCTTCATTCCATCCACCTCATTGAATGCAATGAAGCTTGGGGGGCATGTACCTTGATTTGCGTCATTATGCTGGGGGCATGCGAACTTATAACAAGCATAGTTTTTCGTTTCAAGCTTGCGTAAACATGAAACCGAATCCGAGCATAGTTCTTTTCCTGTGTCAAGCTCGTCATGCACTCTAGCAGTTATGCTTGGGGGCATCAAGCACAGTTTTCTCTCTGTTTCAAGCTTGTGAAAAAATGAAACTACTTTGAAGCATAGTTTTTCTCTGTTTCAAGCTTTTGTAAAAATGAAACCTATGGCGAGTCAATTTCAGTTATTTTCAAGACTCGTTAAACTCATGAAAATCTCGAGATTATTTTGCTATCTTTCATTCTCGTAAAACAAATGAAAATGCCGAGTTCTTTCCGTCTTTTCCTACTCGTAAATTAAATTGAAAGTCGACCATATGAGTACATTTTTATCATTTTTTTGAACTCATTAAAACTTACGAAAAAATGAAAACCATGAGTACATTTTTATCATTTTTTCGAACTCGTTAAAACTTACGAAAAAGTGAAACCTCAGAGTCATCTTTTAAGCCCTTTTCTGACTCCTAAAACATGAAAAGATTGCCGAGCGTTTCTTTTACACTCGTTAAAACGGAATTAGAAGACGGTCCCCTTATAGCCCTTTTCTGACCGTAAAAACAAGAAAAGATTGCCGGGTTTTTGTCGTTTCAAACTCGATACTGGAAATAAAACAACGTGTCCTTGATCGCTTTTTACTTTTCAGGTCAGTGGCACTAATCATGGAAGTACTCCTTGGTCACAAGATCAAGCGGTTCTCCCAGGTATTATTTTATACTTTTTCGGGCTTGGGGGACACAAATTTACGAAAAAGTTCAACCTGGAGTCTTCTTAAGTTTTTCAGACTCTCTAAAATTGAAAAACGCCGAGTTTCTCCTATACTGGGCTCGTTAAAATTTCACAGTAAAGGACCTGTTCAATTACAAACAGGAACGAACCACTCCTTCCTAGGGTTCGAATCAAAACTAGGTTGGACTCATCCGAAGGATGAGCTTATAATCAAGCATATGTTATCCTCCTCAAGCTTGTTAAAAAAAATAAAGAGGTACTTGCCAGAAATAGTGGGGGAAAAGAGAGAAGAATGAACCTATTTGTTATCCTTTGTTACAGAAGAACCTTATCACCGCTCTTGAACACGACACTTTCCGTTCACCTGGGTTGGGAAATCCTTTGCCTTAAAAGTTGATCAAACCACTTTGAAAATCTTCAACCGTTTCCGAGTATTAACTTTGGGTCAAATCGTAACCAAACCATCTATCGTGTCGTTATGTGTTCAAGAGGTATCTGCAAATAAACTTTCATCTGCAAAATACTTGTCATCCATTTGACCATCCCTGAGTCAGTCCTTACAGCAACATTTCTTCAACTTGAACAATGATTTTGTGTTGTGGGCTTGCCTACAACGAGTCGCTTTCTATCGACATCAGCACGTTATCTAGAGAGATGACTTAGAAATCATCAGTACCTTGAAGTCTGCATGCATCAATGGCAGGTTTCTCGCCTTTGATGACAGTTTACATCATTGACTTTCGATCAGAGGACTCCGTGACGTGTTCGACATCAACTCATTCATTCACATCTCATGGATTGTACTGGGTACTTTGAGAACCATTGACATTATTGGTGGTTTCTCTCACACTTGTTAACGGTTTACATCATTGACTGGTAATCAAGTGGTTTCTACCATGCTCGACATCAACTCATTTATTCGCATGGCTAGAATCGTACCAATTCGGGAAGTAGAAATGAAGACCCTGGATCTAGTTCCCACCATCCAGGTTGCGAGGAGTTTTGTATTCATTATATAGTAGACCAATTATAAACAGATGGCTGCGTCCATACTGTGTCTACGCAAGTCTATGATTATGATGTTCTGCAAGATCATTCCTGTATCAGAGTAGTTAGTCTGCTAGTTAAAGTTTTGATTTGAGTATGGGAATGCCTACCTCAGCGATGATATAATCTTATACATGTATTTTGTGTTGAAAATTGCAGGTTCTGACCAGGCTCTCCACAAGATAATCCTTGAAATGATAAAGCACTTCACCCTTCCTAGATACTACAAAACCCTAATCTACTATAGGCTTCGCACTTTAGGGGGAAATCTGTTACACTAAAAAATGTCACCATGGCTATTTACAGTTAGTATGACTCTATCAACAGTCATGCTATCCTCCTGGGCAAGTCTTATGCCTCTGCTCTCCATGTCAAACTCCAAAAAGAGAGAAAGTCTTAGTAAATGTGTTTATCTCTGGGTACGCAGATTCTCTCGGCCTTACCTGCGTATACGCACCTAATGTTCACAAAAGCTGCGTACTTGTACGCTCTGTATGTAAAGGGGCAGGTGCGTACCCCTGTAAAGGTCAAAAGGCGCAAGTTTCACTCCAAAAAAGTTACTTGTGGTCATTTCTAGAGGCTTCTAGAAGTATGTTTGACGTGTATGAAGCACCTCCAGATGGTTCATGTATCCCTACCAAAGAGGAACTTATCCCATCAATAAGGGAGCTATCCCATCCAAAGAGGGACTTATCCCATTGATGGTGGACCTGAATAACTTCCTCTAGAGCACTATAAATATAGGCATTGGGCCAGAAGGAGGAGAGGTTGAAAGCTAAACATTTCTAAGGGTAGATGCTGCTGGAATTAGGACTCCCATTTAGAAGCTTGTGAGGAGAGATTGCCATCTTTGCTTGTTCTATTTGGAAGTGGGTGAGCTTTGTCAAAGTAAAGGAGAACTCTTGATGGACCCTGGAAGGGACTTGCACAACACCAAGGCTCAGGTTGTAATTGTTCCTTTTGTTTTCTATTAATGCAAATGAGTCCATTCTTCTCAATAACTTGTTATTTATGAGTTGTTTCATGTACTCCTTGGTCTATGTGTTAAATATGTTTTATTTTATGAGATTATCAAGTGCTATTTAATCGTTTGATTGTTAGTGAATGCAGGTTTCGAAGTGAAGGAGGAGCTCATCCGGATCAGCGAGGCTAGACTGCTACAACAGCGTTGGACTACAGGTAGGATCTAAACACTTGATTTCTCGTATAGTAAATGTATGTTTAGAGAAGGATTGCTCTTGTTTGTCCTGTTTGTCACTAGAGAGTCTTAGGCTCCTAGGGAGGTTGGTTGTGTCTGCACTATCGACTCTTTCCGCCTGACAGCCATGGTTGATGAAATGGTATCTTTACACAAAAATGAGGCTTGGGATCTGGTGGAGTTGCCAGCCAGAAGGAAACCCTTTGGCATCAAATGGGTGTTAAAGAAGAAGACAAATGCAGAAGGAAAGGTGGAGAAATACAAATATAGGTTGGTAGCAAAAGGTTATTCCCAGGTGCCAAGAATTGATTTTGGTGATATTTTTTCTCCTATTGCCAAGGTAACTTCTATTAGATTACTTTTATCTATTGCTACTGCTTTTGATTTCGAGGTAGAACAGTTGGATGTAAAGACAACATTTCTTCACAAGGATCTAGAAGAGGAGATCTACATGAAGAAACCTGAATGCTTTGCGGTGAAGGGTAAGAAAGAACTGGTATGCAAGTTAAAGAAGTCTCTGTATGGGTTAAAATAGTCACCAAGGATGTGGTATCAGAAATTTGATACATTTATACAGGGACTTGGCTTCACCAGAAGCAAAGCAGATCACTGTGTGTATTTTAAATTAATTGGTGACCGTGTTATTTATTTGGTCTTGTATGTGGATGATATGTTGCTGGTTGGAAATGACAAAGAAATTATCTAGGATTTGAAGACCCATTCGTCGTCCAAATTCGACATGAAAGATCTTGGTGCTGCAAACTACATTTTGGGCATGGAAACTAAAAGAGATCGGACAAAGAGGAAGCTCTAATTTAACCAGAGGAAGTATGTCAAGACAATATTGCAGAGGTTTAATATGCAGGATAGTAAACTAGTGAAGGTTCCTATTCTTGTAGGTGTAAAGTTATCTGCTGAACAGTGTCCCACGACACAAGAAGAGGAAGAGGACATGTCCCGTGTTCCATATGCAAGTGCAGTTGGTAGCCTGATATATGCGATGGTATGTACTAGACCAAACATTGCACATGCAGTGGGAGTATTGAGCAGGTTTATGTCAAAACCAGGGAAGGAGCACTGGACAACAGTGAAGCGAGTTTTTAGGTATTTGCATGGCACTAGTGATTATGGTTTGTGCTACCAAGGAAGACCAAGATTGGGTAGAGTGTTGGATATTCATGGATTTGTTGATGCAGATTGGGCTGGAGATCTAGATCAAAAAAGATCTATAAGTGGGTATGTGTTTAACCTATTTGGAGGTGCAGTCAGTTTGATAAGTAAGAAACAATATGTAGTGGCACTATCAACTACAGAGGTAGAATACATGGTAGCCACTCATGCAAGAAAGGAAGCATTTTGATTGCAGAGATTGTGTTCAAATATGGGGTTAGTATATGGAGCTATAATAATAGACTATGACAGCCAAAGTGCAATTTTCTTGGCAAAGAACCTTGCATATCATTCAAAGACAAAGCACATTAATGTTTATAATAACTTTGTGAGGGATATGATAGAAGAAAAAAAGGTGTTGCTGGTAAAGGTGGACACTTTGAAGAATACTGCAGATGCATTGACAAAATTTGTGAGCTCTGAGAAGTTCTCTTGGTGTAGAGAAACAATGGGCATTACGGGCTAGATAAATGACTAAGCTCTCTTGTGGCCCCATGTGGAAAGAAAAAAACAAGTGGGATAATGTTGGGTTGTGTTATATTCTTTCCACGAGTAGCCAATGTAGTTAACTAGGGGGTTAGAAGGGGGGCGAAGCCCCCCCTTTGTTGCTCTGATTGCTTAGTGGGGGGGGGGGGATCACACGGGGTTTGAGGGGTGAAGGTAACCCCACTCTATGGGGTCCAGGGCAACTCCCAGGAAAATTTTGGTTTTGGACCCTACGTTAGGTTGGGCGGACTTACCTATGGTTTTGTGCATGATTTTCGCATATGGTTTTGGACACGATGGTTTTCGGTCCATGGTTTTGGACACGATGGTTTTCAATCCATGGTATTGGATGCTTTGGCATGTATAAATATGTATTGTAACATTGAAAGGAACATAATGAAAAATCAAGCTGGTAGTCCCGGTTTTGGGATCTAGGGGAAAATATCTGTGTATATGTGTTTTATGTGTTATGCTCTCACATTGTTTCTTTTCTGTGTTTTAGAATTTGTATGCAGGTAATTTCTGTACGGGGTTAAAACCTACATATAACACATACTCGGTGGTCAATTTTACATCAAGATGGACACAATACCCCAGCTACGAAAACAAGGCCAACATATCATTGTTGCTTCAACAAGTGATGGAAAACACTTCATCACTGCAACACATGATTTACAAATATCAAGCTAAACACTATTTTCTTTGACAAGTGATGGAAACATAACATCACTTTCAGAGTGTAAAATGCAACTCAAAATAAGACCAGACATCATTGTTTCTGAACAAGTGATGGAAAACACATCATCACTTTTACATTTTAAAAAGCAACAAATGATTCAAAAAAGTACGACTATGAAATGCTAACATGTCTAGAAACCATTTTTCACTTATCAAGGTGAAAGAGTCATCACCCTGTGATGGTCTTGCTTGTTGATCAATCGTTTCACCTGGTTCATGCACTGGCACTTTGTCTTTAAGGTGCTGCTTTGGATGGAGCCTCCAACAAGTGGCTCTTTGATGGCAATTTCTATCACAATGACTACAATACATATTCTTCCTCCAGATTTGCTTAACATGTTTCTGTTATATAGAAAAATGACCCCCCCATCAGCTTAGAGGGGAAAGACATGATAGCTGAAGCAAAGACCAAGATCACATGCTTTGTTTCCACACTAATGCTGGATATACACTAACAACCTGTTTTATAAAGCTTCTTTGTAAGCCTAAGGGAGCACTAGTGACCCTACTAACTCTAGTTGTTATTTTAGGAACATCGTTAGTGGATCCTAATAAATTTCTAAAGGTCAAAGGACTGAATTGACTCATAAATATCTAGATATTTTCTCCTAAATCTACTCAAGAAAAGCAAGGAAACGTCTCAAGTTCGACCTATCTATGGGATTTCTAATCCTAATGAAGGAGGAAAATGGGCAAGAGCTGAAAAGCATGGAAACATCATTTCTTTTACCTTAAGGAACTCATAGAGGAACTTGGCAACCCTAACCCAATTTCTACATAAGCAAAGCTAGGGCTATGGTGATAGAGGTTAGATCATTTGAAAGGATAACTTACTTGATTGTTGAGCATAGTCTCAAATCTAAGCATAAGAAGCTGGTAAGAAGGGGGAGAGAGAGAGAAGTTGGAGGGGTAAGGGGAGGCTGATGCAACAGATGGTTGTAATCACTCTTTCGACATTAATATAGAACTATAGTTGTACTGTCTACTCCATGGTGTTGGTACTATCATTGATTTACTTGTTTATCCAATACCTTTTAGCATGAGTATCTTAGTTATGTCTAACTAAATGTCTTTTATGTATTCATGTATTAGTTATCAAGGTTGTATGCTATGATTATGCTTTTCTCTTCTATGTGTAGGACTTGATCTGGAGTTGACTCAGGGGACTTCCACCTAGCTGCATTGTGCTCTCCATCAAATCTACATGGAGACTTGAGGTAATCCATCTGTTTTGATTTGATAGTTAGTTAATGTTTATGGACATGCATGTAACTTTGTGACAACTACAGATAATCTTACAGTCTGCCAAGGGTCCTAGGAAGACCCTTGAGGGTATCTCCATTCTCCATACACCATGCATTTTATCCTATAGTAGAATTGGCGACTCCGTTGGGGACTATACATATAGTTCCCGGTTCACCTAGACAGTTCTCAGTTTCCTCCTCCTTCTAAGACCTCCCTATACTTCGGCATTCCCTTTCTGACCCACCAAAACCTTGCTGCATTCCGCCTTCATATATTCAGCCTCAAATCTAATCTGAGAAACCCTGTTTTGAGCTGTTTTCCCACACTAACACAGGTTAGCAGAATAAACAGTGTTGTTTCTACACAGACAGAGCATTTTTGGACCCAATAACTCTTGACGGTCATTGCTACAGAGCGTTAGTCCCCCAAATATTGACATACATCTGTGTATGTAATCTCAAAGGGATGAGAAACCTGCTCATGGACTGAAAAGGATTTGTAGCTGCATTTTGTTAGAAAGATTGGTGTCCTGAAAGAATTTTTTTTTAGGAAATAAGTCTTTTTTCTTTCTTAAAACATTTTTTATAAAAGAAAAATCCACATTTTTCATTCATTCTTCTACTTAGCTAGTTAAAATCTACTTTATTTTGGTTTCAAATAGTTGTTAAGAAAACATTGGAAAGATTTATGTTGGTTATGCATGTGTTATAATGACTAGGATGCATGGAACAAATATGAATATGTGAAAGACTCTCACCTGTAGAATACAACTTGTTTTCATCAAGTTGAATATTTTTTAAGCATTGTCTTTTGCATGATTTTTGAGTCAGAGTCCCATCACATTTAATACGTCAACTCCCTGTGATGCAGGTAAGTTCCCTCTGTGGTCAGAGACAACCCCTCTAGCCCTATAGTGGGTCTAGTCACAACAAGATAAAGATAATAGCTAATTCCTTAAATAGTTATCATTGAAGAGGCCTACCTTATACTGGTGTTTGATGAAGTCTTCGTCACGTCGCTTCAGTTATCACTTTCTTCTCCTTAATGAATGATGCAACTGAAACAACATATGAAAATGACAAAACACATGATAGAGCACAACAACGAACTATCTACTTATAGAGTCAAGGAACCATAAGCTATCAACACACATTTCATACATGATATAGGAAATAACCATTGATTGTATTAAATATAAACAATAATAAAGATTACAACCACACCTTGACATCACAAGCTTCCTTGAAGGGTACGATCAGTATGTCTCCATAAGCATTCACTCTCAAAGGTCTCCCAGAAAGACTGATGACTCTCTCTCACCCAAAAGCACAAGTATGAAACTAAGGCACTCACCACAAGGCTTCCTTCTTACAAAACCATTTTACACTTTCAATCCACAACATGAAAGGCTATTCTCATACCTCACAAGCTATTGCTAGACTACAAGCAATCCAAACTGTAAGCTATCAATCCAACAAACCAAGAACTAGCTAACTAAGACCTAGCACTCCAAAAACTAGCTGATCATAGTCATGGAGGATGCTTTTATAAGAGGAGGAGCCTCCATAAATGAGGGGAGAGGAAGCTTATCTACATGGGAGGTTACTCAAAAGGTGGAACTACCATCTCAAATGAGGAGAGGCAAACTTCTTTGACCCAAAAACCAGCTCTAGAACCACCTAGAAGCATTATGTTTGAACTAATTCGCCATATCTGGGTCATTGTTGGTCAAACACTAAGACTCAGAGATGACGGCGCGAGGCGTTAGTTCACTTCTGGGCTATCATCATAGGTAGGATGCTGATGACCTGCGACGATCTTGAAACATGGGTAAAAAGGGGTCAACTTCAGGAGTAATGAGCTTAGGCAATCTTCTTGAGTAATATGGAAGATTTGGACACATATTTTGGTATATGATAAATAGCAGATGTCATTTAGGGACTGACTTTATCTAGGATCAGGGGATGCGGGGTTGGTGACAAAATATTGTGTAATAGATGCCCCCTAAAGCATGAAGGCTGAGAGAGTGGGAGGGGTGAAATGCTTTACAAAACCATAACTGAACCGAAACACCATCACGGAGAACCTTCAGATGCAAGTACAACTAATATCTCTGATAGTGAAAGAAGTACATGTAGTCGAGGTATGGGTGCAGCCATCCAAAAGACAAATAGAACTGGTCTGTGGTATGGACGCAACCATCTAGTCAAAATACCATATGAAAGCCCAAGTATGGTCACAGCCATCCAGAAAGAATCAAGTATGGTCATAGCCATCCAGTCAAAAGAGTCATGTATAAATAATCCACGCAATTTGGACTTGTGTAATCTAAGCCCAGGGTCTTGAATCCTGACCTATCCATCGTACAATTTCTAATATGTGAATAAATGTGTCGAAGTCGAGCATACTAGAAAATCGCTTGATTATCGTTCAATGATGTAAACCGTTAACAAGTGCAAGAGAGACCACCAGTAATGTCAATGGTTCTCAAGGTACTGCTAGTACAATCCACAAAGTGTGAAAAATGATCTAGAGTCGAACACTTGTGAAATCACCTAATCGAAGACCAATGATGCAAGGCTGTCGTCGAATGCGAAGAACTTGCCATTGAGGCATGCAAGTTCCAAGGTACCTGAAAGGAGTCTCTAGATCAACTTCTTGGATAATGAATTGATGTCGACAGGAAGCGATCCATCAGAGGAGGGCCATAATGTTTCCCACGTCAACAATGCAAGACAAAGGAACAAGATGAAGATGGATGGAACAGAGAATCAGGGGAGGATGTAAGGCAAACTGCAGAAGGATTAAGCTCTTGAACATATCGGCAACATGACTCTGGAATACAACAGCATTTTGGTACCAAGGGATCGAAGGTCATGCAGAGACAGTAGGGATCGAATGGAATAAGGTAAAATGAAGAACCCAAATCCTGAAAGGCCAATGACGAAGTGACGATATCCCAAACCCGACAAGAAGCAAAAAGTGTCAATTTTCGAGAGCGACAAGCTATCATAAGTAATCAACAAAATATTTCCAAATTTTCCCCCACCATTGCTAGCGAGTACCCCAATTATTTTTGAAACACAATCTTGAAGGTGATAGAATATGCTTGCAATATAAGTTTTTCCTTCAGACAAATCCTACCTAGTGAAATTTTAACGAGCCCTAGGGAGGAGAAGCTCGGGTCCCATCATGGCAACAAGTCCAATGTCATCAAGGTTTAATGAGTCTGAGATAGGTAAAACTCGGAGTCTTTTTCATATTTAGAGAGTTTGAAAAAAAACATGGAAAAGGAAACTCCATGTGGGCCCTTTTCGTAAGTTTGTGTCTCTCGAGCCCAAAAAGGTAGAAAATGATACTTGATAGAACCACTTGACCATTTCAGTCAAGGAGTAATTTTCGTAAATAGTGCCTCCAACCCAAAAAAGTAAAAAAAACTTACTGGACACACGATGTTTCACAATCATTAACGAGCTTGAAATGACAAGGGCTTGACAATATTTTCACGTTTCAAGAGTCAGAAAAGAGCTTAAAGTTGACTCAGAAAGGACTTTTCGGTATTTACTGAGTATAGAATTCATGGATCGATCATTGTCAGGGTTCGAAACACCTGTCGGTGCACAAGAAAACTCAAGTGTAAGATCTGTCTCACAAAAATACGCAAACATAGCTCAAAACCCTAATGAAAACCCTAAGTTTTGACAAAAAGGTTATAAAAGGAACACTTTGGTAAAAAATCTATTTACTTGTGTTTTTACTGGGGTAAAAAAAACTTCTACCATTGCATACCTTGTGAAATTTGGTGACCGATTCCATGAGGCTCAGGGATCCATTGCTTGTCACGCTACTTCCAGGTAAATACCATAGCCTTACCTCTGTTTTTATGCCAAAATAGGATTCAATTTCCTGTTTTGAACCGTGGTTTAGAGCATTTTTTGGATTAAAAATACACCTAGGTCATCGCAAGTTTCCCTCTCAGGACTGCGACGATCGAGAAATTTACACTGGGAAAAAACCGGATCATTGCAAGAGATTGATGTACACCTATGATGACCCAAAAGTTTTTACACTATGAAAATCGGCTCATCGCAAATGTTTTAAAAACAATTGTGATGAGCGCTGGAACAAAAAAACTTTCATTTATAAGCAGTTTCAAAGGATGAAAATGGATGGATGGCATTTGAGAAAGGTATGCTTATGCATGCAGGGACAAGAAATGGCTTTCATATGGCAAGAACGTACTCATGATAGTGATGATGAGATGGGAATGGTAGATCCTCATTGTTTGAACATCCTGTGAAACTGTGGGTTGTTAAAATTCTTCCTGACACCACTTCTGAGAGCACAATTGGATCTCTTAGAGTACTTGATCCAAGAATTGAATCCAACAGGAGGAAAATTCATAATCCACGGGCAAGAAGTTGAGTTTGATGCCACGAATATCTACCTTTTGACTGGGTTATCAAGGAGAGGGGAGATGCCTTACATGGTGGGAGCTTGGGTTACCGGAGACTCTATGGACACACTTATTGCAAGAGTGTGTCCCCCAGGAGCACAGAAATCATCAACAAGTGGAAAGCTACAGATTTTCACTGTTAATGATTTATCACTATGGGTATTGTTGCTCGACATTACTAGAGCAGCTGGCTCCCAAACCCAGCATGAGGTGACCAAGACTCAATTACGGTTAGCCCAATACTGTTTGAATCCTACCATGTTTAACTGGGTGGAGGCTGTGTCTCTCAATATGAAGAGACAATTGACCAAGTGCCATCGGGGTGAGACAAAATAGTTTGGATATTGCTCAATCTTAGTACTGTTCATGCTAGAATGAGTACCGATCCTCTAGAGACAGGACGTAACAGTGGGATGGCTAGGACCATGACAGGCATAGATTACTCGTTGGGCTCTCGTGATGCCATGGGGAGGTAGTGGCCAGCCTGTATCGTGGGGTCCATAATTTGTTGGGTGGATGAACTTCCAACAAGTTATAGTTGAGGATTGGTCGTATGCTGGGATGGAATTCAAGGGCGATCCAAACATGTTGCTTGCACCTGGCGAACAGTGGGACGAGAGAGGTAAGATACTCAGTTTGACCGACAAATATTTTGTGATTTTTTGGGTTTTTAAATATATATGTCTTAATTATTATGTTCAATATTTGCAAATGTTGGACTTGAGAGACCCATAGGTCTATCTCCTATTGCCCGGAGGGTTGACAGGGAGATTGACTTACCGCCTCCAAGTGGAGAGGCCGAGGACAAGATAGCTTGTAACCTAGAGGGCTTAACCAAGGGAATCCTAGACTATGCAGGATTCAAAGAGATTCCCAGGCAGTATCAACGACATACCGCTGGGTGTCAAATAGGATACACCGGTTGCTTAGACATGTGGTCCGGGCAGTAGTCTTCTATAGAGAGCATCATGCATAGTAGACTTCTAGGTTTCTTTTTCTGCAGATTTTGAGAGACATGTGTCTTGTGATGTAACTAAACAGACATATATATATATATATATATATAATTTTTTTTTTTTTTTTTTTTTTTGGGCACCACAGTGCGCAACACATGATATATACATATCTATGTTTTACTGTATCCACTTATTGTGTCTGAATGCTTTGTTATGATTTTTATAAATTGCGCAAATGTCTATCTAATACATGGTTCACTAATGCATCAATTAATGTATTTAGTCTTCTAGGAATGTATCGATATGTGATATAATCAAAATTCCTTTCCAGCAAGTGAACAAGTAAATACAACCTTAAAATTTGAGGATTTATGACGGAATAAGGCCTGTTAAGTTGAAGAACAACAAGCTGGGAGTCTAGGTTCACAATCAATGAGTGAACATTGAGGAAAACAACCTCAGCTAATAATTTAATGATGGTGCTATATTCAACGACATTTTTTGTGGTACACCCTAGACAAACACCTTGCAGATCCACTAACTCACCGTGAGGATCGTATATAACCCATGCTGTGGAGGAAATATTATAGGTACTGTGATAGGCACCATTAGGGAAAGTGATATAAGGTACGATATACATTTGCATAAGAAGTAAAAAGGACACAATAAGTGACAAATGCTTAAACACCAAGCCAAACATGTACAAAATGAAAAACACACTTATGTACATAGCAATGCATGAAAGACTCATGCATAGTACTTTTTAAGATAAAGCCCATTCCGGGGCTTATCTAAAGGGTTACCTTCATAATCAATTACATCATAATCCCATTGTTTCAATACTCGTTTGAAAATATAGGGCCCATGCCACATGGGTTTGAATTTGCCTACCCCCAGCTTGTCATTAGCTTGATCATACAACAAGACTAAATCTCCCTCCGTGAAGGAATGTGGGTTGACTATCTAATCAAAGTGAGTCTTGACTCTCTTCTTTTGTGCTTCAATAACTAAATAAGAAAGTCGATGAGTCTCATCAAGCCATTCTAGATAAAGAATGCGTTCTTCTACCAGATTAGTATTCGGGAGCAATTCGACAGCTAATTTGAGAGAAGGGATTTCACATTCAATCGGGAGGGTAGCTTCCAGACCATAAACAAGTTGAAATGGTGTGAATCTGGTTACATCCTTAACCGATGTATGGTAGGCCCATAGGGAGGAAAACAACATTAAATTCCAGTTGGACTTGTGCATTCCAATGGTACGCTGAAGCATAATAACCAACACCTTGTTTATGGCTTCGACTTTGCCATTGGCCTGAGGATAATAAGGAATCAAACTATTGTGACACAAGCCTAATTGGGTTGTCAACTCAGTCATCATATAGCCATGGAAATGGGAACCATGATCAGTGACTATAGCTTGAGGGACTCTGAACCGGATAATCACATGATTGAATAGGAATTGCACAACTGTCTTACCATTGTTAGACAATGTAGGCATCGCTTCGGCCCATTTTGTAAAAGAATCGATGGCAATGATGACATACCCATGCCCCTCGGCCAAGAGAGGGTTACAGGTCATTAAATAAGTGCCCCATTTAGTGAAATGGACTACGGTAATGACATGATGCAAAAGGGAAGGTGGTGCACACATCTTCCGCTGGTAAATTTGACATGCGTGACAAGAGCAGACAATGAGAATGCAATCCTTAAAAATGGAGGGCCAAAAGTAACCAGCACGAAGGATTTTTTGGGCAATAGCATAGCTAGATATATGACCTCCACACATGCCAGAGTGGCAGTCATTCAAGACTCTTTCAACTTCCTCGAAAGTCAGACAACATTAGAGAACCAAATCAACATCGAGACGGTATAAAGTGTCTCCAACAATACGATAGGCTGAGAATGGTGACGAATGCATCGTCAAGAATCCTTAGAAAAATCAGGATGAAAGGAATATGTCTGTAGGTAGAAAATAATGACACCGTACCAGGGATCAAGGGTATTGAACAAGAAAAGTGTGTCATCTGCAATGCGGTCCTCTATCCAAGAGGGAGTGCAAGCATATGGTAATGAGCAAATTAACTCAGCAAAGACCAATGACTTTTTAGACTTGGTAGTAGTAAACTCCAAATCGAACTCTTGAAGGATAACAATCCATTTCGAGTACTTTCCCCCCAGCAATTGACATGACAAAATGTATGTCATCGGGTTGCAATCTAAAATCACGATCATCGTACGCAGCAAAATATAATGATGAAAGCACTGGACAACTTGGACAGGTGCCAAGGTGAGCTTCTCGACATAAGCATAATGAGTCTCGATGTCAAGAAGGTTACAACTAAGATAGTAGATAATGTGCTCAGAACCATCGTCGTCATCTTGAACCAAAACCATATCAACAGTACTATCAGTGGTAGCTAGATAAAGCGAATAATCACGATGATAGTCAGGTGGACGTAACAAAGGAGTAGCATCAAGAAGTGCCTTGAGTTTCTCGAATGACCTTTGGGCGATGTCATCCCAAATAAATGGAGTGTCACGCTTAAGGAGATGCGTGTAACCTTTAGCAATCCCGACGTAGTTAGGGATAAAACGACGTAGGAAATTGGCCTTTCCTTGCAAACTTTGTAACTGATGCAAAGAAGCAGGAGGCGGGAGATTCAGTATAGCTTCGAACTTGAGGGGATTGAGACAAATTCCCTCTTTAGAAAAGACAAACCCAAGGAGTCTGTCAGATTCGACGCATAAGACACACTTATGCAGATTGAGATGAATACGGTAATGTCTACAGTGAAGAAAAATCTAGCGGAGGTGGTTCAGATGGTCAGAGAGTTTAGTTAAATGAGCCAGAAGATCATCCAAATATGGCTAAACAATGTGATGGATGTCATGAAAAGCATAGGACATTGCTCACTGGAAAGTGGCACTGAAATTTTTCAGGCCAAAAGGGAGCTTTTTGTAAGCAAAAGTACCCCATGGGTAGATGAAGGTGGTTTTGTGTTGATCGGTAGGTGAAATATTGATCTAGTTGTAACCATAAAAGCCATCCATAAAAGAGAATATCTCACTCCCAGCACAATTTTCGATAAGCTGGTCAATAAAGGGAGTAGG
Source organism: Pinus tabuliformis (assembly GCA_031772625.1). Taxonomy (NCBI): domain Eukaryota; kingdom Viridiplantae; phylum Streptophyta; class Pinopsida; order Pinales; family Pinaceae; genus Pinus; species Pinus tabuliformis. Next base: position 442,322,140 of record CM062818.1, on the reverse strand, counting down.
ATAGTTATCTTTCAGACATGTGTGATTGATGTCACGATAATCAACACAAACCCTAATAGTGCCCTGCTTTTTGGTCACAAGGACAATGTGAGATACCCAGTCTATTAGCGGGATAGGATAAATAAACCCTGCCTTGAGAAGTTTTTCAACTTCTCCTTTGATGGCCGCGACTTTTCTCAGGTGCACGGGGCATAAACATTGTCGAACTGCCTTTGCAACAGGGTACATAGGTATCTCGTGTACCACAATACTTGGATCAATACTGGGCATTTTTTTATATGACCATGCAAACACCTCACGGAACTTGCAAAAAAGGTCAGTGTAAAGTTGGATCTCCTTTGGAGAACAAGTAACTCCAATGTGAATATTTTCAACAATCCCTGGTTTAACAGAGATGTCGATGGGCATGGTTTGCATAATATTCCCCATATTTCCTTCAGAAAAAACCTCATGAATCAAGATAGGCATCTGAAGCGGATGAGAAGGAATATAGGAAGAAAATTTACCTAGACATGCAGTCATGGCCCCATGGCTTGGGAGAAATGAGGAGCAATGGTGATGATCGAGCCAAGGAGGATCCTCAAAAGACATAGTTTCAAGAATTGCCTCATCGGAATGAAATATCTCTTGCAATGGGTCTAAAGAAATAATGTCTCCAAGCCAAGGGGATTGTAATACATGTCGATAGATCTACTCAAAGGAGAAAAGTCAGAAGATGAAACCAAAGCTGAAACAATTTCAACATAGTTGAGCTTGGCAAGGCTGAACGGCAATACCTCACCCCATGAATCTACCTTATTGATAGGGAGAATCACCCAAGGATTAGGATTGATAGAAATCATATTAGCAAAGGCGATATTGGGAGGTGGGAGTGAAAAAACACCCATAAGGGCAGGATCTTTAAAGAGTCCAACACCCACACTCTCATAGGGAATATGGGTATGCTCCACAAATGGAACATTGCCATCCAAGGAAGAGGAAGCGAAGAAATACAATTGATCAACTGTGACGATTTTCCCCTGATAAGGAAAACGAAGTACACAAAATAGCAATGAGGCCACGACACGCATAGCATACGTCCAACTTCGCCCCAACAAAAGGTTGTAAGTCAAATTAACATCAAAAAATTAGTGGCCTTCCAGCAAGCGACAAACATGATGCAAGTGGAGGCGCCCTCATCAATAACAGTACAATGAATATTCTTCGAGTTAATGATGACTTGAATGAGGAAAGTGATTTGATGAGGCAATCGTGGCACATGGTTCTCAAGATCGAATGTAATTAATTCCAAATTGGGCAGGTCAATGCCACCAATGGCTAATAGCAGAGACTTCCATTGGGGAGGACAACTCTGGAGAACTTCCAAAGCAGACATAGCCGAAGGAGCTTGGGCTAAGTCTTCAACAATACTATAGTGTTGTGCAGCATGAGCATTGGGGTTATAGGAAGATTTCTGGAGAACTCCCTTGGTAGGAGGTCGAATGGCAGACTTAGTGCTGGGTCATTCAATATGAAGAGGGCCAGAACTGGATGAAGGAACATTGGAAGGGACTTAAGGTTCCTTTCCGGTAGACGAAGGATATTCTTTCGTTCAAGTATTCAAATGAATAGGGATAGTCCCAGCCATAAAAACTTGGGAGACAAAAGTGGAAGAGGACTGGGGTTGATCGACCACCATTTGAGTTTGTAGGGAGAGAAAAGGTTCTTTAAGTACAACAGGAGTTCCTGAAGTCCTCTTAAGCAAACGACTAACTTCAGACATCTACGACAGTCTTTATTGTAGTGATCCTCATCATACATAAGACAGGATACTCAGATTTGTGTTTGGAACCATCATCGGCTGGAGGCTTAGGAGGATCTTGCTTCGGTGGATCGGCCTTATTTTTACCTTTCCCCTTCTTCTTACCTTTCAAATTTTTGTCTGCCATGGTGGACTGAATGACAATGACTTCAGAGGTTTTTCCAGTATTAAATGTAGAATAAGAAGCATTTTCACTAGGAGCAGTAGGTTTTTTCTTCATAGGAGTCGTGGAAGACTTTTGGGAAGATGAAGCAATGGAACCAATAACACCGTCAACAAAAGGCATCGACAGAGTTTTAGAAGTTCCAGGTCCCAGAGCATCAGGAAAGAGATAATAAAGTGTGCCAGATTGGCAACAAACCAAATCAAGATACTGAGCACGTGTGAGATTTCTCTTCAGTAACACCTGCCCCCATAGCAATATCTCAGGCTATCGGTTCGACAAAAGAGGTAGTAAACCAGTCAGTCAGAAGCTGATCAAGGATCCAAAATTTAATCAAACAGCACCGCCTTCTCCATTCATGAATATGATCAGAGCTGTGAGTAGCCGTGTCCTATTATAGGGAGGTAAGGAGATGTGTTTCCATTTCATAACGAATTGGTAACTGAAAATGGGTGAGAAATGCCATCGCAAGTGAACTGAATTTCTAGAAAGTTCCACGAGCAAGATTAATATACCATTTTGTAGCGGAACTAATAAGAGTCCTTTGAAAAATATGGAGGCAGATAGAATCATCAAGCCATGAGTTAGATGAGCAATAGAGGTGATAAGTCATAACATGTGATTGGGGATCCTCTCTAGATTTAACGTTGAATTTAGGGAAATCACCAAGAATTTTTGTCAGAACTGGTGGCCAATACTAATTATGAAGAATAGGTTCATTCGTCAGTTTTGACACATCAGGTAGTTCCAAGGTTGCAAGAAAAGGTAATTAAGAGTTAAAGGAAATCATAGGCCTCTGATAAGGGCCAGCATTAGGGTTCCAACCAGAGCCTTTTTCCCCTACATATTTTTTCCATAAGGATTATAGTTAGGTGGGTTAACGACATAACCTGGTTTTTGTCCTGGATTTTGACCACCAGCAAACCATTGGTTACCAGTTTAACCAATAGGGGCAGCATATGACTGCTAAAATTTTTGATAAGGATTGACCTGTGGTTGCTAATAATTTTGATACAGAGCACCCTGAGGTTGCCCTTGGGGTTGCTGAGGTACTTGGAGACCATATTGTGGCTGAGGTCCAAACTGTGCCTAAGGCCCAGGCTGCATTTGATAAATAGGTTGGGCTTGAAATCCAACTTGAGTTTGGAGACCAGGTTGAGCTTGGAGTCTAGCCTGAGTCTGGAAACTAGGTGGGGCTTGAGAACCAACTAGCGTTTGAATGCCCGGTTGACTAAGAGGTGGATTAATTTGACCGGACTGATGTCCTTGTTGAAACTGGGGTTGACCCAACTGGCCAGAAGGTTGGCCTTGTTGATACTGAGGTTGACCTATTTGTCCAGAAGGTTGAGCTTGCTGGGTAATAGGTTGACCTTGCTGAAACTGAGGCTAGCCCATTTGACCAGAGGGTTGACCTGGCTGGACAGCAGGTTGGCCTTGCTGGAACTGGGGCTGCCCTACTTGACCACAGGGTTGACCTTGTTAGGAAACAGTTTGGCTTGGCTAGAATTGAGGCTGACTTGGTTGACCAGAGGGTTACCATAAATAAACAAAAGACATACTTGTGGAGGCCAAAGGTTGTCCCTGAAAGGGTTTTCCTAGTAGATTTGAAGGTTTCCCTTGAAAATCAGAAGGCTTCCCTTGTAAAGGTTGGCCTTGCGGGCCATGATAAGTGGTGTGATTCCAGGAAACTGACAACGGAACATAAACTTCAACTATGGGCTTTGGAGGGAGGGACCCAGTGTGATAAATATGAGCCCCTCAAGGATCATAATAGTGCAACGGGTTATGCGGATAGGAAGGTGGTTGGGAGCCTAGAGGGTTATGATTCAGGTTTTGAAGAGAAAACATGTATTGCTCATATGACCATCCTATCGAAATGGAACTAGAAGAAAGTGGTATATTACCTGTAGGGTGAATGACTCCGGATGCCAAGGATGAAGGACCACCGCTAGCAGGTCCAAAAGAGGGCCCAGTAACAGTAGTTACCACTTCAGACGGAATAACTGCACTAATGGCAGGAGATGTAGAAGCCACACAAACAATGCGCATTGATGGAACAGATGTGACTGATGTGACCTGAGTCTGAGGTGCAGAAGTCAAAGCCATGAAAGGCTCTGAAGTCGGGGTTGCAGTACGAGACCACATAGAGCTCCGATTTGGAGATGTGGAAACAATGATATTAGTCAAGGTACAGTAGTGCAATGGTAATGACACACCAAGAATAGTGTGAAAAGGGAAACCTTCCAATGGAAAAGGAAGTTCTCCGCTTGATGCAAGGTTCTCTCCACTACTAACTGGACTCGTCTCATCCATGTCGAAAGAAGACATTGAAATCGAAACACCAGGAGGAGTAGAGGGGAGGTCCTCATCTAAATACTCGCTAAGAGGAGTCCAATTGATATCAAAAGGTTCCTCTCTGGGAGCTCAAGAATCAAGAGGCTAAACACTTGGAACAATAGGAAGGGTACCACCAATAGTTAATACCTCAGAAGAGACAGGAAATGCATGGTCTTTGTCACTTGGTAAAGAGGATAGAATCAGTGAGTCCGCCAGGATGGCTTAGCTCAAAAGGTCTAGGAGAAAAGATATAATCAATAAGGTTGCAAAAAATCTGTCAAGATGCGATCACAATGTGGCCAATATTAATAGGTAAAATGTTATCGTGGCAAAAAAAATTTATGACGTTGGAACGAAACGTTGCCTTTTCATGTTTAAAGAGTTGAGAAAAAGGCTAAAGGTTACTCTAGTTGCCTTCAAAGTTTAATGAGCCTGAAAGGACAAGTGCTTAGATGATCCTTTTACTTTTAAAGGGTCTAAAAGGAATGAAAGTTACTGCTTTGGAATTTTAGGCAAGAGGTTTACCAGACAAATCGTAAAACTGCATATACACCTTGATAATAAAATGAAAGAGAAATGACCAAGGACTTTCCGTATAGCAGTCAATCTTCCCGAATGTTGTGTTCGGTGCATTACGACTCGTAAGGCAGTAGACTCAGCTTCCTATGGATAATAGGATGATAACCTAGTGGGGTCTCCCAATATATACATGACGGTACGAGGAGCACAAATCTGTACTAGCATCTATTGCACCACAAAAGGAGGAATCACCCAACCTTAGTGAGAACAATAGGAACTAGGTTTAACGACGCTGGAACACGTCTCTAGCCTAGACCTCTAGATATGTGAGCATTAGGTTCCAATGTGTTTTTAAGTTCATTAAATAGATTTTAATAGTTAATCTTGAATTAAGTCTCGATTTCAAGACCTTACCGAATGTATCTTTAACACTCCTAGGATGCAACTAGATGAGCAAAAAACCATTTCTTTCGATGAACGACTAAGGGTAAGGAGTTCATTTCCAAGCGAACGAAAACAATAACAAGAAAATACAAGAACAACAGTGCAAGTAAGTAATCCAATCAATAGGAAATAAAATGCATCGATCTCCACTTATCTTTCAACTACTATGATGAAAAATGAAAGATTTGAATGTCGCTTTTCAATTCCTAATCATAAACAATCTACTAATGCAAACAAGTTTCATTTTCATATACTATATGAGTACAATTGTTTTTCATTTTTGGAATAAATAATGAACAAGCTAATGCACAGCCTGACCGATCAAAAAGCAAATGTAATCTATTCTTCAAGAACAAATGGAAATCAAATCAACACAACAAGCTAGTTTGATGACCAATCACTACAGATCAACCAGGAATATGGGCGAGTAGAAAGAGAATAGCTTCAAACAAAACAATAATATTGTTGTGGATGTAGTTCAAAAACTTGAAAGGATAAGCAACCCAAAACCAATGAATTCTTGACGGAACTCTAAAAGACCTAGGTCATAGAGTAAAAAAAAAAACAAATTTCATACAAATGCAACCAAGAAGGACATGCCTCAATAAACACAATAAAAACAAGTCTAACAAGGTGAAAGAAATAGTAAAGTGCAAACTACACTGGTCTATTCAGGAGGTAGGGATGTAAAAGTTAACCCTACAGGAATCGTCACAGGCTCAATACTAACAACATGAGATGATCGCTAATCATTGCAAACACAACATGGGCAACCAAGCAACGTCGTCGCAAGGGTACACCTGTTCTCAGTGATGGTCTGATTTTAGGAATCGTTGCAGCTATATGACAGGATATTCGTGACGTACACTGAGGGTAACGAGAGCAGGAGTGATTCGTCACAGTTGTTAGGAAGTAAACATCGACGATCTCAACAAAGAGGGAAAATAAGGCAAACACAGCTGAAAGACACCAGGCTTATCACTCAGATAGTGAGGTGGACTACCAGAGCTACTCAAGTGATCCAAATCACTGATGGTTCAGTCCCAAAACAAAGAGATACTATGTAGTCCAATTGAAAACAACAAATGTAAAATCAAGGGACACCACACAAATCAGTCCCCAGTGGAGTCGCCAACTTGTGATGCACGTAAGTTCCCTCTACGGACAGAGACAACCCCTCTAGCCCTAGAGTGGGTCTAGTCACAGCAAGAAAAAGACAATAGGTAATTCCTTAAATAGTTATTGTTAAAGAGGCCTACATTATACCAGTGTTTGATGAAGTCTTCGTCACGTCGCTTCAGCTATCACTTTCTTCTCATTAATTAATGATGCACTTGAAACAACATATGAAAATGACAAAACACATGATAGAGCACAATAATGAACTATTCACTTATAGAGTCAAGGAACCATAAGCTATCAACATACATTTAATACATGATATAGGAAATAACCATTGATTGTATTAAATATAAACAACAATAAAGCTTATGACCACGCCTTGATGTCATAATCTTCCTTGAAGGGTCCGATCAGTATGTCTCCATAAGCATTCGCTCTCAAAGGTCTCCCAAAAAGACTAATGACTCTCTCTCACTGTTATAGACATTTTTGTGCCTTACAGCTCTAAGCATGAAATTTCCATAAACCAAAGGATCCTAAGTCCCTAAGAGTGTTGTTCCGACCCCTAAAGGAACAAGGTCAAGAAATTACAGCTTCTCCCAGAAATTCTCCACCAGAAACTGCTCAGAATTAGTCAAATCAGGATCATTTTAGCTGCTCCACTTGCTAGCTGCGTTGCATAGCACCCAAGTACACTAGCTAGGTGCGTTGCAATGCACCTAAATGCACTACCAAGGTGCGTTGAGTGGGAAATGACAAATGGCAGTGCCATTCCACGAGGTGGAAAGACAATGGAAGCTTCCAAAATCTTTTCCAATGACACTTGCCTCACTGAGTTCAACCAAGGATGAGTAAGAGGCTCTCAGTCTCCAAGTGGAAGCAAGAACTGACAGAGAGAAGCCACTAGTCAAATCATAAGCTGACTCATGTTCCTTGCATACATCTATATATGGATCCCTCATCCCAGAGATCCAGAGGCTGGAATTTTGTACATTGCAGAGAATTGTTGTTGGTTTTGAGATAGATATCAGAGTATTGGGTGATTTATGCTTTGTTGGAGGTGAAGAGGGGATTCTTTGCTGGGAGGTTGATGCTGGATCAGGAATCATCGGTTGTAACTCCTCCTGGATCTTCTTGTTATATCAATAAAACTATTTGAGTTTCTCCTACATGCTTGTGTATCATTGATGTTTGTTACATTTGTATGTTTAGCTTAAATCTGATCCTAAGCTATTTATGAATATAAATCCATGTCTTTGTGTAGTTTCCTTCTTTTGTGATCTTGCAGGTACTTGGTGAAGCTGGGCAAGTAAGGGAACAGGTAGCTAGAAGCTGTCAAAGAGGAGAGAGATTGGATCAAAGGACTAGCGCAAGACACAGGTTGGTTCATCCTATTCCTCTTCGTTTATAGTTCATAAAGAAGAATACAAAAGTAGTTTTCTCTGTTTGTTTCTAAGGTCACTGTCACACCTTAGTGGGATAGGGTCATTCTGAATAGACACTTTTCCCGTTAACAAAATGGCGACTCCGCTGGGGATCGTGTCTAATTAGTTTGTTTGTGTTTCTCTTGTTGTTTGTTTCATAAACTTAGAAGTAGCAATTGAACTGCATTTGCCATTAACAAATGCAAAGTAGACATCTGCTACTTCAATCCATTCATTGGATCTGTTTATGATTTGAACAGCTGATTCACAAATGATTTGATTGCCCTTTGTGATAGCTCTTACACCTCCTTTAAATCTACCCTCTAATTGTGCATTACTGATTGCTTTTACTCGGCCAAAAACCATAGATTAAACTGCAAACCGTGACCCAGAACCCGGATAGAATTCTTGTTTCTGCCCCAGCGCAGGCTCTGTGAAGAGGTTCTGCATTTCAACGCAGTTCCCGAGAGGGCTACCTGCGCTGCAATCCAGTTTCTTTGTGTAACAGGTGCGCTGATCAGCCTAGCCTTGTGCAGCTGAGGTTCTTTGCTTCATTTTTTCAGTTTTGTCTCTGATTTTTGCAGCCTGTGATCAGTATATGTGTCTGTTTAAAAACCCCTTTTCTTTGCCGTAATTCTGCCTCCTTTGTACAAAAAGACTGTAGATGTTTTTGTGTGTTTGTTACATCACTTACAGTTTTCCATTGCAAAAGTAGAATAGTCATACTGTCGTCCTTTGATTTAGATCTGTCGTAACTGTCGATTTTGATCTTAGGAGAAAGTTTATTTGCTGTTGACAGTCGATTATGCTTTTACTTTTGCCTTTGGTTTAAATTTGTGACTTTCTAGTGTCGAAACGAGTATTTATTTCAAAATCATAAAGTGTCGTAACCATCTTTGCCTTTTGATTTCGAAAAGAAGCTTGTTTGTGTTTGTCACTTGAAAGCAAATTCAGATTTGTACATCAACTTTCTTTTTAGGCATCAATATTAAGAAAGTGAAAAAAAAATACATGTACATGTGCATTTGCATATTGACAGTCTGTTTGGCTTGATTTAGGAAAGTGCATTTACAGTGTGATGTTTGCTCTTTGTGAAAAGATTGTGTCTTTCTTTTCCTCTTGTAGCTAGGATTTTCATTGCTGAAAAGAGATAAAAGTTTGCTTATAATCTTTAGATTTCATTTTAGGAATTACATCTACATCTCGTGGTGAACCCAAAAGGCAAACTTCATAAGAAAGATCAACTTAAAATAAATTGAATGAATCTAACAACGCTTTGGAACTTAACGCACAACATTTAGAGGTCTAGGCTAGAGACGTATTCCGGCGTCGTAAAGCCTGGTAACTGTTGTCCTCACTGATGGTTGGGTGATTCCTCCACTTTGAGACGATAAGTGCCAGTACGAACTTGTGCTCCCACGTACCGTCGAGTATATATTGGGAGACCCCTATAGGCTTAAATCCTTTTATCCATAGGATGCCGTGTCGGCCGCCCTACTGATCGCAATGCACCAAACACAGCATTCGGGAAGATTGACTACCGTACCATAAAAAGTATTCTGTAGTTTTGTGATTGGTTTGGTACTCCCTCTACCTAGACCTCCAGAGTAGTCCCTTTCATTCCTTTTTAGACTCCTTAACGGAAAAGGTCCATCTGAGCACTTGTCACTTCAGGCTCATTAAAAATCGAAGGAGACTAGAGTCATCTTTTGTTTTTTCTCGACTCTTAAAAACTGAAAAAACAAGTTGTGTCAAAGCGTCTTAAAATTTATTTTAAACGGAATATTCATTACCCTTTTCCTACGTTGATCTTAGGTTGAGAAAATGGAGTCTACCAACCAAGGAATTCCCCTTGGTGGAAATCCTAGTCCCTTCTCCTCTTGGGGAGATGTTGGTGCACCCCATATGGCCACATTGTCGCTTCCAGGACCGACAATTGGCTTGCCGGTATGGCTCTTCTCAACCAATGTCGTTCAGAGCACCACTATTCCTGAACAATCAAATCAGCAATTAGACGAGTCCAGAGTTGCCCACCAACCTTCTACTTCCTCTAATTCTTCCTCTCCTCCTTCATCTTCGCTTGATGGGGCTGGCAAAGCCAAAAGTCAAGTTCCTAAGGAGAAGAAGGAAAAGAAGAAGAAAGAGAAGAAGAAGAAGGAGCCAAAGGCGAATGGGGGAAAATGAATGTCGTCTAACGAAAATCCACACACTGCACCGACCAGGCCTAAATCGCCATGTGTCATTTGCAAAGGAGACCACTTTCACAGAGATTGTCCTTGCATCCCTCGGATACTAAGGGACTGGTCTCCTCGTTTGCACAATCCGGTGTCATCAACCTCTGATGATCATGTTGAAAGCACACCATCAACTAGCGAAAGTGAAACCCCAGGACAAAAAGGGAAAGCTAGATTTCCTTGTAAACTGTGCGAAGGCAGTCATGCCATCCACCGTTGTCCCTTCTTAAACGAAGCTAAAAGAGTTTTGGATGATCGTCCGGTTTCACCGTTACGACTTCCTCCTGGATATAAAAAACTCTTGCCGAGTCCTTCACTAGTTGAGAATCCAGCTGACCCGCTCAGGTGGTCAGCTAAAGTGCCTATCATTGAAGATAAACCATCTGAATCCATACCAGACGAAAGTCAAAAGGTCGAGGTGGCAGTTGACCCGATCTTGCCTTCAGAGGTTTTATCTTCGGATGATACAATCACTGAAGAGAACAAGGTTGACACCGTCCAGATTCTCTTCATCAACACAGACTCTGACGAACATGGGGGCAATCTACCCATTCCTTTACCGTAGGAAGGAAGTTCGTCAGAGTCATACCCAGCCGTCTACTCGGTCCCACCTCCAAGCAACCTAGTTGTCTCCTTCGACTAGAATCAACTACGCAGACACCGTTTACCAGCAAGCATACCATTGCGAATTATCGTTCAAATATATAGAATGGTTATGGCTGGTACCATCATAGATGAGGGGGCTTTTGTGAGTATCATTTCCTCTATTTCTTGGAAAGCGCTTGGTTCGCCATCTCTTTTTCCTGAGATGAGAAATCTGACAGGCTTTGATAAAGGAACCAGTCGACCTTTAGGGATCCTTCCCGATGTGCCCATAACATTGAGAAGGAAGACAGTTCGCATGAACGTAATGGTAGTTCAAGGACCCTTGGATTATAATATACTCCTTGGAAAAGACTATATTTATTGCATGGGAGCCATCGTCTCCTCACTCTTTAGAGTAATGTGTTTTCCGCACGAAGGAAGAGTGGTCAAGCTCGTGGACCAGCTTTCATTTCCCGGATCACGCATAGCAAATAGTCATATACCATCCCTAAATGGTCTCTTCACGCAAGAAATGTCTCAATCCCTAGTCCGTCCTCCCGATGAGCCCGAGTAATTTGAAGGGATATGACTGAAACCCAGGGGGCATGCGTCCTGGTCTGCTTCGGTAGGAAAACTCGAGTATAGGGTAGGTTTCCGCGGGAGAATATGTCTAGCCTGTACCCCGTCCATCGGTGGAAGAGGGGTTATTCTAGAATAAGATTCTCTTGTCAAAGTTATGTGAGTTGGCGGACGTCATCGCTCACCTTTGTTTATCTGAGTAGACATCGCCGAAAATGTGTTTTGTTTGCACCGCAAATAGAACAATCTTTGGGTAACCTATAAGAGGTAGGCCTTTCCTGATAGAACAAATTTTTTGTCTGCAAATTTAGGGGTAACCTTGAAACCATATTTTATACCTGGGGGCATGCAAACCTTTTGGAGTGCAAGTGAGGGGTGGCTATTTATTTTTTTAAATTTTTAGGACCTCTAACCCTTTAAACCCATAGGATTAGTCATCACCTAACTCGCATAAAGAAAGGATATGGGGCAAAAATCTAAAAATTGCCATTTTTATATGAGACTTTCTTATCATATGACTGGATTAATCGAGCAGTTTTAGCACATAGTTCAATCTCGTTAAAAAATAAAAATAATACATGAGCAAATGTTTCCACCCGCGTTTAAGCTCGTTAAAAAATGAACTATTCCCCGGTAAATAACCACCGTGAATGTAGCATTTCAGCCATTAAAGCCTTGGTCGTGTTTGCACCGTCACCTCCACTTTTCCATTGGCCGATCATTCACCTCCATTTGATTGTTTACCCATTTTGAGGAACAACTATGAAGAGTTATTTCACTAGCCATCCTTGTGACACTGCCATGATTGGAAAATTCCAAACCTTACCTGGAATCAGCTGCTACCCATTTCACTCGTTCCTTAAAAGACGAGTCTTCTTTAAGCTCTTTTCAACTGACTCGTAAAATATGAAAAGATTGCCGAGTTTTGGCCTTCCAGATCGTTAAAGCAACCGGAAGTGCTATCCTTCCTCTAGATTTTAATCTTTTTGGACCTGAGGGATTATTGCACAAAAAGATCGAGCGCTTGTTTTGTTCGGCTCGTTAAAACTATCGAAAATTCATCCTTTCTGTATTGTTTTATACTTTTTCGGACTTAAGGGATTAGATGACGAAAAAGGAATTTTGTAGTTAACTTTACGTACCTTTTCAGACTCTCTAAAAATGAAAAGAACCGAGTTATCTTTGTCGTTAGACTCGTTAAAAAGATTAATAGCAACAAACTTGTCTTTAGACGAGAACGAGTTTCACTATCGCTAGGCTCGTTAAAACATAGCGATGGGTTTGCCCGAAGGACAAATTATAGAACAAGCATATGTTATCCTCCTCAAGCTTGACAAAAATAAAGAGGTACTGGTCAGCAATGACTGGGGAAAAATTGGGAGGAAAACTCAAAGAATCTTTATTGGTAGCAAGTCGCTCTTGAACATGACACTTCCACTCCGTGTCTGAGTCGGGTTGGGTTGTTTCATTCACCGGTCACATCACCATGGTCACGCCATACCATCCACATTTGGGGTAAATCAATCCATCACATAAGTGTCGCCGACATGTTCAAGAGAAGTCATCCAGAGAAGTCAGCTGTGTCCCATCCACTACCATACATTATACTTCATTCTTTCATGACCGCCATCCTGAACCATATATCATCAGATCGCTTTCACCTCCATCAAATCATTTGCTCCGTTCCGTGTCATTGATGTGGGATTCATTAAGGCCCTCCTTTGACGGATCACTTCTTGTCGACATTAGCTCATTATCCAAGAAGTTGATCTAGGAACACCCCCTTCAGTACTTTGAAGCTTGCATGCCTCAATGGCAAGTTTCTCACTTCTGACGACAGGTATACATCAATGACCTTCGACCAAAATATTTTGCGTGGTGTTCAACGCTGTTGGATGCCTATAGTAATAGGTTTCATTTTTCATGATTGATTATTAAATTTCCAAATATGCTCTGCATTGTTAGCACAAAGATCCCATATTTCCAGGTAATCAGAGGTGTGTGAAATTACTTCAGATATTGAGGACCTTATTTCATTTTGTGGATGATTCAACAGTCTAAACTGGATCATGCCATGTTTCAATTTTGAGTTGTAGAATAGAGAAAGATGTCTGTCCAAACAGCTTAATCTTGGCAGACAAGTAGTTCAGGTAGAGAAACAAAGGTTCCCAAAAGTCTAATCTGGGACCTTGGAGGAGATAAGGGTAGAAGCAGATAGAATAAAAAAGGAAAAAGCCAAAGAAAAGAAAAGGCAATTGAGGGTTGCAAGTCTAAGTGCCCCTCCATGAAGAAACAAAAAATGTTAGGTGAAATAGTTGGGTAGGCAGTTGTGGTTGCAGAAAGGATATGTTCACCATTACACAGTTGTCACAAGATGTTTTGCCAAGGCAATAGATATATCAGCAAACAAGGTGGTGAATTCCATGGACTCACAGCAAAGAGCATCACTAACTTCTCTTTTCCCCCTCTACTCCATCACTAACACCCCCTTTCTAAACCCCCCACCTTCACTTATACTAACTCCTAATTCTACTATTTAGCTCCCCTATTTTACCCCTACCCCTAATAATACTAACACTAAGGTGTATAAAGCCCCAAATCTTATGTATATTCCCTCCCCTAGGCATAATAGCCGAACATTCTTCAAAAAGGGACCATAATGGCATCTGGCCACTTTGGTGAACCTATTCCACCCCTTTCCCTTTTGCTGCAAGTCAATTTACCCTCAAATCACCTCTGCATTGGTAAAACCCCTCTCCAAACCCCTTTGGCCTATAAAATCCTTTGCAAACCTTACAAAAATCAAAATCCGCCTTCGGCACACTCCCAAATGCGAGCGCAGGTGATTTGAATAAAAACATTTGAAAAAACCATACAAAACCCATAAACTTTAATATTTTCCGCCCATATTATCGAACGTGCACCTTCCTCCTCCGTCAGCCGTCGGATCAAGCCCATCAGATCCGACGGTCCTCATCAATATCGGAGCACATCCGATGGCCGCACGTTATGTCCCGAGAAGATGACGTTGCGCCTTGTCATGCCTCCGCCACGCGTCAAGCGCTCACCCATCTCGGAGCTCCGTCTGACACCCTCTGCGCCGTACTCAAACCGCCCCGAGAAACCGCGGCAGTTAAGGCTATAACCGTGACCGCTACGGTTTGACCACCACCGGTTCGCCGCTGACCCAGCGCCACGTCTTTCTCCGCTCGTACCCGCCTTTCTTATTGGTCCACCTCACTGCTGTCTGGGCTGCCACCTCACCGCCCCTTTGACCATTCACCCACTGCCACGTCCTCTCCGATGACGTCAGCTGACGTCACGTCACCATGACCCACCAATGACGTCATGCTGACGTCATCCTATAAAAGCGCCAAATGGGTAAAAAATCACATATTAACCAAATTCCGCGGGTTTTTTACCATTTTACTGTTGTGTCTGCTGAATTCTCTGCTTAACCGTTGCTGCCCGAATTTTCGCCAACCTGTGAATTCGACCAAGGCGACCGCTCCAGTACCTGCGCCACACCTTACCACGACCTCTGCACGTCGAATTACAGGTATTTACCCTGCTCTGCCCTCCATACGACCTGCATTCTTCTCTAAACTACTCACAGGCACAATAGGACCGTAAAACAAACTTTTTCACCACTGGAACCAAGTTATACCTCCACCATTGTCCCTGTGAAGTCCAAAACCTTCCCTGCAGAGTGCTAACAAACCGCAATTCAGCTGAAAACCCCTCGTCCTGCGTGTTCTCGGCCAATGCCCCTCTGAATACCTCTGAATTACTACCAGGAGCCAAATTGAACACCAAAAGAGTCTCTGTAACCAATTACCAGCAGTATTTCAATTTCTAGCTGGTAAGTTCCCTCCTGACAGTTCAGAAAATCAAGTTTTACCACAGAGGGCAATCTGCAGTCTGTCTTTGCCACTCAATTGTCCAATTGCAACTGTTTATCCCTTCACAAGCTATGGAGCCCCCCATTGCTCTTAATATCAAGCCTATCAATGCTCCCCATCAAGAATTGGCATGGAAGCCCCTGGGAGACATGGACTACCAGATGTTAGACTGGTTTCCTATGGGAACTAAGTATAATATCCTAATGTTAAATGAGTTGAGAGCCCAGCATATGAGTGGAGCAGATATTCTGGGAATTTGGGAATCAAATTTGCCCATATATAACCTCCCCCAAGTTAATCCCATGCCAGAGCTTATCTACAGTTGCCAAGAGTGCTATGACCCCAGCCAAAGGGCAGTCATTAGCCCCACAGGCCTAGTTTTGTTCCAGATTACTCCAGAGAGTATTAATCAGATGCTGCATTTCCACACAGCCAAGAAATTAACCCCTCTTTCCATGCAAGATTTGATAAAGAGAGGAAATAACCTATCCAATGACCAGATTGTGAAGATTAACCAACTGTTTGTCACACCTAGCTCTGAAGCAGTCAGAACCCCTCCCATTGGGTACCAATACCTGAATGAGTTGGGCAGGATGATGGTGGACTTAATTGGATATGTCCTGGGATTCAGAGGACTGGAAGATGTAGAGGACAGCATATTGGCAATGTTGTCCATATTTGCCCCGGGTAAGCCTCCAGCTATCCACTATGATTATGCAACCTATATAGCTGAGAAGATTCATGACCAGTTCATGAACTTGAAGAGGGAGAGGCTGTTCAGATACACCTCCTACATATACCATCTGTTCTTGTTCAACCAGCCAGCTACCTTCTCTGTCCCTTTGAGGCCACTCAACGCCCAAGGAACCCCAAGATCAGTTGTTTTTTGGACCCCTGTGTTCCATTGTACTTCAGTATCTCCTTATACATACTGTGAATTTATTGACTTATTTGTACATCCAGCCCTAACAGTGCTGCAAGGTGCCCCTCCTCCCAGGCTGACCGATGAAATGAAGAGAATTCTTCATCTGAACAAGCTTTACAACATTGGCAACTGGTACTTCTACCAGAATCACACAGTCATTAGGGTGTATGGATGTGAATTAAATCCATTTAGGCTGCCAAGGTACGTTCCCATGAGACTGTTTGCCTTAGAATACTTCAGGCAATTTGGGAACTCAGATTACCTACACTTTCAGAGTAAAAACAAGAAATCACAGTTGAAAGTGAGAAATCAGCTAGGTCCCTTCTTATACAACAGGAAGGAGGAAGGCTGGAAAGAGGCAGACAGGATCCTGGAAGGACTCCAATTGAAAACCAGTTTTGAATGGATTCCATATGACCCTAACCACTCTATTTCTCTCAGGAGGATCAGGTATAAGTTAGGCAACTATGCACATGCAAGACTACCTGAAATTGAGAAATATGCAAATGCACCAGACTGGGAAGAGGGCACATTAATAGAGCAAATGACTAGTGAAGAAATACTTGAGCAACAAGCTAGAAATATCCAAAAAGAAGCTGACTTGGAAACTTGTGGACAGGTGCCTATTTCCTACAGGAGGCAAATTGGGGCAGCCACCACAACACCAGCAACACAACAGCAAACTGCCAAGCAGACAACCCAATCAGCAAGCAAGGACAAAGGCAAACAGGTGGAACAACCACCTACATTAACAGAAGAACAGGTTGACACCTTGCTACAGCAGCAAGAAGAAATGGAAGAACGGGAGTTGGGGCAGCAACAAGATGAACCACAAACTAGTGGGCAGCAGCCATTACAGCAAGGTAAAGAGACAGATTTGCCTGGTTCTACAGAACAGCAGCCCCAAACAGAGTTGCCTCCAAGAACAGACATAAATGTGGACAGCTCAGTCCTCCAAACACCTCAAAAGGAGGACTTAACCAGAAAGAGAGAGAGAGAGACTCCCCAGACTTCATCCTTTATCAGAGGAGAAAAGAGGCAAAGGTTGAATGACTCCCAAGAGGAGGACATGGCAGTAAGGCAGGCCATGGGCATGGGCCCACCCAGTGGAGAACTCTCGGCCAGCTCATCTCAAAGAGGACCAGATATGACAATGGGAGGAGAGGTCAGCTCTTCTGGCCAGCATAGAGAGGGGCACTCAAGTATAAAGCAGCAGTTCATAGAAATCAAGAGAAGGAGTGATCCCATAAAAGTGCAACTCTATGATCACTTGTTAAAACTAGCTCCCAGCAACCAGCAGAGACTAATGTCTGCTTTTGATGTAAGTGAGGGAAAAATGATAATGAGCCATTTCATGCCCACAACTTTACATCCCCAGTCCACCTCAGACTATTTAAGAACCAATATGGAGGTTCTGGCTAAAGATATTCACCCCATGGATAAGATAGAGTTACACAAACAAACGGGTGAAATGGTGTATGCCTCCCTGGCAGATGAGACACTGGAAAATTATAAGTTAAAGAGCAGCCTAGACAATACATCATCCCAGCTAGAATTGGAACGAGCATCCTCACAAGCCAAGGACAACAGGATCAAATCCTTGGAGGAAGTAATCATAGAGATAGGACATGATCCCAAGGATGTCAAAGGCATCCAAGAACTGCTGAAAATAAGGGATGCTGACATGGCAGCCCTAAGAAAGAAAATCAAGCTCCCGGCCACCATCCATCCACAAACAGATGAAGTTGCCCAGCAAAGGCAAGAAAAAGATACCACAGACTTGCTGGTATCCTTATACAAGGAGCTGGTTAGGACTCAAGACCAGCTAGGACAAACTGAGGCTGCAAAGGCAGCACTACAGGAAGCACTGAAGCAAAGAGAAGAGGGCCAACCCTCCCAGCCTCCTCCTGTGATAATAAATCTTGAGGAAGCACCTCCGATCATCACTCCTCCCCCTCAGCAAACAGGAGCTACAGCATCATCCACAGCCCCCACAACAACATCAGAGCAAGCTGCTAGCCTAGATATGCAGAAGCTACAAGCAGAGATCCGAGCTATGGAGGCTCAAATGAAAGAGCTGGATGGGCTCAAACAGAACTTGGCTAATGTTCATGAGAGATTTGATAAAAGCAAACAAAATGAGGCAGCCAAGGAAAGAGAGGTGAAAACCCTTAAGAGAAGGATTGCTGAGCTGGAAAAGGAGCTTGCACTGGAAAGGGTGACAGCTGACATGAAAGCAGTGTTGTGGAGCAACATTGGGAGATCCATTGCCAAACAGTGGCAATACATTGAAACCATGGATGAACAAATGGTGCTCATCACCAAAGCTAACAAAGAGATACAAAGAGCAAGGGCAAGCCTTGGGCACATGCCAGAAGCAGCTACCAGGATGATCAATATCCTGAATTACAAGACCAGCACTCAATTGGCCACCATGGGAATCAACAACAGAACAGAAACAATTGCCATAGCCAAGAGAGTTGTTACTCTGAGAAACTTGATTGGAACCCTGGAGAGGAGAACACAGGACATGCAGACAGAAATTAACAGGTTCCTGGAAAAGTTTGTAACACTACAGAACAGAGGCCTCCCCAACATTTTGAGCAGCGTGGGAAGACTGCTCACCCTGGACAACTATAACAAGAGAATTGATGCACATGCAGTAGCAGAGATTGCAAAACCTCCCAGCACTTCAAAGGACACAGGGCCAGCCACAGGGCAAATGATGTATGACAGGGTAGAGAACCTGTTTTTTATTATGAATGAGATAGAGCATCTGTTTGACACACCACCCAACTTCTTCAAATTCACTGAGGCAGATGAGACTCTAGGGGCAATTTTGGCACATCAACTGCCCACACAGGATGTCTGGAGGCATTTGACTCAGACAATTTTGACAGGACAGAACCAATAGCGCAGAAGGAAAGAAACAGGTACATACAGCGACAATTTTGAGAATCAATACCCACAGGAAAGGACAAGAGGCTGAGCCAACTCAGCCAGACCAATGACTCACCGCCGGCAGCAGTCAAAGTCATAATGGACAGGTCCGAGATACAGTGTACCAGCCTACAGTCGGGTTCTCCATGCATTAACTCCAAAATATTCAGACCGACTTAGCCATTCCTAGTAAGCTAAATATCTTCTGACAGAGCATTAAAATGCCTGCACTGTGTATTAAATGGGTAATAAATTTTTGACATAATATCTTAAAGAGTTGGTGAGAATGTAAAGACTGAGATAACGCAGAACTCAGATATTTTCTGTAGACCACCGCTAGTATATATACACCCTTCACAGATGCTGAAGGGGTTGCTGTAATTTCCTCTTGGAGAACTTCCATCTGTTGTAATATTTTCAGAGAATTAATACAAAGAAGGAATGGAACTTCCGGAAGCTTGGTGCACTTGATGTCTTGTGGTGAATGATGCCTGTTACAGGATTCCATGGGTGTTGCTTTAAAACTATAAGTATTTTCAAATCTTCTGTTATGTGTTTTTTAGAGTCTTTGTTCCTCTTTGGTTGTTTAAATATCTCACACTTGATAGTAAGGTGAAAGAATAGTTCCAGGATTTAATCAAGCATTACCCTGAACTCAAACCCGAACTGTCATTTATGTTTTCTTCAGAAACAGTAATAGAAATTGCAATTCTTAATTGCTGCAATTCAAAACTGTGTTTTTATTGTAACAGTCATTCTCAGGGATTCAACTTTTGCCCCTGTGACCTCTGTTTTATCCTCCAAATTCTGTCACTTGGAAATAGGTAAACTATAAGTGGAAATTCTTAAATGCTTTCACTTTGTGCTGCTTGTTTCCTGTCATTTAGCCAAATTATGTTTTAGTGAAGCACTCAAAAGGCCCTGTAAGTTCCATCCTTCATCTCACAGATTCAAACACATTTAGCCACAGACTCCATTGCCCAATGATATTCAACACATCTGAAAACTACATCACTGAAGTCCAAGGGAATTTCTTCAACCAAAACACAAAAATAACCTGCACCTAACACCTAGCCTAAAACACCATCACTGTAGATATAAAATCATAAAGAGAGAGCCCTCTCTGATCGCTGTTTGGCTAGAAACAGTGATTAAAAGATTGGTTAGTGGTTACCCCGGCCGTATTCCCTTGGGAGTCATAGGGAACAACCTGGGTGTTAACATAATTGGCGACTCCACTGGGGATTTAAGAATATTCAATCACTATCTATTTTCAAAGCTTTCATCAAGCCTGAAACTAGCCAAGACATCTTAGGACTGTTTCTCAGTCTTAAGGAAGAGCTAACTAGGGAAACTTATCCTAGCCTTGAAACATATATAGTCATTCCAGAGTTCTTACTTAGCCCTTGTAAATACGAAACTTCTGTATAAAGCTCTGAGAGAACACTTAGAAGCTGGCTCCTAAAAGAAACCCAAGGCACACTAGGGCACATCCTGACCCTGATCAGCCTGTCATTGTTAATAACCCAAACATCATCACAAAAAACATAAGGAAACAGCACAAGCAGGAGAGGCCTGCTGATTCAGTCATAAGTTTAGACCAACCTATCCTCATACCAACTCCTTGTAAAGTCCTTTTCCGTTCCACACCTAATTCGCCTAGTTCATCATCAACACCTCAAAGTCCTCCTCTCCCATCTTCACCTTCTGCACATAATCCTTCAATCAATTTCCCTCTTGTTACCCCTGTAATACCTGTGATACCAGCTGGTCCATTTGTCCCTATCAACCCTATAAATCCCATAAATATGGCTAACAGATATGCACCATTGCAGATTCCAGCCAATGCTCCGGCTCTACCCCAAGATTACCAAACTAGACTCTCATTTTTTGACTCCCAGGGACCTATGACAGCTACCCAGCATGCCAAGAAGATGCAAGATCACTTTGAGACCTTTGAAATAGATGATGACAGTGTGAGAATGAGAATTTTTGTCCAGAGCCTAACTGGAGATGTCAGAACTTGGTTTAGATCACTGAATGCAAATTCCATTGCAACCTCTGAAGCTCTGTATCAAGAATTTACCAACAGATGGGAGAAAAAGAGAGATCCACACCATATACTTGGGGAATACAACACCATTAGAAGAGGTCCCCAAGAAACAGTTTTAGAATATTGTGCTAGGTTCAATAACATATACAATGCTATTCCCCAGAACTTAAGGCCGCCTCCTGATTTGGCCCTTTACAATTTCCCTGATGGTTTTGATTCTGATATGGCATATCAGTTGAGAGAAAGAGACCCTCCAACCCTTGCTGAAGCCCAAAGAGTTGCAGTCACTGTAGAGGCCAACCTAATTGCCAAAAGAAACAGGGCAAAGCTGGAAAAGAAGGTTGGTTTCAAGGAAGAGCCCTCTGGCTTTGATCAGAAGTTGGATGCAATACTAAACAGCATGAAAAGACTAGGTGAGAGAGTGGAATCAGTAGAAAGAAAGTCATCCTGGGAAGCGCCACAAAACAATATTCCTAGAAACCCAAATTTTAGGAGAACACAAAACCCCAATACAGGAAAAACAGGTGCTGACCAAGATATCAGACCCCCTTTTCAAGAAAATTATGCAGAAACTTCCTCAGCTAATCAGCCCAATGAAGATCCTGAGATCAATTTAATAGGGCTGGATGGTAAAAGCCATGTTTTCCTAACACAGGAAGACCATGATGAGGATGAAAACAAAACATTCCAAACACAATCAGGAGAATCCTTTGACTTCAAGCAAGGATATGATACTGCTGTATATGAAGTTCATAAGCAGTACAAACTAAGAAGTCGGACTGTGAATGCAAATCAGCCAGAAAAGGTAAAGGATAAACAACAATCTAAAGAAGACTCAGTCATTGAACCTAATCACAAAACAAACTTACCTGCAAAGGAAGTAGTGGTTGAGGAGGTCACTGAACTACTGCCTACATCACAAGAGCCCACAGCAACTTCATCCTCTCACCCAAATCCGAACATTACCCCTCAAGACATGGGCATGAGGGGCAGGTTCCAAAATCAAGATGAAATCCAACCAGAAGAGTCACTAAACAAGGAAAAGACTGCTGTCCGTGACCTTAAAATTCAGGTGGATAAACCCTTTGACTTAGGAGTAGAGATTGGCAAGTTAAAGGTAGCAATTCCCCTCTCAGAGTTAGCAAAGCATGACATATACAAACAACAGATCAAAAAATCCCTTCAGCTCACCAACAACAAAGATGATGTAAATGTGCTAGATGACACTCCAGAATTACTGTTTGGTCCAGAGGTAGATGGAAAAACAGTAGTCACAGGGGTCTTACCTTTTTATGTCAGTTTGCATGTTCATGATAAAATACTGCACAATGCAATGTTTGACTCAGGTGCATCTCATAACCTCATGCCAAAAGCAGTCATGGAAAGATTAAATTTGGATATAACAAGACCATACAAAGACCTGTTTTCTTTTGATTCTAGTCAAGTCAAATGCTTGGGCCTGATTAAGGATTTGTGTGTGTCCTTAGTTCAATTTCCCAACAAAACCATTTTAATGGATGTTGTTGTTGCTGATATCCCACCCAAATATGGAATGCTCTTATCAAGATCATGGGGAGCCAAACTCCAAGGCTCCCTGCAATTAGACATGTCATATGCAACCATCTCTGTCTTTGGACAACCTAAAAGACTTTATAGGGAAACACTCATGAAATACATGGTTAGCAGTGAAGAAAAACCTCAAAACTTTCCAATATATGCTGTCCATTCAGACATAGACTCCTTCATTCTATTCAATGACAGCACAAGCTCCTTGAACGATGACATTAAGATTGAAATACCCATACAAGAACAAAACATCGGTCAAATAAGTGACTCCTGCCAACTTTCAATCAGTCCAACAGCTCCCATTCACCCTCCACCGATTGTAGAAATTTGTCAAACAAATGATGAAACTATTCTAGGAGACAAATGGAAAAGGAAACCTCAACTCATGCTCACATGGCCATCCCATGAAAAGAATTTAAGATCCCCTGACCAGCAAGATAGTCTGTGGGTCCTAGAGTTTGATGGCTCAGTCAACAAGTTAGGGGCAGGGGCTGGAGTGTGGATACATAACAAAGAGAAAGCCTGTGCACAAGGCAGGGCTTATAGATTGAACTTTAAATGCACTAACAACATGGCAGAGTATGAAGCTCTGCTACTAGGCCTCAAAATTGCAAAATCATTAAAAGCACATAGCCTCTCAATCATGGGGGACTCTGATCTAATAATTCAACAAGTAAAAGGGGATTTCGTCACCAATGACAAAAGATTAAGGTCCTATAGGTCTGCTGTAATTGAAATATTAGAAACTTTCTCCGAGTTTGTTCTCACAAAGATTCCAAGGGGCCACAATCTCCATGCTCACAGCTTGGCAACATTTGCCAGCACCTTCAAATTCCCATTGCAGCCCAACAATTGTTTCACAGCAGAAGTCAAATATAGGCCTTCTATCCCAAACAATGTCAAAGAGTGGCAAGTATTTGAGAATGATAGGCAAATAAACAACTTTCTAACCTTGCAACAAGAGTTTACAGGATTAAATATTGATCTTGAGACAGCAAGTCAATCTCAAATTACTAATGGAGCAAGTCAATCACAATTACAGTTTCAACAGTCTGCTCACCCAATGTCACCTAGGACAGCAAAACAACTACTCAGTCCAACCATTTTCAACAAAGAAAACATTCAACAAATTAAACAAATGGACTGTGAAGAGATGAGTAACATTGAAACTGAAATCATACAACTCAAAGATAACTTCCTCCCAGTGGGCCTTACCCCATTAGAAGATATTTTTGACTCAAATGATATCCCTAGGAAGCCAAAGATGCAGCCATTAGATGCTAGAGTGGAAGAATGCAATATTGGCACTATGGAAAAGCCTAAGATAGTTAAGCTATCTGCTGCTTTGCCCCCTGACCAAAAACCCAAATATGTTGACCTTTTTAAGGAGTTCCAAGATGTCTTTGCCTGGGGTTATGAAGACTTGAAGTCTTATGATACCTCTGTTATACAGCACACCATTCCCCTCAAGCCCAATAAAAAACCATTCAAACAGAAATTGAGAAGAATCAATCCTGTGCTCCTTCCTTCCATTGAAAAGGAGTTACAAAAAATGTTCAAAGCGGGTATCATAGCACCAATCAGATTCTCTGAATGGATTTCAAATTTAGTCCCTACAAGAAAGAAAACTGGTGAGATTAGACTCTGTGTAGACTTAAGGAATTTGAACCTAGTCTCACTCAAAGACAACTATCCCTTACCCAAAATGGACCATATTCTTCAAAGAGTAGTAGGAGCCTCAAGAATATCACTGTTGGATGGCTTCTCAGGTTTCAATCAAATCCTGGTACACCCTGATGATCAAGACAAGACTGCATTTACTACCCCATGGGGTACTTTCAAGTATGTGAAAATGCCCTTTGGATTGAAGAATGCAGGGGCAACATTTCAAAGAGCAATGGACATTGCTTTTGCAAAAGAAATTCATGACTTCTTGGTCATTTACTTAGATGATCTTACACCCTTCTCAAAATCTGACCAAGAACATTTGAAACATTTAAGACAGATTTTCATAACATGCAGAAAATATGGCATTTCTTTAAACCCCAAGAAGTCTTTATTTGGTTTAGAAGAAGGGAAACTTTTAGGACACATCATTTCAAAAGATGGCATAAGAATTGATCCAGATAGGATACAAGCGATCCTACAAATGCCCCACCCTAGGAATGTCAAAGAGTTGCAAGGATTCTTAGGAAAACTCAATTTTCTAAGAAGGTTCATCCCAAATTTAGCAGAATTGATCAGACTACTAAACAATATGCTAAAGAAAGATTCGAAGGTTAAGTGGACTGTGGAAGCAAAGCAAGCCTTTGAAAGCATAAAACTGGCTTTAACCCAAACCCCGGTACTAACTAACCCTCAGTTTGACAGAGACTTTATCATTTTCTCCTTTGCCTCCCAACATACTATTGCTGCTGTTTTATTGCAGAAAGATGATCAAGGGAATGAAAAGCCCATTGCTTTCTTCAGTAGAGCCCTTAGAGATGCTCCTTTGAAGTACCAAATAATGGAAAAACAAGCCTATGCATTAATCAAAGCTATAAAAGATTTTAGGATCTATATCCTTTACTCTCATGTTGTGGCTTATGTACCAAGTCCTATTGTTAAAGACATTCTCACCCAAGAAAACTTAGAAGGAAGGAGGGGAAAATGGATTGCAAACATACTTGAATTTGACATCGAAATCAAACCTACAAAGTTGATAAAAGGGCAAGGTTTGGCTAAGTTAATGACAGAAGCAAATTTCCAAGCCTTAGATATCAACCAACTGGACAGTGAAACAGAGCTGGCGACTCCAAAGATCAATGTAGCCTTTGAACAATCTCCATGGTACTCTGATATCTGTTATGTGTTACAAAACCTGTGTGCTCCCCCAGGACTGTCCAGAACTAAGTCTAGGTTCCTAAAAATGAAAACATCCAAATTCTGTGTGTTAGATGAGAATCTACTCTGGAAAAACCATGAAGGTATTTTGCTGCACTGTCTTCTTGAGAATGAAACTGATAAAATTATGCAAGAATTCCATGCTGGAGACTGTGGTGGACATCTGTACTGGAAATCCACTGTGGACAAGATATTAAGGGCTGGTTATTACTGGCCCACTATGTTCTCAGATATGAAGAAATTCACAACATCATGCCACAAGTGCCAACTGTTTGAAGGCAAAAGACAGCTGCTGCCACTTCCTTTGAGGCCCATTGCAACAGAGAGACCTTTTCAACAATGGGGCTTGGATTTCATTGGAGAAATTCACCCCTCATCTTCAGGACAACACAGATGGATTTTAACAGCAACAGACTACTTCACCAAGTGGATTGAAGCTGCCCCATGTAGACAAGCAAATGACTCAGTGATCATTCAATTCTTAGAGAACAATATACTGGCCAGATTTGGCTGCCCAGACAAGATAATAACAGACAATGCTGCTGCCTTCAGATCCAAGAAAATGGTAAACTTTTGCCATAAATTTCATATTACTTTGGGCCATTCTACAGCTTACTATCCTCAGGGAAATGGTCTTGCCGAATCATCAAACAAAAGCCTGATAAACATCATTAAGAAAGTGCTGGAGGAAAACAAAAAGAACTGGCATAAGAAACTAGTCAATGCTTTGTGGGCAGACAGATTAACCACCAAAAGATCAATTGGGACCAGCCCATATGAGTTAGTTTATGGATTAGAGGCCAGATTTCCCTCATCACTAGGGGTGCCAGTTATGAAACTTCTACAAGAAAGTCAAGCAGAGCCAAATGATATGCAAAGAAGGATCAACCAGATAATCTGTTTACAGCAGACCAGAGAACAAGTTTTCAGCAGAGTGCAAATACTACAAGAGAAACTGAAAAAGGCCTTTGACAGAAGAACCAAAGCAGAAGACTTCAATCTAGGAGACAAAGTTCTAAAGTGGGATGCAAGAAGAGAAGACAAAGGGAAACATGGGAAGTTTGATTCTTTATGGAAAGGACCATTTGCCATCCAAGCAGTACAAGGTAATAATACTTATTTCCTTAAAAGCTTGACTATGACTGAACTAGATGAAGGTCCTGTCAATGGCAGGATGCTGAAGCACTATTATGATGGTTCAATATGTTAAGGATCCAAAGGTTCATTGTATATATGCAATTGTACATATTCTCTTTTGATTTACATTGTATAAAGAAATTTTCCCAAGAGCTGCAACTAGCAGCAACAGGCAGATAATATCAGAGGTTCTCCAAAAAAGAAGCACACCATTTTGACAGGTTACATGCATAAGATCTCAAAGATCAAGATGGACATCCAAGGAACAAGGCAATCTGACCTGCTGTTCTTGGTCTTTCAAAAGAAAAACCATCCCCATGTGGAGCCACTGTTGGATGCCTATAGTAATAGGTTTCATTTTTCATGATTGATTATTAAATTTCCAAATATGCTCTGCATTGTTAGCACAAAGATCCCATATTTCCAGGTAATCAGAGGTGTGTGAAATTACTTCAGATATTGAGGACCTTATTTCATTTTGTGGATGATTCAACAGTCTAAACTGGATCATGCCATGTTTCAATTTTGAGTTGTAGAATAGAGAAAGATGTCTGTCCAAACAGCTTAATCTTGGCAGACAAGTAGTTCAGGTAGAGAAACAAAGGTTCCCAAAAGTCTAATCTGGGACCTTGGAGGAGATAAGGGTAGAAGCAGATAGAATAAAAAAGGAAAAAGCCAAAGAAAAGAAAAGGCAATTGAGGGTTGCAAGTCTAAGTGCCCCTCCATGAAGAAACAAAAAATGTTAGGTGAAATAGTTGGGTAGGCAGTTGTGGTTGCAGAAAGGATATGTTCACCATTACACAGTTGTCACAAGATGTTTTGCCAAGGCAATAGATATATCAGCAAACAAGGTGGTGAATTCCATGGACTCACAGCAAAGAGCATCACTAACTTCTCTTTTCCCCCTCTACTCCATCACTAACACCCCCTTTCTAAACCCCCCACCTTCACTTATACTAACTCCTAATTCTACTATTTAGCTCCCCTATTTTACCCCTACCCCTAATAATACTAACACTAAGGTGTATAAAGCCCCAAATCTTATGTATATTCCCTCCCCTAGGCATAATAGCCGAACATTCTTCAAAAAGGGACCATAATGGCATCTGGCCACTTTGGTGAACCTATTCCACCCCTTTCCCTTTTGCTGCAAGTCAATTTACCCTCAAATCACCTCTGCATTGGTAAAACCCCTCTCCAAACCCCTTTGGCCTATAAAATCCTTTGCAAACCTTACAAAAATCAAAATCCGCCTTCGGCACACTCCCAAATGCGAGCGCAGGTGATTTGAATAAAAACATTTGAAAAAACCATACAAAACCCATAAACTTTAATATTTTCCGCCCATATTATCGAACGTGCACCTTCCTCCTCCGTCAGCCGTCGGATCAAGCCCATCAGATCCGACGGTCCTCATCAATATCGGAGCACATCCGATGGCCGCACGTTATGTCCCGAGAAGATGACGTTGCGCCTTGTCATGCCTCCGCCACGCGTCAAGCGCTCACCCATCTCGGAGCTCCGTCTGACACCCTCTGCGCCGTACTCAAACCGCCCCGAGAAACCGCGGCAGTTAAGGCTATAACCGTGACCGCTACGGTTTGACCACCACCGGTTCGCCGCTGACCCAGCGCCACGTCTTTCTCCGCTCGTACCCGCCTTTCTTATTGGTCCACCTCACTGCTGTCTGGGCTGCCACCTCACCGCCCCTTTGACCATTCACCCACTGCCACGTCCTCTCCGATGACGTCAGCTGACGTCACATCACCGTGACCCACCAATGACGTCATGCTGACGTCATCCTATAAAAGCGCCAAATGGGTAAAAAATCGCATATTAACCAAATTCCGCGTGTTTTTTACCATTTTACTGTTGTGTCTGCTGAATTCTCTGCTTAACCGTTGCTGCCCGAATTTTCGCCAACCTGTGAATTCGACCAAGGCGACCGCTCCAGTACCTGCGCCACACCTTACCACGACCTCTGCACGTCGAATTACAGGTATTTACCCTGCCCTGCCCTCCATACGACCTGCATTCTTCTCTAAACTACTCACAGGCACAATAGGACCGTAAAACAAACTTTTTCACCGCTGGAACCAGGTTATACCTCCACCATTGTCCCTGTGAAGTCCAAAACTTCCCTGCAGAGTGCTAACAAACCGCAATTCAGCTGAAAACCCCTCGTCCTGCGTGTTCTCGGCCAATGCCCCTCTGAATACCTCTGAATTACTACCAGGAGCCAAATTGAACACCAAAAGAGTCTCTGTAACCAATTACCAGCAGTATTTCAATTTCTAGCTGGTAAGTTCCCTCCTGACAGTTCAGAAAATCAAGTTTTACCACAGAGGGCAATCTGCAGTCTGTCTTTGCCACTCAATTGTCCAATTGCAACTGTTTATCCCTTCACAAGCTATGGAGCCCCCCATTGCTCTTAATATCAAGCCTATCAATGCTCCCCATCAAGAATTGGCATGGAAGCCCCTGGGAGACATGGACTACCAGATGTTAGACTGGTTTCCTATGGGAACTAAGTATAATATCCTAATGTTAAATGAGTTGAGAGCCCAGCATATGAGTGGAGCAGATATTCTGGGAATTTGGGAATCAAATTTGCCCATATATAACCTCCCCCAAGTTAATCCCATGCCAGAGCTTATCTACAGTTGCCAAGAGTGCTATGACCCCAGCCAAAGGGCAGTCATTAGCCCCACAGGCCTAGTTTTGTTCCAGATTACTCCAGAGAGTATTAATCAGATGCTGCATTTCCACACAGCCAAGAAATTAACCCCTCTTTCCATGCAAGATTTGATAAAGAGAGGAAATAACCTATCCAATGACCAGATTGTGAAGATTAACCAACTGTTTGTCACACCTAGCTCTGAAGCAGTCAGAACCCCTCCCATTGGGTACCAATACCTGAATGAGTTGGGCAGGATGATGGTGGACTTAATTGGATATGTCCTGGGATTCAGAGGACTGGAAGATGTAGAGGACAGCATATTGGCAATGTTGTCCATATTTGCCCCGGGTAAGCCTCCAGCTATCCACTATGATTATGCAACCTATATAGCTGAGAAGATTCATGACCAGTTCATGAACTTGAAGAGGGAGAGGCTGTTCAGATACACCTCCTACATATACCATCTGTTCTTGTTCAACCAGCCAGCTACCTTCTCTGTCCCTTTGAGGCCACTCAACGCCCAAGGAACCCCAAGATCAGTTGTTTTTTGGACCCCTGTGTTCCATTGTACTTCAGTATCTCCTTATACATACTGTGAATTTATTGACTTATTTGTACATCCAGCCCTAACAGTGCTGCAAGGTGCCCCTCCTCCCAGGCTGACCGATGAAATGAAGAGAATTCTTCATCTGAACAAGCTTTACAACATTGGCAACTGGTACTTCTACCAGAATCACACAGTCATTAGGGTGTATGGATGTGAATTAAATCCATTTAGGCTGCCAAGGTACGTTCCCATGAGACTGTTTGCCTTAGAATACTTCAGGCAATTTGGGAACTCAGATTACCTACACTTTCAGAGTAAAAACAAGAAATCACAGTTGAAAGTGAGAAATCAGCTAGGTCCCTTCTTATACAACAGGAAGGAGGAAGGCTGGAAAGAGGCAGACAGGATCCTGGAAGGACTCCAATTGAAAACCAGTTTTGAATGGATTCCATATGACCCTAACCACTCTATTTCTCTCAGGAGGATCAGGTATAAGTTAGGCAACTATGCACATGCAAGACTACCTGAAATTGAGAAATATGCAAATGCACCAGACTGGGAAGAGGGCACATTAATAGAGCAAATGACTAGTGAAGAAATACTTGAGCAACAAGCTAGAAATATCCAAAAAGAAGCTGACTTGGAAACTTGTGGACAGGTGCCTATTTCCTACAGGAGGCAAATTGGGGCAGCCACCACAACACCAGCAACACAACAGCAAACTGCCAAGCAGACAACCCAATCAGCAAGCAAGGACAAAGGCAAACAGGTGGAACAACCACCTATATTAACAGAAGAACAGGTTGACACCTTGCTACAGCAGCAAGAAGAAATGGAAGAACGGGAGTTGGGGCAGCAACAAGATGAACCACAAACTAGTGGGCAGCAGCCATTACAGCAAGGTAAAGAGACAGATTTGCCTGGTTCTACAGAACAGCAGCCCCAAACAGAGTTGCCTCCAAGAACAGACATAAATGTGGACAGCTCAGTCCTCCAAACACCTCAAAAGGAGGACTTAACCAGAAAGAGAGAGAGAGAGACTCCCCAGACTTCATCCTTTATCAGAGGAGAGAAGAGACAAAGATTGAATGACTCCCAAGAGGAGGACATGGCAGTAAGGCAGGCCATGGGCATGGGCCCACCCAGTGGAGAACTCTCGGCCAGCTCATCTCAAAGAGGACCAGATATGACAATGGGAGGAGAGGTCAGCTCTTCTGGCCAGCATAGAGAGGGGCACTCAAGTATAAAGCAGCAGTTCATAGAAATCAAGAGAAGGAGTGATCCCATAAAAGTGCAACTCTATGATCACTTGTTAAAACTAGCTCCCAGCAACCAGCAGAGACTAATGTCTGCTTTTGATGTAAGTGAGGGAAAAATGATAATGAGCCATTTCATGCCCACAACTTTACATCCCCAGTCCACCTCAGACTATTTAAGAACCAATATGGAGGTTCTGGCTAAAGATATTCACCCCATGGATAAGATAGAGTTACACAAACAAACGGGTGAAATGGTGTATGCCTCCCTGGCAGATGAGACACTGGAAAATTATAAGTTAAAGAGCAGCCTAGACAATACATCATCCCAGCTAGAATTGGAACGAGCATCCTCACAAGCCAAGGACAACAGGATCAAATCCTTGGAGGAAGTAATCATAGAGATAGGACATGATCCCAAGGATGTCAAAGGCATCCAAGAACTGCTGAAAATAAGGGATGCTGACATGGCAGCCCTAAGAAAGAAAATCAAGCTCCCGGCCACCATCCATCCACAAACAGATGAAGTTGCCCAGCAAAGGCAAGAAAAAGATACCACAGACTTGCTGGTATCCTTATACAAGGAGCTGGTTAGGACTCAAGACCAGCTAGGACAAACTGAGGCTGCAAAGGCAGCACTACAGGAAGCACTGAAGCAAAGAGAAGAGGGCCAACCCTCCCAGCCTCCTCCTGTGATAATAAATCTTGAGGAAGCACCTCCGATCATCACTCCTCCCCCTCAGCAAACAGGAGCTACAGCATCATCCACAGCCCCCACAACAACATCAGAGCAAGCTGCTAGCCTAGATATGCAGAAGCTACAAGCAGAGATCCGAGCTATGGAGGCTCAAATGAAAGAGCTGGATGGGCTCAAACAGAACTTGGCTAATGTTCATGAGAGATTTGATAAAAGCAAACAAAATGAGGCAGCCAAGGAAAGAGAGGTGAAAACCCTTAAGAGAAGGATTGCTGAGCTGGAAAAGGAGCTTGCACTGGAAAGGGTGACAGCTGACATGAAAGCAGTGTTGTGGAGCAACATTGGGAGATCCATTGCCAAACAGTGGCAATACATTGAAACCATGGATGAACAAATGGTGCTCATCACCAAAGCTAACAAAGAGATACAAAGAGCAAGGGCAAGCCTTGGGCACATGCCAGAAGCAGCTACCAGGATGATCAATATCCTGAATTACAAGACCAGCACTCAATTGGCCACCATGGGAATCAACAACAGAACAGAAACAATTGCCATAGCCAAGAGAGTTGTTACTCTGAGAAACTTGATTGGAACCCTGGAGAGGAGAACACAGGACATGCAGACAGAAATTAACAGGTTCCTGGAAAAGTTTGTAACACTACAGAACAGAGGCCTCCCCAACATTTTGAGCAGCGTGGGAAGACTGCTCACCCTGGACAACTATAACAAGAGAATTGATGCACATGCAGTAGCAGAGATTGCAAAACCTCCCAGCACTTCAAAGGACACAGGGCCAGCCACAGGGCAAATGATGTATGACAGGGTAGAGAACCTGTTTTTTATTATGAATGAGATAGAGCATCTGTTTGACACACCACCCAACTTCTTCAAATTCACTGAGGCAGATGAGACTCTAGGGGCAATTTTGGCACATCAACTGCCCACACAGGATGTCTGGAGGCATTTGACTCAGACAATTTTGACAGGACAGAACCAATAGCGCAGAAGGAAAGAAACAGGTACATACAGCGACAATTTTGAGAATCAATACCCACAGGAAAGGACAAGAGGCTGAGCCAACTCAGCCAGACCAATGACTCACCGCCGGCAGCAGTCAAAGTCATAATGGACAGGTCCGAGATACAGTGTACCAGCCTACAGTCGGGTTCTCCATGCATTAACTCCAAAATATTCAGACCGACTTAGCCATTCCTAGTAAGCTAAATATCTTCTGACAGAGCATTAAAATGCCTGCACTGTGTATTAAATGGGTAATAAATTTTTGACATAATATCTTAAAGAGTTGGTGAGAATGTAAAGACTGAGATAACGCAGAACTCAGATATTTTCTGTAGACCACCGCTAGTATATATACACCCTTCACAGATGCTGAAGGGGTTGCTGTAATTTCCTCTTGGAGAACTTCCATCTGTTGTAATATTTTCAGAGAATTAATACAAAGAAGGAATGGAACTTCCGGAAGCTTGGTGCACTTGATGTCTTGTGGTGAATGATGCCTGTTACAGGATTCCATGGGTGTTGCTTTAAAACTATAAGTATTTTCAAATCTTCTGTTATGTGTTTTTTAGAGTCTTTGTTCCTCTTTGGTTGTTTAAATATCTCACACTTGATAGTAAGGTGAAAGAATAGTTCCAGGATTTAATCAAGCATTACCCTGAACTCAAACCCGAACTGTCATTTATGTTTTCTTCAGAAACAGTAATAGAAATTGCAATTCTTAATTGCTGCAATTCAAAACTGTGTTTTTATTGTAACAGTCATTCTCAGGGATTCAACTTTTGCCCCTGTGACCTCTGTTTTATCCTCCAAATTCTGTCACTTGGAAATAGGTAAACTATAAGTGGAAATTCTTAAATGCTTTCACTTTGTGCTGCTTGTTTCCTGTCATTTAGCCAAATTATGTTTTAGTGAAGCACTCAAAAGGCCCTGTAAGTTCCATCCTTCATCTCACAGATTCAAACACATTTAGCCACAGACTCCATTGCCCAATGATATTCAACACATCTGAAAACTACATCACTGAAGTCCAAGGGAATTTCTTCAACCAAAACACAAAAATAACCTGCACCTAACACCTAGCCTAAAACACCATCACTGTAGATATAAAATCATAAAGAGAGAGCCCTCTCTGATCGCTGTTTGGCTAGAAACAGTGATTAAAAGATTGGTTAGTGGTTACCCCGGCCGTATTCCCTTGGGAGTCATAGGGAACAACCTGGGTGTTAACAAACGCCAAGTCCTTTATTCACACCACGTGAATTGTACTGCAGTACCTTGAGGGTCATCATCATTATCGGTGATTCCTCTCGCGCTTGTTAACAGTTTACATCATTGACTGGTAATCAAGCGATGTTTTTCCATGTTCGACTTCAAAACATTTCTCACATGGATCGACTTGTACTTCGAGTGAAGATCAGATGAGATTGAAGACCCCGGATCTATTTTCATCCATCCAGGCTGCGATATATATTCAGGAAAATAAAGACATTGAAATGTACAGCATTGCAGCACAGATAATCATCCTACCAAAAGGATGATGGCTCTATCAGAATCATCAGTCTACCATCAGACGATTGTCTGTCCTATGTACATGAAAATGAATTTATAAAGCTGAGCATGGGAATTCCCGCCTCAGCTAGATCATGAAAACAGTATGAAGATAATGTATTGTATTGTATCTTAATACAGGTCTCCTCCCAGCATTGAAAGAACTTCGGATCCTCCTAATAAAGCATTTCACCCGATAAACGGCCTCATACTTTAGGGGGCAACTGTTATAGACATTTTTGTGCCTTACAGCTCTAAGCATGAAATGTCCATAAACCAAAGGATCCTAAGTCCCTAAGAGTGTTGTTCCGACCCCTAAAGGAACAAGGTCAACAAATTACAGCTTCTCCCAGAAGTTCTCCACCAGAAACTGCTCAGAATCAGTCAAATCAGGATCATTCCAGCTGCTCCACTAGCTAGCTGCGTTGCATAGCACCCAAGTACACTAGCTAGGTGCGTTGCAACGCACCTAAATGCACTACCAAGGTACGTTGAGCGGGAAATGACAAATGGCAGTGCCATTCCGCGAGGTGGAAAGACAATGGAAGCTTCCAGAATCTTTTCCAATGACACTTGCCTCACTGAGTTCAACCAAGGATGAGTAAGAGGCTCTCAGTCTCCAAGTGGAAGCAAGAACTGACAGAGAGAAGCCACTATTCAAATCATAAGCTGACTCATATTCCTTGCATACATCTATATATGGATCCCTCATCCCAGAGATCCAGAGGCTGGAATTTTGTACATTGCAGAGAATTGTTGTTGGTTTTGAGATAGATATCAGAGTATTGGGTGATTTATGCTTTGTTGGAGGTGAAGAGGGGATTCTTTGCTGGGAGGTTGATGCTGGATCAGGAATCATCGGTTGTAACTCCTCCTGGATCTTCTTGTTATATCAATAAAACTATTTGAGTTTCTCCTACATGCTTGTGTATCATTGATGTTTGTTACATTTGTATGTTTAGCTTAAATCTAATCCTAAGCTATTTATGAATATGAATCCATGTCTTTGTGTAGTTTCCTTCTTCTGTGATCTTGCAGGTACTTAGTGAAGCTGGGCAAGTAGGGGAACAGGTAGCTGGAAGCTGTCAAAGAGGAGAGAGATTGGATCAAAGGACTAGCGCAAGACACAGGTTGGTTCATCCTATTCCTCTTCGTTTATAGTTCATAAAGAAGAATACAAAAGTAGTTTTCTCTATTTGTTTCTAAGGTCACTGTCACACCTTAGTGGGATAGGGTCGTTCTAAATAGACACTTTTCCCGTTAACACTCACCCAAAGGCACAAGTATGAAACTAAAGCACTCACCATAAGGCTTCCTTCTTACAAAACCATTTTACACTTTCAATCCACAACATGAAAGGATATTCTCATACCTCACAATCTATTGCTAGACTACTAGCAATCCAAACTGTAAGCTATCAATCCAACAAACCAAGAACTAGCTAACTAAGGACTAGCACTCTAAATACTAGCTGATCATAGTCATGGAGGATGATTTTATAAGAGGAGGAGCCTCCATAAATGAGGGGAGAGGAAGCTTATATTCATGGGAGGTTACTCAAAAGGCTGAACTACCATCTCAAATGAGGAGAGGCAAACTTCTGTGACCCAACAACTAGCTCCAGAACCACCTAGAAGCATTATGTTTGAACTAATTTGCCATATCTAGGCCGTCGTTGGTTAAACACTAAGACTCAGAGAAGATGACGTGAGGCGTTAGTTCATTCTAGGAATCCTCACAGGCAGGATGTTGATGACCTGCGACGATCTTGAAACATGGGTAAAAAGGGGTCAGCTTCAGAAGTAATGAGCTTAGGCAATATTCTTAAGTAATATGGAAGATTTGGACACATATTTTGGTATATGACAAATAGAAGATGTCATTCAGGGACCAACTTTATCCAGGATTAGGGATGTGGGGTCAGTGAAAAAATACTGTGTAACACTCCCCTACCAAAGACACTAAAAAGGTACACACAAAGTTTACCTAAAATCAATCAGTAACACTTTATTGAGCAAAAAAACATTAGTTCAGGCTAGGATCTTGGGATAGGCAATGTGAGTAAACTGCCCAAGATCAGAAACCAAAACTAGTGTCATTAAAAGAGAGAAAATTCCTTCTGCACTCATTCTAGAGGGACCACTCTAGTCAAAGCGGAGCTAAATATGAGACAACATCGGACTGTAAGTGAAGGTAGCCCACCTGCACTTGAAACTCCTTTGGGTATTCTATGTATTGGGGATCCCTTCGTGGATTTCAGAGCTGAGTTGGGGACTCACATATCTTTCCCACACAGCGTATTTTCTGTGACTATGTCCCCCTGGTAGTGTCTGTGATCTAAGGTATCCTTAGAGGCCAAGATTTTAGGGACTTACACAAGGTGACTGGGGTGGGCTGCCGTGGTACCTAACATAGATGGACCTACTCTGTCTTCAGTTTTTGGGAGGGTGCTCATCTTCACGAGAGTAGTTGGCCCCTCGATCTGAGGTTTAGGTGAAGCTCTAGAGTAACCATAGTTGTACATCTGGCCAGCCCTCTCTGTTATTCATTGTGATACTGGGTTTCATCTCCAGTGATCAGTGCTTATCAGATAGGGTCATTTCCGTCTATTTGTTGATTGATCAACTTAGTGTATTTTCTACATTTTTTAGGTACCCATGTGTTATCATTGAGACTTTAACAAATATCACAATAAAATTTATTGATAAAAATAATGGTCACCGTGGCTACATCTGGCCCTCATCATCAATCTAGACGATTGTTAGGACTTCCTCCACTCATTGTGGAAGATCTGTCGAGCTCCAGTGAACTAGATTCCCCATCTTCGATAAATTAGTCTCCTAGATCTCACACAGAATCTATTTGGACAGCCAACAATTCAAGTTCTTTAGAGGATTTATTTACAGAAGGATTTCTTCCTCCCTTTAACCCTCCGCTCACGAATCCATTGGACCCACTCTTGGTTCCCGTGGCACCTGTACTCCCTATTTCTTTAGTTGGAACATTTCCATCCATCTCGTCGATGACTAATGGGTCATGGAACTTTGTGGACACTTTTGGTCCCCCACCACTTCCCCAGTCGACAATCACCACGACACCGTTGATGACGAACCCCCTAATCCCGTTTATCACAGGTACAAACGCTCACA
The DNA here is from genome assembly GCA_031772625.1 of Pinus tabuliformis. Lineage (NCBI taxonomy): Eukaryota > Viridiplantae > Streptophyta > Pinopsida > Pinales > Pinaceae > Pinus > Pinus tabuliformis. Next base: position 442,284,629 of record CM062818.1, on the reverse strand, counting down.
TGACACCCTCCATAAGTGGCACCTAGCCTATGCTGGGTTCCACCCCTTTAGTGTCAAACTCTATACCTTTGACAAGTTCTACATACAACGCTCCTTATAACGCTCAATATAGCATGGTTAGCGCAGGTCCCCTCAACCAACAATATGGTTGGCATCCATTGTACAGTTCAACTCCCAAGATTCAAGTATCTGGGGGCACTCCCAATATCCATGTACCAGTCAGGAAAGTAACAGTTCTCCCTCCATTTTCAGGCATGCATGGTCAGTCACTAATTGACATGAGCGCTCCTTATGTCAATCAAGGACATATGGTTAGTTCTATGGTAGGCGGGAATCCTCAAGGAGGTCCCAACCAATCCATGGGGGAACCTTACTCACAAATTCAAATGAGTCAAGGGGGAACTACTTATCCTAGGGGAAATTCTATACCCCAACATCACAATCCCCATGGAAATCCACACTACAACGCCATACCCCAAGGCAACTACTATACCACGAAACCTATGTATAATATTGGGACTCAAACAATGGGAGGACCTGAAGGATCCTCAATTCATATGTCATTGGCTTGGTCCGAGTTAGGGGCACCACACACTCTACCTTTATTGGCAACATTGGATAACCCCGACTTGTACAAACTTACAAATGACCCCATCTATCATAACTTTGGCCGCCAATCCCGCATAAAATACCAGCAAACATCCCCAAGTTTGAAGGGAAACAAGGGGAGGATCCGGGCACCCATATCACCACCTATCATCTTTGGTGTGTTTCCAACTGCATGGTGGGCGATAGTGTCTGGTTACGTCTTTTTCCCCGCATCCTCATTGGCAATTCAGCTAAGTGGTACATTGAGTTACCATGCGCATCAATAAATACCTTTGGCACTCTAGCAATGGAATTCTTAAAGCACTTCCAGCTACCCATCCGCTATGAGACTGGGACAAAGCTCCTCACTTCATTACGTCAAGATACTGCCACCCACATCTCTGATCATATACATGAATGGAGACGTAGGCGAAGGTTAGTCAAAGCTCCCCTCCTAGACTATCTCTTAGTGGACTGGTTCTGCAAGTCCCTACTCCCTCAAATCGCTAAGGATGTCACCTTAGGTGGTGTGGTCACAGAAGACTAATCCATGCATCATGCCCAACACTTAGATCTGATATATTCACAGTTTGGCACTCTTTACGATGTAATCCCCAATGCCCCTCACAACTCCAATGTTTCCACTACTCAGCACCCTAGAGCGCACGTCGATGGGATTATCGGCACAACCTCTGGGGCTGCTATAAAACAAATCGGCAATCACATTGCCCACATGTTAGTGGATGCCTCTACCAAATCAACTGCTCTTCCTACCACCACGATAAACTCTGTGTAGTCTATGCAAAAACCTAGTGGTAAGAATAATAATAATAAGAAAAATACCACTCCTTTTGAGGAGCAGCAAAACCCAAAGCAGAAGGTTGCTACGCCTCCTAACATGGAAAGGATAAACCTGCCATATTCCCTTGCAAAATCTGTCTTGAATACCACATGACCTATCGCTGCCTGTGTCTTCAGGAATTCACAAAGTACATTGCTAAAAAGGATACCGGTAGGACCCCATCTGTCCTTAATAATCCTTTCCCCACTCAGTAGTAGCAAAAACTTATTGCAATCCAACCCCAACCCCTGCAAGGGGGCAACAGTGGTTCGCAACGTCCTTCAGCTCGTGAAGGATATTCTACCATTTACACCTTTGAAACGGTTGATCTATAAACAAGAGCCAAATCCTATGGAGCTCCTTCCACTCATGTAGAGTAACCTTCCACCACTGCCCAGTGATTTGCATATCAAAAGGCTGGTTGCTGACCTTGTAATTTGCCCCCCTAAAGGGCCACTTCGACGCACAATGCACAACACATTTGCATGTGCCAACCAAAACTAAAGCATTGTAGAAGACTTGGCTCAAGCACCATCGGATATGTCAGTGCTCGAAGTATTACAAACATGTCCAGCACAAAGGAAAGATTTGCTTTCGGCTATTGGTGGTATCGATCCACAGGATTCCATGCTTGCAATTTTAGATATGGAAAAGTGTAAACCTCCCCTTTCCCACCAGCTTGCGTTTCAAGTGCAAATTTTTTCGAAAGGTAAAGGTATACACAGAACTGTCATCGACAAAGGTGCTTCTACCTACATCATGTCAACTTCATGTTGGCTCGCTTTGGGTTCTCCAACCCTATCCTCGTAGTCTAATTCCCTTAAATCTTTTGACAGCCACACTTTCATCCCAAAAGGTTACCCAGCTAGCTACCCCATCACATTGTATGGAAAATGGTAACAGTGGACATAGAAGTCATAGATAAAAAAACTCAACTATAATCTCTTACTGGGTCATAGTTGGGCATATGCCATGATGGTCATTGTATCTACTATCTTTCCCATCATCTTATTTCCATTGGATGGAATAGTAGTTACAGTGGACAAGCTATCCTTCTGCACCCCTAGTAAGTGGTGTACCTGACTCTTACGTCAGTATCGGTACTGGTCTATTGAAGGCTTCTTCCCTCATGGGTTTTTTCCCTCTTTAGCTACCCAAGGTTTCAAAGATGGTCAATATGCTTTCATATATTCCTCATGAACAGATCGATCCATGGATCCTATCGGCTCCTTCAGACATTGACACTTACGGAGAATAAATGCCACTGTCACTAGCTGAATTGGCATACCAAGCCATTCAATCTACATCTGCATCTCCAGTCACTTTGGTTATGGACAATGGTACCACTGCCCCTCCCATAACCGCTCCTTCTTTCGATCCACTCAATCAAGTCCTACCTATGGACGAAGCTATTCGAGAAATCATGAGTTTAGAAGAGTGACCTTGGGAGGACTCACACCATCATGTTTTGATATCTGATTTAGACACGATGCCTCTTCAAATCCTGTCCCCTGACATACTAGAAATTGTTTCCTCGCCATATACAACTATCCAAACTTTGGAGGTGGAAGGAAACATGGGCAATATTTCAAAGGCAATGCTCATCAATATTTCTGTCAAGACAGGCATCGCGGAAATCATCCAAATTGGAGCGGATTGCAATCCTAAGGAAATTACATGCTTCACCTACCTTTTCAAGGAATTCTACGATGTGTTTTCCTGGTCTTATGAGGAAATTCCCTGCATAGATCCGTCTATTGTCGAGCATGAGATCAAGCTTTATGAAAATGCGAAACCTGTCCGACAAAGGCTTCGACCGGTCCATCCGTGTGAAATGGCAGCCATAAAAAACGAAGTAGAAAATTTGCTACATGTTGGTTTCATCTATCCTATTCCTTTAACAGAATGGGTTTCCAATATGGTTCCTGTCGATAAAAAACAAGGAACCATCCACGTATGTGTCGACTATTGACACATGAACACCGCGTGTCCCAAGGATAATTATCAGACACCTTTCATAGATCAAATCATCAATGACTGCGTCAGTTGTGAATCATTTTCATTCATTGATGGATTCTCAGGTTACAACCAGATTGCTATAAAACCCAAAGACCAGCACAAAACTGCTTTGTCTGCCCATGGGGCATCTTTGTCTATCGAAAACTCCCATTCGGTTTAAATAATGCTGCAGAAAATTTTCAAAGAGCCATGGACTACGCATTTCACGATATTAGGCATATCGTTCAAGCTTACTTGGATGACCTTCCAACCCATTCCAAGCAACAAATGCAACACCTAAACCATTCAAGAGCCATCTTTCTTAGGTGTCAGTTTTACAACATCCACTTGAATCCACATAAATGTGTTTTCTTTGTCAAGTCTGGACGCTTACTTGGATTCATTGTCTCCAAGTACGGGATTAGGGTTGATCCGATAAAGTAAAGGAAATTACTCAATTTCCTGAACCACAATCTGTTCTACAGCTCCAACGTTTGCAAGGGAAAGCAAAAATTTTATGACAGCTCATTGTAAACTATGCTGAGTTGATGAAAAGCTTTATGTGCCTAATTAAGAATAGAGTGTTGTATCTGTGGGATGATCAAGCTCAACGATCATTTGATGCCTTGAAAAAGGTGCTTACATCAGCCCCACCCCTTAGTGCACTCGATTATGGCCGCAACTTTCTTCTAGACCTGGCAGCCTCGCCATCCTCTCTCAGAATGGTCTTGGTTCAAACTCATCATGAGCGGAGTGAAAATGTGATCTATTATCTGTCCAAAGGCTTGGCTAGGCCCAAACTCAGGTATTCACATGTGGAAAAGCTATCATTGGTAGTCGTCTTTGCTGTCAACCGATTCCGACACTACATCCTGCTGTGACAAACTACTGTCATTGCCTTAGAGAATCCCATGAGAAATATTTTGTCTCATTAAGTAATTGGAGGAAAATATTCAAAATGGATAGTGATCCTCCAACAATTTTATTTGGTTTTCATAGTTGCCAAGGCGAAGAACTCCTTAGTCTTCGCCGAACTTTTGTCAAAACTTCCCATCGTCAATCCTAACAATATAGCCCACGATCCTCTTCCGGATGAAGTTGTATATCTTATCAACACCACTGACCCTTGGTATGGTGACATTCTTGTCTACCTCCAAGCACAACGGTTCCACCCTGAACTATCGACAGGTGACCGTCGTCGCATCTGCCACCAAGCGCAACATTATCTAGTGATTAACGATACATTATATCGTCATGGTGCAGATACAGTTCTTCGACGTTGCCTCACTCATGAAGAGGCAGAACATGTTTTAAATGACTTCCATGCTAGGGCATGTGGTGGTCATCTTTTTGGTATATCTACTGCAAAGAAAATCTTGTGCACATGCTATAACTGGTTGACCTTGTTCAAAGATTGTGTCAAGGCCATCCGACAATGCCATCCTTGTCAAGTGTTCACAAAGAAAATGCACACTCCTCCGACCCTACTACACCCGGTGATCTCGATCGGCCCCTTTGCCAAATGGGGGATAGACTTTGTAACCTGCAATCCCGTTTCCTCCACTAGACACAATTATATCATAGTAGTGTTGTTGGGAAAAGTATCCAATACGAAATGACCCTATCCCACTCTAAGGGTGATAGTACCTCAGCAACAATCAAAGCAAAGCTATCTAAGGTTTCTTCTTTATGAAAGTAAAATAGAGGAGAAAGAGATCCACTAACCGATGTCTTTCGCTAATGGCTGATCCAATCTTCTCCGCTTGCTGCTTGCTCCCAGCTCCTTGCTCTTTCACTGGCCCAGCTACACCAAGATCCTGCAAAATGGCAAGAAAGGGAAACTACAAGAAGCATACATTCATAATTGATTTAAGGATTAGAATAAATCAAATACACAAGTATAACAATACATCATTGAGACACATGCATATAGAAGAACCTCAAATGCTTTATTAATGGAAGAAGTAAATTTCAGGAAGTGATACAACCATAAGAGGCCCAATCCAGCATCACCTTCCCAGCAGAAAGAAATCTCCTCTTCACCTCCTTCAAAGCAAATCACCCAATAGTTCTAAACTCAAACCAACAACAATTCTTTACATTCACCAGATTCCAGCCTCCCTAGACCTCATGAGAGAGATCTATATATAGGAGTTTTTTAGAAAGGATGAGTCAGCTTGATGTTGGCATGAAGCTGACTAGTGTCCTCTCTCACTTCAGTTATTCTTCAGTTCTTGAGTCCACTTGGAGGTTCTTGCTTCCACTTGGAGATCTAGAACCTCTTACTCATCACCAGTCGAATTCCCTGATCCAAGTGTCATTTTGGAAGCTTCCTGGGCATTGACACCTTGAGGAATGACTGTGCCACATGTCCAAACTCGCCCAACGCAGGTAGCCTTCTTTGCAGTTGACATTCAACGTAGGTAGACAGTGGAGCAGTTGACATTCAGCGCAGATGCTCAGTGGAGCAGTTGACATGATCCAGAATTGCCTTGTTTTTGAGTGTTTTCAGGTGGAGAACTTTTATTCAGTGCTATGGTTTGTTGACCTTGTTCCTCTAGGGGTAGGAACAACATGTTTAGGGACTTTGGATCCCTTAGATTATGGAGATTTCATGCTTCATGCTGTAAGGCACAAAAATGTCTATAAGAGTTGCCCCCTAAAGTATGAGGTCATTTATCGGGTGAAATGCTTTATCAGGATGATCCGAAGTTCATTCAATCGCTGAGAGGTGGCCTGTAATAAAATACAATACAATACATTATGATTCATTCTGCTTTCATGATCTAGCTGAGGCGGGCATTCCCATGCTCAGCTTTATAAATTCATTTTGGTACATAGAACAGATGACCGTCTGATGGTAGACTGATAATTTTGGTGAAAATTATCATCCTTTGAGTAGGATGATCATCTGTTGCAATGATGTACATGTCAAATGTCTTTATATTTCCTGAATATATATCGTAGCCTGGATGGATGAAACTAGATCCGGGGTATTCAAACTCGTTCAATCTTCACTCTAAGTACAAGTCGATCCATGTGAGAATTGCGCTGAAGTCGAACATGGAAAGACATCGCTTGATTACCGGTCAATGATGTAAACCGTTAACAAGCGCGAGAGGAATCACTGATAATGATAATGACCCTCAAGGTACTGCAGTACAATTCACGTGGTGTGAATAAAGGACTTGGCGTCGAACACCACGCAAAATCTTTCGGTCGAAGGTCATTAATGTATACCTGTCGCCGGAAGTGAGAAACTTGCCATTGAGGCATGCAAGCTTCAAAGTACTGTGGGGGGTGTTCCTAGATCAACTTCTTGGATAATGCGCTGAAGTTGACAAGAAGTGATCCGTCAAAGGAGGGCCTTAATGAATCCCACATCAGTGACACGGAATGGAGCTAATGATTTTAATGGAGGTGAAAACAATCTGTGAAATATGATTCAGGGTGGCGGTCGTGAATGGATGAAGGATAATGTATGGCAGTGGATGGGACACGGTTGACTCTTTCTGAACAACATCTCTTGAACATATAATGACACTGATGTGATGGTTCGGTAGCATTACCCCAAATGTGGATGGTTTGGTGAGACCATGGTGATGAGACCGGTGAATGAAACAACCCAACCCGATGTGGTACGGAGGAAAAGTGTCATGTTCAAGAGCGACTTGCTACCATTAAAGCTTTGAGGTTCTCCCAATTTTTCCCCTGTCATTTCTGACCAGTACCTCTTTATTTTTGTCAAGCTTGAGGAGGATAACATATGCTTGTTCTATAACCTGCCCTTCAGGCAAGCCCATCGCTATGTTTTAACGAGTCTAGCGATAGGGAAACTCGTTCTCGTCTAAAGACAAGTTTGTCGCTATTTCATCATTTTAACGAGTCTAACGACAAGGAAAACTCGGTCCTTTTCATTTTTAGAGAGTCTGAAAAGGTACATAAAGTTAACTCCAAAATTCCTTTTTCGTTATCTAATCCCTTAAGTCCGAAAAAGTATAAAACAATACAGAAGGGATGAGTTTTCGATAACTTTAACGAGCCGAATAAAACAAGTGCTCGACCTTTTTGTGCAATAATCCCTCAGGTCCAAAAAGATTAAAATCTAGAGGAGGGATAGCTCTTCCGGTCCTTTGATGAGCTGGAAGGCCAAAACTCGGCAATCTTTTCATATTTTACGAGTCAGATGAAAAGAGCTTAAAGAAGACTCGTCTTTTGAGGAACGAGTGATAAACAGGGATAGCAACTGATTCCAGGTACAGGTTGGAATTTTCCAATCACGGTAGTGTCACAAGGATGGCTAGGTGAAATCACTCTTCGCAGCTGTTCCTCAAAATGGGTAAACAATCATATGGAGGTGAACGATCGGCCAAATGAAAAGTGGAGGCGATGGTACACAAACACGACCAAGGCTTTTATGGTTGATCAGGTTACATTCTTAATGGTTATTTACCGTGATGGGTTCATTTTTTAACGAGCTTGAATGCGCCAAAACACTGCTCAATCTTATGTTTATTTTTTAACGAGCATGAACTATGTGCTAAAACTACTCGGATGATAAGTTTGCATGCCCCCAGCATAATAACGCAAATCGTCATGCCCCCAGCATAATAACGCAAATCGAGGTGCATGCCCCCCAAGCTTCATTGCATTCAACTCGGTGGTTGGAATGAAGGTTTACCTCTGAGAAAGGGGATTTGTTTCATTTTTTAATGAGGTTGACACAAGATAAGAACTGTCCTCGGCTCTTCATTTTTTAACGAGGTTGACATGAGATAGGAACTATCCTCGAAGTTTTAGATCCATTAGAAATAGAAGGTTTCATATTCCACTGTGGCCTTTTCCGCCAGATTACTTGGAGGTGGTAGGGCAAAAGTACCCATTAAGGCAGGGTCTTTTAGGAGACCTACTCCGATATTTTGGAGCGAATGATTCCTTCCATGGATCATTGGAATGCTTCCCGTAACTTGCGAACTGTTGGGGAGAAAAGTTTGTTGGTCAACGATTGTAATTCCTCCTTGGAAGGGAAATGCAATCTTCCTAAAATAGGTCGACACAACAGCTGCCATGGCATATATCCATGGTCTTCCTAGTAGGATGTTGTAATCAAGATTCCCATCGATGACTTCAACATCTATTTCTACCTTTTTTCCCTCTAGTTCAACTTTCAAGTTATTTAGTATACCATATGGGGTATATGTCCTTCCGTCGAATGCTTTTAACGTCGTCGCAGACTTCGACAAGGTTGGAGATCCTAAAGTTTTCCAGCAACTCATCGACATAATGCATGTAGATGCCCCCTCATCAATAATTGTTCGATGAACAGTTTTGTTGAGGGCTTTCACTTGAATAAGGAAAGCTAGTTGAGCTGGTAACTGAGGGTCATATCCTTTATGATCAAAGGCCACAAGATTGGAATCCATTGGGTCAATTCCACCTATTGCTGATAATAAAGCTTGCTCTTGGGAGAAGCAATTTTGCGGTACCTCAAGTGTCGACATAACGGACGACGATTGGACCAGGTCCTCTATCTGTGCTATTTTCGCACAAGGATTAAATGTCGATTTGTGTACTTCTCCCTTTTGCGACTTTATCATTGGCTCAGGGACGATGGGTGGCACAACTTCGGTCAAAGTTGTTGTCGAACTACTAGGTTGTTCATTAGCCTTGTTGTTCGACAGCTTTGGATTCCTGTAATCCTTATTCCTCGTCAAAGCATCATTTTTCTGCTTTGATACAGACAACATAAGCACTTGGGATCGGGAAGCATTTTGATTAGCAACCAGTTCGGTTCTCGGGTTTGGAAATGGATCAGTCAACAGAGCTGAGGTTTTCAAACTCTTAAAGAATCTTTTAAGCTCAGCTTTGTATGGAAAATCTTCTGTCCAATGATCCTCATCGCATATATGACACCCCGTAGGGGGTTTCCTTTTTCTCCCTTTCTTTTTCTTCTTGCCCCCTGGTTGCTTCAGTTGTTTGCCCTTGTCGCCCGACACGGCACTTACTTCCGAGGCAAGAAGTTCCTCATTTGCATTTTGACCAGAAATCTTACGGGCCTTTTTAGATATAGCCTTTGTCGATTTCATGTCTGTTGCGCCAATCACGCCATCGCCGGCATGAGAGTCACTATTTGATTTAGGAGGAGGAGGAATTGAAAATTTCGGTCTAGGGGTGTCAGGTATTTTATCATAGAGCGTGCCGGACTGAGTATATACTAAGTCTAGATATTGTGTACGAGCAATAACTTGCTCCTCTGTTACGACTCCCCCCTTGGCCACATCTTCCGTTATGGCAGGAAGTAACGACTTTATAAACCATTCAGCTAACAGCTGATCTGGAACGTAAGTCTTTACCATCCTACGACGACGATGCCACTCATGTATATGATCGGATATATGTGTGGCCGTCGTCTGCTTGAAGTTGGTTAAGATTTCCGTTCCAGTTTCATACCTTATCGGTAATTGAAAATGGGTTAAGAAAGTCATGGCTAGGGAACTAAAATTGTCGAAAGAGGCTCTAGGTAATTCAATATACCATTTAGCTGCTGGACCCGTCAATGTCCTCTGAAAAAGGCGAAGCCTTATCGAATCATCGTTCAGGGTGTTCGACAAACACCACAGATGAAAAGTCATGACGTGATTCGATGGGTCTTCACCTGGATTTCCATTGAATTTAGGAATGTCCGATGGAAGTTTATGCGGAATCGCTGGCCACCAAGGGGCATAAGCAATTGGATCATTCGTCAGCCGGTTTAGATCTGGTAATTCTAGAGTTGCTACAAAGGGCAACTGTTGATTCAGGTTAGGCGGAGCATACCCAGGATAAGATGGAATCGCCTGAGCAGTGGGTATTTGCATACTAGCATAATGTATTTGATGCTGGCAACTTTGATAAGTTTGATGAGCATAACCGTTATTATATGGTTGCCTGTTACTTGCAAAGACTTGTTGCTCGGGTCCTTGATATGATTGCTGGAATTGCGGTTGTTGAGTTTGAACCAACTCTGGTTGTTGGAACATTTGCTGTTGTCCAATACTGGATGATTGACCAAGATGAGGAGTCATAGTACTTGTTTGAGCCTGAGTCACTCCAGATAAGGAGGCACTAACCGGAGGTTGTGATTGAGTTTTCGAGACAAGAGGCTGTTGTATGGCAACCTGAGAAACTTGGGGTTGACATACAACAGGTAGCGCTTGTACTTGCGACGCAATCAACATACCAGGTATAGTGGCAACATTCGACACAGGGTGGACTGGTTGCATTGAATATGCAACCCTTGGTTGCTGAGGCAGTATTGGTACCCATCCGCTGGATGTAATTCCAGTTTGACCTGAACTTTGTTGTAAACTCCCATATGGTTGTTCTCCGGGGGGGAACAATGAAAAGGCATACTGCCCTCCATATGGTGGCAATTCAGTGCTTAAAGGGTAGATTGGCCTTTGAAGACACATTGGATCAACTTGTTGAGTTTCAACATAAGAAATACCAGATGATAATCCGGATGAAGAAATAGGAACTAACCATGTCGTCGAAACAGTCTCTGATTGGACTCCAGCTTGTTATTGAAAATTTGCCGGGACAGATGGTATACCAGCGAACATCGTTGGAGTAGTAGCAGCAGGCTCTGCCGCTGCTGTGTCGGGTGACACAGTCCTGGATGTCGACGGTTGTTCAGACATATTTAGTCTATCCAAAAGATTTCCTAGCGATTCTACAAGAACTTTGTGATGAAGGTAGACTAACTTCGAAGATCAACGCAGGAATAAAGGGTGATTGTTCCGTTTAAAATAAATTGTTAACGACGCTTTAGACACAACTTGCTTTTTCAGTTTTAAAGAGTCGAGAAAAATCTAAAGATGACTCTAGTCTCCTTCGATGTTTTAACGAGCCCGAAGTGACAAATGCTTGGATGGACTTTTTCTGTTATAGAGTCTGAAAAAGGCCAAAAGAAACTGCTCTAGAGATCTAGGCAGAGGGTGTGCCAAACTTTTTGCAAAACCACAAAATACGTTTTGCGGTACGGGTGGTCGATCTTCGTGAATGCTGTGTTCACTGCATTGTGATCAGTAGGGCGGTCGACACGACTTCATATGGATAAAGGCTTTATTCCTATAGGGGTCTCCCAATATATACGCGACGGTACGTGGGAGCACAAGTCCGTATTGATACTTATTGCTTCACCGTGGAGGAATCACCCAACCACTCAACGCTAAGATATCACATTTAACGACGCCGGAACACGTCTCTAGCTTAGACCTCTATGTGTTTGCGTTATGTTTCAAAGCGTTGTTATGTAAATTCAATTCATTTTAGGTTGATCTTGTTTAGCAGTTTGCCTTTACAGATCACCACGAGATGTATGGTACAACTCCTAAATGCAGTCTAAAGATGAGAAGCAAGCTTTTGCAATCTTTTCAACTTATGAAAATCTTAACTACTGAGGGAAAAGAAAGACATCATCTTTTCACACAGATCATAGAGCACACACTAATGCACTTTTTCCTAAATCAACATGCAAGCTGTCAAAATGCACATGCACAATGCAGGTATTTCTTTTCTCTTTCTTAATGTTGATGTACTACAAAAAGAAAGCTGTTGTATAACTTTGAATTCAATTTCAAGTGAAAGCAAACAAGCTTTTTGTCCAAAATCAAAAGACAACTTAAGATTTACTTGTTTCAACACTAGAAATACATAAATTCAAACCATATGACGAAAGCAAAAGCTCAATCAGCTATGAACAGCAAACAAACTAACTCTTGATCAGAATGACACTTATCACAGGTCTAGATCGAAGAGGCCACAGCAAGACTAGTTCACTTTCGTTATGGGAAACTGCAAATGATGTAAGAAATACACAAAGAACAAATACAGTTTCTTTATACAACCGAGGTGGAATAGTGGCAAAGAAAGGTGGTTTCAGATAGGTACATTGACTGATAACAGGCTGCAAAAACAGGGATGAAAACAGGGCAACAGAAAGCAGAGAACCCCAGTTGCACAAGGCCACACTGGTTCAGCGCAGGTAGAACACTGTCAGTTTGACATTCAGCGCAGGTAGCCCCTTCGCGACCTACGATGAAATGTAGACTGCCTTCACAGTGCCTGCAATGAAGAGAGAAACTGTCGTTTTTCTCGGGTTCTGGGTCACAGATTGCTCAGAAATCAACAGTTTTTGGCCAAATCAAAGCTACCAATCAAGTACATACTAAAGGATGAAAAGGAGGATGAAAAGCTATCACTAAGAGCTGTTCAGAGTCCTTGTGGATCAGCTCTTCAAATCATAAACATGCCTAGAAACTGAGCTAGAGTAGCTGCCCTCTACTTTGCATTTGAAAGATCCAAATGCAGTTCGATTCGGTACTCCCTGTGTTTAGGAAATGAATAGCAAAAAAACAAACAACCAACAAGATACGTTCCCCAGCGGAGTCGCCAATTTGTTGTTGGGAAAAGTATCCAATACGGAATGACCCTATCCCACTCTAAGGGTGATAGTACCTCAGCAACAATCAAAGCAAAGCTATCTAAGATTTCTTCTTTATGAAAGTAAAATAGAGGAGAAAGAGATCCACTAACAGATGTCTTTCGCTAATGGCTGATCCAATCTTCTCTCCTTGCTGCTTGCTCCCAGCTCCTTGCTCTTTCACTGGCCCAGCTACACCAAGATCCTGCAAAATGGCAAGAAAGGGAAACTACAAGAAGCATACATTCATAATTGATTTAATGATTAGAATAAATCAAATACACAAGTATAACAATACACCATTGAGACACATGCATATAGAAGAACCTCAAATGCTTTATTAATGGAAGAAGTAAAGTTCAGGAAGTGATACAACCATAAGAGGCCCAATCCAGCATCACCTTCCCAGTAGAAAGAAATCTCCTCTTCACCTCCTTCAAAGCAAATCACCCAATAGTTCTAAACTCAAACCAACAGCAATTCTTTACATTCATCAGATTCCAGCCTCCCTAGACCTCATGAGAGAGATCTATATATAGGAGTTTTGGAGAAAGGATGAGTCAGCTTGATGTTGGCATGAAGCTGACTAGTGTCCTCTCTCACTTTAGTTATTCTTCAGTTCTTGAGTCCACTTGGAGGTTCTTGCTTCCACTTGGAGATCTAGAACCTCTTACTCATCACCAGTCAAATTCCCTGATCCAAGTGTCATTTTGGAAGCTTCCTGGGCATTGACACCTTGAGGAATGACTGTGCCACATGTCCAAACTCGCCCAGCGTAGGTAGCCTTCTTTTCAGTTGACATTCAACGCAGGTAGACAGTGGAGAAGTTGACATTCAGCGCAGATGCTCAGTGGAGCAGTTGACATGATCCAAAATTGCCTTGTTTTTTAGTGTTTTCAGGTGGAGAACTTTTATTCAGTGCTGTGGTTTGCTGACCTTGTTCCTCTAGGGGTAGGAACAACATGTTTAGGGACTTTGGATCCCTTAGATTATGGACATTTCATGCTTCATGCTGTAAGGCACAAAAATTTCTATAACAAGTAGCTGTGGACTATTTCTCGAAATGGGTCGAAGCCCTTCCCACCTACAGAGCTGATGGAGAAATCGTAGTGTTATTCCTGTTCAATCAGGCTATCTGTCATTTTGGTGTACCCTGCACGATCATTACAGACCATGGATCTCATTTCTAGAACCATATGACATCTGATTTAACATCACTACTTGGTTTTCATCAGGATCAATCATCCTCCTACTACCCCCAAGCTAATGCTCAAGTAGATGCCATCAATGACATCTTAAAAACAATGATCCGTAGGTTGTTAGGAAATCATAAAACCAATTGGCACTGAATGTTATATTTGGCACTATGGGGATACCGAACTTCAGTAAAAACTACCACGGGATTTACACCTTTCCAACTCGCTTACGAACTAGAAGCAGTTTTACCCATCGAGTGTCAGATCCCTTCCCTGCAAATATCCGTTGAACTCCTACCTGACACTACTGTTAAAGAATAACACTTACTATACCTCAGTCAACTGGACGAAACTCGTCGAGATGCTGAATTGGCACTCGAGGCTCATAAGTGCCGGGTAAAAACCCAATATGACAAAAAGTTCAAGCTTCGTTCTTACCAAGAGGGAGATCTTGTTTTTCTCTATGATAAAAAACATGACCTCTCAGGGGCAGGAACACTTCAACCCTTATGGATAAGTCCCTATGTCATCAAGAAAGTCCCCTCAAAAGGGGCATATGAAATTTAGGACTGGGAAGGAGTCCTGCTCACTGAGCCCAGAAATGGGCTCTATCTGAAAAAGTATTATGCCTAGTATTGTACTAGGCATGTGCTTTGTAATTTTATGTATTTATAAGTTTTGCTTCCTTTTTTGGTGTGATTGGGTTGTTTTGATATTTATTGGAGTATTTGCCTCATACATCCTTCTCGTAATGCAGATGTCTTCACTACCCTTAGCATACGTAGGATATGTGGATGGTGCCAGTCGTCACACATGACACATTGCATCAGATGCTTGGGTCATCTACAAACCTGAGTCAAAACTATTTTGTTCTGGAGGAGTCTTTCTTGGTACCGCCACCAATAATATTTCCGACTACATGTCCGTAATTTCACTTCTCACGGAAGCATCATCAAGGGACATCTCCAATCTGGTGGTCAGGTTAGACTCCCAGCTAGTTGTTATGCAATTGACAAATCGTTATCACATTCGTAATCCAACCTTGTTACATCATTATTTAAGGGTACGACTCCTGGAACGTCAATTTGAAATAATCACATATGAACACATTCCTAGAGAATTTAATGCGGTTGTTGATTCATTAGCAAACTATGTATTAGATTGGCATCTGTCTCATTCACTATAGAAGCATGCATGAAAAGTAAAAATTTACTGAGTTAAAAATTTTACAAAAACATTTAAAAAACATTTACGCCATCAAAATACCAAAATGTCTGTATATATATATATATATATATATATATATATATATATATATATATAGAGAGAGAGAGAGAGAGAGAGAGAGAGAGAGAGAGAGAGAGAGAGAGAGATCAAAATCCAATCTTTTACATCAAAATATTCCAAAACTTGGATGTTTTAAGTACAAAATGGCTACTAAGCCCAGCTACAAACACCCATTAACTACGCCAAAACACTTGCTAAAAAGAGCCTACTACTCCTGAAATGCTAAAACTGCTCTAGCTATCCTCCGAACAGGAACCAGAAATCGCTCAGGTACACTAGCTGTGTGACGTTGCATATAAGCAAGAATCTCCCTCATAGGAAGGGGGGGGACACCCATGTTCAAGCCCTCCAGGTTCCTCAGAACCTCACAAAGACTGTCAGCATCACCCCCACAGCAAGTAGTTGGCCTCCTCGTCGCATATGGGTGGGTTCGCCTGCATTTGTGCTAAGCATAAAGCTTCTTGTCAGTACTTATTTTGCCTATAAAAACATTACATAAACATTCAAAAGCTAAAAAATACTTGAAGTACTTTCAAAAATCATTCTCACCTTGAGGACCCCAGTTGGTCCTGGGCGGCAGCATCAAGTCAGGGTCGCCGATGAAGTCCATGCCCTCATAAGCATAGTCATCAATCATCACAATTTGGCCACGAAGCCACTGGAAGAAATCTTCCTCGAATAAATGTCGGATTGGTCCTCCTCTTATGCGAGGATTGAGTGATGACCATCGCCCCTATCTTGGATCCCTCGGATCAAAGGGACCTAAGCTCATCCTTGGGTGCATAATAGGTACCCTCTCAAGAATGAATGAAACTATGAGAATACCGTACCCAAAATTGTGTTGGGTTCAAGTCTTGCATGCCATTAACTTTGCCTTCAACTGGCGAAGCACTGCTTCACACCAGTTGAACATTTGTGGCTAGACACAGTCAACTGCAAGCAACAGTTGGGCCTTTGTTGCAATGTGGGGACTCTTTGACCCCACCAACTACACAATCAACCATAAAATGGCCCTCATAGATCTGGACCTTATCCTCTCTATGGGGACTCTGTTGCTAATAAGTCCACTCTCAGGGATGTGGTAGGATTGCACCAACTCTAGGGTAGATCATGGATCTGGCCTTCCCTCGTTGAGGTTTTCCTATGCCCCACAGCATGACAGAACAGTTAAAAAGTATATGTCATCATCAATATCCAGCTCATGATCTACAAGCTTGAACACTTGCTTGTGTTCATCCCAATGCTGGATAATCCATCTCATTAAATCCTCTTGCCCTTTCATCAGCTCCAACTTTGCATACTTCAGTAAACCACAGTGGTACAATGCAAGTATGCATGTTGGATCATTTTGCATCATCAATTCCTGGCTATCATGGGCCCATTCTCTCCATAGGCTAGTCATTATGGCCGAAACTTGCACAAAATAGCCCTAAAATTAGTCAAAATGGGGTAATACAACTTCAGGAATCACTGCATGAGGTTATAAAGTGCTCCCTAAGCTCTAACACACCCCCCAGTGGTACACAGGGAGGATTAATGCCCTCCATCATGTTGTATAGGGCGTTTAATGCTCCCTACAGGCCTGCCATAGGGCGTTAGTGCACAAATATTGCTTTAGGGCACCTCAAATCTGCAAAATTCCACCCCATAAACTCATAAGAAAGGTTAAGAAATGCATAGAGAAAGGTTTTATCCTCTACCTGGGATTGACGACACATCAAATGGTTGCCCGGATCTCCTACAATGGTCCACGGAAAATCTACTCCTCTTTGGCTCCAAAACACTCTCACAATTCTCAAATAGTAAAAATAATGCATGTCATATCTCAAAAAACTTCCTTATATTTATTTTTGGAGACACGATTTTTTGAAATCATCAAAGAGGCAGATCCCCCATGATTTTTTATCATGCATGAACGCGTATGGATAGGAACTACTGCTTTTTTATACTTTTTTCCACTTCTGATGAAAGTACCCTCAGGAATGAAAAACAGTAAAAGCTGCATGCAATTCTCAAAAGAGCACTTTTATTTTATGGGATATTTTCTCACTCTCAAAAACTGAAAAATCCTCGAGTTTGTCATCATTGGGCTTGTTAAACACATATGACAACAGTCTGAACAACTCTTTTTCGCTCTTTTTCTAGCTCATTAAACTGAAAAAGATCATTAGAGCATTCTTTTTAGGCGCTTTTTTCTCACTTATAAAACTAAAAAAATCTCAAGTTTTTTCTTTAGGCTCATTAATATTTATAATATAACCCGAGCATTCTTTTAGGTACTTTTCTCGCTCGTTAAACTAAAAAATCTTGAGTTTTTGTCATCGAGCTCATTAAAAATCTACAGCAGCAACAAGAGCACTTGATTTTTTGGGACCATTTCTCACTCTTAAATCAAAAAATCCCCAAGTTTTTACCCTTCTTAGAGCTCGTTAAATCTACAAAGAAGGAATGAGCAGTTATTTTACCTCTTTTTCCTTGCTCAATAAACTAAAAATGATACCTTGAGTTTTCTTCATTTGACTCGTTAAAATTTGATGAAGGTATTGAGTTTGTCATAAAATTCACAACGAAAAACGAGTTTAGTCTATCTCCTCATACTCATAATAAAATGAGGTCAACATCTATTGAACATAAGTTTCTCTTTATTCGGATTCAATAGATTAACTCACGGAAAAGTAACCGATCCGGGTATACTATTAACCTTTTGTCACACCTGATTAACAACTATGATAAAGGGACCACCATGGAATCATTCTTTACAATATTTTTAGAATCTATAAATATGAAAATACCACCGAGTTGTCTAGTTTGGACTCATTAAATTACACAGACAAGATATAGAGTCGCTCTTTTTATGATCCTTTTCAGACTCTCAAAACATGAAAAGATCGGTGAGTTTGCTTGTTTGGAATCATTAAACTAATCAAATAGGGCATAGAGTCGCTCTTTTCACAGTCCTTTTCAAACTCTTAAAATATGAAAAGATCAACAAGTTTACCCGTCTGGACTCATAAACTAATCAAATGGGGAAAGTAGACAATACAACTACATTCAGTATTAGAAAGTGTGGTTTGGTAGCAGTTGTTCCCTTGAACATTGAACTCCCTCAGATAAACCTTCCTTGTGACGGCTTCTCAATATGAATCCTACCATCCTATGAGTTTAGCCTAAATACCCCAATGTTCTTGCATCTCTGTATCCTAACACTCTTTGGTGTTCATGAGTCTAGTGCTGCATGGTTAAAACCGTTGTCATGCCTTCTATTGTTCAAGGGTTAACCTTTTGTTTCCCCCATCAACCCATCAAGCATACCCTTTCATCATTCCCTCTATTGTTTAGATCCAATGGTCAAATATTCCTAAAAAAAAAAATCATTCTTGTCCCGTTTCATGTCGATTGATGTAAGACACATTATTGCCTACCTTTCGACAGGTACCTTCCTATCGAATTCAACACTCTATCTAGGAAGACAACCCAGAAACAAATTCAGTGCCCTGGTACTTGCAGACATTAGTGGCAGGTCGCCTTGTGTTTGATCAGGTGTTCTCATTATTGGCTCCTGGTTAAGCAATTCTATGGGTGCTCAATGATAAAAACATCTTTCACACTCATTAGATTGTATTGTGCATCTTGGAGACCATCACCATTATTGGTGTCCTTCCTCACGTCTGTTAACGGTCTCCATTATTGACTGGTAATCAGATGATTTCGTGCATGTTCGACATCAACACATATATTCACATGTGTTGATCTATGCTATTCGGTGAAGCAAAAATCAAGACCTTGGGTAGAGGCTTGCATCAATCATCCTTGTTTCCTCTCCCAAGTTGTGTATATTGTTTTTTGGAGACAGCTCATTAGAATGATCCTATTATGACATCAAATCCGCAATGTGCTTATCGGCGGCCAACATCGTCATATCTATTTTATGAGAAAATCACTTTGACATAGCTACTGAGCATGGGAATGCCCAACTCAAGACATGATTTTAGTAGTTATATATATGTGTGTTGTATCAGGTTTCCCGTACCACCCGAAGCTCCGATCCTCTCTCTATTTTTGTTGAAGATGAAAAATTACAGTTAAGTAAAGTATTTCGGGCATTGTCGCAGCCTCTAATCTCACACTTTAGGGGGCATCTGTTATACAGAAAAATGACCCCCTCATCAACTCAGAGGGCAAAGACATGATAGCTGAAGCAAAGACCAAGATCACATGCCTTGTTTCCACACTAAGGATGGCTATAAACTGACAACCTGCTTTATAAAGCTTCTTTGTAAGCCTAAGGGAGCATTAGTGACCCTACTAACTCTATTTGTTAGTTCGGGAACAACATTAGTGGATCCTAATGAAGTTCTATAGGTTAAAGGAATGAATTGACTCATAAATATCTAGATATTTGCTCCTAAATCTACTTAAGAAAAGTAAGGAAACATCTCAAGTTCGACCTGTTTGTGGGATTTCTAATGCTAATGAAGGAGGCAAATGGGAAAGTGCTGAAAAGCATGGCAACTTCATTGCTTTTACCTTAAGGAACTCATGGAGGAATTTGGCAACCCTAACGCGATTGCTACATAAGCAAAGCTAGGGCTATGGTGATAGAGGTCAGATCATTTGAAAGGGTAAATTACTTGATTGTTGAGCATAGCCCCAAATCTAAGCATAATAAGTTGGTAAGAAGAGATAGAGAGAGAGAGAAGCTGGAGGGGTAAGGGAAGGCTGATGCGACAAATGGTTGTAATCACTCTTATGACGTTAATATAGAACTGCAGTTGTATTGTCTACTCTGTGGTGTTGGTACTATCATTCATTTACTTGTTTGTCCAATACCTTTTAGCATGAGTAGCTTAGTTATGTGTAACTAGATGTCTTTTATGTATTCATGTATTAGTTATCAATGTTGTATGCTATGATTATGCTTGTCTCTTCTGTGTGTGGGACTTGATCTGGAGCCAGCTCAGGGGACTTCCACCTAGCTGCATTGTGCTCTCCAGCAAATCTACACGAAGGCTTGAGGTAATCCATCCGTTTTGCTTTGATAGTTAGTTAATGTTTATGGACATGCATGTAACTTTGTGACATTTGCAGATAATCTTACAGTCTGCCAAGGGTCTCGGGAAGACCCTTGAGGGTATCTTCATTCTCCATACACCGTGCATTTTATCCTATTGTAGTTCCTTTTCATGTTGTTGAGAGGGTCTTTCACGCCTCATCCTTTTGTGTGCTGCCATTCTTTTCCAATAGTTAGAAGATGTATGATTATGTAATTTACAAAAGGTACATGTTGTTCGATGCCATGTTTTACATTCATCATTTACAACATTATGATAATTTAAATGAACATTCGAATGTCGAGAATGGTTATACCTTTCCTTGCCATCTCTGGTGCAAGTATGGCGATGAGAGCTTTCCTCCACACTTTCCCTGCAATGGAAACTACCATGGGATGATGGGGAGGTTTTCCCATCATTCGCTTTCCTCGACGATTTCGATGATGTCTCAGAAGAATCTGACACCTTCGAGAATTATCCCTCGGTGTATCTCAAGCCTGAAAATTGAAAATTGAGGTCTCTACACAACCTCCAATGGTTGAGTTAGGCCTTGGTTATTAACACCAAGTTGTTCTTCCTCCTTGTGCCTCGTCCTTGTAAGGAGCCTCATGTTTGTCCCTATAATTGGGATCTCCAAATCTCCCACAAACATCATACTATGTGAAGATGAAACCGAAAGGAAATCAATATCTTTTACCTCCTCTGTCGATTTGGAAAGAATTGATGAGGGATTCTCATCATCTATCATTGGTGGTTCACTAGTTGTCTCGGTGCATTCCCCAACTTCCTTCCTGAGATACCCAAGTCCTGCCTGATGGGGTAATTCTTCTACTTTGATGGGGTTGACAATGCCTTAGCCATTAATTCCTAATCCTTTTCCCTCATACCCCATTTTCTTCAATAGTTTGGAGCCAAATCCTGTGGTATGATTTTCAAAAATAGCAAAATCATCATCAGGACACATACATGAATTCAGAGAACTACTTTTTACCTCACACGAGTCACACTGCAACTTTTCCAAGGCCTCATCCTTTGCTTGCAGTTGTCGTAGAAAACTATGTTTCTCATCCTTCTCTTCTTGTAGATTAATCTTCAATTCGGTGTTCTCTGTTTGAAGATTTTGTTTGTTGTGCTTTAGTTCTTCCAGGGCCTCTTCCGTGGCTCGCAATTGAACATGCAATCGCTCCTTTTCCTTTGTCTCTTTCTGTAGAGTTTCATACATTATTTCCACTCTTTTGGAAATTTTGAGCATGGTCTCATACATTGCTTTTTCATCCTCTGTCATTGCACATTCCATTGTTCACGCTTACGATTCACATCAATGTAAAGACCGCTTTAATACCACTTGATCCAGGTCCAGGTGTGATGAAGGACCCTTCCAAGATCTTTTACTTTTGTGATGTGTTAAATTTCATTTTTAAAAGAACATAAATGAATACATCTGCATATTGTAAAGAATAGGAACATGACAATCATCGACACATGAAAACATAAGACATTGATAACGGAGTTTGTCCAGGAGGGACTATATCTCTGGGCCCCGATGTCAAGATGGTGTAGGCCGTTGCATTAAGTGTTGTCAATCGTGATGATGTACATAAGAGGTGATGTTACTATCATACAAGGAAAATGACAACATGCAGGAGTGGCTCCAAAAGATGTTCCACTATAGGAACTCTCAGTCAAAAGGACTCCTATTAGTATGACATAAACTCATGCATGATGATCATGAGCATCCCGCCAACATGGCATAAAAGGGATCTCAATGCAAACATGCATGAAAACAACATGAGTATCCCAACAACATAAAAGAAAGGGATCTCGAATAAAACATGGTGAATCATGACAACAATTACATCACATAGATGATTCCACGTCACATCAAGCAAGAATCATAAAAACAAGTAATAAACAAGATCCCTCATCAACATCAAACAAGGATCTGTGCAGCAAAATGCATAGCAAAATAAGTACATGAACACCTGCATATACCTCACAACCAAGGGCCACCTGAAGAAGCAGATGTCAAACTGCTGAAGTTGTTTGTGCCATCAATCTCATGGCATCAAATCACATAGAAATGGATGCTCGTACATAGATGCTCACACCTACATTCCACTTTAAAAAATGGTTGGAAAAGGAAATGAGTGAACAAAAAAATATGAATGCACCATCATATTTGTGGCGTCGAATAGTGCAAAATCGACTGTCAAATTTTTGAATTCTGAGAAATTGAGAATCTGGGGCTCAAGGAATCTTTTAGATTCCCCCTAAATTCCTCAAAGATTCTACTCCATGGGTGGACTGGAAATCTGCATCTTAAAAGGTGAATCTAACCTTGCCATTGCGATCCCTGTGGAAAACCAGGAAAAATGGCTATAAACTTGACTATATACCGACATGGAAAAAATTACCTCCTCGGGAAAATTTCAAGGATCATGGTTTCACTCCCTGTTTCTACAGCAATCATGGTTCCACCTGCATACTGAAAAATGGCCAAAAAATGCAGAACTCTGATGGAGAAATGGACAGCGCCATTGCGTTCGTGGCGTCAAGAAGTGTTGAAACCATATAAAATTTGTCAAAATCTGACAAAGTGAAAATTTGACCCTCCTGCAAAACGCTGCTTCGAACTGTGTGCACTACCTCCCCCCCTCTTGGGCACACTGACAACCTATGGTTAAATAAAACTTGGCTAGCGGATTTTCCCAAGTGGCTGGTTGGCGGAGTTGGTTAGGAAGCCGATTAATGTGGAGGACGTCGGGTAGTCAAACCCCGCCTCCTCCTTTTTACATAACAAATTTCTTTATGGGAAGGGAGGTTGGGCTAGGCCCACCTTGGGCAACCTGCCCACCTCACCTGTCCCCTCTTGCGCACTGTTCATTGGTGGCCGGAAGGTTGGTCCCGTGCCCCAAGGGCCAACCCATCTTTGATGACAATGGTCCTTTGTTTTTAAATAGGTTGGGTCTGTGCCCCAAGGGCCGGCCCACCCAACTACATACATGGTGGTTCCGTGAGATCCGTGGGAGGGGCCAGGGGTCATGGCCCACCCCTCCACCATAAATTTTATATATATGCGATTATGAAGGTTGGGGGGGTGGCGGGGTTGGTGGCCCCCACCCCACCCCCCCCCCTTTTTATATTTTTTTTATTAATATAAAACAAGATGCAGTTTTGAAAATTCAGTTTTTAAGCTGAAGGAGTCTTTTTAACTAGGCCACAATTTTGCCCGGAATCTGGTTGAAGTTGTCCAGAATCTGGTGGTTGGGATCCATCCAAATTATGGCCTCCTTAAGCCTACCTAGTCAACAAAATTCAACCCAACTTTGGGTGCTTCTAACTTCCTCATCTGGACTCGGATTGATGAATCAATCACACCGCCGCGATTAGGACAAAGAGATCTACACTTTAGTCCTAGTTCGAGCATAATCAAAACATTTTGATGTTTGAGCTTTCCTAAGTCCTCCTTGTCCTGTGTGTGTCTTTGGAGCCACCTGGATCACTAAGGGACGAGGAAGATCTCACGTAGGTCTCACTAAGAAGTGCGATCAATTTGATAACACAGAGGATTCCACACACACCACCCCCACCCATGCCACCACCAGCTTCACCGCCTTCACGCCCATATTCACCTGTACCACCTCTGCCACCACTGTGAGTTAATATGGCAAGTGCGATAAAGTTTCCGGTGTTCAAGGGAGAAGGAAATGAAGATCCATACTATTTTTGGTTCGTGATAAGGGTTGTATGGGAAGTGCGGGGAGTTACAGATGATAACATAAAGAAAGCAACATTGGTCAATGCTCTACAGGATTGCACGTTGACCTGGTATATTAAGCATTCTAATGACAATCCGAAGGCAGGGATCGCGGATATCCAAATTGCGCTGAGCAAAGAATTTAGTAGGCCGAAGTCAGAAGCACAGTCGATCATTGGATTCAAAGAGATCACAATGCTACCAGGTGAGACTCCTTAGGAGTTGAATCAAAGACTAAAGGGCACAATTCGCGAAGTTAATATGACTTTGATAGATGGACAACACCGTGAATGGTTTGTGGCATCGCTAACGTGGCATTTGAGGAACGCGTTGTCGTAACAGAGCTTAAAAACCCAGCCAGAGGCCTTGGAGATCATGATGAGGCTGCATGAGACCCCAATACAGGATCCTAACCTGGGAGTTCAAAAGATCCATGCGCAGCTGAAAAACTTATGCCTTGAGATGCAGAGTCTAAAACAAGACAAAACAACTCACCCAGAAGTGCGCGAAGAAGTATGGTGTGTAAAATGCAAGGGTCAAGGACATGAAAAGGACCACTACCCAGTGTTCGTGAATTACCTCATGAGAGGAGGGCCGATGCCGTTAAGACTGGAGGCACAAGTAGAACCTAGCGCGGTGTTTGCTTTCTGGTGTGCGATTTGTTAAATAGGAGGAAACCATGTTACGGACAAGTGTCATTTGTTGTAGAAGTACATGCAGAATTCGCAATAGTTGTTTTGTAATTTTTATAGATCGGTGGGACATGATGAGCGTACCTATAGAAGCTATGAGCTGATGATGGATAGGACTCCCACCTATATAATTTAGGCCAAAACATGGCCCCTTGACCAGAATTTAGGTGTGGTGGGAACCGGATATCAGGGGCACGGACGAGGTCGAGGGGGAGGAGGACCTGGAAGAGGTCACAGACAAATGATATGTTACAATTGCAGGGGGGCAAGACATTATGTCTGTGATTGTATGAATCCAACACGTCCATCATGTCTGTATTGTACCTTGTTTGATCATGAGACGGAGGATTGTCCCACATTGATAGCTAGGTTGCGCGACAAAGGAGCGCTCCAACCTCCCCCGACTCAGAACCTGTAGATGATGAGGTCTGAGCCACACGAGGAAGACTCAAATGTGAGCTCCAAAGTGGAATTACGATAGGAGATGATAAAGGAAAATAACCTGAAGATAGTACTTGGGTTCGCAAGGCTCTAATGAAAGAACCAGAATTTGAATTGGAGTGCGCTAAGGAAACCTATAGGGAAACTAGGAAGAGCTTCGTTGATGTCTCCACTTCAAGAAGCAAAGACAGACTAGAGCCAGAAATGGACCCATCAATGCTCATGACATTCCTAGAAACATGCATGAAGCTATTTTGCGATAGTAAGGCTGTAAAGTGATTGCAGGAACTCATTAATAGATGCACTAGGACCCTGCCAGGAGAGCCACGCATAGTCCGGAATATTGGAAAGCATGCGACAAGGATGGGAAGAGAAATGAGGTTGATAGCATAGATTGGAGAATATGAGATGGACCAAGTAATTTTGGACCTAGGATCGGATGTGAACGTTCTACCGAAGCAGACATGGGAGCGCATGGGAAGGCCTATGCTGCAATGGTCTCCTATCTAGCTGTGAATGTTGAACCAACAAAAGATAATAGCCATGGGGAGATTGCAAGGAATCAATGTGGATATTAAAGGGGCAAGCGCATTAGCAGACTTTGAAGTGATAGAGATTGTTTATGACAACAATCCCTACCCCACGCTCTTAGGAATCAATTGGGCCACTGACATGAACGGGGTGATAAATCTATAGAAGTGCAAGATGATTTTTTAGAAGAAGTCTCTGCACGTAGTGATACCTTTGGACCCTGTTGAGGGATCACGCTACATAGAGTCAGTGCGCGACTATGAAAGCGACAACGAATTAGACTGCTTCTATAAGATAGCCATGCGAGAGACTGGGTAAATCCCACCGCGAATGGACGAATCTCATGGGAGCGTGAAAGCTCCTATACATCATATTTTGATGAGGAGATAGAGTGATGGCAGAACTAGTTGCACGAGATGACCACGTTGAACTGTAATATGATGACAAGATCATTGCATTGCATATCAACAGAAGTGAGGGATCTACCTACTTATGATGGGTTAAGTGAGGTAGATTCTTTCTTGAACAGATTTGAAAGGGAGATGTCGGAACATCAATGTTTCGAGGCTTTGAAATGGGTACTATGCGCTATGCCCGTGAGGTGGTGGGGTATGCACCAAGGAAGCTTTGAGGACTAGTGCGAATGTAGGAGAATGATGGGCATGCATTTTGGGAAGCCTCAAATGTGACTAACAAACAAATATGACAAACAGGATGATCCATGCGCACACCTGGCCAAGTGGACAAAGGTCTATGGAGAAGAGCCAAAATCTGAGTGGGTGCACCTGATCTATCATATCCTAGATGTTATACCATGAACTGGTATATAGAGATGGAGCTCTGCCATGGGACGAGTGAATGGGATATCCTATGCAAAGGTTTCATGTTAACCTTCACTTTTTAGGATTGTTAGTGGGACACTATTGATGATGCACTACAAGCAGTAAAAGTAGTTACCTTTAAGATACCATAGGAGCCAATAGAATCGATTCAGCCTGAATGGGCTACTCAGCTGAGCTGCACGTTGGAGTGTTATAATGTAAACACTAAAGAAGATGATGAGGATCCGTGAAAAATTAACATTCTAGAAACAGAAGGCCATCGTAAGGTTCAAGGACACTGCTTGAAGACCGTGACATAACTGCGTCGGTAAAGACAAAGTAGGTGAAAATTGGTGTAGAAGCCGAACCTAAGTATGAAATGTTCAGTGACTACTGGGATGATGCGATGGTGGATAAGTTCACTGAGTTACTCTGCGAGTACCAAGACTTATTCCCGACCAAGATCACAGACTTAAAAGGAATCATTGCAGATCTAGGAATGATGAGGATCACATTAAAGCCCGACACGAAGCCAGTTAAGCGGAGGCCTTACCGCTTGAATTCGAAATACAAGGAGAAGGTCTGTGTAGAACTAGACAAAATGCTCACAGCAGGGATCATTGAGCTGGTGGAAGAATCTGATTGGGTAATCCCTATGGTGGTGCAAGAAAATAAGCAGAAGGGCGAGATAAGAATATGCGTGGATCTCATAAAATTGAATGACACATGTGTGCATGACCCATTCCCAACTCTGTTCACAGATGAAGTATTGGAAAATGTCAGTGGGCAAGAAGCATATTCTTTTACTGACGGGTTCTCAGGGTACCACCAGATCAAATCACGCCGAAAGATAGGAGCAAGACCACCTTCGCAACTGAGTGGGGCTATTTTCAATACACTGTTATTCCGTTTGGGTTGAAGAATGCGTCGACCATCTTTTCAGGCATAGTTGTTTCAGCATTCAAGGAATATATCCACAAGTTCCTGGAGCTTTATCTTGATGATTGGATTGTATTTGGGCTAGTTAAGCACCACGTAGCAAGCTTATGCTTGATGCTGTATACCTGCTGAAGACACCAAATTGTGCTGAACCTTAAGAATTTTATGTTCCTCATGCCTTTTGGGAACTTATTGCGACACGTGGTTTGTAGACAAGGACTGATGGTAGACCCCGTGAATATTGTGGTGATTCTGAATTTGGAAGTGCTGCGAAGTGTGAAATAGCTGCGCGCTACCCTGGGACATAAGGGGTAATACAGGAAGCTCATCAAAACCTATGCCCAGATCACTGTGCCAATGGAGAATTTGTTGAAAAATATGTCATGTTCTGTTGGAACGATGACTACAAGAAAACCCTGGATGTACTAAAAGAAAAGATGGCCTCTCTGCCGATCCTAGCCCTCTTGAAATGGGACGAGTTTCATGTCCATGTTGATGCATCATGCATAGCGATGGGAGTGGTACTAACAGAGGATGGTGGAGATGGTTTGGATCACCCTATTGCTTTCGTGAGTCACAGATTGTCTAAAGCAGAAAATAACTATTCCACCATTGAATGTGAGGGATTGGCTATGGTGTACGCACTCTAGAAATATCAGCACTATTTGCTAGGGGGACATTTCGAGATGTATACAGATCATTCCACGTTTAAATACCTGGTTAATAAGCATGTGTTGGGGGGGCACATATGTAGGTGGCTTTTATTGTACCAAGAGTATGATTTTGAGGTCACTGGGAAGCCTAAATGCCTGAACGCGGGACTGGATCACTTATCGCGCATTGAGACAGGAGAGGAACCTACTAGTTTGGAGGAAGGATTACCTTATGCATAGCTCTTTGTTGTGTGCATAGTGGATGGACACTTTGAAGATATAATCCACTTTCTCACAACAGGAACTATGCCGAAATAATATTTCGTCCAGCAGAAAAAGGAACTAGTGGTGCACGCGACATATTTTTTTGTCATTACAGGGCACCTATATAAGATGGGCAATTATGAGATACTGCGAAGGTATGTACCTGAATTTGAACGAAGCCAGATCCTTGTGGATGTGCATGGGGGAATTGTGGGAGGACACTATGCAGGGAGAGCTACCGCGCAAAAGATTCTCCACGTAGGATTATGGTGGCTGACCCTTCATTGGTATTCAAAAGCACATTGCAAGGCATGTGATGTTTGTCAAAGAACAGGTAAACCATCGTGGAGGGATGAGATGCCTTTGAATCTGCAAATGACACTGCAGCCCTTTGAAAAATGGGCGATCAACTTCATAGGACCTATCAAACCTCAAGGAAAAATGGGCACAAGATACATTATCACTT
Organism: Pinus tabuliformis; assembly: GCA_031772625.1. Classification (NCBI taxonomy): domain Eukaryota; kingdom Viridiplantae; phylum Streptophyta; class Pinopsida; order Pinales; family Pinaceae; genus Pinus; species Pinus tabuliformis. The sequence continues at coordinate 442,255,641 of CM062818.1, read as the reverse complement.
CGACGGAGTACCTGACTCATTGGGCAGAAGCGCAGCCGGTAAAAAATTGCACGGTCACCACAGCCACAAAGTTTCTATTTGAACATGTATTGACACGATTTGGATGTCTGAAGATCTTGATGAGTGATCATGGTACACATTTCCTGAATGAAACAATCAGTGCGCTGATAGAAGAGTTTCAGGTGTATCATCAGAAAAGCACCCTGTATCACCCACAAGCTAACGGGATAGTAGAAGCATTTAACTAAATACTAGAGACTGCACTAACCAAAGTATGAAATGCGCAACAAAGTGATTGGGACCTGTGCATACCTGCAGTATTATGGGCTTATAGGACAATGTGCAAGAAACTGATGGGACAAACACCTTTCCGCCTGGTCTATGGAGTGGAAATCATAATGCCAATGGAGTATATCATGCCTAGTCTACGCATAACCACCCTCACAGGTCTGACAGACCACAGATCCCTGGACGAGAGGCTCACGCAGTTGGAGGAACTCAAAGAGTAATGATTTTTGTCTAGATTCCATCAGCAGGTACAAAAGGCTTGGCAAGATCAACATATTAAGTTGCGCACCTTCAAAGTAAATGATTTAGTGTTACTATATGATAGTAAGTTTGATAAATTCCCAGGAAAGTACAAAATGCATTGGCTGGGACCATATGTTGTTAAGGAGGTCACAGATGGAGGCACGGTGCAACTGGTAAAGCTAAATGGAGAACCTTTCCCAAGAAAAGTGAATGGCATTCGATTGAAGCCATACACGGGTGGCCCGGCTATTTGACTAGTCGACAGAAGCACAGTCGGTGTGCTCTAGGAAGCTAAAAGAAGGCGCAAGACTATAAACAGATGCAGGGGACATAGGAACAGATACAGGGAAGCAGTTTCGACACTGCGGTCTTAGAACAACACATAGAGGAGATACAACAGGCAGCTGCTCAGTGCATTACCGACCTTGCAGCAATCCGAGCAGAGTTGGGAGGTCTCCGTTCGAACATCTCCACACTGACAGAGTGACTCGAGGGTGAGTTATGATGTTTTTGTTGGGGGCCTATTGGGCATAGGATCCCCCCAAGGAAAGTTTTGGGGCTTAAAGCCCATGTTTTGACTAAGTCCGATGTAAAGACTCTGCGATTTGTGGGCACGGAGAGCGAAGTTTAATTGAGTCGTAGGGTTGTCTACCCCGACTTTTGTAAATGTAGTGTCGGCTTGAGAGTTCTACCCATGGTCCGTAGACCATGGGATTGTATAAATAGAGCGAGGCTCTAAGTGTAAAGAGACATCAATCAGATAGTAGAAGATGGAAGATCTAATAAGGAAGAATTGAGTAAAAAGTGTAGAGTCATGTCTTTGGGTCGTAGAGTAGGAGAACACTCTGCAGCTGAGTGCATAGAGGCCTAGTAGTCTGTAGCTGAGTGCGCGGACCCCTGCAACTGAGTGCACAGGGTAGGTTGAGTCTCTAAGTGATTGAAGAATTAATAAAGAGAACTTTTACCTTATTTATGTATATCATTTCTTGTTTTATGCATTGAAGTATATTGGGCATGAATTACAAGTTTACTGTTTATTTGATGCGTGAACTTATACGAATATGTTGAATAAGTGAATATAAGATAAAGTATCTGTTTACGTGAAGATAACTAACTGTTATAAGAAGATAAGTAAGATCCACAATGTAACTTGAGGAAATAGCATAGATCATTGCTCTATGAGGGTGAATGCTCCACAACCCCTGGTCAAGGTTGCGCGAAGTCGAGTATAATAGGGCGTGAAGGCCTTGCGGGTCAGGAAAGTATGCAAAGTGACCTGTGGGAAGGTATTCATAGTTGGACTAAATCGACCCCTTGGACATCTCAAGGGTGCGGAAACTTGGTTCCAGCATCCCCCCATAATGCTTTAGGTGAGACCTCAGTCTGCACTCTGCAAGCTGTTGCCAAAAGGACTAGTAGTACAGGGATTTGTTTGGCTAATTAGCTCCAAACCTGGGTCAGGCCCCATCAAGCCAACAAGAATGTTGGAGGGATTTTAGGAGCTTAAAATATTATTAATTAATGATTATTCAATGACCAAAACCAATTATGAGTGCCATGCCACAACACCATAAGGTTTTAGCCCACATATTGGGGTTACTAACTTCAAACATGATTATCTCTCAAACAGTGGAGAATTACTTAGCATTCCATATGTCAACGGAAACATCTCGATGAGTAGAATCTATATATAATATCGTTGACTAAAAATAGAGTAAGTTTTCAAGTCGAAATTCCCTTGCAAGATCAGGGTTGCCCTTGGTGCTACTTGGGTTGACATCAATGAAAACCTCAAATCATCTTTAGATCAACAATCTCCCCCTTTGGCATTGATAGCAACACAAGTACTCCCCCTACGATCAGGGAACTTCTTCCTACTACCTTCTCTCCCCCTTTGACATCAATGGCAAAGGGTAACTCCCCCTGACACACAACCATCCTACGGACCTATACACACTTCCAATCCCCCTTTATTTTCTGAATAAGGAAAATCTAATGAGAACTTGGGAGAATCCCAAGCTTCTAGCAAAGATATTCAAATGCTTCACGAGGTCAAGGTTTAGTGAAGATATCATAAATTCATTCTTTTGTACTAACATATTCAAGTTTGATATTCTTTTCAGCGACTTGTTCTCTAACAAAATGATATTTTATCAGAATGTGTTTTGTTTTTGAATGCATGACAAGATTCTTGGAGATACTAATGGAATTGGTGTTATCATTGAATATAGGAATAGGCTCACTGAGTTGTACTTAAAGATATTGCAAATTTTATTTCATCCAAAGGACATGAGTACAACAAGCCTCCACTACAATGTATTCTGCTTTCGTTATAGATAATGAGATTGAGGTTTGATTTTTGCTCAACCATGATACAAGACAACCACCTAGATAGAATGTTGCTCCACTAGTACTCTTATGATCATCAATGCTTCCTTCCCAATCTGCATCTGTAAAGGCTTGAATAATGAGATTTTTACCCTTGGGATACCACAGACCATATTTTGTTGTTCCCTTTATATATCAAAGAATTCTTTTGACGGAAATCATATGTGATTCTTTTGGTGCTGCTTGGAACTTGCTACTTGTCCAACTGCTTGCATAGCATTTGGTCGGGAGGCTATTACATAGAGAAGACTACCAATCATAGATCTGGACAACCTCTGATCCACATCCTTAGATGAGTCATCTATGCTCAATTTTCAACCTGTTACAATTAGAGTAAGGATGATTTTGCAATCTTCCATTTTGAGTTTCTTGAGAATTTCCTTGATGTACTTGGATTGACGTATAAATATTCCTTTCTCTTGCTAAGATATTTGAAGCCTAGAGAAGTATGTCAACTCACCAAGTAAAGACATCTGAAACTCACTTTGCATCTTTGTAGCAAATTTCTTACTTAGTCGATCATCATTTCTACCAAAGATTATATCATCCACATATACCTCAACGATTGTTAAATTATCCTTATCTATTTGTACGTAAATATTCCTATCAGTAGTACCTTTCTTGAACCCTTGTTGACATAGATATCCATCAAGACAAGCATACCATGCTCTAGGAGCCTACTTGAGACCATACAGAGACTTCTTTAACTTGCAAACATAGTCTTATTTTTCTGATAATAGAAAACCTTCAGGTTGTTCGATGTAAACTTCTTCTAATTCTCAATTCAGGAAAGTTGACTTAACATCCAATTGGTAGAATTTTATTTTTCTTGAACATGCATAGGCAAGAAACATCTAGATGGTTTCCATTCTGGCAACTAGTGAAAATGTTTCGTTGAAATAAATTCCTTCTACTTGTGCATAGCCTTTGCAAACCAATCTTGCTTTTTTTCTCTTAACATGTCCATCTTGATTCAATTTGTTCCTTAACACCCATTTATTCCCAATGACATTTTTATCTTTTATTTGTGGAACTAATTCCCAGGTGTTATTCTTCTCTATTTTATCCAATTCTTCATTCATAGCTGCTACCCAATGTTCATTCTGGCCAGCTTCCTCAAAACTACTAGGCTCAAAGGTTGCTAGAAAATCAATGTGAGCTTGTTGTGATGAACGAAGTTGTTGAACTTTTCTTGTTCCAATTCCTTCATTTATGTCACCAATGATTTGATTTGATGGATGGTTCTTTTGAGTTCATTCTTTTGTTCTCTTTGGAGGAGCTTCTTGTTGTTATTCCTGTATATCTTGTTGATCATTATTTACTTCTTCCTGGTTGATAGTTGCTTCTTGTTCTAGATTTTTCTCTGTACCTTTTTAGCCTCTATCTCAAGTTTCAAAGATTCTATATCCTCATCATTATTTGTTAGAAAACTATCTTTGTCAAATATAACATTTATGCTCTCCACTATCTATTTTCGTCTTAGATTATAGTATTTATAGGCCTTTCTTTTATGTGAGTAACCAACAAAGATACCTTCATCGGCACGCGATTCACACTTACCCAAATTTTGATCTTCTCTTTTGATATAACATTTGCTTCCAAAGATTCTGAAATATTTTACATTAGTTGGTTTTCCTATCCATAATTCATATGGGGTCTTATTGCAATTATTTATGAGAAGACTTCTATTGATAATGAAGACTGTTGTATCAATTGCTTGAACCCAGAATTTTTCATCCAATTTTGAGTCCTTCAACATTGTTCTACCCATTTCCTGTACAGTTTTGTTCTTTCTTTCAGCAACTCCATTTTGCTGAGGTGTTCATGCTGTTGAGAATTGTCTTTTTATTCCATTTTTGTCACAGTATTGCTGAAATAATTTGGAAGTGAATTCTTCGCCATTATCTGATCTTAGACACTTTATTTTTAAATCAATTTCATTTTCGACCAACTCCTTGTAGATCTTAAAGCACTCAAATGCTTCAAATTTTTTCTTTAGGAAACTGACGGTTGTCATCCCGGTATAGTCATCTATCATTAACATGAAATATAATTATCCATCTAAGCCTTTTGTTCCCATAGGACCACATAGAACAGTATGTATCAATTCCAATGGATGTGATGCAAAGTGTTCTTTTGTTTTAAATCCACATTTTTTCTTCTTGCCGTGCCGACAAGCCTCACATAGTGTGTTGGAAGGTTTTGAGATTTTTGGCATTTCTCGTACTGCTTATGTGACCCATTCGTTTGTGCCATAACAAGCATTCATCTTCTTTAGCTACTAGACATGCTTTAGTTGCTTCATCCAGAACATATATGTCGTTTGGAGCTCGACTTGTTGTAGCCACAATTTTACCATACCCGCCTTTCCTGATTTGACATTTTGTGGAGTTGAACAACATTGTGTGTCCTTGATCACACATTTTTCCAACACTGAGCAGATTGTGATTCATGTTTTCAACTAATAGAATATTCTTGGCTAGAGAATATTTGCTTCCGAGACTGATGGTACCTGATCCTATAACATTTTAAGATCCATCATTTCCAAAAGACACATTTCCATCCTTCTTCTCTTTCAAAAATACAAATTTATTTCTATCTCCAATCATATGCATTAAGCAAGCGCTATCAACATACCGCACATCTTTGTTGTTTTGAACCTTGAGAGCGAGAGCACAATTATCAGTGTTCTTCTTCTTCTGTGCCCATTCTTTCTGTGGCTTCGAAGATTCTTCCAGAGGATTTTCAAGTCTGCAGTCATTGGCTATGTATCCAAAGTTTTGACATTTGTAACATTCAATATTACTTCTTAAATGTTCAAATCTATTGATGTTTCGTTGAGCCCTGGGAGGTTCATATTTGACAGATCTCCTGGAATTGTATTGATTCCTAAGGTACGTGCAACATTCTACAACTTTAGGACCAAATTTTCCACATGAATAACAATAGCCATAAAAAATATGTTGGTACCTAGATGGAAATATTTGTCGGGGAATGGTCTTCCAAGGCTGTTCTTGTGAATCTTGTTCAATGAAGTCTACATGCCTATCAGATCTCATAGGTTCATTGTATTTTGTTGTAGAAGTTCCTACTTATTCTTCTTTGTAACCGAGGCTAGTTTTTTCATTGTAAGATCGTTGATTGTTGATGAGTTCTTCCAATGCCCTTGAGTTGTTCGCATAGTTTTGGACAGTTTTTCCCTTCTTCACTTCCTTATGCAGTGAGACTACTTTAGCTTCTAATGCTTACCTTTCTTGGTTTCTTTCTTCCAACTTCTTTTGAAGTGACTCTTCAATACATTTGTGTTCTTCAACTTCAATTTTGAGACCTTGAACTTGTTCTTCAAGAGTATTGAAATGGATCTTCTTAGCCTTGAGCTCTTTTATAAGCTTGATTTCCTCCTTAGAAAATTCTTCTATGGTTAACCCTTCTTATTTGTTGTTTGATACCTCTTGTTTATTGTGCTTGGCCATAAACAAAACTCTCTCATTGGCTTCTTCTTCACTGTCATTATCTTCATCAGATGATGAGCTATCTTCTTTAGAGAGAAAGTTACTTTTGAATCCTTTCTTCTTGCCTTGCTTGTTGAATTTCTTAAAGCCTTTCTTTCCTTTTGAGTTTCCATCACTTTTGTTCGAACATTTTTCTGCGAAATACCCAACCTCACCACAACCGAAACATATCAATGGAAGTTTACCTTTGAATTTTCCCTTACCAATTTTTAGTTTTCTCGTAAAGTAAGCATATTCTCTATCTGAAAAACCTTCTTCATCATCTTCCTTTTCTTCACACTTACAGGTGCATGTGCAGGTCTTTGCCTTTGAAGGTTATTTGTCCTTATTGGTTTTCTTAGATGCAACGAATGCAGTTTCTAGATGCAAAGTACACTCTTCTTCATCAAGTCCCATTTCATATGCTATGAGAAATCCATGTGATTCCTCTTTGCTGAGTTTTTCTAGATTTGCACTGTATTCTAAGACTGATAGCTTTGGGTTGAATCTTCCTAGTAACGTTCTAAGAATCTTTTGTATAATAGTCTTCTCATCAACAACCTCTCCCAATCCTTCCAGAGCGTTGGTTATTTCATCAAAGTGTTGGAAGTATGTAGCAATGTGTCATATTCTTTCATTCTGAGTTGCTCAAATTTTTCTCTGTAGATTTGAAGCTTTGCTTCTTTGACATTTGAGTCACCTGCATATATATTCTCAATCTTGTCCCATACATTTTTGGCAGTTTTACAACCCAACACCTTATGATAAGAAGATTCAAGTCCAATGATAATAATATTCTTTGCTTTTGCATAATTTACCAAATTCTTCTTACCTTGTTCATCTATAGTTGGTGTAAAGCCATTTTGAATAGTGTCCCATACTACGTAACCTTGTGCCAAGAGATAGAACTCCATTCTTCCTTTCCAGAGTGCATAATTATTTTCATTGAATAGAGGTACACCATTCTTGGTATTATCCATGATATCCTTCCAGTTATTAAATTGCTATTGAAGGAACCAAGCTCTGATACCAATTGTTGGAAAATACTGGGGGGGGTGGTGAATCAATATTCCTTAGAAATTAGCACTTTTAAATCTTTTCAGAGCATTAGTTAATATTTAATTATCATTAATGTTTATGCAGTAACAACAGTGAACAAAAGAACACAGGAGGCACAAAAATTTTAGGTGGAAAACCCCCTCCGGGTCAAAAACCACTGAACTCTTTTCTAATAATTCTTTAATATTCAACTCCAATTGAAAAGAAAGCTCCAACTTCCTAGAATCTAAAAAAGCATTCTTCTCCAACTCCCACTGGATGGATGCTCCAAGGCCTGAGATTCTTTAGTAGTTAACTGAATGGATGCCCCAACACCCAATGAGCTACAACTCACCCTAGCACCACCCTACCACCCTAAAGTTTTCATAGGTTGGAACCTGTTGGTGACTTCATGCACTAGTGTAGCACCACCCTACCACACTATAGAAGAATGGACTCCTATACCAGGGAAAATGGTCCATTTTACAATGATATAGAATGATGTAGAAGAAGAAGACACACTAGACCATAACCCCAACTATGACACAACCACCTAATGATGATCCTAGACCTCCCAACATTGCCTCTTCAACTCTTGGTAGATAAACACTTGTACAACTTTTACAATGATGCTTTTACAATGACTCTGTACAATGATACTTTTACAATGATTGTATGCAGTGCTTCCCACTTGAAGACTTCATATGGTGAACTTCTTATTGTTGTTCTGCACCTTGATTGCTGATCTTTTCATGCTACCCATTATCACTCTTCAGAACAATAGATTATGCATTGAGTCTTCTCTTGATGAATATATAGTACCTACAAAAAGTCTTCAAGGAAATACCCATGACATGATAATAGCAAAACTTACTTCATCCTGTAGAGCATATGTTAGTGCTAAACAAAAATAAAAAATTAGAATACAAAGAACCTAATGCAATTAATAAATGAACATGCATATACATAAGATACTTACCTATAGCTTACCTTTGCTACATCATTTTGTTGTACCTTGCTCTTTACTGCCCTAGAAAGTCTGGTCCTTTGAACCCCTTGACAACACTTGATCTAGTTTATCTCACCTTCTAGGAGCACGATATTTAATCTGATATATCTCTACAATTTTAAATCCCCAACATGTGATCTATGGTCTAGTAGAATCCCTCTGAATATTCTTTCCAATTCCACAAGTCTGACTCGATTTCGACTCTTCAAGGCAAAGTTATGCCCAATCTCTCACAATGACCTAATTATGGACTATTTCAGTAGAGCAAACTTGTACGATGTGCCATGTGTCACTGTTTCCTCTTTCGTCTCTGAAATTGATACACACAAAAATAGAGTCCGTGCACTATCTGCCACTTTTTACAGAATTCCAATCCTCTTATCACAGAGAGTTATAAGGATTTTCCCAAGGTCACTTCTTTGAGATGAAATTCAGCAGCTTGCAAAAACCCTAATTTCCATAGATCATATCTCCGAAAATATAGATAACCAAGATCTGAAATTCACTCACGACATTCATCAAAATTGCAAATCAAATGGGTTTTAATTTCAAAATCTAAGACTTCTCAAAAATGAAGTTATAGTTAAAATTCCATGACCACTACATTTGGAGGATATATGAGATTTATTTTTATAGAGTTGAGAGGGGCTTCTATAGAGAATGTTGGATGGATTTTAGGAGCTTAAAAAATTATTAATTGATGACTATTCAATGACCAAAACCAATTATGAGTGCCTTGCCACAACCCCATAGGGTTTTAACCCATTGACTAGGGTTATTAACTTTAAAAATGAATATCCTTCAAACTGTGAAGAATTACTTAGTGTGTCATATATCAACAGAAATATATCGATGAGTAGAATCTATCTAGAAGATCCTTGACTCAAAACAGAGTAAGTTGTCAAGTCAAAATTACCTTGCAAGATCAGGGTAGCCCCTAGTGCTGCTTGGGTTGACATCAATGACAACCTCATATAATCTTTAGATCAACACCTTCGATGCCTAGATTTGCAACTCGCGTAGACCCATCTGAATGGCCCCGAAGGCCTACTTTTGTTGTAGCTCGAACTGCTACAACAGTTTCGCAGTGGCATCTCTGACTGTATCAACGGTATCATTTAAATCACCTTCTATTAAGGTGATCGGATCGAGAGAAGTCTTACTGGCCTTAGACTTCTTTCACAGCCCTACCTTCTCTAGATCTTGGTTATGCTTAACGCATAATAGAGTGGTCTCTAGGTCTGCTCCTCCCTAGTCTGACTGTTGGTCCTCCTCCTTTGTCTCTGGTGAAGGAAACTTTTGACTCCTATCAGAGTTGCACTCCTCTTCTTCTGTCTGTCCTCCCGTCTACTTCGTGGTGGCACACTCCCCTTTCCAACTGCATTGCGTGGTCCCTTCTTGGGTAGCGTAGCTCCCTGCGCGTGTCTGTTGACACTGTGACATTCCTTCATTTCACACAGTTCCCCAATCACATAGCTCCCCAACCCCGATAGTGTATTTTATAGTGATGTGCCTCCTTTTAGCTACTTGGAGCACTTGGACTATGCTTCCACCATGCAGTCATTTAGCTAGATTTTCTATATATGGCTTCAATTGGCTGCCATTCACCCATCCAGGGAATGGTTCTCCATTCAATTTTATCAATTGAACTACTCCACCATCAGTAATCTCCTTGATGACATAGGGCCCCAGCTAATGCAACCCAAATTTCCCTGGAAATTTATCAAACTTGTTGTCATATAACAAAACCAGATCATTTACCTTGAAGGTGCACAATTTGATGTGTCGATCGTGCCATGCCTTTTCGCACTCCTTTTGAACCTGTTGATTGAATCTAGCTAAAAATCTATCTTATTCAAGCTTTGTTAGTTGCGGGAGCCTCTCCTCCAGGGTTCCCTAATCCACCATTCCTATGAATGCCACTATGCACAGACTAGGTACAATGTACTCCATTAGCATCACAGCTTCATGCCATAAACTAGTTTGAATAGAGTTTGTCCAGTCAACTTCTTGCAAGTCATTCTATAAGCCTTGTTACACAGTAATTTGTCACCCACCTCATGTCAGTCCCCAAGCAACATATCCATTGTGTCATACATCATATAGATATGTCCATATCTTCCCACTCATTCAAGAAGATCAAGAAAGTGCTCTCTAATCCTGAAGATTTACCCTCTTACCTATGTTTTTGCATTGTCTCAAGTAAGCATCATTATTCTTACGACGATTCTCTGTGTTGAACTATAAGGTCACGTTGTTGTTGCAGGGGTACATCCGTTTCCTACGACGGTTGGGTTTTAGGGCTCGACGCAAGTCCTCAAGATTATTCTTGCGACAATTTGTTTGAATGAACTACTTCCATATGACATCATTACTGAGCCCTAATGTATGACTCGCGATGATACAGATATGGTGAATTAGTTCAAACAAAATGCTTCTGGGTGATTCCAGAGCTAGTTGTTGGGTCAAAGGAGTTCGCCTTTCGTCCTCTGGGATGGTAGTTCTACCATTTGAGAAACCTCCCTTGAGGATAAGCTCCCTCTCCCTCATTTCGTGGAGGCTCCTCCTCCTATAAAAGCATTCCCAATTACTATGATCAACTGGTTCTTAGTTCCTAGTTCTTGGTTTTGGATTGAAGAAAATTAGCTAGCTTTGGTGTGAGTTTGTAGTGTGAATTGCTAATAGTTTAGCAATTGGTTGCGGATTGCCTTAGCCTTGTATTGGAGCTTGTGAGAGAGAGAGAGAGAGTTACCATCCATTTGGGAGATCCATTCTTGAGAGTGAATGCTTTACAAAATCATAACCGAACTGGAACACCATCGTGGAGAACCTGCAGGTGCAAGTACAATTGATATCTCTGATAGTGAAATACATGTAGTCTAGGCATGGGCACAACCATCCAAAAGACATATGAAGTTTGTTCTATGGTATGGACGTAGCCACCCAGTTGAGAAGACCATATATAAAGATAGAGGTATGGTCACATCCATGCAGAAAGACTCAGGTATGGTCGCAACCATACAATCAAAGAGTCATGTATGTAATCACGAACGAATCTTCACAACCCGAACATATGTAATCTTAGTCTAGGGTCTTGAAACCCAACCAATCATAGTACAATTTCTAACATGTGAATAGATGTGCTGAAGTCGAGCATGGTAGAAAGTCGCTTGATTACCAGTCAATGATGTAAACTGTTAACAAGCGCGAGAGAGACCACTAGTAATGTCAATGGTTCTCAAGGTACTACCAATACAATTCACAAAGTGTGAAGAATGATCTAGATTCAAACACACATGGAATCACCTGATCAAAGACCAATGATGTAAGTCCATCATCGAGTGCTAAGAACTTTCCATTGAGGTATGCAAGTTCCAAGGTACCGAAAGGAATATCTAAATCAACTTCCTAGATAATGAGCTGATGTCGATAGGAAGCGACCCGTCGCAGGAGGGCCATAATGTTTCCCCCATCAATGACACAAGGCAAAGAGGAAGAAGAAGTTGGATAAGCGTGAGATCGCCCGTGCAACTATTTCTCCGAATACATCTCAAGTCGGAATACCTTCTCATCCTCCATGGAAGGTTAAATTTCCTTGTAAATTGTGCAAGGGTGACCATCTTCTTTGTGATTGTCCTGGTATTCCTAGGCTCTTAGAAGCATGGTCTCATGATCTAGCTCATCGCTCATTACACATTGAAGCTCATGATGATGCTACCCTCTCAACTGGAAGCGGTAAGAAGACAGGAAAGATTCGATTCCCCTGTAGGCTCTGTGAAGGCAACCATCTCCTTCACATTTGTCCGCTCCTAGATAAAGCTTCTGCCATTTTGGAAGGTATTACAGCTTCTTCCCCTCCGCTTCCAATTGGTTATCAAAAGCTCTCTTCACACCCTCTCCCCATTGACAAAGAGATAGATATGGATTCTTCTCTTGTCCGTCCTCCTTTTCCTGAGCCTAGCTGTGCCAAGCCTGTTCCTGAGCAACCATTGGTCGGAAAGAGTGTCGACTTAGGTTCACCACCCATTGTTCACTCTACTCCAGAAGAGTATCACGATCATGCTGCTCATGTTCTTCTCATCTTGTCAGATTCTCCTAAGTCCGAGAATGACCCTCCTATTCCTGCTGATCAAGAGCATCCTTCTTTAGTTCCTTTAGAGTGGGGGGGCAATCATACAATGCCCCCGCCAATTAGTTCAATTTTTTCATTTGACTGGATCCATTTGACCACATTTTTCCTATCATCCTATGTGCCTTTCCAGATTACCGTACTCACCTATGACAAGGCCGTACCGAGCACTCTCTTGGACAAAGGTGCATCTGTCAGTCTTATGCCTTCCACTACTTGGCAAGCTTTGGGCTCCCCAAAGCTTGTGCCTGTTACTCAAAATCTGTTAGCATTTGATGGAGGAACTCGTCAACCTTTCGGGATCCTTCCTAAGTTCCCTGTGTCTTTGGGAGGCAAAACCGTCTATATAGACGTGATGGTTGTCCAAGGTGCTTTAGATTTCAGTCTTCTCGTTGGCCATGTCTATATTTATGCCATGGGGGCTCTTGTTTCTTCACTTTTCCCTGTGGTGTGTTTTCCGCACGACGGAAGAATGGTGACTATAGATCAATTGTTTTTCTTTAGTCACCCAATGCCTCTTGCACTGCCATCATCCCCTCTCGGCTCTTGCTCGCAATCAGTGCCTTCCCCGCCACAGATCAATTATGTGGCTACCCATTCTATCTCCATATCTGTTGACGATCATACAAATGGTCTCATGCATAATGTATTGGGGGCATTGGAACCCGATCTATCATTGGTGCCTAATGACATGTATTCCTCCCAGAGCATGATTCTTCCCTCCACTGAAGATCTCTTGGGAGTCATGTTCTCATATGGCCCATAGAAAGGAGTACCGAGGATAGTTCTATTGTTTCAACCTCATTAAAAAATGAAATAAGGAATACTGAGGATAGTTCTTTTATTGTGTCAACCTCGATAAAAAGTGAAACAAGGAGTACCGAGGAGAGTTTGTTCCTGTTCCAACCTCGTTAAAAAAATGAAACAAGGAATATGGAGCATAGTACCTGATCTTGTGTCAAGCTCGTTAAAAAATGAAACAACTCCCTTTTCCCAATTGAGTCTTTGCTTGAGATCTCGTAAAATCCCAGTCGAGACTTTCCTATATCTCGAAATTGAACCTTCATTCCATCCACCTCGTTGAATGCAATGAAGTTTGGGGGGCATGTACCTCGATTTGAGTCATTATGCTAGGGGAATGCAAACTTATAAGAAGCATAGTTTTTCATTTCAAGCTTGTGTAAACATGAAACCAAATCCAAGCAAAGTTCTCCATGGTTCAAGCTTGCGTAAAAATGAACCCATACCCAATTTACATCTCTTGATTGCCATTTTTTATCCGCTAAATTCTGCTAGATGAGCCTTGATTGTTTCATTCCATCATCACTATATCTTTGGCCGATCATATGCTTTCACTTGGTTTTCTTTCCTTTCTTGATGAACCACAATGATGAGTGGTTTGATTAGCCAGCCTCTTGACCATTACATGTTTTGAGCAATTCCACCATTGCCGAAACTAGTTGCTAACCTTTATACCACTCGTTCCTCCAGGACGAGTCCTTTTTAAGCTTTTTTTTTTACTCATAAAAGATGAAAAGACTGCCGAGAATTTTTCCCTTTTTGACTCGTTAAAAAGAATAAAAATGGCAATCCGCTTTCAGCTCTTTTCTGACCATATAAACATGAAAAGATGGCCGGGCTTTTGTCATTTCAAGCTCATTTTTGGTTATGAAACGTCATGTCTCCGATCTCTTTTTTACTTTTTCAGATTGGGAACACTAGTTACGAAAAGTACTCCTTGATTGAAATGGTCAAGAGGTTCTCTCGAGTATTGTTTTCTACCTTTTCAAGCTTGAGAGACAAATTTATGAAAAGGGCCCCCCCAGAGTTTTCTTTTCCGTGTCTTTTCCAAACTCTCTAAACATGAAAAAGACTCTGATTTTTACCTACGTTGAACTCGTTAAACCCTGATGACATTGGACTCATCGCCATGATGAGACTCAAGCTTCTCCTCCCTAGGGCTCGTTAAAATTCTACTAGGTTGGATTTGTCCGAAGGACGAACTTATATCGCAAGCATATGCTATCCCCTTCAAGCTTGTTTTTCAAAAATAATTGGGGTACTTGCCAGCAATGGTGGGGGGGAATTTGGAAATAATCCTTGGTTACCTACAACAGCTCGTCACTCTTGAACATTGACAATTTTTTCTTCTTGCCAGGTTTGGGATATCCTTGCATCGTCATTAGCCTTCTAGGGTTTGGTTTGCCGTCTTTTCTCATTCCATTTGATCCTTGCCATCTCCATCTGACCTCTGATCCCTTGGTACCAAAATGCTACCGCATTCCAGAGTCGTGTCACTGATATGTTCAAGAGTATAATCCTTCTGTAGTTTGTACCCTTACCTCTTCCTCTGATTCTCTGTTTCACCATCTTCCTCTTGTTCCTTGTCTTGTGTCATTGATGGGGAAAACATTATGGCCCTCCTGTGACAGGTTGCTTCCTGTCGACATCAGCTCATTATCCAGGAAGTCGATCTAGAGATTCCTTTCGGTACCTTGGAACTTGCATACCTCAATGGAAAGTTCTTCTTCCTCGACAATGGACTTACATGATTGGTCTTCGATCGGGTAATTCCATGGGTGTTCGACTCCAAATCATTCTTCACACTTTGTGGATTGTACTGGCAGTACCTTGAGAACCATTAACATTATTGGTGGTGTCTCTCGTGCTTGTTAACTATTTACATCATTGACTAGTAATCAAGCAACTTTCTACCATGCTCAACTTCAACACATCTATTCGCATGTTAGAAATTGTACTATGATCGGTTGGGTTTCAAGACCCTGGACTAAGATTACATATGTTTGAGTTGCGTGGATTGGTTTGTGATTACATACATGACTCTTTGATTGTATGGCTGCGACAATACCTGAGTCTTTCTAGATCGTTGCGACCATACCTCTATCTTTGTATATGGTCTTCTCGACTGGGTGGTTGCGTCCATACCACAGACCAAAATTCATATGTCTTTTGGATGGCTGTGGCCATGCCTAGACTACATGTATTTCACTATCAGAGATATCCGTTGTACTTGCACCTGCAGGTTCTCCACGATGGTGTTCTAGTTTAGTTACGATTTCGTAAATCATTTCACCCCTCCCACTCTCTCAGGCTTCATGCTTTAGGGGGCATTTGTTACATAGTAATTTGTTACCGACCTCATGTCAGTCCCCAAGCGACATCTCCACTGTGTCATACATCATATAAATATGTCCATATGTTCCCACTCATTCAAGAAGATCAAGAAAGTGCTCTCTAATCATGAAGATTGACCCTCTTACCTATGTTTCTGCATCGTCATAGGTAAGCATCATTATTCTTGCGACGATTCTCTGTGTTGAACTATAAGGTTGCGCCATCGTCGCAGGGGTACATTAGTTTCCTACGATGGTCGTGTTTTAGGGCTCGGCTCAAGTCCTCAAGATTATTTTTGCGACGATTTGTCTGAATTCACTACTTCCATGTGACATCGTCGTTGAGCCCTAATGTATGACTCACACCGATCTAGATATGGTGAATTAGTTCAAACAGAATGCTTCTGGGTGATTCTAGAGCTGGTTGTTGGGTCAAAAGAGTTCACCTTTCCTCCTCTGGGATGGTAGTTCCACCTTTTGATAAACCTCCCTTAAGGATAAGCTCCTCTACCTCATTTCATGGAGGCTCGTCCTCCTATAAAAGCATTCCCCATTGCTATGATCAGCTGGTTCTTCATTCCTAGTTCTTGGTTTTGGATTGAAACAAATTAGCTAGCTTTGGTGTGAGTTTGCAGTGTGAATTGCTGATAGTTTAGCAATTGGTTGTGGATTGCCTTAGCCTTGTATTGGAGCTTGTGAGTGAGAGAGAGAGTTACGATACATTTGGGAGATCCATTCTTGAGAGTGAATGCTTGAAGAAACATACTGACTGGACCCTTCGAGAAGGCTTGCAACGTCAAGGCTTGGTTGTAAGCTTTTCTTTTGATTTATTTTAATACAATCAATGATGGTTTCCTATGTCTTGTGTAAAATGTACTTGATAGCTTATGGTTCCTTGAATTTGTAAGTAAACGAATCATTGTTGTTTGCAATTACGTGTTATGTTGTTCTCTTGTGTTTTTTTAGGTTGATTGCTCATTGAGGAGAAGGAAATGATAGCTGGAGCGGTGCAATGAAAGCTTCATTGAACACTGGTTTGAGGTAGGCTTTCAATGATGACTGTTGAACGAAATTGACTGTTGTTTTGTCTTGCTATGACTTGACCCACTCTAAGGCTAGAGGGGTTGCCTCTATCCACAGAGGGAACATTTCCTACTTCACAAGCCCAGAGCACCATGGGTAAACGAACATCCCAGTCATTTCTTTGAGCATTGTAAACCTTCATGAGTGCACTCCCCAATATTTTATTAAACACCTCCACCATCCCATTAGCTTGCATATGATAGGGCATGCTCTTCTAATGGTACACCTGGAACTCCTCTGTCATCGCATTGATCGTCTCATTGAGAAAATGTGTACCGTGATCGCTCATTAGAATTTTTGGACAACCAAACCTTGTCAGTATGTACTCAAAGGTAAATTTTGTTGTTTTCGTGCTCATACAGTTTTTCACGGGCTGCGCCTCTACCCATCTGGTTAAATATTCAGTCACGGTGATGATGTACCGTGCACCCGTCTTCTTCCCTAGAGGCTGAATTGGTCCTATAAAGTCAATCACCTACTTCTCAAAGGGCTATAGTGATATCTACGGATTCAGCGGTAGCTCATTCTTGCACAAGGGTTTTCCCATCCTTTGGCATGCATCGCATGCCCTACAATATGCTTTTGAATCCTTATGCAAGGTTGGCCACCATAACCCAATGCGTAGAATCTTCTGTGTTGTTTCTTTTCCTGCATAATGACCTCCCATGGCTCCGTCATGAGCCTCAGTGAGGATGTTGTTTCATTCAAACTCTAACACATAACGTCACAATATTTCATCTGACCCCATTTTGTACAAGTGTCCTACAATGACATAAAAGTCTGTCACGCGCACCACCAGTTCCTTCTTCTGTTTGCTTGTATATCCTTCTGTAGACGTACTTGTTGTTAGGAAGTGTATAATATCTTCAAAGTGACTGTCCGTGATGCACACTGCAAAGAGCTACACGTCAGGTAACTCCTCCTCCAAATTAGTAGGTTCCTCTCCCATTTCGATGCGCGACAGATGATCCGGTCCAACATTCAAACGTCCTATTTTCATAATAACTTCAATATCATACTCCTGGAACAACAAAAGCCACCTGCATATCTTCCCCCCCAACACAGGCTTATTGACTATGTATTTCAATGCAGAATGGTCCATATACATCTTAAAGTGTCCGCCCAACAAATAGTGCCTGAACTTCTAGAGCATGTACACCATAGCCAAGTCCCCTTCACCAGCCTGGGTCAGTACTGCTCCCAACGCAATACATGACACATCCACATGCACATGAAATTCCTTCTTCTAATCCGAGAAGACTAAGATCGACGCGGTGACCATCTTCTCCTTCAGCACATCCAAGCTCTTCTGGCATTCTTCATTCCAACAGAACATAACATCCTTTTTTAACAATTTTTCCATCGTCACGGTAATATAGGCATAACTTTTGATGAATTTCCTATAGTATCCCACATGCCCCAGTGATGCGCGCAATTTTTTCACACTCCTTGGCACCTCCAAACTGATTATGACCGCGATTTTAGTCGGGTCAACCATCAAGCGTTGTCTGCATACCACATGGCCCAGTAAGATCCCAAAAGGGATTGAGAACAAACATTTCTTCATATTGAGCATGATCTAGTATCTTTGGAATGTATCTTGCATCAAGCGCAGACTTGCCACATGGTGCTTCACCAGTCCAAACACTGTCCAATCATAGAAGTATACTTCCAGAAATTTATGAATAAAATCCTTGAATTTCGTGATGACTATGCCCAAAAATATCGTCGTCGTGTTCTTCAGCCCAAAAGGCATCACTGTATATTGGAAGCATCCCCATTCAGTCATGAAGGTCATCTTACTTCTATCCTCCGGCGCAATCTTGATTTGATGGTACCCAGAGAACCCATCAGTGAATGAACATGCTTCTTGGCTGACAACATTATCCAACACCTCATTGGTGAACAAATTTGGGAAGGGATCATACATGCAGGCATCATTCAACTTCATTAGATCTACGCATATCCTTATTTCTTCCTTTTTATTCTTTTCCTGAACCACTACTGGTCTTACCCAATCAGATTCTTCCACCGGTTCAATGATACCCGCCACGAGCATCTTATCTAACTCAACGTGGACCCTTTCCTTATACTTCAGATTGAGGTGTTAAGGTATTTGTTTCACGGGTTTCGCATCTAGTTTTAGGGTGATATTTATGACACCTAGGTCTCCTATTATTCCTTTCATATCAGAAAACTTTGTGGGGAACAAGTCCTGATATTTGCAGAGCAGGTCAGTGACCTTATCTATTATCACGTCATCCTAATAGTCCCCAATCTTTGCAAACTTCAGTTTTGCCTCCGTGCAAATGTTCACCTACCTAGTCTTGATCGGCTTAGTTATGTCTGGGTTCTCTAGACTTGGTCCTTCAATTCCGTGGTGACCTTCCGTCTCTAGGATATTAGTCTTTCTCCAGTCTTCATCTTCTTCTTCCACTGTTATAATGTAACACTCCAGCACGTGGCTTAGCCGGGTAGTCCAATTTGGTTGAATCAAGTCTAGAGGATCTTATGGTATCCTAAAGATGGTTGTCCTCACCTCCTGCAATGCATCATTGATAGATTCAAATCCATCCTCAAAATTTAACATCTTCAAAAGTCCTTGGCACAAAACATCCCATTCTTAAGTGCCATGACGGAGTTCTGTCTCCAAGTACGAATTCATTGGTATAACATCCAAGGTATGACAAAACAGATGGACCCACTCGAGTTGAGGCTTTGCCCCATATACTTCAGTCCATTTCGCCAAATGATCACGTGGATCATTCCTCCCATCATACTTTTGTGTTATTTGTACCTTCAGGTGGCGAAAGTGTATCCTCATCATCCTTCTATATTCGTGCCAATCCTCAAAACTGTCCTTGTGTGTACCCCACCATCTTGTGGGTGTAGCACATAGCACCCAATCTAATGCCTGGAAGCGATGCTTCTCGAGCACTTCCCTTTCAAATGCATCCAAAAAGCAATCAACGTCAGTTAACCCGTCATAATGAGGCAGATTTCTTACCTCTGATGATACACAATGCAATGATTTGGTCATCATATTACAGCACAACGTAGATACTTCATGCAGCCGGTTCTGCCAATGCTCTAGTTCTTCATCCAAATCTGATGTGAAGGAGCTCTCATGGTCCCATGCAATACGTCTGTGTGCTATCAGATTCACCCAATCCTTGTCTCGCGCCATTATCTTGTAAATCTCGTCCAAATCGTCATCACTTTCATAATTGTGGACCGGTTCTATATAGCGTAGTCCTTCTACAGGATCCAGTGGCACCACTACGCGGAGCAATTTCTTCTCAAATATCATTTTTCACTTCCTTAGGTTGATTACCCCATTCATGTCAGTGCCCCAATCAATCCCAAGGAGTGTGAGGTTTGGGTTTCTATCATCCACAATCTCTATTACTTCAAAATCTGCCAGTGTGCTCGCACCTTCGATGTCAACTGTTACCCCCTACAACCTTCCCATTGGGATTATTTTATATTGATTTGCCATTCTTAACTGGATCAGAGACCACTAGAGCATAGGTCTCCCCATTCTTTCCCATGTTTGTTTTGGCAAAACATTCATGTCAGACCCGAGATCCAAGATAACTTGGTCCATTTCGTATTCCCTTATCTGTGCAGTGAGTCTCATCTCACGTCCAGTCCTTTCCTTATGCTTACCAAGATTTTTGACTACACACAGTTTGCTAATAGACCTATCCTTTCCAGCAGACCAATTCATCATTTCCTATAGTCCCTTCACAACCTTATTACTGTAGAGAAGTTTCATGCAGGTCTCCAAGAACATGGTAATCATGGATGGGTCCATTAATTCAACCAGTTTATCCTGACTTCTTGAGGTAGAGGCCTCAGTGAAACTTTTATTTTCTTCCATAAATGTTTCTTTTACGTGTTCTAGACCAAACTCGGTCTCCCTTTCTGGTGCTTTATGAACCCACTCATCCTCTGCAGGTTGCTTCCCCTTATCCTCACCAATTGTCGTTCCACTCTGTAGCATAATGTTTACCTTAGGGTCTTCCTCGTGAGGCTTAGCCCTCATCATCTACATGTTCTAAGTCAGCTGCAAAGGTTGCGCCCCATTTTTGTGAATCATAGACAACAATATAGGGCAATCCTCAGTCGCGTGGCCAAATTGATTACAATAGCAGCATGACAGTTGCATCAAGTTCGAGTAGCTTCTTGAGTAGTGTCTTGGTCCTCCACAATTGTAAAAAATAAGCTTCCCTAGGCCTCTACCAAGCCCTCCTCCACCTCGGCCTCGGTCGCACCCCTAATAGTCACCTCACGCTCCCCCAATGCCTTGGTCCGTAGGCTGCATTTCTGCTTGCACCCTGTATGCTGGTGTCCTATCCATCGTTAATTCGTAACTATGACAAGTGCACTCATCATTACCTACTGATTGACAGAAATTGCAGAAGAGTTTTTGTGGTGTCTGTACAGATTTCTGCAGCAAATGGCAATTATCGGTTGCATGTTTCCCAACTACCTAGCATATAGAACACCACAGCGTGGGCCCTCTACTTGGCCTTGCTGCAGCCTCCGGCCTTAGAGGCATTGGTCCCACTATTGTAACATAATTTGCAAAGACTGGATAGTGATCGTTGTCATGCCCCTGACCTTTGCATTTTAGGCACTAGACTTCTTCACATGCCTCTGCTCGAGCTGTTCTGTCTTTCTTCAGGCTTTTCATTTCGAGGCAAAGGTTTGCAACTGCGCATGAATTTGTTGAACCCCTATATTAGCATCCTGCATTGGTGTCTTGTGCAGTCTCATCGCGATTTCTAGAGCTTTTACCTAGGTCCCAATATTCAGTTATGATAGCACAACCCTTAGGTGGGGCAGGAGCGAGGCCACAAACCGTTCACAGTGCTTCCCATCAGTTAGGTTCATGTTGGCTTCACGGATCGTACACTTAAATCTTTGATCCAAATCCCAGGGTGTCTCCCTAGGCTTCGTCATGATCTCCTTGAATCCCACAATGGATTGTGCTTGAGACTTAGGTCTACTAAATTCCCTATTCAGCACAATCTGGATATTTGCCAACGCGGACGTCAGGTTATTAGTTGTGTACTTAATGTACCACATTAGTGTGCAATCCTGCAAAGCACAGACCAACATTTCTTTCTCATTTGATCATTCGTGATACCCTGAGCTTCCCATACATCCTTCACGATGAACCAAAATTGGTCTGGATCTTCATTTCCTACACCCTTGAACACAGGTAGCTTTACAAAGTTCACCATGTTGAACAATGCTGGAGGTGGCAGCGGTGTGGGTGATCGGGTAAGCGATGGAGGTGAGGATGGTGGCAGTGTGGGTGATGGGGTAAGCGGTGGAGGTGAGGATGGAGGCGGTGTGGATGGATGGGATGAGGATGGAGGTGGTGTAGGTATTCATGGGAACCCTTATCTTTTCAACTGAATAGCGCTCAACGGAGAAACTTGTGTTTCTCCTTCGTCGTCACTCAGAGGAGGCTCAATCAGCAGGCTATACTCAGGACCTTTTCTTCCTTTGTCCCTTTAATACCATCCACTTCGCATAGCTCCAAACATCAAGGTAACTACATGACCCACTTTTCACACAAGAGCATCTTAATCTAGGTAATTTAATGATTTCAAATACTTACCTCGTGCTCCCTTGAAGAAGTGGTGCTCTGCTTCACTATAGTTGACCAAAGTATCAACCACAAACTTTGTCACAAACCCTCCTATGATATGGTCGAGCCAATGATCAACAGTGCACATGATCTTATCTTCAGAGGCTTCTAATTTCCTCACTAACTCTGGGATCCACATAATTGGACCACCAAGCCTCTACCTTCCCTGCCCATCTGCCAACTTCGTGATCCGCTCGTATAATTCAACCGGGAAATAACAGAATAAGGTTTCGTGAATATCCATGTACAAATATATGTCTAACTACCATTCCTTCTTCAATCGTGGATTCCTATTTTCTTGCGCCATGAATTTTTGGATCTTTCTATCCAACTAGTCTTCGATCTCCTTCTTATTTGGGTTCCAATGATGCAACATCACACATCTCGTTATGAAGATCTTGGTCTCGGAAACGGAACCATTTGTTGGCTTCATGGGCCCTGACCTAGGTTCAACATTAGTCATCCAAGCAAATCCCTACACTACTGGCCCTTTCAGCATCAGCCCCCTGAGCGCGAACTGAAGTCTCACCTGAAGCAATATGGGGGGATGCAGGAACCAAATTTCCGCACGCTGGGATGGTTGTGATGTCAGTTTTATACCTTAATTTTTCCTTCGCATAGATCGATAAGCCCTTAAGGATTATCGATGTACTTCTCTATTATCCCTTCAAAACCTCCACGAAGGTCTCTAATCGTCCTTCATGTAACCCTAACAAGCGATCTCGACACTTATGCACCTCTCTAACTACCTTTCTGTATGGTTGCCCGAATTATCTTAAGTGTTCGTCAATTCTATCATGCAATTTAGATTATTATTGTGTAAATATATATCTTTACTTGCATTCATATAACAGAGGAAAACATATAGGTTCGCGCATCAATTTACCATTAAAACATAAACCCAGTGCTTAACATAACATAATCGCATGCAATTGAATGAAGTAAACTACACAGTAATTTCATAATACTCTTCTTTATTGATAATACATATTTTCAGTACAGACTCTGACTACCCCACGCACACAGCTGCAGGGGTCCAGGCACTCAGTGATGAACTTCTACCCTAGGCCTCTATGCACTCAATTGTAGAACCTTATACCTATGCTAAGACTCTCACTCTTAGCTCCTTACATACTCATCAATGACTCTATATCTATCAACTCTACTTATCTTTTCTCCTCTAAGACCTCCTTTTTATACAATCCAATGGTTTGTAGACCAAGGGCGGATCTCATCAAGCTCACACAACCTATCTAAACTAAGGGTGGAAACCCTTTTTGACTCTTGATATCTTTGCACTCCGTGACCACAAAATGTGGATACTTTACATTTATTTATACAAAATTCGGGCTTTCTGCCGAAAACTTGGGTTTTTAACCCCAAAATTGACCCCAGGGGACCCATTCCCAACACACTCCTATTAGTTGGAGTGATCCGGTTAGCAGGGTACTATTTGGAATAGATATGTTGGCAGATATGGAACAGGAAATACAGGTGATCTAGAAGAATCTAAAGGCAACATAGGATAGGTAAAAGAGTTATGAAGATAGGAACAAGTTGTTCAAGAAGTTCCAGGCTAAGGAACAGGTGTAGTTGTGTATCAAACCGACGAAAAGTTCCTTCCAGATTGGATCATGTGCCAAGCTGGCACCACAATTTTGTGGACCCTTCAATATCACTGAGAGGATCGAGCCAGTAGCCTATTGACTTGCACTGACTCCGACAGTGAAATCCCATGATGTTTTCCATGTATATTTGCTTAAGAAGTATGTTAAGGATGTTTATCATGTGATTGACTGGTATGTATTGTAGGTGGAACCAGATGGAGAATTCCAGTCAAATACTTAGTGTATATTGTAGAAAAATGTGTCATGCTCTAGAACTAAGCAATCGAGAAAGTTAAAGTGCAATGGAAGCACTTTGGGCCTGATGAAGCTACATGGGAGATGACGGATCAAATTCAGGATATGTATCCTTCCTTGTTTGCCAATTGACGCAAAGCAGCTTTAGTATGATGGTTTGGTATATACTTTGATATGGTGTTTTGGCATATGTTTTGGATATGGTGTTTTGGTATATTCTTTGATATGGTGTTTTGGTATATGCTTAGATATGGTGTTTGGTATATGTTTTGATATATGTTTCTGGTATATATTTTTGGTGATGCTGCTATATGTACACATGTATATGGATGTAAATACCACCATGAGCTATGTTATAAAGCTCCACTATGTGGTATGGGTGTTATGTCATTATGATTATGTTGTCATGTTACTATGCTATCATGCAGTTATGTTATCATGATGTTATGATGTCATGTGGATTGGAACTCAGCAGGATGATCATGTAAATACTACCACAAGTTGTGTTATAAAGCTCCATTATGCGGTATGTTATTATTTTGTCATGACATTTTGTCTTAAGCAGATCTTTCATTTTAAATACTGCATCGAGCTATGTTATAAAGCTCCATGATAAGAATTTCTTATTTCAGCATGTTGCTAAGGTGTATGTGTGATTGAACACCAAGGACGGTGTCCCCCAAGGGGGAGGGTTTTGTAATAGCCCTGGTAAAAGTCCATGTACTAAAAGTTAAAAACAATAACCATAGTTGATGGGATGCTTATTCATGAATGTTGGGAAAGACATCCTAAGGGGTGTTCATTTGGTTGTTTATGGCTAAGGAAATTGGCAAAGGCAATGGTTAAGAATTTGGGAAGGAAAAATGGCATTTTGGCATATTTATTTATGAAAATAATGGAAATTAGGAGAAAAGGGAGGTGAAAGGTTGCAGGTTGCATGTGAGTAGTAAAATGAAGGAAAATAATGGAAAATGAAGAAAATAGAAGCCTCATTCATAAAAAGGCTTCTGAGGATCAATTGGTAACCTTTTGTCAGTTGAGTTTTGGAGCTCTCTGATTATTCTCTCTCTCTCTCTCATACTCTTGGAGACTTAGAGTTTTCTTGAAGCACTCTTGGTGGGTGCAGTATACTTGGATTTTTGGAGAAGGAAGGCAAAGGAAGAGCAAGAAAGTGCAAGAAGGTATCAGGATCAGTAGTTGCATCATATTTTCTTACAGGTACCAAGTTTCATGTAGATTTCCTTCACTAGTTTTGGCATGCATGGCACATGCATGTGGTTTCTTGGTTTTGATCTGTCATTGGCATAAAGGATTGTTTGGATTGATAGTGGATTCCCTGGCCTTGCCATTTCCTAGATAGCCATGGTGATTATGGGTTTACTTTCATTATTTGTTTTTGGTTGTTTCTCATGTTTCCTTAGCTTGGGTTGAGTTATTAGTTCCTAGAAGCCCTTGCTGGACAAATGCTCTGGAAGCCCTGTAACAACTTGGGTTGAGTTACTAGTCCCAGAAGCCTTGGTTGGACACTTTGGAAACCCTTGGTGGATTGAGTTACTAGTCCTAGAATCCTGTTGGGTGTGGAGCCTGATTATCTTCTATATTCAAAGGTATCGCCACATTGGACCCCAGTTCGAAATGGGGGCGGCAATGCCACCCATAAAATATTCGCTACAGGGGGGGTCTAGGGGGGCACAGCTGCGACCTTTGGGAGCCCCCTTGGCGGGGGGTTTCGGGGGCAGCGCCCCCGAAGCTAAAAACAGCTGTAAAATTGCCTTGTAAAAGTATAGTAATTTCTAGTCAATCTGGGCCGTTCATTAGGCGGATGATCTGATGGTAGAACTTATGTTTAGTTTAGGGTTTTTTTCCCTAGAAGGCAACCCCTCTCTTTGTATGAGGGAATTGTATTTGAGGCTGTGTAATAGATGTGTATTCTCTGAGCGAGAAATAGAGAGGTGAGACTGTGAGAGAAAACAGAGGATATTACAGCGGATCTGTTGTAGGTTGTGTCTCTTCATTTTGTTGGATAATAGAAAGGAAGGACTGGCTATTCGGGGTGGACGTAGCCCAAACTGGGTGAACCACGTAAATTTGTGTCTCTCTTGTTTTATGCATTTTTTGTGTTTATATTTCTACAATATTTT
This sequence comes from Pinus tabuliformis, assembly GCA_031772625.1. Lineage (NCBI taxonomy): Eukaryota > Viridiplantae > Streptophyta > Pinopsida > Pinales > Pinaceae > Pinus > Pinus tabuliformis. The sequence goes on along the minus strand of CM062818.1, from coordinate 442,229,170 downwards.
ATGTGTTCCATTGCTTCATAATATATAATTTTCTAACAAAGCCTTGGTTGGACAAACTCTTTGGAATCCTAGTGGTAGATGTGGGTTGATTTATCAGTCCTAGAACGCTTGGTTGGAAAAAATTCTTTGGAAGCCTTGGAAGGCTTGGATGGAGACCAATTTGATGATGGTTTTGTGATGTCAGACTGTGAGGTGGAATCACTATTTGATGGGTTGAGGTTGATGGCCTTTGGAAGCCCTGCATGGCCTTTTATTGATATGTTCTATGATATCCCACATTCATGCTTGGAATATGGCATGGGGATGAATGGTTGAAGAGATATTTGGCTCAACCATTCTATGGTCGAGTGGAATGTGGAAGTCCCATCCCAGGTTTGGATTTTTCATCATTAATGAAATATTATTTCTCCTTGTATTACTATGAGAATTTTGATGGATTGTATGTGGTATATATGGTTGTAATTTCATGAGTATTTATGTCCCTATTATGGTGGTTATGTATGTGTTTTATGATAGCAGTCATGTGTGGCTCTCATCATGTTTTTCCTTGTAATTGACTGATCAATATATCTATGACCTAATGGATGGAGTGGTAGTTGATATGTTGAGGAATCAATGGTTCTTAGCGATTCTTAGCTAAGTATGAGACCCATATGCTCAGAACTATTAATTACACCTATATATTACACATTTGCAATATGTTTAACAAAAAATCTTTCATGGCTAGAAGGGGTACAATCAAGGTCTTGAACAATTATTTGTTTTAGTATTGTCATTTCCATGTTATTTTACTAATCTAAAGAGATGGTTCAATTATGGGTAGTGGCCTGGGCTCTAGGCCTGAAAAAGTGGCTCAAATCCAGGAGTCATTAGCATAGAACTAACAGTTTTGGTCTGTGGTCATTGGAAGACAACCCTGTGAGAGATACTTTGATTTGTTGGTCACACTCATGCCTATAGCATGGGAGTGAATGAGCCTTAAATTGTCCAAAAGCTTAGTGGGACCATAAGGAAAGTTGTCTAAAGTATTGGATTAGTTCCTAAGGGACATGTCCTGATGCTTAATTTATGTATAGTGTGTTTCTGTTGATTCCACTTCCTTAACATGACTTAGGAGGTCGAATCATATCATAGTGGCCTCTCATCACATGTTTACCCCAGCTAGCTGCTTTCTTGGGTAGATGTGGGAGCAGGGTGTTACAGAGTGGTATCAGAGCATGGTTCACCCCTTGAACTGGATGGGCTATATGTTGTTCATGCATGCATGTCAATTGCATGTGTGTCTCTCACACTTGCATTCCATGTGCTTGTTGCATTTTCATGATGTTGTTCATGGTTGTAGTGATGTCATCATGTGAAATTTGAGGTGTTATTATGGAATGCATCATTGTGAGTGTATAACCGGTTACATGTCGATTAATGTCGCTTACATGTATCATTGTAGTATGCTTGATTACATTCTTGTATGCTTGCCAGTTGTGTGTATCATTCTTGCAGGTTTGATTTCAACTATTGTTCATTCATTCTTGGTCATATGTGTTTATGAATATGTATGGATGGTTATGCATCGCTTATGCATATTCATGGTTGCATGTGGTCAATTTTATAGTGACGTAATGATGGTGGTTTTCATGCATGAGATCGTGGTGTGTGTTCTTATTGAGGTCATGCATTGATGATTGGACCCTAGCTAGAATGATGATTGCATGGTCATATGCTTATGTTTTATGTTTCTATATATTGTCATGATTATGTTATACATGTATGACACTGATTTTTTGATCTTACAGACAAGGTATTCTCCCCGAGCTATGATAAGGTATGTTGGTTTATTGTGATTTGGTTTAGTTGTCATGATATACATTATAGGAATAAATATCAAATGGCTAGCAAGATGGTTGACTACAAAGAATCGCCTATGAATCCAAAGAGCAGTATGGTGTTGGTAACCCTTACAATTTGGAAGTTACATTGAGAAACTTAAAGGAAGAGATAGACAGTAGTAAGGAGGATAATGACAGGATCATACAGGCACAAGAGAAACAAGTAGAGGTAGATGCAGTAATACTTCAGAGTTTGTCATATTTGTAGTGACAAGGACCATGTCATATCAGCTATGAGCAGGAGGATAGAACTAATGGAAAATATGGTATTTAGTCACATGGTAGGCATAGATTAGATAGATATGACATAATCAGATATGATAGATGGTTGGACACTCCGGATAGGAGAAGGGATAGACACAGGTATGATTCTAATTCTTATTCAGATAAGAACCATGATCATCATCAGTATCATCCTTACAGGAGGAGTGATAGGGGATATTTTCCGAATGAGTTTAAGAAAGTGAAGCCACCAAAATTTGATGAAGAGATGAGGAAACCATGGGATGCATAGGCATGGTTACTTGGCATGCAAAAATTCTTCAAGTTACATGACTATTCAAAGAAGATGAAAGCTAGAGTGGCTACATTTAGTCTCAAAGGTAAAGCAGAAATTTGGTGGGAAGATGTGAAGAATTTTAGATTCATTCATGAGGAGGATTTGACTTGGAGTGAGTTTGAGTGACTATTCAACAAGAATTACTTGTCAGAGAGATACTTTGATGAGAGAGAAAAGGAATTTTATGAGCTAAAGGTGGGTTCCATGACAGATGATGAGTACACTAGAAGGTTCTAGGAGTTACTGAGGTATGTGCCTTATCTCATAGAGGAAAAGGCCAAGATTCAGATATTCATTAGTGGGCTAGCGATTGCATTTAAAGATATAATTGAGTTCGATGAGCCTAGATCATTGAAAGATGCCATTCGGAAGCTAACACATTTCTATGAAAAATCAAAGTATAGAACCGAGACTAAGCCAAACTAGAGAGGTAATGCCAAGAACAAAGACAAATGGGATAGAAAAAGAAAAAGACATCAGGATAAAAGTAACAAGGAGAATGTCTCATCACCTAAGAAGTTCAATGCATCATATAGAGGACAGGGATTCTGATTAGGAGAACAGAACAAGGAGACGAGTTGGAAGCCTATACAGTGTTGGATTTGTGGCAAGGATCATCGTAGGAGATATTTCCCATAGAATTAGGGTGGTAGACATCATATATACAATGCACAGGAGGCACACATTTTTGGGGATGTTTGTCATAGTATTCTGCATATCTATGCAACATTGGATAAAAAATAGGAAGATCATCAAGAATCTATCATTGAGATGGACGATAAGCTTTGCGATCAAGTTATTTCTATTCTGATTGACCCTGGATCTAATTATAGCTATGTTAGTCCTGACTTGGTGGAAAAGTGTGGTTTGAGTAAGGAATTGCATGCAGAGTCTTGGTTAGTATAGTTGTCTACAGGCACAAAGAGACAAGTTCATCATTGGGTAAGAGCTTGTGCATTTTACTTGAATGGTATGCCTACAACAACACATTTTAATGTATTACCATTTGCTTCATACAGTATGTTGTTGGGCATGGACTGGTTGTATCGTCATAGAACCAAGGTAAACTACAATGAAAAAGCCATTGAGTGTGTCAATGACAATGCGGAACCAAGAGTATTATAGGGTATGACGAAAGCTACATAAGTTAGGATGGTAACATCTATGCAAGCAAAGTGTAGTCATAGGAAAGGGTGTAAGTTATTCACAGTGCACATTTCTAGTGATAAGGGTATGGAAGTTGAGGATATGGGTGTGTTGAGCAGGTACCCTATTTTACAACAGTTCAAGGATGTATTTCCTTAGGTCATTACATATTTTCCACCTCACAGGGAGGTAGAATTTTCTATTACATTAGTGTCAGGGGCATCTCCAGCATCAAAAGAACCTTACAAGATGAGCACACATGAGTTGGTTGAGTTGAAGCCACAGTTGAAGGAAATGTTGACAAGGGATACATTAGGCCAATTGCATCACCATGGGGCGCATCGGTATTATTTATGAAGAAGAAATATGGTACTCTCAGATTCTGCATTGGCTATAAGCAGTTGAACAAAGTGACTATCAAGAATAGGTACCCTTTGTCGAGGATAGATGACTTATTTGATCAGCTGAAGAGAGCAACAATGTTCTCAAAGATCAACTTGAGATCCAAATACCATCAGGTATGCATCAAAGAGGATATTTACAAGATCGTGTTCCAGACCAGGTATGGGAATTATGAGTTTGTTGTTATTCCATTTGGCTTAACTAATGCTCCATCTACATTCATGTTCTTGATTAATAATGTGTTGCGTCCATATTTGGATAAGTTTGTTATTGTATCCATTGATGATATACTGGTATAGTTTAAAAATGAGGAAGAACCTGTCGAAAATTTAGCAGCAGTGTTGAGACTGCTAAGAGAGAATAATTTGTATGCTAAGCTCAGAAGGTGTAGTTTATTTCATACTGAGGTACACTACTCGGGGAATTGCAGTAGATCTAGAGAAGATAAGAGCCATCATCGAGTGGGTAGCTCCTAAGAGTTTGGATGAGGTGAGATATTTCATGGGTTTGGTGGGCTACTATAGGAGGTTCATCAGGAAATTCTCATAGATTGCTTATCCTATTACACCATTGCAAAGGAAAGGTAAGAAGTTGGAATGGATTAAGGAGTGTGAGGCTAGCTTTGAACAACTTAAGCAGTGGTTGACGCATGTACTAGCACTACATATTGTGCATCAGGACAAAGAGTTAGTGGAATGCATAGATGCTTGCAAGAGAGGGCTTGGTGGAGTCCTTATGAAAGATGGATAGGTGGTATGTTATGAGTCCTGGAAATTAAACGAGCATGAGCAGAACTACTCGACATATGATTTGGAGTTAGCAATAATCATACATGCATTGTAGATGTGGACGCACTATTTTCTGGGCAGGAGGTTTTTACTTATGAGTGATCACATTGGGTTGAGGTATTTGTTTAACCAATCAAATCTAAATTCTAGGTATGTTAGATGGTTGGCCATGATCAACGAGTTTGATTTTGAGATCAGGTACATCGAATATAAATAGAACATGGTGGCAGATGCTCTCAGCAGACAGGTACAGGTACATCGCTTAGAAGCTATGAGCTCCTATGGGAGGAAATTACAAGATAGGATATTGTAGGCAAGTTAGTAGGACTCTGAGTAACCTTGGGATTGGCCATCCTAGAAGCCTCAGATCCCTTTTGTATGATTTACTTTTCTTATTTTTACTTCATATTCACATGCATCTCTTGTTCTTGTTTTTCCTATTTCTGTATTTAGTATTGATGATTATTATTATGTAGGATTGGGTTAAATGGTTGAAGTGAGTTCTTTTGCAAGTTATTTACAGAGTCACAAGAACTATTTCATCCTTGGAAAATCTTTGGAAGCTCATAGAGATCATAACTACTTGGACTAGTTTACTTATTCACAAATCTAAAATTTCTGGAAGTCCCTTGTAGCAAGTAGTAGTAATTTTATGTTATTTTCTAGAACATGCTAATGAGAATTATTTGAGTTTATTACACTTGTATTAGGTCATAAAATAATTCAAGTTAATAAAAAAAATTGCCCAATTTAATTTCACATGATTAGGTTAGGCATTTGATAGGTTAACTAGCTCACTAGTTCTCAAATTTCTAGATTTTAGACTAGTAATTTTCTGTTATTTTTTAGCGCATGTGAACAAAGGTATTTTGGAGTGATTCCACTTGGAATGGATACCTAATACATCCTAATAAATAAATAAAAGTTGTATCATCCCATTTTAATTTTATTTCCTTGGTCACTTAGTGAGTTATCTCTTCTTGTAGCAAACTTGTAACTTCCTGTAGCAAAATTGTAAGGTTGTGTTGATGCCTCTAAAATCATAGCACCAACATTGGGGGATAACTACTCGGTCTGGACCTTAGTACAACTCCTTTTCCATTTGGGATGGTGGCTCCAACTGGGGGTTATGGGACTAATTTCCCAATAATGTGTGGTTTAATGAATGAATGTTTTAAAATGTATATCGGAGATGGTAGATGGTTTAATCTATGACTTTAAAATATACAAATATACCTATATAACCCGAGTAATCTTATAACAATGTGATTCTTGATCATTCCTATCATACAAACAATCATATCGATGATTTTATTATCCATAGAAAGATTTACATAATGGTTACTTTGTTTAAGAAATTAAACCAGGTAATTATAAAAACATATCGCATGACATCATAATATTTATCGCTGATATATATCTCTAATGTAACAATTCTAAATCATTCAGAAGTGACTCAATATAGAATTTCTTGAAGTGTGTGAGTACATCAACAATAGCAAATTAAATGAAATGCTAATTAAATCAAGACAAAAAGAATAGTGATAAAAATACGCATGCATTTGAGTCTTGATATGTAAATAACATTCCGGTTCCAACCCTTTATTCCAGAAACCTCCAAGAGATACAAAAATGCAAGTCTTGAAAAAGTTCTTTCACAAAAATCTGAAACCTTCATCCACTGCTCATAAAAAATAAATTTAGAAGTGCAGAAGTGAAACTTCTCAAGTCTAATTTTTTTACAAATTGAGGACCCCCTCTTCAATAACATAAAAGGGTTTATATAGTAGAACTAAAAAAAAATGTCAACAAAAATCTCTTATAGTTGTTGGAACTATAAACATTAAAATCTGGGATTTGAATTGCAAAAATAGTAGTGCGATTTCTTTTAAAAAGATTCATTGTATCTATTTCTTCTCCTATATCCACAACTAACAAATTGAGAGCATGTTTTCAATTTCCATAGGATGACTCATCCTGGAATGTAGTTGTCCTGTGTACATGGCATCTAAAAGCTCAGGCACCATGCGATCAACAACGTTGGCAAGGCATTTGATGGTCATTTGTTGACTATGCAGCTTGACCAAAAATGACCAATATGCATCACAAGTAAGGCTTTGTACTCTGCTGAGTTGTTCTTCTTTGGTGGCCAAATCCTGCTTCCATTGATTTTCTAACATTTTCACTTTTCAGAGCTTTCCAGGGGAACAGTCAGAAATCAAATTTGCTCTATATAAATTATCATTTACCAGCTCTATCACATTGTTCATTATAGCTCTGGCCCTGGAAGTAGCCCTTTCTAACTTTATTAAATGTGTTTCCCATTTCGAAAACAATACTTCTTTACATGACTCTAGAATTTTTGATAGATTAGCAGCTCTACCTTCCACTATGCTTTTCCATTTGAGGAAATTTGTGACCTTGTCATCTATGTCCTCAAATTCTAATATGGTATTAACTACCTGATCGATCAATGACGTAGTTATGATGCATAATGGGTCGACAAGAGATATTTTATGGCAAAGAAGATTGAGCTGTTGTAATAAGGCCTTATTTGCTTCTAGGGCTTCCTTCTTAAATTCCTCAACCTTAGGATAATCTCTTAACTATTCTGTATATAGTTGTAGTTGTGAGATTTGATCCTCTTTAGCCTTCATTGCTTGTTGATGTGTCAATTGAATTTGTTTGAGTTGCTGGGACAATTGTTGTTGTTTCTAGATGGAATGCTGGTCAATATTTTGTTTCTATAGGTTTAATTTCACTTTAAGCTGCTGGTTCTTCTAATTTTCTTCGGCCAACTGTTCCTCAAGCCGATTAATATTCTATTTTTCTACTGTTGTTTTCTCTTTAAGCTGAGTAATCCTTTGATATTTTTCTTCGATTAATTGGTTAACTTCAGTGGCCTTATCAATTGTGGCAACTGTGTAAGGCCCTGCATATTGGGATAACTTAGTCAAATCCTCAAAAGGATTGACCTCTGAATCCTTCTATATAACATTCATAAATTCAAATTGAGGAGTTATGGATGATGTCTAGTCAATTTTCCTCTTTTTCTTTGTTTCCTAACTACAGCCCTGTTCTTTGGGCTGTAAAAGACATCCAAAGGTGGTATTTCCTCAATATTTAATGTTATTTCACCTGAAGGATTTTCAGGGATTATTTTAATCTCTTTCTCAGCTATGTCTATACTGGGTGTCCCTTCAATCGTTCTCTCAGTAACGATGGGATGTTGTGTTGCGGGTGATGTTGATGCGATACTGTTTTGGGGGTCGCTCTGGCTTTTGATCTGCTGATCAAATTTCTCCCATTATTTTATCAAGATGGGGTCAATATTAACATCTGTGCTAAGGGGTTCACTGGTTTTTTCAATTTTTTCCCCTTCCCCGAAAATCTCTTCAATAGTCTGCTCCTCGCTGTGCTCTTCTTGCTGAATAGTAGGGGTAGTATTCAATAAATCTAGAGGAAATGTCTGTAACCTCCGTGTCCTGTATTCCATGAATTTATCCATCTTTGCGGCTCCTAGTTTGAATCTTTCCAGATGAGTTACTTGTGATAATAACTCTGCAGAAGCGAATATATCATCAAACTCACCCTCCTCATGGATAAATTTGCTAATTTTCACCTGACTGGTGAAATTGTAAGCGACCTTGTTTGGATCATACTATCTCTTAGGAATCACTGTTAGACTCAGGTCCTTGCTATACATCAAATTGATCCCCTCATCAACTCAAAGGGGAAAGACATGATAGCTGAAGCAAAGACTAAGATCACATGCCTTGTTTCCACACTAACATTGGATATGCACTAACAACCTACTTTATAAAGCTTCTCTACAAGCCTAAGTGTGTGTTAGTGACCCAACTAACTCAATTTTATAGTTCAAGAACAACGTTAGTAGATCCTAATGAAGTTATAAGGGTTAAAGGAACGAATTGAATCATAAATATCTAGATATTTGTTCCTAAAATCACTCAAGAAAGTAAGGAAACATCCAGATTCGACCTACTTAGAGGATTTCTAATCCTAATGAAGGAGGCAAATGGGAAAGGGTTGAAAATAATGGCAACTTCATTGCTTTTACCCTAGGGAACTCAAGGAGGAACTTGGAAACCCTAACTCAATTACTACATAAGCAAAGCTAGGGCTATGGTGATAAGGGTCAGAGCATTTGAAAGGATAGCATACTTGATTGTTGAGCATTGTCTCAAATCATAAGAAGTTGTTAAGAAAGGGGGGAGAGAGAGAGAAGCTGGAGGGGTAAGGGAAGGCTGATGCAACAGATGGTTGTAATCGCTCTTCCAACATTAATATAGAATTGCAGTTGTACTGTCTACTCTATGATGTTGGTACTATCATTCATTCATTTGTTTGTCAAATACCTTTTAGCATGAGTAGCTTAGTTATGTGTAACTAGATGTTCTCTTATGTATTCATGTATTAGTTATCAGAGTTGTATGTTGTGATTATGCTTGTCTCTTCTATGTGCAAGACATGATATGGAGCTGGCTCAGGGGACTTCCACCTAGCTGCATTGCACTATCCAGCAAATCTACACGGAAGCTTGAGGTAATCTATTTATCCTACTTTGATAGTTAGTTATTGTTTATGAACATGCATGTAACTTTGTTACGGTTGAAAATAATCTTACAGTCTGCCGAAGGTCTCGGGAAGACCTTTGAGGGTATCTTCATTCTCCATACACCGTGCATTTTATCCTATAGCAGAATTGGTGACTCCACTAGGGACTATACATCTAGTTCCTGGTTTACTCAGACAGTTCTCAATTTCCTCCTCCTTCTAAGACCTCCTTATACTTTTGCATTCCCTTTCTTACCCACCAAAAAATTGTTGCATCTTGCCTACATATATTCATAATTGAATTTGATCTGAGAAGCCCTATTTTGAGCTGTTTCCCCACACTAACACAGGTTAGCAGACTACACAGTGCTTTATAAAGCTCTATGTCTACATACATAAAGTGTTAGTGGACCTAGTAACTCTCTATGGCCACTACTACAGAGCATTAGTCTCCCAAAACCTTGATTTCCAACTATGTCTACAAACCAAAAGCGATAGGAAGCCTGCTTATGGATTGAAAGAGGATATGTTAATGCATGTTGTTAGCAAAATAGGTGTCCTAAAAGTTTTTTTTTTCGGAAATAAGTTTTGTTTTTCTTTCTTAAAAGCATTGTTTATGAAAGAAAGATCCACATTTTTTATTCACTCTTCTATTTAGCTGGTTAAAAGCTGCTTTATTTTTGGTTTCAAGTAGTTGTTAGTAAAAAATTGGAAAGATGTCCATTGGTGCATGTGTTAAATGATTAGGATGCATGGAAATAATATGAATATGTGAAAAACTCTAACTTGTAGAATACAGCTTGTTTTCATCAAATTGAAATTTTTTTAAAGCATTGTCTTGTGCATGATTTTTTGAGTCAAAGTCTCATACATTTCATACGTCAAACTCCCTACTGAAGACAATAAAAAAGTACACATAAAATTTACCTAAAATCAATCAGTAACTCTTTATTGAGCAAGCAAACATTAGTTCAGGCTAAGATCTTGGGATAAGCAGTGTGAGTAAACTGCCCAAGATTAGAAACCAACACTAGTGTCATTAATAGAGAGAAAATTCCTTCTGCACTCATACTACCGGGACCACTCCAATAAAAGGGTAGCTAAATACAAGACAACATCAGACTGTAAGTGAAGGTAGCCTACCTTCTCTTACAACTCCTTTGGGTATTTTGTGTATTGGGGATCCCTTTGGGGATTTTGGAGCTGAATCAGGGACTCAGGTATCCTGCCCACACAACGTACTATCTGCGACTATGCCCCTCCCAGTGGTGTCTATGATCTGAGGTATCCTTAGTGGCCAAACTTTTAGGGATTTACACAAGGTGACTGGGGCGGTCTGCCCTAGTACCTAACATAGACGGACCTACTCTGTCTTCAGTTTTTGGGAGGGTGCTCGTCTTCACAAGAGTACTTGGCCCCTCGATCTAAGGTTTGGGCGAAGCTCTAGAGTAACCGTAATTGTACATCTAGCCACCCTTCTCTATTATTCATTGAGATACTAGGTTTCATCTCTAGTGATTGGTGCTTATTAGACAGGTTCATTTCCATTTGTTTTCTAATTGATAAACTTAGTGTATTTTTTATATTTTTTTAGGCACCTTAGTGTTATCATTTGAGACTTTAACAAATATCACGATAAAATTTGTTGATAAAAATTAATGGTCACTGTGGCTACATCCGGCCCTCATCGTCAATCTAGACGATTTCTAGTACTTCCTCCACTCATTATGGAAAATCCACCGAGCTCCAGTGAACTGAACTCCCCATCTTCAGGGAATCAGTATCCTAGATCTCACACGGGATCTGTTTGGACAACTGACAATTCAAGTTTGCTAGAGAATTTCTTTACTGAAGGATTCCTTCCTCCCTTTAACCCTCTGTTCATGAATCTGTTGGACCCAATCTTGGCTCCCGCAGTACCTATACTTCCTGCTTTTGTAGTCAGAACATTTCCATCTATCCCATCGATGACTAATGAGTCATGGGACTTTAGGGACACTTTTGGTCCTCCACCACTTCCCCAGTCGACAGTCACCACACCAACATCGATGGCGAACCCCACAATCCCATTTGTCCCAAGTACAACCACTCACATGACACTCTCTATGAGTGGAACCCAACCGATGCTGAGTTCCACCCCTTTAGCTTCAAATTGCATACCTTCAACAAGTGCTACATACATCGCTCCCTATAACGCTCAATATAGAAATATGGGTGTAGTGCCCATCCACCAACAATATGGTCGGTCGCCATTGTACAGTTCAAACCCTAGATTCAAGTATCTGAGGGCATTCCCAATATGCACATGCCAGTAGGGAACGTAACAGTTCCCCCTCCATTCTTAGGCATGCATGGTTAATCGCTGATTGACATGAGCATTCTTTATGTCAATCAAGGACAAATGGTTAGTTCTGTGACGGGCGAGAATCCTCAAGGAGGTCCCCACCAATCCATGGGGGACCCTACTCACAAATTCAAATGAGCCAAGGGGGCACCACTTATCCTGGGGAAATTCTATACCCCAGTATGAAAATCCCCATGGAAATCCACACTACAATGCCATACCTCAAGGCAACTACTATACAACGCAGCCCATGTATAATATTGGGACTTAAATGATGGGAGGAGTGCAAGGCTCCTCAAGTCATATGTCATCACCTTGGTCTGAGTCGGGGGCACCACACTCTCTTCCTTTCTTGGAAACGTTGGATATACCTGACTTGTTCAAACTTACAAATGACCCCATCTACCAAAACTTACTTTGGCTGCTAATCCCACATAAGATACCAACAAACATCCCCAAGTTCAAAGGAAAGCAAGGGGAGGATCTGGGCACCCATATCACCACCTACCATCTTTGGTGTGTTTCAAACTCCATGGTGGATGATAGTGTCCAGTTACGTCTTTTTCCCCGCACCCTCACTGGCAACACAGCTAAATGGTACATTGAGTTACCACGTGCGTCAGTGAACACCTTCGACACTTTAGCGATGGAATTCCTAAAGCACTTCCAGCTACCCATCCTCTATGAGACTGGGACAGAGCTCCTCACTTCATTACATCAAGATACCGCCACCCTCCCAGACTATCTCTTAGTGGATTGGTTTTGCAAGTCCTTACTCCCGCAAATCACTAAGGATGTCACTTTAGGTGGTGCGGTCACAAAAGGCCAATCCATATGTCGTGCCCATCACTTAGATCTCATATACTCATAGTCTAGCACTCTTTACGATGTAATCCCAAATGCACCTCGTAACTCCAATGTTTCCACTACTCAGCACCTCGGAGTGCATGCCGATGGGATTATTAGCGCAACCTCTAGGGTTGCTATAAAACAAATCAGTGGTCACATTGCCCAGATGTCAGTGGACCCCTCTACCAAATCGACTGATCTTCTTACCACCGCGATAAACTCTGTGCAGTCTATGCAAAAGCTTGGAGAAGAATAAGAAAAAGACCACTCCTTTTGAGAAGCAGTCAACAAAGCAGCCAAACCCAAAACAAAAGGTCGTTGCGCCTCCTGACGATGAAAAGGATAAACCCACCAGATTTCCTTGCAAAATCTGTGCTGAAGACCATGTGACCTATTGTTGTCCGCGTCTTTAGGAATGCACAGAATACATTGCTAAAAAGGATAATAGCCGGACCCCCGTTGTCCTCAAAAATTCTTTTCCCACTCAGCACAAAAAAACCTTATTGCAAACCAACCCCAACCCCCACAAGGGGGCAACGATGGTTTGCAACATCCTTTAGCTGGTGAAGGATCTTCTACCGTTTACACCTTTGAAATGGTAGATCTACAAACACGAGCCAAATCTTATGGAGATCCTATCGCTCATGCAAAGGAACCTTTCTCAAGTCAAAACCCACCGCCACCCAATGATTGGCTGGTTGCTGATCTTGTAATTCGCCCCCCCAAATGGGCACTTCAACGCACAACACATATGCATGTGCCACCCAAAACTACAGCATTGTAGAAGACTTGGCACAAGCGCCATCAGCTATGTCGACACTCAAAGTATTACAAACATGCCCAGCACAAAGGAAAGCTTTGCTTTTGGCTATTGGTGGTATCGACCCACAGGATTCCATGCTTGCAATTTTCGACATGGAAAAGTGTAAACCTCCCCTTTCTCACCAACTTGCATTTCAAGTGAAAAATTTTTCAAAAGGTAAAAGTATACACAGAACTGTCATTGATGAAGGTGCTTCTACCTGCGTCATATCAACTTCATGTTGGCTCGCCCTGGGTTCTCCAACCCTATCCCTGCCATCGAATTCCCTTAAAGCTTTTGACGGCCACACTTTCATCCCAAAAGGTTACCTAGCTAGCTACCCCATCACTTTGCATGGGGAAATGATAATGGTGGACATAGAAGTCATAGATAAAAACTCGACTATAATCTCTTGCTGAGTCGCAGTTGGACATATGCCATGACGACCATCGTATCTACTGTCTTTCGCATCATCATATTTCCATTGGATGGAAAGGTAGTTACAGTAGATCAGTTGTCTTTCTACACCGCTGATTCTTTCTACACCGCTGATTATTCCCCATTACCAAGAAGCTTCGTACCCCTAGTAGGTGGTGTACCTGACTCTTACATCAGTCTTGGTACCAATCTATTGAAGGCTTCTTCCCTCATGGGCTGTTTTCCTCTTCAGCTGCCCAAGGTTTCACAGACGGTCAACATGCTTTCATCTATTCCTCATGAACTGACCGATCCATGGATCCTATCGACTCCTTCAGACCTTGACACATACGAAGAACAAATATCATTGTCACCAGCTGAATTGGCCTACCAAGCCATCCAATCTACATCTACCTCTCTGGTCACAGTGGTTACGGCCAGCAGTACCACTGCCCCTCCCATAAATGCTCCTTCTTTCGATCTACTCAATCAAGTCCTACCTACAAACAAATCTATTTGAGAAATCATGAGTTTAGGAGAGCGACCTTGGGAGGATTCGCACCATTGTGTTTTGATATCTGATTTGGACATGACATGTCTTCAAATCTTGTCCCCTAACATACTATAAATCATTTCCTCACCCTATACGACCATCCAAACTTTGGAGGTGGAAGGAAACATGGGCAATATTTCAAAGACATTTCTCATCAATATTTCTGTCAAGACAGGCATCGTGGAAAACATCTAGATTGGAGCCAACTGCAATCTTGAGGAACTTGCAAACTTCACCTGCCTATTTAAGGAATTTCGCGATGTATTTTCCTGGCCTTATGAGAAAATTCCCGGCATAGATCCATCTATTGTTGAGCATGACATCAAGCTTTACGACAATGCAAAACTTTTCCGTCAAAGACTTCGATGGGTCCATCCCCGCAAAACGGCAGCCATAAAAAATGAAGTAGAAAAATTGTTACATGATGATTGCGTCTATCCCGTTCCTTTAACGGAATGGGTTTCCAATCTGGTTCCTGTCGATAAAAAACAAGGAACTATCCATGTATGTGTCGACTATAGAGACCTGAACACCACGTATCCTAAGGATAATTATCCGACACCATTCATCGACCAAATCATCGATAACTGCACTGGTTGTGAATCATTTCCATTCATGGATGTATTCTCAGGTTACAACCAGATTGCTATAAAACCCAAATACTAGCATAAAACCACCTTCGTCTACCCATGGGGCATATTTGCCTATCGAAAACTCCCATTCGGTTTAAAGAATGCTGGAGCAACTTTTCAAAGAGCCATGGACTATGCATTTTACGATATCAGGCATATTGTTCAAGCTTACTTGGATGACCTTGCAACCCATTCCAAGTAACGAACGCAACACCTAAACCATTTAAAAGTGATTTTTCTAAGGTGTCAGTTTTACAACATCCACCTAATCCACATAAATGCATTTTCTTTGTCGAGTCTGGACACTTACTTGGATTCATTGTCTCCAAGTACAGGATTAGGGTTGATCTCGATAAGGTGAAGGCAATTACTCAATTGCCAGAACCACAATCTGTTCTACAGCTCCAACATTTGCAAGGGAAAGAAAACTTTTTACGACATTTCATCGTAAATTATGTCGAATTAATGAAAGGCTTCATGCACCTACTTAAGAAAGGAATGCCATATCTATGGGATGATCAAGCTCAATGATCATTTGATGCCTTGAAAAAGGTGATTATATCATCCCCACTGCTCAGCGCTCCTGACTATAGCCGCGACTTTCTTCTATACCTGGTAGCCTTGCCATCTTCTCTTGGAATGGTATTGGTTCAATCATGTGATGACCAAAGTGAATATGTGATCTATTATCTGTCCAAAGGCCTCACTGTGCCCGAACTCAGATATTCGCATTTGGAAAATCTCTCATTGGCAGTCATCTTTTTTGTCAACCGATTCCGACACTACATCCTGCTACGATAGAATACTGTCATCACCTTAGAGAATCCCATGAGACATATTTTCTCTCGTCAATTAATTGGAGGAAAATATTTAAAATCGATCGTGATCCTCCAACAATTTGATTTGGTTTTCACAGCTGCCAAGGTGAAGAACTCCTTAGTCTTCACCAAAATTTTATCAGAACTTCCCATCGTCGATCTGAACAAGATAGCCCATGATCCTCTCCTAGATGAGGGTATCTATCTTATCGACATCACTGACCCTTGGTATGGGGACATTCTTGTCTACCTCCAAGCCTAATGGTTCTGCCCCAAACTATCAATAGGTGACCATCGTCGCATCCACCAAAAAGCGCGACAATATCTAGTGATTAACAATACGTTATATTATCGTGGTGCGGATAAAGTTCTTCAGCATTGCCTCACTCATGAAGAGGCAGAGCACGTTTTAAATGACTGCCATGCTGGGGCATGTGGCGGTCATCTTTCTAGCATATCTACTACATAGAAAATCTTGCATGAAGGCTATTACTAGCCAACCTTGTTCAAAGATTGTGTCAAGGCCATCCAGCAATGCCATCCTTTTCAATTATTCACAAAGAAAATGTGTGCTCCTCCAGCCCTACTGCACCCAGTGATCTCCATTGGCCCCTTTACCAAATGGGGGATAGACTTCGTCACCTGTAATCCCATTTCCTCTACTAGACACAACTATATCATAGTAGTTGTGGACTATTTTACGAAATGGGCCGAAGCCCTTCCTACCTACAAAGTCGATGGAGAAACCGCAGCGCTATTCTTGTTCAATCAGGTTATGTGTCATTTCGGTGTACCCCACTGTTGAAGCCCAGAAAATCGGGTCTACAACAAGGGGGATACCCGCCCGATCCAGACCTTGGTTGGCAGCTCCTTTTCCGTTTGGTATAGTCGGTCTGACTGGGGATGTGGGACCAGTTTCCCAATTTCAGTGTGTGTGAGAAAGATGAATATTTCTGTTTCTAACAGTTTCTAAATGGAATACTTCTTAATCTAATTCTAATCTAATAATAAGGAAACTGTATTCTAATAATAGGAATATGTAAATCTACACTAACCCGGGGTATGATTTTTTCTATGCGATCTAAAATGATTTCAAACAACAACTGGTAATAAAGATCATTCAACTGTTATGAGAAAAGAATTTAGTATAGATGAACCACTTCGTATAAAAAGTTAGACGAAATAGTTGTGCAAAACATATCGCATAATGAGCTATTCATACACTAAGCATAAATAAATATTTATCACTGTACAAAAGTGCCAAATGATAACTCAGGCATTCATACATTAATATATAAATAGCTAAAATGGAAATCACTCTAACACAAGGTAGAAATAGTTAAGAGATAGAAATACCATTTATAACTAGTCCTACTCATGAGCTTCAAGTGATCACGATTTATCTCTCCTTGATAAAATATCCACTAAGAGTACAAAAGTGCAACATCAGTAGCAGATATCAAATGCAAAAATTAATAAATCCTGTTCCATTCATTCATCAAAACCTCCTCAGAGGGTACAGAAGTGCATGTTCTGGGGATAAGTTTTTGATAAATTTCAGGACCCCTCTCTAAATGCATGAGAGGGGTTTAAAAACTACTAAACTAATTCTAAAAATAAATTATTACAAAAATATAGGATATGGTTTAAATGACCGTCCTCTTTTCAGGAAAATAAAACAAAATTAAAGCTAAAATGAAATCTAATATTAAACTATTTATGTATTTGGTCCTTGAAATCACACGCATGCAACATCTGTTTAAGCAGAGTTGGCTGGCTGGCTTCCGCTTTAGCTGAGCTGAGTAAACAGAATCGACAAGTGTTGGTGCCATCTTTTCGGCCGAATTGATAATACACTTAAAAATCATCCATTGGCTATGTGGCTTTACCAAGTAAGCCCAGTAATAATTCCAGTTCAACTTGGTTAACCCTTGGATTGCTTTTGCCTTTTCTTGAGCTCTCTATTTCCAATCTTCTTGTAGTTTTACTTTCTTGCGATTTTCGGGACTTGCGGGTGGCTGGGCAACTATCAAATTTACTTTTTTAGAAATTTTCGCTAATCGCACATCGAAACTGCCTCCGTTTCTTGATCCGGGTTTCCTTGATGCGTTTTTCGCCTTTTGCACTTTTTCCTTCCAACAGATATAAATTTCAAAATTTGTAAAAATAATACTTCTGTGAACTCTTGACATTGAGTCTTAAATTGTTTGTTTCTGATTTCTGCGCTATCCAGTATCCACTTGACCATGTCCGTGTATGGGAGGATTTTTGGCCTTGCTACTATCCGGTATAAGAATGAGCAGGCTAGTTCTGAAAGGGATGCTTCTGAAGAACCATTTGAGCCCGTGCTAGCAACTACTTCCATTACTCTGGGATTCTCCTCTTCGAGCAGATTATACATGCCTTCCCACGTAGCTATTCCTGCATCTCTGTTACAGGCCGTGTCTGTATATAAGGGCGCCATTTCCTTTTCTTCTGAGCTTGGAGCTTTTCCTTTCTTTCCCATTTCAACCTGCGTAATACTTTGTATCGGCCTCTGTTCTCCGTTCCTGCAATTCACAAGTGAAAATGAATGACAAGGAAGGGTGATGGGAAAAGTTTTAAATGTTGTGGACATATCAAGCATACCACCTTATGTGAAATTATTCTTTCGATAAGCACACACCCATAATCCATAATAACTGGCAACTAGCTCATTTATTAGCATTAAAGCGCATAACCAGGTGTCAGCTTAAGGAAAATACTTTTCTTGAATAACGTGCCCGAAAGATCTGCAATGAAGCGATTTTGCGATTTGCTTCACAACATCGCAGATCGCCACATCGCAAAATCGCAACATCGCAATATCGCAATATCGCAACATCACAAAATCGCAATATCGCAATATCGCAACATCGCAAATCGCAGAAATGTTAAGTATGACAGACTTCGTTAATCTGTTTCCTGCGAGATGCGATCTTGAGATCAGCGTTATTGCATATCGGAAAATTTTAAAGTGTTTCACGTAAGTTATGCTGAATGTGATGCGATATTTGTTTATTATCGCATATTGCGATCTCGCAAATGTTGGAATTGTGCTTGTAAGATGGCATCCCGTTATCTTATGCGATGCGATATTTCCTAATGAAAGATTTTATTTTACCTTATCACAAGACTTAGCTTTTTTGGATTTCCAAGAGGGTTTCCTAACCTTATGATGGTAATTTTATTCAAAAAGGAAATTTAAACACTATTTTAATTTTTTATTTTTTTTAGATTTTTAACTAAGGGTCCCCTCTTATTTAGTATTAGGAATAACACTAAATAAAAAGGGGGGGTTGTTGCTGTCCACAACAATTGGCGATTCACTTGGAAGAACCAGTTATCTCTGCTGCTTTTTGAATTTTCAAAACTTCCAAAACATAAAATTTCCCGAAAAGTTAAACTTTATTATAGAAAGATAAAGTACATTATATTCTAACCTGTCAATGACATTTTGTTTCAACTATTTTCAACTTTGATTATTTGCTACCTCAAGCTAGTCCTTGTATTTACATCAGTCATTACTTAGTTTGTAAAGATAAAACAAAGTCTTCTCTGTAAACCAATTTTAAATATGCTCATTTATCGTAGGTAGAGCCTCTGCTGCCAGCAGGCGCTTATAGCCTCAACAGGGTTACCTGTTACCCAGCAATGATCCTATATCCTACTTAAAGAAACTCACAATTCTCAAAGAAGAATCCATATCCACACTTTCTACTTTCACTTTCTTTTTTTTCTTAAAGAGCAATGTCTTGGTTTGATGGCCAATTTATGACACAGTCATTCATTGATTTATAACTTTGCTGAACAAGTTGGCTCGTGATGAGACCCCTTGCCTTTTGATTGCAGCAATCTTAAGTCTTTGCCCTGTTGTGGTATGCAGTATTGGCAAGGTCAGCAAGTTATAATATCTGTGATTATGATAAGCCGGCTCGTGATGAGACCTCTCACTCTTTAAGATAAAGTGTATCCTTGGATTGTTCCTCTGAAAGTTTGGATTTCCTTAGTAGGGAGGAATTCATTGTTTCCTTAAGATAGCTCTGGACGACAATAGTAGAGTTTTTGGAAATAGCTGCTCTACAGAGAATCTTTATTTTGTTATTGATACTTTTCATTGCACTGATATAAAACAATTTCTCACCAAAGGTTGTTTTCATCAAATTTTATGAAGTTGAAACTAGTATCATATCTAGGCTAGAGTCTTTAACTGTATCTTTCAATAATAAAGATCAATTTTCGAAAAGATTTGCTATTTATACAAGCGAAAGATCAAAATTTGAAAGAGAATTGGTGTCTTTTTCATGAATTCCTATCGTAACCATTCACAACTGGTTTTATTTTGAAAAGAAAAACAACTATTCTACGAAAATAGAAGACTGATCTTCTATGGAAAATATTTCTTGAGAATTTTACAATTAACAGGTAAAGAATCCCTCATCCCTGCTAAATCTTGTAACATGAAGGTCGATGGACCTATAATTTCTATAATTTGAAAAGGACCAAGCCACATTCTTTGAAATTTTGTATGTTTTCCCTTTTCCTCATGAGCCTTGTCCCATTTTAAAACTAAATCTCCTATATGAAAATCTTTTCTGGATACCATATTGGAATCAAAAGAGGCTTTCACCAATGCTTGATTATGAGCATGAGTAATCTTAGCCTTTTCTCGTTGTTCTTCTAATTTAATTAATTCCAGCTGCCTAAGTTGTAAAGAAGAGGTTGGTACTTCATCAATGTACTGAACTAAGGCTAAAGAGGGAATTGCCAGATGTGTTGGAAGAACCACTTCTTTCCCATAAACTAAATTAAAGGGAGGAGTGCCTATAGAGGCTTTCTGTGTTATTCGGTCTACCCATAAAGCATATATTAAAGACTTATGCCAATTTTTATGATTTTGGTCAATGGTTCGCTTGATGATTCTAATTACGTTCTTATTTGTGGACTCGGCTAAACCATTCCCTTGTGGATAGTAATTAGCAGAATATTTAAGTTTGAAACCTCTTTTGAGTGCAAACTCAGTCATTACATTACCAGAAAAGTATGATGCATTATCAAACATTAAAGCAGAAGGCAATCCAAACCTGGTGATTATGAACTGATCTATGAATTCAATGATATTTTCAGCATTAGTCGTCTTGAGTGGAACTACTTCTACCCATTTATTAAAGTAATTTGTCGTTGTGAGGATCCATCTATGCTGTTTAGAAGAGTGAGGAACGATCTCACCTATTATGTCTAATCCCCACTGATCAAAAGGTTGTTCGACGGTAACTGGTTGCAGTGGCAAGGATGGTTTCTTTTGTCTTCCAGCAGCAGTTTGACAAACTTGACATTTTCTTACGTAGTTATGTGCGTCTTTGAATAATGTGGGCCAGTATAGCCTGCACGTAAGATCTTTTGAGCAGTTGCATCTCCAGCGTAGTGTCCACCTGTTGGCCCATCATGGAGTTCCTGCAAAACTTTTTCAGCTTCAGCTTTCTCGAGACATCTAAGTAGAACAGAATCATAATTTATTCTGAAAAGAACGTCATTTACAAGTTGATATTGTTTGGCTTTTAACCTGAGGGCTCTTTTATTGGTGTGATCAAGGTTTGGAGGAACATATCCATTCTTTAAATAATAAATAATATCAGCATATAATGACTCAACATTGTTTAGGCTTACCTCGTATACCTGTACCTCTTCAGATGGATTTTCGGGCATTAGCGATGTTCCTGCCAGCAATTTGCAAAAGCCTTAACCTTTTACAATGTTTGCTAGTTTGATCTCTACGTCATATTCTTGTAAGGCAGTAACCCAATTTTCCCTTTTCTCACCCACATCCTTCTGTACTAGAAGACTTCTTACCGCTAGAAACGGTACTATGATCTTGGTATGTGTCTTGAGTAAGAAAGGTCTGAAATATTTAATTGCTTTAAAAACAACATAGGCTTGTTTTTCCACATCTAAATAATTCAGTTCAGCACCTTGTAAATTGGAACTAAAAAAAGCAATTGGGGCTTCTACCTTCTCTTGATTTACTTGAGTGAGTATCGCAGCATATGATCTATCCGAGGCGAAGATATACAAAATAAAAGGATCGGAAAAATTTGGAGTTGCTAACGATGGAGCATTGATAATGGCTTGTTTGATCATATTGAAATCCTTATCTTCATCTTGGCCCCATTTAAAGTTTGCATTCTTTTTAATCATGGATTGTATAGGAGACACGATTCTAGAAAAATCTAGAACGAATCTCTTTACAAAGTTGATCTGGCCAAGGAAAGATTGCATGGCTTTCTTATTGTGAGGTAAGGGAACTGCGGAAATTCCTTTGATTCTGTCAGGATCAATGTGAATTCCAGATTTTGACACTATGAATCCTAGAATCTTTCCTTCACTTAATGCGAAAAAGGATTTTTTTGGGTTAAGCGAAATTCCATACCTTAAACAACGTTGGAAGATTTGTTTTAAATCCCTGAGGTGGTTGTTTCGTTTCTTGGAATAAACAGTGATATCATCCAAATAGATTACTACTGACTTATTAACTAACCCTTTGAATGCGATGTCCATGGCTCTTTGAAATGTGGCACCCACGTTAATCAAACCAAATGGCATCTTTTGATATGCGTACGTGCCCCATTTAGTTCTGAATGTAGTTTTCAACTGATCGTCGGGATGTACCAGCACTTGGTTGTATCCTGAGAATCCATCCAAGAATGACATTAATTCTGAGCCCACAACTACCTGCAGTATTTGTTCCATGGGGGGTAAAGGAAAATTATCCTTTTGGCAAGCCTTGTTAAGGTTTGGAAAGTCAATGTAGATTCGGATATCTCCGTTTTTCTTTCTAACAGGTACCATATTGGAGACCCATTTAGAATGTCTAATGGGAAAGATTATCTTGGCTTTCAATAACTTGTTGAGTTCAGTTTTAATCTGGTTTTCTAAATTTGGTTGTATCTTTCTCAACTTCTGTTGGACAGGTTTTTCAGTATCAATCATTGGGATAGTATGTTGGATGATGGAGGTGTCGTATGTTTTAAGTTCATCGTAATTCCAAGCAAAGACACTTTTGTATTGTTTCAAGAGACGAATATATGCTAATTTCTCTTCAGGGGCTAGGCCAAGGCCTAAGTTGATATTCTGTGGTTTGGCATCAGTTCCTAGATTTACTAATTCATAATTCAAAGTTGAACTTTGGAGTTTTGAATTAGTAGACCTTTTAAATCAATCTTTCAAATCATAAAGGTCTTCTAATTTGACTACCAATTTAGGTATAGCATTGTTAGTACTATCCTATTGCAATTGTTGGTCATGCTGGTCTTTGTCAATTATTTTATTGGTGTAGGATCCCTCAGATGTGAGAAAACTCACGATATGAGGATCGTCATTGAAAATTCTCCAATTAGTGATGTTATCAAGGATAGATGGTCTAAAAATTAATTCAATTGATAATCGGTCAGGGCTAAAATATTCTGAAGGAATGAGCTTGGAAGCTACGTTGGCTAAGAGGTTTGCGCTAGCATTCTGGAGTCTGGGGATTGACGAGATATTAAATGTTATAAAATGTTCAGTCAGATCTTGAACTAAAGATTGGTAATCCTTTAAATGACCTGATGAACAGTGTATAGTATTGCGTACCTGTCTGATTATTATTTCAAAATCTTTGAAAACTTGCAGGTATTTGACGCCTAATCCGATTGCTTTGTACAAGCCTTGGACTAGAGCTTCGTATTCTGCGGTATTGTTGGTGCACTCGAATTTGAGTCTGCAAGTTAAGACGGTTTTATCTCCCTCTGGGCTTACTAACACACATCCTACTCCTGCTCCTTCGTTAGACTTAGAACCATCAAAAAATAATTCCCAAAACAAAGATTTATTTACAGGACTATCTATAAAATTAATGCATTTAGAACTATCTGTTTGAGAAAATATTTCTACTTGAGACAAAACAGAATGTTCTAAGTAAGGTGAAGTATGAGCATTAAAATTTCCTAAGAAAGAATCTACTGAATAATTGCCAATGATGTTAGAATTATATGCTACTGGTTCATTTTCTCCCTCGAGTTCTGTTACTATGTATTTCTGATGTCCTTCACGTTCAACTTTTATTTGGTTTGGTTTACCATTATAAGGCAGCCACATATGTGACCAGTCAATTGCAAAGTATCCATGAAGTTTTCTTGACCAATCTCTGCTAAGAATTAAGCCATAAAATTTAGGAATATCAGCAACTAAAATGTCGAACATACCTTTGGATTAGATGACAACCTTATGGTAACCTGATTTAACTCACCAATCACTTCAACTTGCAATCGATCTAGCTGCGAACAGCGGATTTCTGTGGTTGAACATTCAATTTTGCACAAATTGATCTTGGCAAAATATTTGATGAGGCTCCAGAATCCACTAAACAATTATGCACATTTTTATTGAAGATTTCATAAGTAAGGAGAAATGGGGGAGTATGCGATCTTGATCTTCCTCCAATTAATGCGATATCATTTGGATCAACTTTATTTATCGTATTAGTGGAGGTCTTCCCATATCATGGGAATCTTGAGAGATTACAGCAGCTGGTAAAGGCGCAACTGACACAGCATGTAATTCTTTCAAAAGTACTTTCTGCTGGTGTTTTAACTTGCTCAATTCAAAAAGAGTAATGTTGGCCCTTGTCTTTTTCATGTCTTCAACAATGTTATACTCCATTTCATCCAAAACGATTAGCGTTTTAGATGGAGTAGATGTGTCTGTTTGGACTAGGCTGGTTTGAGTCGCTTTAGGTGATGTTTTCTTGGCTGCGACTTTATCCTTAGTCATTGAGCTTGCGCTCTTTGGCTTAGGTGTAGGCTGAGGGGGATCAAGTTGATTTCTGCTACGAGTACTAACCGGGAATACCTCTTGATCTTCTTCATTTGGGAGGATGAAAGCCCACATACCTTGTAATTCTACAACTTCTTCTTCATCGGTTTGCTCTTCAGTAGTGTTTTCCTCTTCTTCTTCTTCTGATTCAGTATTTGAAATAGCATTAGGGGGTTTGGAATCAGTTGAAGGATTTCTTTTAAAAGACCTATATGGATTTTTAGAAGAAGTTTCTGTTACTTGTTTCTTGATGTCAACCATTTCGTTAGACATGGTCTTCAAAACTTTTTGTAATCCTTCTAAATCGAATGGATCTTTCGGTTGTTTTTTCTTGGGATCTTCTTTGAAAGAGACCTTCTTAGATTTCCGTTCTTCCATCACATTTTTCTTTTCTAAGGCCGTAATACGTTTGTCTACTGCTATTGCTTCTTCCATATTTTCAACTAAGGTTGTTTTGTTATCCCTATCAACAAACAGTGTTAAGTTTGATGGTAAAGCAGTAATATACCATTCACACCGCACTTCTTCACTTGGCTGAGAAGCAGTAAGTATTTTGTTTAGGATTTTATTGAAACGTAAATTGAAATATTTGATAGGTTCTCTTGACTCAGCTCTAAGATTAGACAAGTCATTGATCAGTGTCACTGTAGACCTGTCATCACCAAACTTGGTCAAGAATTGTTCTTGGAAGATGTCCCAACTAGTAATAGATCCAGATGGTAACGAGAAATACCATGATCCAACTGTCCCTTGCAAAGTATAAGGGAAAAGTTGAACAACAACATCCTTATTGGTAACTCCATTAAGATTTATGGACAACGTAAAGTTATTTATATGTTCTTCTGCTAGCATGCCTGCCTCAGGGTTAAACTTAGGCAACCATTTTTCAGGATGGGCTAGTATCTAACTCAAGGGTGCAGGAATTAAGGCTGCCCCTAGGTTATTCCATGGAGATTGGGCCATTGTTGAACTACTAATAGAGGAAAGTACAGAAGATGATCCTTGCGGTTGAGAAGATGAGGATATTAAAGCTCCAGATGTTTGAGGAGGATTTGAGGAAGTTGCAATAGGCTGATGGACGATGACCTGAAGTGGGGGAGTGGATGGTTGAATTCACGGTGAAGAGGTTGAGATGGATGATGATGATGAAAGAGTCTCACTATCGGATCCTTTAGGAGACTTCCTTGCTCTCTTCCTAGAAGGTAGAGGTAATTTGGTTGGCTAAACACCAAACTTTTCGCTTTTTAATCTGGTGAGAGGATGAGCAAGGTTGTATTGCGAAGTCACGCTGCCTTGAGATTTATCAGATTTCTGAGGAGATATAGAAAATCGCTGAAGTTTGTGAATCAAAGATTCAACCTCAGGAGGTTCAATAGTAGATTTTTCTGAAATGTCAAGGTTTGTAGCAGCGACTATTGATCCAGCGACTTCTAACTCTGGATTTAAGATTTCTAAATGCAATGGAGAAGTCAGAGGAGATGGTGAGGGCAATTTACTCTCAGAATGGTATTTAGATTTCGTTTTGCTTGCCATTCACAGTTTGAAGGTTCAAGCCCTCCTTCTAGCGCCAAATATGTTGAAGCCCTGAAAATCGGGTCTACAACAAAGGGGATACCCGCCTGGTCCGGACCTTGGTTGGCAGCTCCTTTTCCGTTTGGTATAGCGGTCCGACTGGGGATGTGGGACCAGTTTCCCAATTTCAGTGTGTGTGTGTGATAAAGATGAATATTTCTGTTTCTAACAGTTTCTAAAAGGAATACTTCTTAATCTAATTCTAATCTAATAATAAGGAAATTGTATTCTAATAAAAGGAATATGTAAATCTACACTAACCCGGGGTGTGATTTTTTTTCTATGCGATCTAAAATGATTTCAAACAACAAATGGTAATAAATATCATTCAGCTGTTATGAGAAAAGAATTCAGTATAGATGAACCACTTCGTATAAAAAGTTAGACGAAACAGTTGTGCAAAACATATCGCATAATGAGCTATTCATACACTAAGCATAAATAAATAGCTATCACCGTACAAAAGTGCCAAATGATAACTCAGGCATTCATACATTAATATATAAATAACTGAAATGGAAATCACTCTAACACAAGGCAGAAATAGTTAAGAGATAGAAATACCATTTATAACTAGTCCTACTCATGAGCTTCAAGTGATCACAATTTATCTCTTCTTGATCAAATATCCACTAAGAGTACAAAAGTGCAACATCAGTAGCAGATATCAAATGCAAAAATTAATAAATCCTGTTCCATTCATTCATCAAAACCTCCTCAGAGGGTACAGAAGTGCATGTTCTGGGGATAAGTTTTTGATAAATTTCAGGACCCCTCTCTAAATGCATGAGAGGGGTTTAAATACTACTAAACTAATTCTAAAAATAAATTATTACAAAAATATAGGATGCGGTTTAAATGACCATCCTCTTTTCAGGAAAACAAAATTAAAGCTAAAATTAAATCTAATATTAAACTATTTCTGTATTTGGTCCTTGAAATCACACGCATGCAGCATCTGTTTAAGCAGAGTCGGTTGGTTGGCTTCCACTTTTAGCTGAGCTGAGTAAACAAAATCGACAAGCGCTGGTGCCATCTTTTCGGCCGAATTGATGATAAACTTAATAGTCATCCATTGGCTATGTGGCTCTACCAAGTAACCCTAGTAATAATCCCAGTTCAACTTGGTTAACCCTTGGATCGCTTTTGCCTTTTCTTGAGCTCTCTGTTTCCAATCTGCTTGCAGTTTTACTTTCTTGCGATTTTCGGGACTTGCAGGTGGCTGGGCAACTAGCAGCTTTCCTTTTTTAGAAATTTTTCTCAGTGATGCGCGATTAGCGCTAGGCACTAATCACACATCGGAAACTGCCTCCGTTTCTTGATCCGGGTTTCCTTGATGCATTTTTCACCTTTTGCGCTTTTTCCTTCCAACAGATATAAATTTCAGAATTTGTAAAAATAATACTTCTGTGAACTCTTGACATTGAGTCTTAAATTGTTTGTTTCTGATTTATGTGCTATCCAGTATCCACTTGACCATGTCCGTGTATGGGAGGATTTTTGGCCTTGCTACTATCCGGTGTAAGAATGAGCAGGCTATTTCTGAAAGGGATGCTTCTGAAGAACCATTTGAGCCCGCGCTAGCAACTACTTCCATTACTCTGGGATTCTCCTCTTCGAGCAGATTATACATGCCTTCCCATGTATCTATTCCCATGTCTCTGTTACAGGCCGTGTCTGTATATAAGGGCGCCATTTCCTTTTCTTCTGAGCTTAGAGCTTTGCCTTTCTTTCCCATTTCAACCTGCGTAATACCTTGTATCAGCCTCTGTTCTCCATTCCTGCAATTCACAAGTGAAAATGAATGACAAGGAAGGGTGATGGGAAAAGTTTTAAATGCTGCGGACATATCAAGAATACCACCTTACGTGAAATGATTCTTTCGATAAGCACACACCCATAATCCATAATAACTGGCAACTAGCTCATTTATTAGCATTAAAGCGCATAACCAGGTGTCAGCTTAAGGAAAATACTTTTCTTGAATAATGCACTTGAAAGATCTGTGATGAAGCGATTTTGCGATTTGATTTGCAACATCGCAAATCGCCACATCGCAAAATCGCAACATCGCAAAATCGCAACATCGCAATATCGCAACATCGCAATATCGCAACATCGCAATATCGCAATATCGCAATATCGCAACATCGCAATATCGCAAATCGCAGAAATGTTAAGTATGACAGACTTCGTTAACCTGTTTCCTACAAGATGTGATCTTGCGATTGGCGTTATCACATATCGGCAAATTTTAAAGTGTTTCACATAAGTTATGCTGAATGCGATGCGATATTTGTTTGTTATCGCATATCGCGATCTCGTAAATGTTGGAATTGTGCTTGTGAGGTGGCATCCCGCTATCTTATGCAATGTGATATTTCCTAAGGAAAGATTTTACTTTACCTTATCACAAGACTTAGCTTTTTTGGATTTTCCAAGAGGGTTTCCTAAGCTTATGATGGTAATTTTATTCAAAAAGGAAATTTAAACACTATTAAAATTTTTTTTTTTTAGATTTTTAACTAAGGGTCCCCTCTTATTTAGTATTAGGAATAACACTAAATAAAAAGGGGGGGTTGTTGCTGGCCACAACACTAGCACAATCATTATAGACCATGGATCTCACTTCCAGAACCATATGATGTCTGATTTAACGTCGCTGCTTGGTTTTCGTCAAGATCAATCATCCTCCTACTACCCCCAAGCTAATGGTCAAGTGGAAGCCATCAATGGCATCTTAAAAACCATGATTCGTAGGCTGGTAGGAAACCATAAAACCAATTGGCATCGAACGTTACAACCAAATTGCTATAAAACCCAAAGAACAGCATACAACAGCCTTCGTCTGCCCATGGGGTGTCTTTGCCTATCGAAAAATCCCATTCAGTTTAAAGATTGCTAGAGCAAATTTTCAAAGAGCCATGGACTACGCATTTCACGATATCAAGCATATCATTCAAGCTTACTTGGATGACCTTCCAGCCCATTCCAAGCAATGAACACAACACCTAAACCATTAAGAGCGATCTTTCTAAGGTGCCAGTTTTACAACATCCACCTGAATCCACATAAATGCATTTTCTTCGCTGACTCTGGATGATTTCTTGGATTCATTGTCTCCAAGTATGGGATTGGGGTTGATCCTGATAAGGTGAAGGAAATTACTCAATTTCCAGAACCACAATCTGTTCTACAGCTCCAACATTTGCAAGGGAAAGAAAATTTTTACGACGTTTCATCGTAAATTATGCCAAATTGATGAAAGGCTTCATGCACCTACTTAAGAAAGGAATGCCATATCTGTGGGATGATCAAGCTCAATGATCATTTGATGCCCTGAAAAAGGTGATTATATCAGCCCCACTCTTCAGTGATCCCGACTATAGCCGCGACTTTCTTCTATACCTAGCAGCCTCACCATCCTCTCTTGGAATGGTATTGGTTCAAACACATGATGATCGGAGTGAACATGTGATCTATTATCTATCCAAAGGCCTAGCTAGGCCCAAACTCAGATATTCGCATGTGGAAAAGCTCTCATTGGCAATCATCTTTGCTGTCAACAAATTCCAAGACTACATCCTGCTGGGACAAACTACTATCATCGCCTTGGAGAATCCCATGAGACATATTTTATCTCGTCAAGTAATTGGAGGAAAATATTCAAAATGGATCGCGATCCTCTAACAATTTGATCTTGTTTTCATATCTGCCAAGCTAAATAACTCCTTAGTCTTCGCCGAATTTTTGTCAGAAATTCCCATCATCAATCCGAATGAGATAGTCCACAATCCTCTCTCGGATGAGGCTATCTATCTTATCGACACCACTTACCCTTGGTATGGGGACATTCTTGTCTACCTCCATGCCCAACGGTTCCGCCTTGAAATATTGACAAGAGACTGTCGTTGCATCCGTCACCAAGCGCGACATTGTCTAGTGATTAATGATACGTTATATTGTCACAGTGCAGATACAGTTATTCGGTGTTGCCTCACTCATGAAGAGGCGAAGCACATTTTAAATGACTACCATGCTGGGGCATGTGGCAGTCATCTTTCTAGCATATCTACTGCATAGAAAATCTTGCACGCAAGCTCTTACTGGCTGACCTTGTTCAAAGATTGTGTCAAGGCGTCCAGCAATGCCATTCTTGTTAAGTATTCACAAAGAAAATGTGCACTCCTTTGGCCCTACTACACCCGGTGATCTTCATTGGCCCCTTTTCCAAATGAGGGATAGACTTCGTCACTTGTAATCCCATTTCCTCTACTAGACACAACTATATCATAGTAGTTGTGGACTATTTTATGAAATGGGCTGAAGCCCTTCCTACCTACAAAGCCGATGGAGAAATTGCAGTGCTATTCTTGTTCAATCAGGTTATCTGTCTTTTTGGTGTACCCCACAATCATTACAGACCATGGATCTCACTTCCAGAACCATATGATGTCTAATTTTATGTTGTTGCTTGGTTTTCATCAGGATCAATCATTCTCCTACTAACCCCAACCTAATGGTCAAGTGGAAGTCTTCAATGGCGTCTTAAAAACCATGATCCGTAGGTTGGTAGGAAACCATAAAACCAATTAGCATCAAATTTCATATTCGGTGCTATGGGCGTACCAAACATCAGTAAAAACTGCCACGGGCTTTACACCTTTTCAACTGGTTCACGACCTAGAAGAAGTTCTACCCATCGAGTGTCAAATCCCTCCCCTACAAATAGTTGTTGAACTCCTGGCCAACACTACTGCCGAAGAAGAACGCTTACTATACCTTAATCAGCTGGATGAAACCCGTCGAGATGTCAAATTAGCACTCGAGGCTCACAAGCGCCAAGTAAAATCCCAATACGACAAAAAGGCTAAGCTTCCTTCTTACCAAGAGGGAGACCTTGTTTTTCTCTATGATAAAAAACGTGACCTCTGTGGGGCAGGAATACTTCAACCCTTATGGCTAGGTCCCTATGTCGTCAAGAAAGTCCTCTCAAAAGGGGCATATGAACTGTAGGACTGGGAAGGAGTCTCGCTCACAGAGCCCAAAAATGGGCTTTATCTGAAAAAGTATTATGCCTAGTATTGCACTAGGCATATGCTTTGTAATTTTATGTGTTCATAAGTTTTGCTTCCCTTTTTGGTGTGATTGGATTGTTTTGATATTTATTGGAGTACTTGCCTCATACATTCTTCTCACAATGCAGATGTCTTTGTTACCCTTAGCATATGTAGGATATGCGGATGGTGTCAATCGTCACACACGGCACATTGCATCAGCGGCTTGGGTCATCTACACACCCGAGTAGGAACTATTTTTCTCCAAGGGAGTCTTTCTTGGTACCGCCACCAACAATATTCGAGTACATGTCCGTAATT